>OY997272.1:9235000-10435000 GCA_963921465.1 Triticum timopheevii
AACGGAAGAGTGGAAGGAGGACGAAGGATGAGGGGGCAAGGAGGAGGGCGGCCGGTGAAGGATTACCGAATCCAGGGGGCAAGGAGGAGGGCGGGCGCGGGGCGATTGAGGGGGGAGATCGAGTGAGAGTGTGAGTGTGAGTGGACAGAGGAGAGGGAGGGGCGGATAGAATGGCTTAGCAGTAGCGTGCTATAGATAAAGGCGCTACTGCTAAACGACCTAGTAGTAGCACCTTTCACTAGAAAAGCGCTACTGCTATGTGTAAACCTGTAAAAATATACAACAAAAATACATTGATCATCAATGATCTTTATGTGTACAATCTAAATTGTCAATATGAGTCCTCACCGGTTTAGAAACCGAAGAAGACTCATATTGAGGACACAAATTCTACACATAGAGTTCAATGAAGACCAAGTGGTTGTGATTGTTTGAGAAAAAACAAATTTAAGGTGGTAAAAATCTTGTTCGCGGAGCGAGGTGGGACTAAACTTTTGTAGTAAGCTTAGCAGTAGCGGGCATTGTGAGAGAGCTCTACTGCTATGGTCTTTAACAGTAGTCCTCTTTGTATTAACGCGCCGCTGCTAACCCTAGCGTGGCGGCGGGGTCATGGCAATTGTAGCAGTAGCGCTGCTTTTCACGGACGTGCTACTGCTATATTTATGTCAGCAACGCATCTTCCTGGCACGCGGTACTGCTAAGTAGCAGCAGCACCTGTTTTTAGAGCACGTTGCTGGTAAGATTCTGTGTATAGGCTTCTCCCTAGTACTGAACTGTGCCGTCGCCGCCCGCAACCGACGTGGTCGTGATGAAGAAGAAGAAACAAGAACAACGACATCCAGCATGATTGCATCGCCAAGTTCCACAAGCTCGTCTACAAGATACACAAGAACAACAAGGTCGACAAGAGCAAAAAAACAATTAGAATCCTCCACGCCAAGAGCAACTTGAAGTAGATAATCCTCCACACCAAGAACGTTATCCTAATAGGCAAGAGCGTAATGTAGAGCACTGATACGTCTCCGTCGTATATACTTTTCCTAACGGTTTTCCTCTTGTTTTGGACTCTAGTTTGCATGATTTGAATGAAATTAACCCGGACTAACACTGTTTTCAGCAGAACTACCATGGTGTTGTTTTTGTGCAGAAATAAAATTTCTCGGAATGGAACGAAACTTTGCGAGGATTTTTTATACAATAAAAGAGGATTTACGGAGCCAAGAACCACCAGAGGGGGGCACCTCGGTGGGCACAACCCACTAGGGCGCCACCCACTCCACGCGTGCCTAGGTGGGTTGTCCCCACCTAGTATTTTTGCTTTATTTAATCTAAATTATCAGAAAGTAAAAGAAAGGTAAAAGAAAGGTACAGAGAGTTGTGCTTTCTAAATTCATCCTTCTCATGCTCATCAAAAGGAATCCATTAACAAGGTTGATAAAGTCTTACTAACAAACCTCTTTCGAATAACAGGAAATTGGAGAATTTTCGAATAACACTAGCTTACAACAATGGGGATATGCATGTCCCCAACAATAAGAATATCATATTTCTTTTTGAAAGTAGGAAGAGGGAATTCAAAACCTCCAATAGTAATAGTTGAAAATTTTCCAATAGAATTGATACTATGAACTTTAGGTTGTTTCTTCAGAAAGTGTACCGTATGCTCATTACCATTTACATGAAAAGTTAAATTGCATTGTTGCAATCAATAACAGCCCCTGCAGTTTTCATAAAGTGTCTACCAAGGATGATCGACATACTGTCGTCCTCGGGAATATAACGAAGAACAAAGTCTGCTAAAAGAGCAATGTTTGCAACCACAACAGACACATCCTCACAAATACCGATTGGTATAGCAGTTGATTTATCAGACATTTGCAAAGAGATTTCGGTAGGTGTCAACTTATTCCCATTAAGTCTACTATATAAAGAGAAAGGCATAACACTAACACTGGCTCCAAGATCACATAAAGCAGTTTTGACATAGTTTCTTTTAATGGAGCATGGTATAGTTGGTACTCCTGTGTCTCCTAGTTTCTTTGGTATTCCACCCTTAAAAGTATATTTGGCAAGCATGGTGGAAATTTTAGCTTCCGGTACCTTTCTTTTATTGGTGGCGATATCTATCATATAATTAGCATAAGGATGCATTTTAAGCATATGAGTCAAACGCATATGCAAACAAAGGTCTAATCATTTTAGCGAAGCGCTCAAAATCCTCATCGTCCTTTTTCTTGGATGGCTTAGGAGGAAAAGGCAAGGGTTTCTGAACCCATGGTTCTCTTTCTTTACTGTGCTTCCTAGCAACGAAGTCTCTCTTATCATAATGTTGGTTCTTTGGTTGTGGGTTATCAAGATCAACAACAGGTTCAATCTCTATATCATTATCATTACTAGGTTGAACATCATCATGAACATCATTATTAACGTTATCACTAGGTTCATGTTCATCACTAGATTGTGTTTCAGCATCATAAATAGAAATATCATTGGGATTCTCAGGTGTGTCAA
Source organism: Triticum timopheevii (assembly GCA_963921465.1). NCBI lineage: Eukaryota > Viridiplantae > Streptophyta > Magnoliopsida > Poales > Poaceae > Triticum > Triticum timopheevii. The sequence goes on from OY997272.1 coordinate 9,237,512, forward strand.
TAACAGGTTCACTAGAAGCATGCAAAGTCCTATCATTATTCTTTTTCTTTTTATTAGAAGGACTAGGTGTATCAGTATTAATTCTCTGAGAGTCTTGCTCAATTCTCTTAGGGTGGCCCTCATGATACAAAGGTTCCTGGGTCATTTTACTACCTCTAGTCATAATCCCAACAACATTATCATTGTTCTTATTATTTAACTCATTGAGCAAATCCTTGTGACTTAAGTACTTGTTCTACTTGAGTTCTAACCATGGAACCATGTTTACTAATAAGCTTAAGATCTCTTATAGCTCTAGACATATAATCCCTCAAGTGTTCAACCATATAAGCATTACGTTTCAATTGTCTACCAACATAAGCATTGAAGTTTTCTTTTTTAACAATAATGTTGTCAAACTCATCCAAGCATTGACTAGCAAACTTATTATGAGAAATGTCACCTTCGTCAAATCTATAGAGAGAATTTACCTTTACTACCTGTGTCGGGTTATTAAGACCATGTATTTCTTCAATAGGTGGTAAATTCTTAACATCTTCACCTTTAATACCTTCTTCTTTCATAGATTTCTTTGCCTCTTGCATATCTTTAGGACTGAGAAATAGCATACCCCTCTTCTTCGGAGTTGGCTTAGGAGTTGGTTCAGGTAGTGTCCAGTCATTATCATTACTCAATATATTATTCAATAGAAATTCAGCTTGCTCAACAGTTCTTTCCCTGAAAACATAACTAACACAACTATCCAGGTGGTCTCTAGAAGCATCGGTTAGTCCATTATAAAAGATATCAAGTATTTCATTTTTCTTGAGAGAATGATCAGGCAAAGCATTAAGTAATTGAAAAAGCCTCCCCCAAGCCTGTGGGAGACTCTCTTGATCAATGTGCACAAAGTTAAATATTCCCGTAAGGCAGCTTGTTTCTTACGAGCAGGGAAAACATTTTGCAAAGAAGTAATAAATCATATCCTAGGGACAACACACACAACCAGGAGCAAGAGAATTAAGCCATGTCTTAGCATCACCCTTTAATGAGAAAGGAAACAACTTAAGAATATAGTAATAGCGAATCTTTTCTTCATGAGTAAATAGGGTGGCTATATCATTCAATTTAGTAAGATGTGCCACAATAGTTTAAGATTCATAGCCATAGAAAGGATTAGATTCAACCAAAGTAATTAAATTGGGATCGACAGAGAATTCATAATCCTTATCAGTAACACAGATAGGTGAAGTAGCAAACGTAAGATCATATTGGATTCTAGCATTCAAAGACTTTTCTTCCAGCTTAGCTAATAGTTTCTTAAGATCAAATCTATCATTGCAAGAAAAAAAGTCTGTAGCAGTTTCCTCATCCATTACATAGCCCTCAGGTACAATAGGCAATTCATATCCGGGGGGAGAATCTTCATCATCACTTTTATTAATATCATCAGTTTCAATAATTTCATTCTGTCTAACCCTAGCAAGTTTGTTCATCAAGAAATTCACCTAATGGCATAGTATTATCAAGCAGAGAAGTAGTATCATCATAAGCATCATGCATAGCAGAACTGGCATCATCAATAACATGTGACATATCGGAATCAATAACAGGTGTAGGTGTCGCAACTTTACTCAAAACAGAAGGAGAATCAAGTGTAGAGCTAGATGGCAATTCCTTACCTCCCCTCGTAGTTGAGGAAAAAATATTGGTTCTTAGATGTTTCAAATTCCTCATAGTGATCAATAGATATAAATCCCAAGTGACTCAGAGAATAGAGCTATGCTCCTTGGCAACGGGGTGAGAAAAAGGTCTTGATAACCCACAAGTATAGGGGATCACAATAGTTTTCGAGGGTAGAATATTCAACCAAAATTTATCGATTCGACACAAGGGGAGCCAAAGAATATTCTCAAGTATTAGCAGCTGAGTTCTCAATTCAACCACACCTAAAAGACTTAATATCTTTTGCAAAGTACTTAGTAGCAAAGTAGTATGGAAGTAACAGTGACAGTGGCAAAGGTAATAGTAGCAGTTTTGTAGCAATTGTAACAGTGGCAACAGAAAAAGTAACTGAGCAAAGATCAATATGAAACGAGCTCGTAGGCAATGGATCAATGATGGATAATTATGTTGGATGGCATTCAACATGCAACAGTTCTAACATAGGGCGACACAGAACTAGCTCCAATTCATCAATATAATGTAGGCATGTATTCCAAATATAGTCATACGTGCTTATGGAAAAGAACATGCATGACATCTTTTGTCCTACCCTCCCGTGGCAGCGGGGTCATAGTGGAAACTAAGGGATATTAAGGCCTCCTTTTAATATAATACTAGACCAAAGCATTAGCACTTAGTGAACTAGATGATACCCCGCGCGTTGCTGCGGAAATATTTTAACACGCAAAGGTTGAAGTTAACTTCGATAACATGTAGGAGTAATATCCCAAAGGAAATAGTACAAAGGAAATTAAGTACAAGCAAATGGAAATAAAGAGAAATACTGACAAAGAGAAATTCAAACATGTACTCTGATTAGAGGAAGCAAGAATTTCACACATTGTTCTTATGTATAGCAATTAGGCTTGTCGCTAATCTGGTCTGATATGTGTTTCTTAGCTAGGATCCATTCGCCAGCTACTTAAGGTAATTAGTAAAGAACTAATAATGCCTGCATGCATATATGCGCATGCAAGTACAGTACGAACGACGCTATCCACACACTTGTACTACTCACAACAGCGACATGCATGCACCCGCAGCGCTCTCGCTAGTGAGGCTGCCGGAGGGCGTCACGTCGTGGAAGGGAGATGCGATGTGAGATGAGAGGGACCTGGAAGTGCACTTGCTGGTGAGGCTGACGGAGGACGTCGTGCTGGATATCCTGGCTCTCGTGCCCGACATCACCGACGTCTTCTAGTGCACCGCTGTGCGCAACAGCGCAAGCGCTGGCGTGCCCTCATGACCGAGCCGTCCTTCCGGTGCCGCCGTTGGCCGGAGGGTGCCTGCCACTGATCCTCCCTCATCGGCTTGCTCGCCCCGGAGAGGCACCACTGCGGGGAAGGTCCGCCGATCCTCGGACTCGGCCACCCCCTGCTCGGCTCCTTCGGCCCGGACGCCACTGGCCTCTTCGACGACTGTGTTGTGCCGCTCACATCGCACCAAACAATCAGAGTGAATATGGAGGGAGAGCCGATGAGAAGAGGAGGGGGAATGCTGGGGATTAGTGCGCTCCCTGGTTGAGCTTAAATACACGGGAAGAGGAAATCTTATTGGAAGAGGAGAAATAGTTTCCTTGTGGTACTCTTCGGTTACCCATTAATAATAATTAGAAGAAATAAAAAGGGAAACTGAAGAGGGTGGGTAAGTGAAGAGGAAGGGAAGGTTTAGTGGTGCGTCACGCTATTGAAAGCTATGAACTAAACGGCTGATACACTATGTCAGAAAACTAAACGATTTAAGAAAAGAAAATGCTGACATGGTCCATTCCGTGGATGCATGAGATGGGTAAAATGTGGATGACGTGGCTCTGCTGATGTGGATAGTGTGCATGTTAAGATAAATAGGATAGTGGGGATGAACTTCTTAAGTATATAGGATACATGAACTCCTCAAACTACGGTTATCACCGGGAAGTGTCCTGACTATTGTCACTCCGGGGTTGCCGGATCATAACACGTAGTAGGTGACTATAACTTGCAAGATAGGATCAAGAACACTCATATATTCATGAAAATATAATAGGTTCAGATCTGAAATCATGTCACTCGGGCCCTAGTGACAAGCATTAAGCATGGCAAAGTCATAGCAACATCAATCTTAGAACATAATGGATACTAGGGATCAAACCATAACAAAACTAACTTAATTACATGGTAAATCTCATCCAACCCATCATCGTCCAGCAAGCCTATGATGAGATTACTCACACACGTCGGTGAGCATCATGAAATTGGTGATGGAGGTTGGTTGATGATGACGATGGCAACGGATTCCCCTCTCCGGATCCCCGAACGGACTACCGTATCGTAAAACGCGATGAATCCTTCCCTTTGATATATTTCTCCCTGAACGTAAATATATGGAGTTGGAGTTGAGGTGGGTGGAGGTCCCAGGGGCCCATGAGGCAGGAGGGCACGCCTAGGGGGTAGGGCGCGCCCCCACCCTCATGGCCAGGCTGTGGGACCCCTTGGCTGACTCTTTCACCAATATTTTTATTAATTCCAAAACGTATCTCCGTGAAGTTTTAGGTCATTCCAATTATTTTTCTGCACAAAAATAACACCATGGCAATTATGCTGAAAACAGAGGCAATCCGGGTTAGTTCCATTCAAATCATGCAAATTAGAGTCCAAAATAAGGGCAAAATAGTTTGGAAAAGTAGATACGTTTGAGAGATATCAGTCCCCCAAGCTTAACCCATTGCTTGTCCTCAAGCAATTCAGTTGAAAAAATAAAAGTGATAAAGAAAATCTTTTACAAACACTAGTAGAAAAACAACTATTAGTCCCGGTTTGTAAGGGCCTTTAGTCCCGGTTCATGAACCGGGACTAATGGGTCGTTACTAATACCTCCACCCATTAGTCCCGGTTCAAACACGAATCGGGACAGATGTGCCTCCACAAGGCCGGTCCGCCGAGCCCAGGCAGGGGGGCCTTTGGTCCCGGTTGGTGGCACCAACCGGGACCAAAAGGCATCCACGCGTCAGCATTCCAGTGGCTGGGGTTTTTGTTTTTTTGAAGGGGGGGGGTTGGGGGTTTTGGGGGTTAATTTAGGTGTTTCATATATTGTGTTAGCTAGCTAATTAATAGAGAGAAGTGTCCTCTCTTATGTCCGTGCTTGGTCGACGCAATGTACTATATACATATAGCCCTCGACACACTAGCTAGTAAGAAAATGAAGGGAACCATTGAGTACAGAAGTTCGTCATGCATACCGAGAGAAATGATCGATCGACCTCTCCTTCTCCGAGAGATTGGTCGAACAACAAGTTTTCGTATCATGTACGTCCGGCGCTACTGGCTACATACATGTACAATATATAAGATCTCTCAATTACAGTCCCCTAGCATTTGAAATCAAGTTCCACATGGTATTCTCCGGCTTTATTGATGACGTGGTCAAGAAAGAATCCCGCCAATTCCTCTTGAATTGCTTTCATGCGATCTGGTTCTAGGAGTTCATTCCGCATCTGCCAGGTCTAATTTGAATAAGAGGGTTAATTAATACATATATATGAATGAAACTCAACAGAAATGTTGGTGTAATAAAATGAAATTGTGAATATTATTTCTTACGCACTTCATATTGTCTTTGAGAGTAGCCCCGGTTGTTTTTCAAAGTCGTGGTGTGGATGAACTCGCACACGTAGTATGCACAGAAATCATTCCCTTGTTCCTTCCACGGGCACTTTACGAGAAATAGAGGTCAATCAAACTGATAATGAAGCATTATAAATGGCATTGATGAAAGTATAGCTATAGAATCAACGGGAGATGCGCGCAACTAGCTAGCCAGAGTAGTACTTACTTTCGGGTACGTATATCGCAGCTCCTTCGGCAGTCCCGGAGCTTTTGCCGTGAACTGTTTCCAAACCCTGCAAGACAAAGAAAATAAATATTATTACTTGAGATATCAGGAAATGAACAAAAAGTTGCCGATATGGTGCGATAATGATCGATTGAAATTACTTGCCGAGCATTTCAGTCATGTCCGCATAGGTTTTGGGATCTTTCCATCTCGCGTCTAAGACGGTTACTAGTCCACGCTGAAGCTTGATCTCCAGAAGAATATAGTGGTACCTGTGCAAGCTTGATCAATTACATTACTATAACCTCGCTCGAGTAATAAGGGAAACCGAATATGCAAACGATAGTAACACTCACTTGCCGTTGTAAGGAAAGAGTATGGTATCTTTGTTTTGAATTTTGATCAACGATTGTAGCAAGTTGTCCTCGGCCTCTTTGACATGCTTTTCAACTAGAAATACATCTATAATATTTGTGTTAATGAACCCAATATCATAAATTCCTTTTTTTTGCACTCGACGATCTTCAATCTGCATAATATATTGAGGAGAATTAATTATAAATACATACAATGCACTGAAAGAGCCGAGCTGTATATAGAGACTTAATGACAGAAATAGTACTTACAAGTAGTAGCAAAAGACCGTTAATTTATCGAGGGCCTTTTGATTGAAGAACTCGAAGAACTCCTCAAATGGAACATGCAACAAATCATTTCCAACGAGGTCGTGCAGGTTTTCATGCAACTCCCCAGACTCTCTGCAGGTTTTCATGTACCAAGTATGGAATCTTCGCATCATCGTTGTTAGAGATTTTTCAACTTTGACGAGAGGCTTCCCGTACTTGTATTTGTGTTCTTCCACCTCCATGAAATCAGGAAGTGCATCGTCAGGCAGGTAATCTTGTAGATTGCCATAACCAGCCACAATCCCCGGAACATTAGCGACGATGTTGCTGCTAGACACATTGAGCGGGGGGCACGATTGGTTTGCTTGTTTGACGAGCTGGTCAATTTTTTTCGCAGCTGCTCGTTCTTTCGCTCTTTGATGTCTGACAGTACTTCCCGACCACTCCGCTTGGAGATATGTCTGTTCAGTAATGCGCTCATAGTTGGTTCTCGGTGGAGACTTTGCCGGTTTCCTCAGGGCATCAAGAGTGCACTTTGCTTTCACTGGATCTACCTTCTCCTCCGAGGTGGATGTCTCTTTGCTTTCACCCCTTCAAAGAACTCCTTCACGTGGATCTGCATGATCGTATTGTTTTCCTCCTCGGTCCTCTCGTACGGTAACTTCTCTAGAGGCTTTAGAGGTGGACCGTATCTGTATTGCCTCTCTCCTCTTCTTGTGCTGCTAGACGCCGGAGCAGATGGAGCGGCTGCGGTGTCTGTCTTCTTTCGTGCTTGCTTACGAGGCGGAGGAGAAGGAGTACGACGCGCCGGAGCAGCCGGGGCGGCAGCGGGTCTCTTCTGCCCTTGCTGGCGAGGCAGAGAAGGAGGAGGCTGCTCGCTGCTCGGGAGCGCCGGCACAGGCGGAGAAGGAGGCGGAGTGCCGCCACGCGTCAGAGAAGGAGGCGGTGTGCCGCCACGTGTGCCGTGATCATCACTCGCCGGAGGAGGAGGCGGTGGAGGAGGCGGAGTGCCCTGACTCGCCGGAGGAGGAGGAGGAGGCGGAGGCGTCCAGTTCGGAAGGTTGATGAGCTCCTTCCGCCATAGGCATGGAGTCTTCAGAGCAGAACCCAGCCTAGTATCCCCTTCATTGGTAGGGTGGTCAAGCACGAGGTCCTCAAATCCCTCCGTTATTTCATCCACCATTACCTTAGCATATCCTTCTGGAATCGGCAGGTAGTGATAAGTTGTGTCGGGTCCACTAGGATAAACTTGGCCAACAGCCGCCTTGACCTTCAAATTCATCCATCGCGACATAATGTGGCAATTTTGAGACTCCGTGATATCATCCACGGGATAGCTGGCAGGAGCCGTCAATACATGCTCCGGCTGAAGCAGCTCGGTGGAAGCCATGCTGCTTCTCCGCTGAGATGGCGGGCTAGCTTCGGGGGAAGCTTTGGCAGGTCGTTTGCTGTGATCTGCTGCTTCTCGTTCCTCTAGCCCATTACCCTTTCGTGCAGCGCATGCAGTTGGTCCTGCTCCAGTTTCTTCCTCCTCTCGTGGGTTTTGTAACCCCTTGCGTCCGGAAAACCAACCTTCCACGGAATGGAGCCTGGCGTGCCTCGTGTCCGTCCAGGGTACTCAGGATTCCCAAGGGCCATTGTGAGCTCGTCCTTCCCCCTGTTTGGAAGGAATGTCCCTCGCTGCACTACATCGATATTGTGTCGAAGGTTCTTGACTGGTATTTGCAGTTGCTCGTCCGTCCATTGGCACTTCCCTGTTACAAGGTCCAAGGTTCCGCCAGCCCCGAAGAACCAAGTCCGGCAACAGTCTGGCCAGTACATTGTCTCTGGTTCGATCCCTTTTTCAAGCAGATCATGCTCAGCCTTGGACCACTTAGGGCGGGCTTTGAGGTAGCCACCTGACCCCGTGCGATGGTGAAGCTTCTTCTTCGCAGCATTTTGCTTGTTTGTCGCCCACATCTTCTTACTCTTTTTTGATGTCTTGTAGGCCACAAATGCGGGCCAATGATCTTTGATCTTCTCATATTTGCCGATGAATTCTGGTGTATTTTCTTTCTCGATAAACTGGTTCAGCTCTTTCCTCCACCTCCTCATTAGGGTTTCCATCTTCTTAAGAGAACAAGACTTGATTAATTTCTCTTTAACTGGCTTCTCCGGATCCTCCTCTGGCGGTAGGGTGAAATTTGCCTTCAGCTGAGTCCAAAGATCTTCTTTCTGCATATCATTGACATAAGACACCTCAGGGTCTTCCTCCTTAGGCTTATACCATTGATGGATGCTGATCGGGATCTTGTCCCTAACAAGAACCCCGCACTGAGCAGAAAATGCCTTCCTTGTCCGAATGGGTTCAATCGGTTCGCAGTCGGGCGCGATTTCTATGATCTCAAACTTTTCATCCGAGTTCAACTTTTTTTTCGGGCCTCGTCTCCTTAATGAAGTTGTGCTCGATCCGGAGGGCTAGAAATTATAAGGAAGAAAGACGAGAGTAATTAATTTGTGTACATATACCAAAACAATGGATGCATCAATTAACTAGTCAGCACGGGCTTAACTAATATATATACCTGGCCGGACTCGGTTCGGTCACCGGAGCAGTCAGCACGGTCTCCTTCTTGTACCTCCATTGTGTCACCGGAGCCATCATGAACATAGTCCTCTTCTTGTACCGGCATTAATGGGCCGAAGCCATCATGAACATAGCCCTCTTCTTCACCCAGTCCTTCCTGACCATCGGTGTCGTCGAGAAATGACGCAACTTCATCACTTCCTTGTGCGATTATGTCCCCCAACATCGCTTCTGTTTCTTCGTCTTGGGAGTGCTCCATAGTTTCTGCAAATATTTACAACATGTCAATTATTATTCAAACATGGTACAGATGGATATATATATCACAATAAGGAATCATGTTAGTGGCCTTGACGCTGCTTCTCTAGGGTTTGGGGTCGCCTCGACGCAACGCTTCGACGACAACGCTCTTTTAACTTGGTAAATTTGGGTGGCCTCGATAGAGTTAATTTGTCTGGTAGGGGCGTGGCAGGACGGGGTAGGAGACCAACATCGTTTTCTCTCTAGGGTTTGGGTGTCATCGAGAGTTTTGGTCGAGCGAGAGGGCCGAGGGGGGTGCTGCCGTTGTATAAGTTATCACGGTCGAGAGGGGGTATATATATCGACCGCCCCTCATGTCAAAGTAATCTCGAGGGGGTTATATCGACAATGACGCGACATACATATACATGTGAAAATAATGTTATCAGGGAGGGGGTATCGGTACCCCCCCAACTCGTGTTGAAGTTTCTTCTTTCTCCTCTATTCCTTTCTTCTTCTACTACTCTTCTTTTTCTTCTTCTCCCTCGAGAAAGGAAAATAAGGAAAAGGAAGAAAAGAGGAAGAAGGAAGAAGGAAGAAGAAGAAGAAAAAAAAAGAGGAGAAGAAGTAAAATAGAAAATTTCTTTTTTTCTTCTTCTCCTCTATTCCTCTCTTCTTCTCCTCTTCTTTTTCTTCTTTTTTCCTCTTCTTATTTATTTATCCTCTTCTTCCTCTCCTCTTCTTCTCCTTTCTTCCTCTTCTTATTTTCCTTTTTCCTCTCATTCTTTTAGTATTGCTTGTTTTAAAATAAAATGTTCAAATAGAAAATTTTGAAAAAACAAAGGTTTTGCCTAATGCATTGGTCATATGAATATTCAAACATTTGCATATTCTACAATAATTAATATCACCAAAAAAATGAGGAGAATAAGAAAGGAATAGATCAGGAGAAGATCAAAGAAAAAAAAGAAGAAAAAAAAGAGGAGAACAAGAAAAAATAGAAAATTTTCTATTTTTTCTTCTTCTCCTCTATTCCTTTCTTCTTCTCCTCTTCATTTTCTTCTTTTTTCTTCTTCTTATTTATTTCTCCTCTTCTTCCTCCCCTCTTCTTCTCCTTTTCTTCCTCTTCTTATTTTTCTTTTTCCTCTCATTCTTTTTCTTCTTCTTCCTTTCCTTGCTAGATATATAAAAAATTTCTAAGAATTAAACTAACCTAAAATGTACTAAATCAGAGAACATATATAGATAAAACTTTTCTAAAAATCTAACTTTTGCATATATGTATACTTTAAAACATCATTACAATTGAAAAAATACATACATACTTAAAAAACATGTAAAAAATACATACATGCATATATGAACAAACATGTAAAAAATAGCACGGCGGCGGCGGGGCCGCAGAGGCGCGGTGCTCACAGAGGGAGGAGCGCGCGGCGGGCAGCGTCGGGGCGAGCAGTGGCACGGCGACGGCGTCAGGGCAGGAGCGGCGCGCGGCCGGGCAGGGGCGGCGCGCGTTGGGGCAGGACGGCGCTCGGCGATGGCGACGGGCGAGGGCGCGGGCGACGGCGAGGGTGCGGGCGGCGACGACGACGGGTGCGGGCGACGGCGACGGCGACGGCGGGGGCGGCGGGCGGCGTCGGGGCAGCCTGGCGGTGACGATGTGCTCGGGTTCGTCGGGGGGCAACTGTGGTGATGAACTCTGCAGAATTGCGAAGTGCTACTTATATACCACGAGCATTGGTCCCGGTTCGTGGCACCAACCGGGACCAATGCACCCTTTAGTCCCGGTTGGTGCCACCAACCGGGACCAAAGGCCTCTTTTTCGGCAGCCCAAAGGGCGGGAAGCGGCTACCTTTGGTACCGGTTGTACCTCCAACCGGGACCAATGCCGCCCCCCCCTTTAGTCCCGGTTGGTGCCACCAACTGAGACCAAAGGCCCCTATGCTGCCCGCGTCGGTGCCAAAGTTTAGTCCCACCTCGCTAGTTGAGAGGGGCGCGCAGTAAGCCCCACTGCTGCACCCCTCTCGAGCTCCTCTCCACCGCAGGCTTCCGGGCCTACTTGCTATTGCTTTGCCTAATGGGCCTTCAGGGCCTACTGCGGGCCTGAATCCTGGCCCATAGTAGGGTTTCATGTCGTATTCAGGCCGTGCGGGCCCAGTAGGAGGCATTTTTTTTTGTTTTTTTGTTTTCTTTACTTATTGTTGCTATTTTTATTTTTTCCAGTTTTTTTGTTTTTTTCTGCATTATTTATTTTCTTTTGTTTTTTGCTTTATTTTTTAATTCTTTTTGCTTTTAGTTTTAGGAAAATTATAAACTTTCTGTTAGTGCCATTAGTTTTCAAATTTGAAAACACTATTTTTTCTTTCTTGCTTTATTTATTTTATTTTGTTTCTACTTACAACAAAATACTTATTGTTGCTATTTTTAATTATTACGAGGGCCGAACCATAAGACATTAAAGCATTTCAAATGAATTCTGAAAAAGTTGAAAGTTGGCATGGTATCATAAATTGACCCACATAGCATGTGCATGTACAAAAGGGACAATGGTATCATACTCGTCAGTTACAAAGTTGGCATGGTATCATCATAATAGTTGCGGGAGAAAGTCTTCACGTTTTCTTCGCTTGTGTCATTTGCTTATTGCGCCGTAACCATGGATAATCTTCATCGTTTATCAGGATGCTGGGGTCAGCCTTGACTTTGAAGGGAGGAATTTCATGAAACTTTTCATAATCTTCAGACATGTCTGTCTTGCCCTCCACTCCCACGATGTCCCTTTTTCCTGAAAGAACTATCTGGCGCTTTGGCTCATCATATGATGTATTCGCTTCCTTATCTTTTCTCTTTCTCGGTGTGGTAGACATGTCCTTCACATAGATAACCTGTGCCACATCATTGGCTAGGACGAATGGTTTGTCAGTGTACCCAAGATTTTTCAGATCCACTGTTGTCATTCCGTACTGTGGGTCTACCTGTACCCCGCCTCCTGATAGATTGACCCATTTGCACTTAAACAAAGGGACATTAAAATCATGTCCGTAGTCAAGTTCCCATATGTCCACTATGTATCCATAATATGTGTCCTTTCCCCTCTCGGTTGTTGCATCAAAGCGGACACCACTGTTTTGGATGGTGCTCTTTTGATCTTGGTCAATCGTGTAAAATGTATTCTCATTTATATCGTATCCTTTCCAAATCTACAGTCAAAGATGGTCCCCCGGACAACAAGTACAGCTCATCACAAACAGTGTTGTCACCTCTGATGCGTGCTTCCGACCAACTGCTGAAAGTCCTGATGTGTTCACATGTAATCCAGTCATTGCACTGCTCCGGGTGTTTGGAGCGCAGACTGTTCTTGTGTTCATGGACATACGGGGTCACCAAAGTAGAGTTCTGTAGAACTGTGTAGTGTGCTTGAGACCAAGAATATCCGTCCCTGCATATTATTGAGTCCCTTCCAAGCGTGCCTTTTCCAGTCAGTCTCCCCTCATACCGCGATTTAGGGAGACCTATCTTCTTAAGGCAAGGAATGAAGTCAACACAAAACCCGATGACATCCTCTGTTTGATGGCCCATGGAGATGCTTCCTTCTGGCCTAGCGTAGTTACGGACATATTTCTTTAGGACTCCCATGAACCTCTCAAAGGGGTACATATTGTGTAGAAATACGGGGCCCAGAATGACAATCTCGTCAACTAGATGAACTAGGACGTGCGTCATGATATTGAAGAAGGATGGTGGGAACACCAGCTCGAAACTAACAAGACATTGCACCACATCACTCCTTAGCCTTGGTATGATTTCTGGATCGATCACCTTCTGAGAGATTGCATTGAGGAATGCACATAGCTTCACAATGGCTAATCGGACGTTTTCCGGTAGAAGCTCCCTCAATGCAACCGGAAGCAGTCGCATCATAATCACGTGGCAGTCATGAGACTTAAGGTTCTGAAACTTTTTCTCTGCCATATTTATTATTCCTTTTATATTCGACGAGAAGCCAGTCGGGACCTTCATACTAAGCAGACAATCAAAGAAGATTTCCTTCTCTTCTTTGGTAAGGGCATACTCCTTAGCCTTGGTATGATTGTGTCTCAGCATCAGAAATAGAAATATTATTGAGAGTCTCACGTGTGTCAATCACAGGTTCACTAGAAGCATGCAAAGTCCTATCAGTTTTCTTTTTCTTTTATTAGAAGGACTAGGTGCATCAGTATTAATTCTCCGAGAATCTTGCTCAACTCCCTTATGATGGACCTTAGGATACAAATACTCCTAGGTCATTTTACCACCTCTAGTCATAACCCTAACAACATTATCATTGTTCTTATTATTTAACTCATTGAGCAAATCATCTTGTTCCTTAAGTACTTGTTATACTTGAGTTGTAACCATGGAATTATGCTTAGTAATAAGCTTAAGTTCATTTTTAACTCTAGACATATAATCACTCAAGTGTTCAACCATATAACCATTATGTTTCAATTGTCTACTAAAATATGCATTGAAGTTTTCTTGTTTAACAGTAAAATTATCAAACTCATCAAATCTAGCAGACTTAATATGAGGGAAATCACCTTCATCAAATCTATAGAGAGAATTTACCTCTACTACCTGTGTCGGGTATATTCTTAACATCTTCAGCTTTGATACCTTTTTCTTTCATAGATTTCTTTGCCTCTTGCATATCTTCAGGACTGAGAATTACAATACCTCTCTTCTTTGGAGTTGGTTTAGCAGTTGGTTCAGGAAGTATCCAATCATTATCATTACTCAATATATTATTCAATAGCAATTCAGCTTGCTCAGCAGTCACTAGTAGAAAAAGGACCTAATGTGAAACACATTAGTCCCGGTTCGATTTTGGCCCGGTACTAATGGTACCATTAGTGCCGGTTCAAATGGCTATGCATTAATGCCGATTCGTTTTGAACCTTTAGTATTGGTTTGAACCTTTAGTAACACTAACATTAATATTTCCTGACAAATATTAATGTTACTAACTGTTTTTTAGTACCGGAACTTATTAATGCTCAAGCTAATGCCGGTTCGTTTTGAACCTTCAGTACCGATACTTATTCAAGAAATATTAGTGTTACTAACTATTTTGTTAGAATAATAGTTCCAAACACAAGCGGTGAAACGTGTGACCTAATGCTCAAGGTAAATTGCTAAGGTTTAATAGGATTTGCAGCTTATATTTGTCAGGAAAATAGCAAGTGCAGACTTGGAAAGTAGGGGGAATAGAACTCCGAAGGTAAGCGTGCTTAGGCTGGGGGAGTGAGAGGATGGGTGACCGGCCGAGAAGTTAGACGATTTGGATTGAGTTATCCTCACTTGAGCAGTTAAAAGGGGTGATTAGAGACTAAATCATCAAATAATTCAGAAAATTAAAAATTGAAAAAAATCAAATATTTTTTTTAAAAAAATTTCAAAGAAATTCAAAAAAATACCTTTAGTACCGGTTGGTAACACCAACCGGTACTAAATGTCCTCCATACCACGGTGCGAGCTCACGCCACGTGGTGGGCCTTTAGTGGCGGTTGCAGAACCGGCACTAAAGGCCCTTACGAACCGGTTTTAAAGCTATGTTTTCTACTAGTGAGTTCTTTCCCTGAAAACACAACCAGCACAACTATCCAGGTGGTCTCTGGAAGCATCTGTTAGTCCATTGTAAAAATTATCAAGTATTTCATTTTTTTCCAGAGGATGATCGGTCAAAGCATTAAGTAATTGGAGAAGCCTCCCGCAAGCTTGTGGGAAACTCTCTTCTTTAATTTGCACAAAGTTAAATATTTCCTTTAAGGCAGCTTGTTTCTTATGAGCAGGGAAATATTTTTCAGAGAAGTAGTAAATCATATTCTGGGAACTACGCACACAACTAGGAGTAAGAGAATTAAACCATATCTTAGCATCACCCTTTAACGAGATAGGAATCAATTTAAGAATATAGTAATAGCAAGTTGTTTCCTCATGAGCAAATTGGGTGGCTATATCATTCAATTTAGTAAGATGTGCCACAACAGTTTCAGATTCATAACCATAGAAAAGATCAGATTCAACCAAAGTAATTAACTCAGGATCGACAGAGAATTCATAATCCTTATCGGTGACAAAGATAGGTGAAGTAGCAAACTTAGGATCATATTGCATCTAGCATTCAAAGACTTTTCTTTCAGCTTAGCTAATAGTTTCTTAAGATCATCTCTGTCATTGCAAGCAAGAAAGTCTCTAGCAGTTTCCTATTCAATAATATAACCCTGATGTACTAGGGATCAAGCCTTAACAAAACTAAGTTGATTACATGATAAATCTCATCCAACCCATCATCGTCCAGCAAGCCTACAATGGAATTACTCACGCACGGTGGTAAGCATCATGAAATTGGTGATGGAGGATGGTTTATGATGTCGACATCGATGATTTGCCCTCTCCGGAGCCCCGAACGGACTCCAGATCTACCCTCCTGGGGAAGAACAGGAGGTGGTGGCGGCTTCATATCGTAAAACACAATGAATCCTTGTCTCTATTGTTTTCTCCCCGAACGTGAATATATGGAGTTGGAGTTTAGGTTGGTGGAGCTTCGTGCGACCCACAAGACCAGAGGGCGCGGGCGCGTCCTCCACCCTTGTGGACAGGGTGTGGGTCCCTTCTAGTTGATTCTTTCGCCAATATTTTTTATTTATTCCAAAAATAATCTTCGTGAAGTTTCAGGTCATTCCGAGAAAGTTTATTTCTTAACAAAAATAGCACCATCGCAATTCTGCTGAAAACAACGGCAGTCCGGGTTAGTTCTATTCAATTCATACAAATTAGAGTCCAAAACAAGGGCAAAAGAGTTTGGAAAAGTAGATACGATGGAGACATATCACAAGTATTTATTCTTTGTGTGGATGTACCGTTTACATAGTATTGCTTGGTTCTCCTACTTGATTGATACCTTGGTTTCACAACTGAGGGAAATACCTACCACAGTTGTACTGCATCATCCCTTCCTCTTAGGGGAAATACCAACGTTGTTTCAAGCTACATCATCAGTTTGACGAAAGTTTTGACACACACCCCTCACAAACTGGAACAACGCAATAGAAGGGGCGTGGTTCCGAGAGAGCATAATGCATCTTTGTTGAGGAACCGATGATAGCATCCTCTTATGGCATTCAAAAATTATATACAGTTAACGTGCACTACTACAACTGCCATGTTAAAATTTGGAAAATTACATGAGTCATTTGACATTTTTAGGACATTTAAGTGAATTTCTAGCCATTTGATGATCGTAATTCAAATTTGAACTACATGTACATGAAACAACTAACGATAACACTTTGAAAAATTATATTTGTGTACTTCTTGTGTGGGAGTTAATTCCATGTGCAGTAAATTGGAAGTAATTTTCAATCATATTGGTGTCACGGCTTGGACACATGCATGGAGTGCCATGGTAACACAAAATAAGCATTCGTCCTTTATATGAGGAAAGAAAATGTAAATATCTGACAAGACAACTGGGCCCCACATGATTGGAACTCTACTTCGTGCCACGAGGTTTGGAAGGTGAGTGGCACGGGTTATTAATCAGACACGGTTCTGAATTGGAAACCGTCAACTATTAAGTTCACACACGGCTTTTGCTGCACGAATCGTGTGCAGTTCAAACTACAGTACCCGTAAATTTCGGCGACCGGCGTTTGTACTGCTCCCGTTGATATAGATTCCGGCCGCTAATATATACTACCTTGCTCACATCGTCCCTTCTGCATTCTCATCTACATCCTCCCTTTGCTCGCCCTCTCTCTCTCTCCCTCCCTCTCTCTCTCTCTCTCTCACACACACACACACAAAAACAAATCCCTGCCATGGTGCCGCCGATCTGTGCACGCGCTGACAAGGAGGCGCCACCCCCCGAGGATATTCGGTCGAAGAGCAACAACTTGGAGGAGCCCTACCAGCCGCTGGACGAGGTTGCTCCGAACCCCACAACTTCAGAGTGGCTTTGGGGCCAGTACAATCTTTGTCTTTGGAAATCGTTGCCGCCGACTGAGAAAGCCAGGCAAGTGCCATTAAAGAAGGAGATGGCCAAGGAGGAAGCCAGGTACCAGGCAGCCCGTGATGCCGCCTGGAAAAAGGAGGTGTTGGAGATTTGGGGGCGGGCGCATCGTCGTGCGGAGGAGGAGTATGAAGACGGGTACTTCACGAGGAAGGTCAAAGGCGATAGGCGCTTCATCGCTGCGTGAAGGTGGGCCGATAAGCTCGAGCATTCCACGACGAGGAACTCCAGTGGGCGCCCAACAAAATGGCAAGATCGTTCGCGCTCATCCGCCAGCAAGAGGAAGATCGATACGTCAAGCGCTGCGAGCCGTAGGAGGCGGAGTACTGCCTCCGCGGCGGGAAGACGCCGCACACCAGGGAGCTGCTGGCGAGTGGTGGCCGGAATACTGCCCGTAGGAGGGATTATTAGTTTTAGTATTGTTCATTTTCAGTTTGATGCATTGTACATGGTATTTAACTATCATCATGTATAAGTGATAATATTATATATTTTTTGAGATGAACTAATGAACAATAAATATATATTATGAATTCCATTTTTTCTATCTGTTTACGCATACTAATTTCTATCTAGCTGTTATCATCCACATATATAGAATGGAAAGCATATATACACACATTGAAACAGAACATATTAGAACAGAAAACAGAGTACACACATTGAAATAGAGCAATATTATTATTGTTGTGAATACATAGAGCTCCACCTCGAAATGAGTCAACAAAATAAACGCACCTGTGACCAGCAGTCGTTGCCTATGGCAGCTCTTGGCCCTACCTGAACTTGTACAGACGTTCGTCCAAGTGGTCGACATGCTCGTGGGACATCTGGAGCGCGATCTCGAGCTCCAAGTTGGCAATTTCATCGGAGATCACCAGCTCGAGGATGCGACGTCCATGTACCTCTACTGTGCCCAGATGGACATGTCGGCCAAGGAGGCGGTCAAGCCGAACGACCAGCGCGTTGGCGTCGAGTAGGCCATGGACAAGGCGAACCATGCGACCCATGCGAACGGCTCGGCGGCATCCCGTGCAAGTACGACGTGGCCGACCTCTGGTACAAGTACGACGTAGATGGCCTCTGCCAACTCCTAGCGAGGAATGGGGGTATTAATGGAACGTGTACCAGCTGTGACGCCGTGTCAAGAGTAGGAAAGCACCGATGGATCCGCTCTTGCTATGCAGCGCCACACCTCTCGCTCTACAGTGCACCATCGATCATGTTATGCAGCGAGCTGCAGCCTATGGACGCTAACATCTCTATCTTGATCCACGACCCTGAAGCGCCTTGCGCATGCGCCAAGTTTCTTCTCAACCATGGTGATAACGCACATCATGGCGTCTTCCATCACGTTGCTGGGGAGCGCCTCGGCCTCGAAAGGACGTGGTGCCTTCTCGTTTTCCTCTTGGAGGTGGCTGATGGCAGAGGCGGCACTTTGGTGGGTTGTCATTCTTGGAAAAGGTGGATGTGCTACGGGATGCGCTTGTTGCCTCGGTGGGACGCGCACCGCCTTGGTTTATGCGTAATATCGCTAGGTGGCGGAGGGAAATCCGTGAGGAAATGGTTGGAAACGGTGTTGTGTTCATAAAATGCCGTCAATTAATCGAAACTTAGCATAGAAGGAACATCGAGCTAGCACGACACGTACGGGCACATTGCTCGCCCCAAGGCTATGATCCATATGCATGTGTGCCCAACATAGCACACTATTCACAGTAAAGAATATTTTTCCATTTATCCTAGTAGAGTAGTGGCACCAAACATCACAAGAAGTAAATGATGATCAGATGATCATTTATAATAGTTAATTATGGATGTAATAGTTTAGAATGGTTTGTGAAATGTCATGTGTGTAATAGCCAGCTCGGTAATTAGATGTTTGCTTCATATCACACACATCTTGTTTACATGAAACTTTTTTGTTCTCTTCACTCAACACAAACAGTTTATCGGAATGAACTGTATGATCTGGTTGTACCATTGTTGTTGTGTTTCCTAATAGAAAACAATTCATCCAAGTGAACTGTATGTCGTATATCGCAAACACCTTGATCTGGCTGACCGTTTCTTCTGTGTTGCCTAATAACTAACAGTTCATCGGAGTGACCTGTACGCCGTATATCGCACACACCTTCACCAGGCTACCCGTTTCTGCTGTTTCGCCTCATCATAAACAATTTATCCGAGTGAACCTTATGTCACACATCGCACACATACCTATAATATGATATGTGTTTGATGTATCCGCCAACACAAACATTTTGCATCTTTTTCACGGTTTTTTTACATCACTGTTTGCAATAAATGCATCGCACACAGTTTTGTCGAAGAATCCCATAGTAGTGATTTGATCATAAACTCACTATCCATCGAGGAGGACATTGTATTGAAGATTAAAAAGAGAGAAAAAGCCATCTAGCTACTGCCTACGGACCCGTATGTCTATGGTAAACTACTCACGCATCATCGGAGGGGCAAGGGTGATCATGTCAAACCCCTCCATTATTGTTGACCCCTCTGGCAGAGTGTCGAAAAATGGCTCTAGATTGGATCTCGTGGTTGTCGAACTGCCATGACTGGTATTTTTTTCGACGAGGGGGTGCTTATGGGCCGGACTACCCACCAAGGCGCGCCTGGGGGGCCTAGCGCGCCCTGGTGCCTTGTGGGTCCACAAGGCCCCTCTTCTGCATGTATTGAGCCTCGTAGGTGTCTTCTGGGCAGAAAAAATCTCCAAAAAGTTATGCTGAATTTGGACTTTGTTTGTTATGGATATTCTGTGAAGTAAAAAAACAAGCAAAAAACATCATCTGACATCGGGCACTATGTCAATCGGTCAATAAGTTACTAGTAAATGAGTATAAAACAACCAAGAATGATACTTTAATAGCATGGAACAATCAAAACTTATAGACATGTTGGAGACGTATCGGCTTCTTCTCTCTTTTTGATCTTCAATAGAATGTTCTCCTCGACTTTCTTGGAGATCTATTTGATGTAATCTTCTTTTGTGGTGCGTTTGTCGAGATCCGATGAATTGTGGGTTTAAGTTCAGATTATGCATGAGTACTATTTGTGTCTCCTCTGAACTATTTTATGCATGATTAAGATAGCTTTATATTTATCTTTGATCTATTGATTTGGTTTTCCCAACTACATTTATTTTTCTTGCAATGGGAGAGGTGCTTTGTATTGGGTTCAATCTTGCAGTGCTCAATCCTAGTGACAGAAAGGGACATGACACGTATAGTGTTGTTGCCATTAAGATAAAAAGTTGGGGTTTATTCATATTGATTGGATTTATCCCTCTACATCATGCCATCTTGCTTAAGGAGTGACTCCATTCTTGTTAACATAGTACACTAGATGCATGCTGGATACGGTCGATGTGTGGTGTAATAGTAGTAGATGCAGGCAGGAGTTGGTCCACTTGTCACTAACGTGATGCCTATATTCATGATTATTGCCTTAGATAACATCATAATTCCTCGCTTTTCTATCAATTGCCCAAAAGTAATTTGTTCACTCACTGTATGTGTTGTTCGAAGAGAGAAGCCTCTAGTGAAAACTATGACCCCCGGGTCTATTCTTATCATATTATTTCCGGTTCTATAAAACCAAAAACCTGAAAATACCTTGCTCTGATTTATTTACCTTTACTTTAGTTTGCACTTTTATTTATCTTTTATACCTATCTCTATCGGATCTCATCCTTGCAAGTAACTGTGAAGAGATTGAAAACCCCTGTATCGCGTTGGGTGCAAGTATTTGTTTGTTTGTGCATGTGCTATCATTGCAGACTTGTGTGTTCCCCTGATGTCTACTACACAACCTTTCTTCTTGTGGATTCGTGTTGATCCTCCAAGCGCCGAGTTTTGTAGGATAGTAGCAAATTTTCCTCAAGTGTATGACCTAAGGCTTATCAATCCGTGGGAGGCATAGGATGAAGATGGTCTCTCTCAAACAACCCTGCAACCAAATAACAAAGAGTCTCTTGTGTCCACAACACACCCAATATATACAATGGCAAATTGTATAGGTGCACTAGTTCAGCGAAGAGATGATGATACAAGTGTAATATGGATAGTAGATATAGGTTTTTTTAATCTGAAAATATAAAAATAGCAAGGTAACAAAGTAGTAAAAGTGAGCAAAAGAGGTATAGCAATGCTTGAAAAATAAGGCATAGGGTTAATACTTTCAGTAGTGCAAAATCTATCAACAATGATAACATAATTGGATCATATATATATAACAATCCCTCAATATGCAACAAAGAAACACTCCAAAGTTCCTATCGCAGCGAACATATGATGAAATTGTTGTATGTAGCAAACAACCTCCAAGTTATCCTTTCCGATCAATCTATTGAGCCGTCCCTATAAGTGCCACAAACAGCCCTAGAGTTCATACAAAAACAATACCATGTGAAAACAAATCAATAAATCCTAATGTCACCTAGATACTCAAATGTCACCACAAGTATCTGTGGGTCAATTATACGATATGCATCAAACAACTTAAGATTCATAATATTCAATCCAACACAAAGAACCTCAAAGAATGCTCGAAGTTTCTACCGGAGAAACAAGGTTGAAAACGTGCATCAACATCTATGCATAAATTACACCAATGTCACCACAAGAATACGCGTGTTCAGTGCCAAAACATACATCAAGTGAATCAATATAATAACCCATTGTCACCACGGGTGTTCATACACAAGACATACATCAAGTGTTCTCGAATATATAAAAATATTCAATCTGATAATAACGAAATCTCAAAGGTAAAACTCAATTCATCACAAGAAGGTAGAGAGGGAAGAACACCATAAAATCCAACTATATCAATAAAGCTTGCGGTACATCAAGATCGTGCTAAATCAAGAACATGAGAGAGAGAGAGAGAGAGCAGACACATAGCTACTGGTACATACCCTTAGCCCGAGCATGAACTACTCCCTCCTCGTCATGGTGGCCGCCGGGATGATGAAGATGGCCTGCGGTGATGATTTCCCCCTCCGGCAGGGTGCCGGAATAGGGTCCCGGTTGAGTTTTTGTGGCTACCGAGACTTGTAGCGAGGAAAATTCTCATCTTGGGTTCTTTTCAGAGTTTTGGTTATTTATAGGAATTTTCGGCATCGGCCTCACATCAAGGGGGTGCCTGAGGGGCCCACAAGATTGGGGGGGCACGCCCCCTAGGCTTGTGGCTCTCTCGTCCACTTCTTAGGCCAGCTCCTGTGCTTCGAGGGTCTCTTTTGGTCCCAAAAAAATCACCGTAAATTTTTAGCCCATTGGGAAAACTTTTATTTCTGCACAAAAATTGATACCACGGTAGTTCTGCTGTAAACATCGGCAGTCTGGGTTAGTTCTAATAAAATCATACCAAAACCATGTAAAATTGTTGTAAACATGGCATGAATACTTCATAAATTGTAGGTACATTGGAGACGTATAATCCTGCTACTGGATTGATACCTTGGTTCTTAACTGTGGGATATACTTATCTCTACTTTGCCGCATCATTGTTTCCTCTTCAAGGGAAAAATCAATGCAAGCTCGAGAAATAGTAGGTAGTACTTCTGTTCGAGGGCATGTAGGCTTCACAATAAGTATTTGAGTTCTTTATGAATAATGTGAGCTTGTGGATGAATTCACTCCCACCTACGAATATTTTCCTAGCCTTTTCGATACCGTGCATTGCCCGTTCTCACCTCGAGACTTGGCGCAAATTTCGCCGATGTATCCAAACCCAGTGATAAATACACATGCCTTATTATTTACTTCCTCAAAACGTACACGATACATACCTATTATGTAATTTTCATAACCATTCTGAGATATATTGCCATGCAACTTCCACCGTTATTATTAACATGACTTGTGTGTTCATCTTCATATTGCTTTACATGATCATATAGAGATGACATGATATTTTTGGCAAAGTCACCATAAACCGTTGTTATATATGCTATTCTAGATCATTGCACATCCTGGTACACTGCTAGAGGCATTCATATAAAGGCATATTCTTTCTATTTTATTGAGTTGTAAGTAAATAAAAATGTGATGATCATCATTATTATAGTGTTGCCCCTACCATTGATGAAAAGGATGGTGGAGACGAGTTCTATAAATAGTGAGGATAAGATCCATGAGACAGTTCTAAAATGAAACAAAAATTGAGAGAAGAGAGAGAGAGAGACGGGGCACACTTCTATCCTTCATCAAACCTGTGCTTCAAAGTAGCAACATGTTCTTCATATAGAGTGTCTCCATGATTTGTCACTTTCATATACTAGTGGGAATTTTTGCATTACAGAAGTTGGCATGTATATTCCGATGACCAGCTTCCTCAAATGCCCGTGATCTTCATGAGCAAGTAAGTTGGATGCACACATACATAGTTTCAGTAGTGAGTCTCATACACTTATAGATCTAGTGCATCCATTGAATGGAAATCCCTACTCCTTGCATCGAACGTGAAAAAAGGGCCCAAACCGTTTGATGGAAGGAAGCCTAGGTTCAATGTAAGAATTACGAGACAATAGTGGCTGAGGCATCCAAAGAAGCAGGTTCAAGCAAGCACATCCTATAGGGTGCCTCATGCAGTTTAGATTGGGTTAGTATAGACATGCACCAGTCTAGCCAGACGGTTTTTGGATCAATCAGAATGAACATTGATTATCTCAAATAGTACTTGAAAGAGGCAATCGATCGACCGCTAGGCACAGATCAGCCGTCGGGTAGCCCGATCCCGGTGAGTGACATGGGTGGTGGCTCATCCTTGAGCGGCGCCAGGAACCTCCATCCCCTCCACCCTCGATATCGCGGCGCCTCCCACGAGCGAAGACCCCGTAGAGCAGGCAGCGACAGGGTCCTCTGCACAGTCGTGGATGCTATGAGCTGAGGAGCTCGCACATCGGCATGTGGCGGCCGGCAGCCTTGGGTTCTCGCCGGCGGCACTCTTGTTACCTATCGTAATTGGTGCTCGTTGGTGGAAGGTTATGCATGGCAGCTCGGTGCAGCGGTACAGACAATCTGGGTGCTAGTGAGCGCAGGTGCTGATGGCTGCATGGCCACGTCGTGGCAACAGAGGGCGTCCAGCTGGCGCAGTAGGCGGATCTCAGAAAAGTGTGTGTGCAAAGTGCTCGTGTGTTGTCCGAGTTTAGATTTGCAATGACAGTGGATCACAAGGCCGCGAGCCCAAGCGCTGGATATGGTAGTGTCCCGTTCATCGGTGCGACGGCTGATGGAATGCGGTTGACCATGGGGGCGCGCGAGGGATTCGGGACCTAATTCCAGATCTGATGGTCACGATGGTGGCTGCTGTTGTATGGGTGATGATAGCGGCCGGTGCGGGAGTGGGTGCTTCTTGTAGCGCCCGGAATCGGGGCGGTGACCCCTCTTCTTCAACGGTGGCGGACTTCGAGGTCGTGTGAGCCTTCCTGAGGTGGTGAAAACCTTCCTGAGGCTGGTGGCGGTATGGGACATGTGCTCTCCACCAACATATCGGGTTTGATGCGGCTCCGCAGGTAACACAAGTGCCCCTTTTGGAGTTGTCGGGCAGTGCCTGTCACCGGTAGGTGAAGCCACTAGTGAATGTGTCGCTGGCGGTTCCAACAAACAACGTCTTATGCGGACACATCAAGTCATGCCTGTCGAAAATATGACCTAGAGGTAATAATATTTTTATTATTATATTTCCATATTCATAACTATAGAGTTTATATTATATGATATGACTGTTATGATCCTGGAATATGGGATTTGGTGGAAAACTCATATGCATGCATGGAATGATAAAAAGTTAAATAAAAGATTCCTAGTCTTGCCACTAGGACTAGCTCAAGTGTTGTTTGTCATCATTTTTTCCGGATCTTAGGATATTGGTAAGTGTAACGATATTCCAAAAACAACTTTGAGATTATGACGTTGGAAGAAACATCATATTGAATCGACCCAAACTTGTCTGTTATGAATTGAGATAATATCGTCTGTAATCAATTGTAATAACACATAGTGTTAACATGTGATTTTTCTCCTTAGCCAATAAGATTATCATAGTCACTTCTTACCGTACGTTAGACATTAGGGTTGCTCAAAAGTAACATGTAAAACGTAATCATAACAACAACTTACAGGTTCATCGGAAAGTTTGACAAGTGACTAGATAGCTCGAGAGTGGGATTTTCTCCTCTGACGATGGAGAGATATTTTTATATCTCTCTCTCTGTGACAGCATCCATCATCGTTTGACTAGACGCACATCACTAAGTCATGGGGCTGTCAGAACAACACAACGAAAAAGAAGAAAAAACAGTAACGAGGATAACGGTACATAGAGCATGTGATGACTCAGGAGGATGCCGATGCATCCTAGGTTTTGTGGTGTATCGCTAAGCAAAGGGAACATCGCATGATAACCAAAGGTTTGCTTGAATATCATTCATGTGCTCATAGGTATTTATATGGACGTCCACGGTTCCGCTATCGGTCATTGAACAAAGGGGTTTCGCTCATGTCTATGATTTACGAACCTACTGGTTCACAAGCTTAAGGCAATCACCATTTGCTAAGTATTAGTAGGATGGGAGTGATGAGAATATATTTTTTGAATTGTTTCATTTATATTCAGAGTGGTCCCTACAGGATCCGGAAGCATTTCGGGGCCACCAGAAGGGTTTTGTACAATATCGGCTAATACCAAGAACCATCGATAATTAATATATAAATGAAAAAATGTTTTTGAGGCTCTTAAATTCTATATATAAGGTTCTAAAAAATATTTAAAATAGTTCTATATTAATTTAATACAAACAGGCCTTAAAAGGCCAAACTGGAGAAGGAAACTTGGGCCAACTTGGCCCAACTGGAGTACGCGCCCCTCACCCCCCTTATGGAGTGGGAAGGCCGAACTGGACTAGGGGAGGAGGATTCCTCCTCCCCCTTGGCCGGCGCCCCAAGGAGGGACTTTTCCACCTTGGTGGCTGCCCTCTCCCTCTCGCTAATCTATATATACTAGGGTTTTTTGCTCTATTGTATACACAAGTTTTGGAGCCTCCTCTAGTTCTTCTAGTTCTAGTTCTGGTTGGTCCTGGATGGCTAATATTACATATAGGTCTAGTTACTCTAATCCTCATAATTAGAAATCGATTGCGGCTCTTATCTCCTCCCCAATTCTCCGGCGACCATTAGCTATGGACGACAAAGCAGTGTCGGATCGTGAAGGTTGCACGCTTGCAACCAAGTAGAGAGGTCATGGTTTCGGTCTTCCGTTCGAGGGAATATTCATGGGTGGTTGGCAGGATCGTTAATCGACACTTCAAGGGAGTCCAACTATGATCTACACCAACATGTTCTTCTTCTGCTGCAACTTGGTGACAATAACGATCGTGAACCCAACCCGCTATGCATCTTCATAGTGATCTTGGGTGTGCATAAGCGCAATTTTTTTTGTTTTCTACTACTTTTCCCAATAGTAGCATCGTGAGTATTTATTTGATTAGATGTAGGTTGCGATGTAGCTCAGATGTGGATGTGAGGGTTGATGTTCTTGCTAATGCTTCCGTTGAGTCTTTCTTTGGTTCAATTTATTGACGGCATGGTGAGTCTTTGCACAATGGGCTGACAGTCACTCCGTTGTGGTTGTCGATGATTTGCTAACAGTTCTTTCGGCTCATTATAATCAAGAATACTTAACCGTCACATACACAAGGGTGCAGAAAAAGGACGATCTTCTAGGGGGTCATGCGTATTGTACGAAGTTCAATGTGGGGCTAGAGATTTGTAATTAAGTCTCTTATCTCACACACCCGGAAACTTAATCTAGCATCAAGAATTATCGCCTATGCTATGGATGTAGGTAGCTGGTATTATTTGTTAAAACTGGTTATCTGCATAATTGAAATACAGATAAAACCGATTGGAGGATGTCTAACTTTGTTTTGCAGAGTATGCATATGATGTGGTATAGCCTTCATCATAGAGTTTATGTATAAGATGGTTATGTGTTGTAATGTTAAGTGTCATGCGCATCATGGCATGATCGCTAGAGCCATGAGATTACCATGTTACTATAAATATTGTATAGATAGCCCACAAGTTACAGGTGACGATGGCAAAGTACATAGAGGAACCCCGGCGTGGAGATGGTGTACTAGGCACGGGATGAGGAGCTATAATTTCATTCCACGATGGAATTTCTGAATTTGATGCCTGATAATCCACATATAGGGGATCAATTGTAGCTTTTTTGATAAATAAGGGTGTCAAACCCAACAAGGAGCTAAAGGTAAGATTTATATTCCCTTCATGTTCTATTGACCATCGGTACAACTCTACGCACACATAACGTTTGCTTTACCTAGAACAACACTAGCACGCTATACAAATGGTTTTTAACCCCTTTCCGAGATGACATTCCGAACCGTCGCCAACTGAGTGTGTTCGCTAGGGGGTCCTTCCCACATGACCCGAAAACCATCGGTTCTCTTCCTGCATCTTGAAATATTCTTCAGCATTGCCAACAATTTATCTAAGCCTATCTCTATTCCTTCCTCATACATGCTCCAGAGCTTTGCTAGGCACATCTTCAAAGACTGTGGCCACTCTTGATCAACCCACTCCAGGTAAGAACATTTTTGTTCATCTTATAATATTTAAAACTACATCAGTAACAATTGTAGGGAAAATGGATTTCTACCAACATAGAAAATCACCAAATACATATTTTGAAAAACTAAAGAAATAGGTTAATTATGACACATCTTCTCAAAAAGATCAATGTGCAAATGAATTAATTTCTAATGAGACAACAACCAAATTCTGAAACATCAGAAGCTACAATTAGCTACAACAACGCTACAAGTTTTTAGTGATGTACTATAAAAAAATTGAACAATTTATGAGGAAGCTAAATATAACTGCAACAGCATAGTGACAGTGTTTGGATTACATCAAATTGATACTAACAGGTGTGTTCAATCACAAATTTAGTAACATAGAACTAATAGCTCTAAGGCCATCCACTATGCATGCCAAAACAGGTGTCAATACAACTGCTGCTTCATTTGGCACCGGTGCCTACACTAGCTAGCCGATGCAAAGGGAAAAATCAAGGAACTAGACTCCGAAACACCTAGTTGCTCTGATGCCCAGTTCCTTCGTGCCATTAAGATTTAGTATTTTACTACTCGGGTACTCGGATGTTTGGACCGAAGTTGGTTGCACAAACTACTGAAGCGGTGCCAAATGATATTCTAATGGCACCGCTGAGGAGATGGCAACATTTTAGATACTAGGTACAAACTGCGACACTATCTTAACATCCAGAATAACATAGCATAGTTACAGTGTCTTAATCACATCTAACAAATGATTTGTAACAACGAAAGTGGGGCTAACCTTCTCTACACATGCCAGAAACTTCCTCCCACTATCCACAGATTCGACGCAATGACTTTCACGCATGGAGATTGATGGTGACAACGAGTAGGCAGATCTTCAGGCACCCCGCTCCATTCATTGTAGGAGATATAATGTTACCACTAATGTAACATAACAATTACATAGAAAAACCATATATTACCGACACAAATAACATTAGGATTTGAAGAGTATCAAATCCGGCGGCGAAGACTATACTACTAGCAAAGTATGAGGAAAACCATATAGTCATGGGCGTTAGAACAACACGCAACTAGATTATTGACTCTAGTGCGAGTGGGAGACTGTTGAAATATGCCAACGAGGAAATAATAATACTATTAAATATTTCCATATTCATAATTATAGAGTTTGTATTCTATGTTATAAATGCTATGATCCTGGAATATGCGATTCAGTGGAAAACTCATATGCATGTGTTGAATGATAAACGGTTAAATAAAATTTTCCTAGTAGATCAAGTGTTGTTGGTGATCACGTTTTTTGGATCTTAGGATATCCTTAAGTGTAACGGTAGTCCTAAAGCACCTTTGAGATTATGACATTGGAAGAACAATCATACTAAATCGATCCAAACTTGTTTGCTATGAATTAGGATAATATCGTCTGTAATCAACTGTAATAACACAGAGAGTTAACATGTGATTATTCTCCTTAGACCATGAGAGTATTGTATTCACTTCTTAACGTATGGTGGACCCTGGGGTTTCTCAAACGTCACATGTAACATGGTGATCATAAAGGCAACTTATAGGTTCGTCCGAAAGTTTGACAAGTGACTACATAGCTCGAGAGTGCGATTTGATACTCCGACGATGGAGAGATATTCTTAGGGACCTCTTGGTGTGTCAAAATTATTATTATCAAGACAGACACATGTTACTATGTCCTCGGGATACCGGAACACGACAACGAGAAAGAAGAACAAAACTGGTAATGAGGATAACAATATAGCAAGCATTTGATGACTCGGGAGGATACCCATGCATCCTGGGTTTTCTGTAGTATCGAGAAGCAAAGGGAACATCACATGATAACCAAAGGTTCACTCGAATATAATTTCCTTTCTAATAGGGATCGATATGGACGTCCAATGTTCCACTGTCGGTCATTGAACGAAGGGGTTTCGTTCATATCTATGATTTACTGAAACTACGGGTTCACAAGCTTAAGGAAATCACGATCTGATGAGTATTATTAGGCCTGTAGTGATGACAATATATTTGTGTAATTATTTCATTAATATTCAAAACAGTTCTCAGAGGATCCGGAAGCATTTCGGGGTCACCTGAAAGGTTTCAAAGAGTATCGGGTAATACTGGGTATTACCGATAATTAATATATAGGTTGAAAATGTTTCTAGTGTTGTTAATATATATATATATATATATATATATATATATATATATATATATATATATATATATATATATATAAATATATATATAAGGGTCTGAAAATATGGAGAACACTTTTATATTCAATTAACACTAGTAGAAAACAGGGCTTTCATTCGGGCCTGGCCAGCCCATTAGTCCCAGTTCAGTCAAGAACCGGGACCCATGGGGGCATTCGTCCCGGTTCGTGAGCCCAGGGGGGCAGCCGGGGCCTCGTGGGCATTGGTCCCGGTTCGTATAGACCCATTTGTCCCGGTTCCTGGCACGAACCGGGACCAATGGTCCTCGCTCCTAGCCCACAACCATTGGTCCCGGTTCACGGCTTGAACCGGGACAAATGAGTTGCCTATATATACCCCATCGCCACAGCAGCACTCGACAGTGATCTGTTTTTTCTGGCCGGCGAGGGGAGGGCGTTGGGTGCTCTAGCTCTCCTCCTATGCACATGAGGTGTTCGATGAAATGTCCAAGCCACGCTAGTCAATCGTTCTCCTCTCAAAACTCGACCTCCGAGCTCCATTTTCCCCGAGATTTGTCTAGGTTTAGTAGTCCGTCACGTCCTGTCCCCGTCTTCACCGCCGTCGATTGCCCGCGCCGATCTCGTCGCCGGCACCACCGTGGTGAGCCTCTTGTTATTATCTTCTTTCTGTAAGAAAAAAAATTCTTACTTCAGATAGATAATTGTCTAATTTTCTTACTTTTATTATTTCTTGTTATTATATAGTGCGATGGTTTTGGTATCTGCCCCCGTCGGCCCTCGTCCTGTCTATGATTCAGATGTGGTATATATTATCTTTTGATAACTATTTGGTTCATTTATTTTTTATGACAATTATGCCGACCAACGTGACATAGATTTTATTTATCTATGAGGTGGTTGAACTGGAAAGTCCAACCGACCCTATTGTCGAGAGTTTAAATTTAGTTGAAGAAGAAAACAATTACTTGAAGGAAAAAATAAGAAAAATTAGGAGGAGAAGATGATATTGGAGTTTCATGTTGCGGATGTCGTCGATGATCACAACATCAAGATGGATGCAATGAGGATGAAGATTATAAAGATTAGAAAATATGCCATTCATACCGAGGCTTGGTATAATTATGCAGTTGGATCAGTTGTTACCTTGGTTGCGATTATGATCGCATTTGTTTTTGCATATAAATGTTTTCCATAATTTCCATGTATGGTTTAATTAGATGCTCCGGAGAACTATATGTTGCACATGTTATGTGGGTGAAATCCCTTTGTATCAGATGAGTTTCCGTATGAAACCCTAATACTTCGAAAGAGATTGTCTGTTTTGTACACAAAGTGCATCCAGTTTTTGCCGTAAGCCTTTGTACTTTCTGGCACTTGCTATGTGGCTGAAATGATGATACCATGCCAACTTGGAACCTTTTCAGAGTTCATTTCAAATGATTTTCAATTTCATGGTCTTATAGCTCAAAATAATAAGTAAATGCATGAAAAATAATATTTTTTTCAGAAAGTGTTGTAAATTGATGATGTGGCTTTGAATGGTGCATTTTGAACACAGATAAACTATGGAGTTCAAATAAGTTCAAAAAAATGAAATCCCTTTGTAATTCACGAGTTTCCGTATGAAACCCTGATACTTCGAAAGAGATTGTCTGTTTTGTACACGAAGGGCATCCAGTTTTTGCCGTAAGCCTCTGTACTTTCTCGCACATGCTATGTGGGTGAAATGATGATACCATGCCAACTTGGAACCTTTTCAGAGTTCATTTCAAATGCTTTTCAATTTCATGGTCTTATAGCTCAAAATAATCAATAAATGCATGAAAAATAACAAATGAAGTCAGAAAGGGTTGTAAATTGATGATGTGGTTTTGAATGGTGCATTTTGAACACAGATAAACTATGGAGTTCAAATAAGTTCAAAAAAATGAAATCCCTTTGTAACAGACGAGTTTCTGTATGAAACCCAGATACTTCGAAGGAGATTGTCTGTTTTGTACACGAAGTGCATCTAGTTTTTGCCGTAAGCCTCTGTACTTTCTTGCACATGCTTTGTGGGTGAAATGATGATACCATGCCAACTTGGAACCTTACCAGAGTTCATTTCAAATGCTTTTCAATTTCATGGTCTTATAGCTCAAAATAATCAATAAATGCATGAAAAATAACAAATGAAGTCAGAAAGGGTTGTAAATTGATGATGTGGCTTTGAATTGTGCATTTTGAACACGGAAAAACAAGGGAGTTCAAATAAGTTCAAAAAAATTGAAATCCCTTTGTAACAGACGAGTTTCCGTATGAAACCGTGATACTTCAAAAGAGATTGTCCGTTTTGTACACGAAGTGTATCCAGTTTTTGTCGTAAGCCTCTGTACTTTCTTGCACATGCTATGTGTGTGAAATTATGATACCATGCCATCTTGGAACCTTTTCAGAGTTCATGTCAAATGCTTTTCAATTTAATGGTCTTATAGCACAAAATAATCAGTAAATGCATGAAAAATAACAAATGAAGTCAGAAAGGGTTGTAAATTGATGATGTGGCTTTGAATGGTGCATTTTGAACACAGAAAAGCTACGGAGTTCAAAAAAATGAAATCCCTTTGTAACAGACGAGTTTCCGTATGAAACCCTGATACTTCGAAGGAGATTGTCTGTTTTGTACACAAAGTGCATCCAGGTTTTGCCGTAGGCCTCTGTACTTCCTTGCACATGCGTTGTGGGTGAAATGATAATACCATACCAACTGGGAACCTTTCCAGAGTTCATTTCAAATGCTTTTCAATTTCATGGTCTTATAGCTCAAAATAATCAGTAAATGCATGAAAAATAACAAATGAAGTCAGAAAGGGTTGTAAATTGATGATGTGGCTTTGAATGGTGCATTTTGAACACAGAAAAACAAGGGAGTTCAAATAAGTTCAAAAAAATTGAAATCCCTTTGTAACAGACGAGTTTCCGTATGAAACCATGATACTTCAAAAGAGATTGTCCGTTTTGTACACGAAGTGTATCCACTTTTTGTCGTAAGCCTCTGTACTTTCTTGCACATGCTATGTGTGTGAAATGATGATACCATGCCATCTTGGAACCTTTTCAGAGTTCATTTCAAATGCTTTTCAATTTCATGGTCTTATAGCACAAAATAATCAGTAAATGCATGAAAAATAACAAATGAAGTCAGAAAGGGTTGTAAATTGATGATGTGGCTTTGAATGGTGCATTTTGAACACAGAAAAGCTACGGAGTTCAAAAAATGAAATCCCTTTGTAACAGACGAGTTTCCGTATGAAACCCTGATACTTCGAAGGAGATTGTCTGTTTTGTACACAAAGTGCATCCAGGTTTTACCGTAAGCCTCTGTACTTTCTGGCACATGCTATGTGGGTGAAATGATGTTACCATGCCAACTTGGAACCTTTTCAGAGTTCATTTCAAATGCTTTTCAATTTCATGGTCTTATAGCTCAAAATAATCAATAAATGCATGAAAAATAACAAATGAAGTCAGAAAGGGTTGTAAATTGATGATGTGGTGTTGAATGGTGCATTTTGAACACAGATAAACTATGGAGTTCAAATAAGTTCAAAAAAATGAAATCCCTTTGTAACAGACGAGTTTCTGTATGAAACCCAGATACTTCGAAGGAGATTGTCTTTTTTGTACACGAAGTGCATCTAGTTTTTGCCGTAAGCCTCCGTACTTTCTTGCACATACTTTGTGGGTGAAATGATGATACCATGCCAACTTGGAACCTTACCAGAGTTCATTTCAAATGCTTTTCAATTTCATGGTCTTATAGCTCAAAATAATCAATAAATGCATGAAAAATAACAAATGAAGTCAGAAAGGGTTGTAAATTGATGATGTGGCTTTGAATTGTGCATTTTGAACACGGAAAAACAAGGGAGTTCAAATAAGTTCAAAAAAATTGAAATCCCTTTGTAACAGACGAGTTTCCGTATGAAACCGTGATACTTCAAAAGAGATTGTCCGTTTTGTACACGAAGTGTATCCAGTTTTTGTCGTAAGCCTCTGTACTTTCTTGCACATGCTATGTGTGTGAAATGATGATACCATGCCATCTTGGAACCTTTTCAGAGTTCATGTCAAATGCTTTTCAATTTAATGGTCTTATAGCACAAAATAATCAGTAAATGCATGAAAAATAACAAATGAAGTCAGAAAGGGTTGTAAATTGATGATGTGGCTTTGAATGGTGCATTTTGAACACAGAAAAGCTACGGAGTTCAAAAAAATGAAATCCCTTTGTAACAGACGAGTTTCCGTATGAAACCCTGATACTTCGAAGGAGATTGTCTGTTTTGTACACAAAGTGCATCCAGGTTTTGCCGTAAGCCTCTGTACTTCCTTGCACATGCGTTGTGGGTGAAATGATAATACCATACCAACTGGGAACCTTTCCAGAGTTCATTTCAAGTGCTTTTCAATTTCATGGTCTTATAGCTCAAAATAATCAGTAAATGCATGAAAAATAACAAATGAAGTCAGAAAGGGTTGTAAATTGATGATGTGGCTTTGAATGATGCATTTTGAACACAGAAAAACAAGGGAGTTCAAATAAGTTCAAAAAAATTGAAATCCCTTTGTAACAGACGAGTTTCCGTATGAAACCATGATACTTCAAAAGAGATTGTCCGTTTTGTACACGAAGTGTATCCACTTTTTGTCGTAAACCTCTGTACTTTCTTGCACATGCTATGTGTGTGAAATGATGATACCATGCCATCTTGGAACCTTTTCAGAGTTCATTTCAAATGCTTTTCAATTTCATGGTCTTATAGCACAAAATAATCAGTAAATGCATGAAAAATAACAAATGAAGTCAGAAAGGGTTGTAAATTGATGATGTGGCTTTGAATGGTGCATTTTGAACACAGAAAAGCTACGGAGTTCAAAAAATGAAATCCCTTTGTAACAGATGAGTTTCCGTATGAAACCCTGATACTTCGAAGGAGATTGTCTGTTTTGTACACAAAGTGCATCCAGGTTTTACCGTAAGCCTCTGTACTTTCTGGCACATGCTATGTGGGTGAAATGATGATACCATGCCAACTTGGAACCTTTTCAGAGTTCATTTCAAATGCTTTTCAATTTCATGGTCTTATAGCTCAAAATAATCTGTAAATGCATGAAAAATAACAAATGAAGTCAGAAAGTGTTGTAAATTGATGATGTGGTGTTGAATGGTGCATTTTGAACACACATAAACTATGGAGTTCAAATAAGTTCAAAAAAATGTAATCCCTTTGTAACAGACGAGTTTCTGTATGAAACCCTGATACTTCGAAGGAGATTGTCTGTTTTGTACACGAAGTGCATCTAGTTTTTGCCGTAAGCCTCCGTACTTTCTTGCACATGCTTTGTGGGTGAAATGATGATACCATGCCAACTTGGAACCTTACCAGAGTTCATTTCAAATACTTTTCAATTTCATGGTCTTATAGCTCAAAATAATCTGTAAATGCATGAAAAATAACAAATGAAGTCAGAAAGGGTTGTAAATTGATGATGTGGTGTTGAATGGTGCATTTTGAACACAGATAAACTATGGAGTTCAAATAAGTTCAAAAAAATGAAATCCCTTTGTAACAGACGAGTTTCTGTATGAAACCCTGATACTTCGAAGGAGATTGTCTGTTTTGTACACGAAGTGCATCTAGTTTTTGCCGTAAGCCTCCGTACTTTCTTGCACATGCTTTGTGGGTGAAATGATGATACCATGCCAACTTGGAACCTTACCAGAGTTCATTTCAAATACTTTTCAATTTCATGGTCTTATAGCTCAAAATAATCAATAAATGCATGAAAAATAACAAATGAAGTCAGAAAGGGTTGTAAATTGATGATGTGGCTTTGAATTGTGCATTTTGAACACGGAAAAACAAGGGAGTTCAAATAAGTTCAAAAAAATTGAAATCCCTTTGTAACAGACGAGTTTCCGTATGAAACCGTGATACTTCAAAAGAGATTGTCCGTTTTGTACACGAAGTGTATCCAGTTTTTGTCGTAAGCCTCTGTACTTTCTTGCACATGCTATGTGTGTGAAATGATGATACCATGCCATCTTGGAACCTTTTCAGAGTTCATTTCAAATGCTTTTCAATTTCATGGTCTTATAGCACAAAATAATCAATAAATGCATGAAAAATAACAAATGAAGTCAGAAAGGGTTGTAAATTGATGATGTGGCTTTGAATGGTGCATTTTGAACACAAAAAAGCTACGGAGTTCAAAAAATGAAATCCCTTTGTAACAGACGAGTTCCCGTATGAAACCCTGATACTTCGAAGGAGATTGTTTGTTTTGTACACAAAGTGCATCCAGGTTTTGTCGTAAGCCTCTGTACTTTCTGGCACATGCTATGTGGGTGAAATGATGATACCATGCCAACTTGGAACCTTTTCAGAGTTCATTTCAAATGCTTTTCAATTTCATGGTCTTATAGCTCAAAATAATCAGTAAATGCATGAATAATAACAAATGAAGTCAGAAAGTGTTGTAAATTGATGATGTGGTGTTGAATGGTGCATTTTTAACACACATAAACTATGGAGTTCAAATATGTTCAAAAAAATGTAATCCCTTTGTAATAGACGAGTTTCTGTATGAAACCCTGATACTTCGAAGGAGATTGTCTGTTTTGTACACGAAGTGCATCTAGTTTTTGTCGTAAGCCTCTGTACTTCCTTGCACATGCGTTGTGGGTGAAATGATAATACCATACCAACTGGGAACCTTTCCAGAGTTCATTTCAAATGCTTTTCAATTTCATGGTCTTATAGCTCAAAATAATCAGTAAATGCATGAAAAATAACAAATGAAGTCAGAAAGGGTTGTAAATTGATGATGTGGCTTTGAATGGTGCATTTTGAACACAGAAAAGCTACGGAGTTCAAAAAATGAAATCCCTTTGTAACAGATGAGTTTCCGTATGAAACCCTGATACTTCGAAGGAGATTGTCTGTTTTGTACACAAAGTGCATCCAGGTTTTACCGTAAGCCTCTGTACTTTCTGGCACATGCTATGTGGGTGAAATGATGATACCATGCCAACTTGGAACCTTTTCAGAGTTCATTTCAAATGCTTTTCAATTTCATGGTCTTATAGCACAAAATAATCAGTAAATGCATGAAAAATAACAAATGAAGTCAGAAAGGGTTGTAAATTGATGATGTGGCTTTGAATGGTGCATTTTGAACACAGAAAAGCTACGGAGTTCAAAAAATGAAATCCCTTTGTAACAGACGAGTTCCCGTATGAAACCCTGATACTTCGAAGGAGATTGTTTGTTTTGTACACAAAGTGCATCCAGGTTTTGCCGTAAGCCTCTGTACTTTCTGGCACATGCTATGTGGGTGAAATGATGATACCATGCCAACTTGGAACCTTTTCAGAGTTCATTTCAAATGCTTTTCAATTTCATGGTCTTATAGCTCAAAATAATCAGTAAATGCATGAAAAATAACAAATGAAGTCAGAAAGTGTTGTAAATTGATGATGTGGTGTTGAATGGTGCATTTTGAACACACATAAACTATGGAGTTCAAATAAGTTCAAAAAAATGTAATCCCTTTGTAACAGACGAGTTTCTGTATGAAACCCTGATACTTCGAAGGAGATTGTCTGTTTTGTACACGAAGTGCATCTAGTTTTTGCCGTAAGCCTCTGTACTTCCTTGCACATGCGTTGTGGGTGAAATCATAATACCATACCAACTAGGAACCTTTGCAGAGTTCATTTCAAATGCTTTTCAATTTCATGGTCTTATAGCTCAAAATAATCAGTAAATGCATGAAAAATAACAAATGAAGTCAGAAAGGGTTGTAAATTGATGATGTGGCTTTGAATGGTGCATTTTGAACACAGAAAAACAAGGGAGTTCAAATAAGTTCAAAAAAATGAAATCCCTTTGTAACAGACGAGTTTCCGTATGAAACCGTGATACTTCAAAAGAGATTGTCCGTTTTGTACACGAAGTGTATCCAGTTTTTGTCGTAAGCCTCTGTACTTTCTTGCACATGCTATGTGTGTGAAATGATGATACCATGCCATCTTGGAACCTTTTCAGAGTTCATTTCAAATGCTTTTCAATTTCATGGTCTTATAGCACAAAATAATCAGTAAATGCATGAAAAATAACAAATGAAGTTAGAAAGGGTTGTAAATTGATGATGTGGCTTTGAATGGTGCATTTTGAACACAGAAAAGCTACGGAGTTCAAAAAATGAAATCCCTTTATAACAGATGAGTTTCCGTATGAAATCCTGATACTTCGAAGGAGATTGTCTGTTTTGTACACAAAGTGCATCCAGGTTTTGCCGTAAGCCTCTGTACTTTCTGGCACATGCTATGTGGGTGAAATGATGATACCATGCCAACTTGGAACCTTTTCAGAGTTCATTTCAAATGCTTTTCAATTTCATGGTCTTATAGCTCAAAATAATCAGTAAATGCATGAAAAATAACAAATGAAGTCAGAAAGTGTTGTAAATTGATGACGTGGTGTTGAATGGTGCATTTTGAACACACATAAACTATGGAGTTCAAATAAGTTCAAAAAAAATGTAATCGCTTTGTAACAGACGAGTTTCTGTATGAAACCCTGATACTTCGAAGGAGATTGTCTGTTTTGTACACGAAGTGCATCTAGTTTTTGCCGTAAGCCTCTGTACTTCCTTGCACATGCGTTGTGGGTGAAATGATAATACCATACCCACTAGGAACCTTTGCAGAGTTCATTTCAAATGCTTTTCAATTTCATGGTCTTATAGCTCAAAATAATCAGTAAATGCATGAAAAATAACAAATGAAGTCAGAAAGGGTTGTAAATTGATGATGTGGCTTTGCATGGTGCATTTTGAACACAGAAAAACAAGGGAGTTCAAATAAGTTCAAAAAAATTGAAATCCCTTTGTAACAGACGAGTTTCCGTATGAAACCGTGATACTTCAAAAGAGATTGTCCGTTTTGTACACGAAGTGTATCCAGTTTTTGTCGTAAGCCTCTGTACTTTCTTGCACATGCTATGTGTGTGAAATGATGATACCATGCCATCTTGGAACCTTTTCAGAGTTCATGTCAAATGCTTTTCAATTTAATGGTCTTATAGCACAAAATAATCAGTAAATGCATGAAAAATAACAAATGAAGTCAGAAAGGGTTGTAAATTGATGATGTGGCTTTGAATGGTGCATTTTGAACACAGAAAAGCTACGGAGTTCAAAAAAATGAAATCCCTTTGTAACAGACGAGTTTCCGTATGAAACCCTGATACTTCGAAGGAGATTGTCTGTTTTGTACACAAAGTGCATCCAGGTTTTGCCGTAAGCCTCTGTGCTTTCTTGCACATGCTATGCGGGTGAAATGATGATACCATGCCAACTTGGAACCTTTTCAGAGTTCATTTCAAATGCTTTTCAATTTCATGGTCTTATAGCTCAAAATAATCAGTAAATGCATGAAAAATAACAAATGAAGTCAGAAACAAAATAAAATAAAATAAATAAGTAATTTGAAATAAATAATATAAAATTTAATAAAATAGATAAGTAGAAAGAAAATAAAATAAAATAAAAGTTTAATAACATAAATAAAATTTATGAATCTAAAATTATCAAGGTATTTTCTGTTCAAAACATTATAAGCAACCTCTAGTATTATTGAAACTAAAATTATATAAAATTGATGCAAATAAAATTATCAAAGTATTTTCTGTTCAAAATCATTAAAAGCAAAAAGAATTTTCATAAAGAACTTTTTTTGTTAGAAACTTTAATAGCAAAAAGAGTTATCATAAAATAAAAATATAAATAAGTATTTGGTTGTAAGTAGAAACAAAAAAGAAAGCAAAAAAGAAAACAACAAACTGGGAAAAAATAAAAAATTTGCCCCCAACTGGGCCACCACGGCCTGAATACGACTAGAAACCCATCCATAGGCCAGGATTCAGGCCCGCAGTAGGCCCAGAAGGCCCATCAGGCATAGCAGTAACAATAGGCCCTTAAGCCTGGAATGGAGAGGAGCTCGAGAGGGGTGCGGCAGTGGGGCTTATAAACCACTCCGTGGCCCTCTAAACTAGCGAGGTGGGATTAAACTTTGGCAGCGACGCACGCAGCACAGGGGCCTTTGGTCCCGGTTGGTGGCACAAACCGGGACTAAAGGGTGGGCATTGGTACCGGTCCAACCGGGACTAAAGGGGGTGCATTGGTACCGGTTCGTGGCACCAACTGGTACCAATGCCCACCCTTTAGTCCCGGTTTGTGCCACCAACCGGGACCAAAGGCCTCTGCTTCCCGCCCTTTGGGCTGCTGAAAATTGACTTTTGGTCCCGGTTGGTGGCACCAACCGGGACTAAAGGGGGGCATTAGTCCCGGTTGGTGCCACCAACCGGGACTAAAGGCTTTGCTATATAAACAACACTTAGCAGTTTCTCCAAAAATCACTCTTCTTCTCCGCCCCGACGCCCGCACGCTGCTCCTCGCCACCGTCGCCGCCGCGCCCTGCCCCGACGCCGTCGCCTGCGCCCTCGCCCGACACTCTCGCTGGTCGCCGCCCTGCCCCGATGCCGTTGCCCGCGCCCTCGTCCGACGCCGTCGCCAGTCGCCGCCCTGCCCCGATGGCGTCGCTGCTCGCCTCCCTGCCCCGACGCGCGCTGCCCTGGCCCTGCCCCGACGCGCGTCGCCGCTCGCCGCCCCGTCCCGACGCGCGCCGCGCCGGCCCTGCCCCGACGCGCATCACCCCGGCCCGCCCCCTTTGTCGCCGTCGCCCCG
Organism: Triticum timopheevii; assembly: GCA_963921465.1. Lineage (NCBI taxonomy): Eukaryota > Viridiplantae > Streptophyta > Magnoliopsida > Poales > Poaceae > Triticum > Triticum timopheevii. Next base: position 9,278,135 of record OY997272.1, read on the forward strand.
GCGCGCCCACTGCCCCATCGCTGACCACACACCCCTGCCCCTTCTCACCTTGGTCCGGCCGGCGCCCTCCCCTGTTTGTTGTTTTTTAATATATGTGATGATTTATATGCGTGTTTTTTTCATATATATGATGATATATATGATTGTTATCATAATTGTTTTTGTTCATATATATGATGATTTTTTTATAGAATATGATGTTTTTTCAGATTATATGTATATGATTTTTTATAGAATATGATGTTTTTGCTTTTTTATAAAAATGTATATATGTTTGTATGTTCTCTGTGTATATATATTCATATATGCAAAAGATTGATTTAGTACATTTTAGGTTAGTTTCATTTTTAGAAAAGTTTTATATATCTAGCTAGGAAAGGAAAAAGAAGAAAAATAATGAGAGGAAAAAGGAAAATAAGAAGAGGAATAAAGGAGAAGAAGAGGAGAAATAAATAAGAAGAGGGAAAAGGAAGAAAAAGAAGAGGAGAAGAAGAAAGAAATAGAGGAGAAGAAGAAAAAAATAGAACCTCTATTACTTTCTTCTTCTCCTTTTTTTCTTCTTTTTTTCTTCGATCGCTTCTCTTCTATTCCTTTCTTCTTCTCCTCTTTTTATTTCTTCTATTGTTTTCTTATTTTCTATCGGGTATATGTCGTTGTCGATATACCCCCTCCCCATAACTTCAACACGAGGGGGGGCATTGATATACCCCCTCCCCGATAACATTATTTTCCCATGTATGTATGTCGTCGTTGTCAATATAACCCCCTCCCGGATAACTCCGAGGGGCGGTCGATATATATCACTACAAGAAATATGTCAACTAGTGACCTTCTGTCAGTGACCCTGGAAGAATTGGTCATAGATCTATGACCATTTCAGACCAATTGGTCAAAAGCTGTTCGGGAGGCTCCAAACCCTAAACTATAACGACCATTTTGGTCAGAAAGGTCGTAATTTCCTTCAACGAAATGGTCATAAAGCAGATAGCACTGGTCCGCTGCTTTATTTTGCTGATCATGACCAATATAGATGGTCATAACCTTGTAAATTGTGGTGGGTTGCTATGACTAGGTGCCACCTCATCAGTTTTGCCTATGTGTCATGTCCATGTGGCAGTTTTTGTCCTAGGTTGTGAGGCAACCTATATTTCTGTCATTCTTGAAATTCCCAAAAATACCTCATAAATTCTTTGGGTCATATCTTCGTCAAATATGTAAAAAACCTTCCTTCCGTAGTTCAAAAATAATTCAAAAATATTCATTTTCCTATTCTGTTCAGAAAAACACTTTGTGAAGGAAGTACCACTTTGGCATGTCCAAATGGTATCCATGTTCTATAGTGCTTTCCTCTACCCAAATAACCATCCTCCACCAAATGCCAGCTCAATCCATTTATTATTTTGAGCCCGGCTTCAACATTCGTATTTATCTCCAGTGTGGTACTTTGCAAAGCAAGTACCACCTAGGCTCCTCCTTTTGAGCTGAAAATTTGTGAAGAGAGTATTCTTAGTAACTGATCATCCTCAGCCAAAACTTACACCCATTAGACATGTGCATTTCCCGTACCACTAATCAAACACTTGGCTGCTTATTCATGTTTGAGAATCAAACGGTCTCATCGTGAGAATCTTATGTTGTGATTTTCTTCCTAGCACCTACCCGGGGAGTTCCCAATCCACTAGACATGCCTAGGCAGCACAGAACACATGGAAACGCCAATGTCACGCGGTGACCACGTGGCAGGCATGCGAGTTTACGCGCTCTAGAGTTGGGGCCATCGGCCACCGTCCAAACCTCGACGTATCGCCACCAAACCATGTATTTATGATTAAATAGGTACTTATGTAACTAGAAATGATTTTTGGAAAAAATAAATAGCAAACTATGAGCACTAGTAGAAAAAGGGTCAAACGTGAAGCACATTAGTGCCGGTTTGTATTAGAGCCGGCACAAATGTATACATTAGTGCCGGTTCCAACGGCTAGCTGGGCCGCTCTCATTAGTACCGGTTCATGGCTAACCTTTAGCACCGGTTCGTGCCACGAACCGGTACTAATGAGGGTGGTGGCAGGATGTTGTCAGTCTGGGCCCCCGCCAGCACCTTTAGTACCGGTTCGTGCCACGAACCGGTACTATAGGTCCTCCTGCATATAAACCATTCGTCCAGCTTGCTTTGTTCTTCCCCCTTTCCCCTCTCCTCTCCTCTCTGTTCTTCCTCTTCTCGCCTCGAGCTCATCACACATTTTGCCCAAAATTTGTCAAGATTTGAAGGCCCCCATCCATTCAAGTGATCACAAAGGTTAGCAACTTTGTCCTTTCCTCTCTCATTGCTAGATTAGCTCTTGCAATGCTTTATATAGTTATTAATTTGTGAGTTTAGTAATTTGGGAGGAAATATATATATATATATATATATGTGCTAGTATTTGATTTATATGCAATTTGAGGTCAAAAATAACACTTAGTTTGCATATGTAGGTGTGGTTTACTTAGTGCCTTCTAAATCTCCGTCATAACCACCGTCGATCGCCCGCACCGTCCCGTCGCCGGCACCACCTTGTGGTGAGCCTCTTGTTCATGAAATTTTATATAAAAAATTGATGTTTGTGTGATTTGGATATATAGTTAATCGTGTAATAATTATCTTACCCGTACGTTGTTTGTTATACATAATGCCATGGTTTTGATATCCGTCCCCGTCGGCCCTCGTCCTTGTTATGATTCGGATGTGGTATATTCTCTTTTAAAACTATTTGTTGCATTTCGTGTTTATGACAAATTATGCCCATCAAGTTGACATAGATATTTTTATCTAGGAGGTATGTGAACCGGAAATTCCAACCGACCCTATTGTAGAGAGGTTAAATTTAGTTGAAAGAGAAAACGAGTACTTGAAAGAAAAATTGAAAAGAATTGAGGGGGAGAAGATGGAATTGGAGTTGCATGTTTCCGATGTCGTCGATGATCACAAGATCAAGATGGAGAAAATGCGCTTGAAGATTAGAAAGATTAGAAAATATGCCATCGATAGTGAGGCTTGGTATCATTATGCTGTTGGATCAATTGTTACCTTAGTTGCGATCTTGATCGCATTTGTTGTTGCATTTAAATGCTTTAGCTAGAGAGTTATTTGTTTGTTGCATTTAAGTGTTGTATGAACTTTATGTATGAACTTGTATTAATTTGGTCTATTCGGTGTTGTGTAATGAAGATGAGCCGGCAAAGGATGTACGATGACCGATGCTCTCCCCAGTTTGTTGAGGGCGTGCATACTTTTCTGCTTGCGGCTGAGGCAAACAAGCGGGCGGATGGTTTTATGCCTTGTCCATGTGCTGGCTGTAAGAATTGTCGCAATTATAATGTTTGGACCAAGCACGGAGAAAGAGGGGTTATGATGGAAGACAATGAAGAAGAAGAGGACGACGACAGCTATCCTGGCCATGGGTTCGCTGAATACGATGATACAACAATGGGGGAAGAAGCTGAGCCGGTAATGCGGGAAGAAGCTGAGCCGGCAATGCGGGAAGAAGCTGAAGAAGAGGCATCAGATGAGCCCGTTGATGATCTAGGTCGGGCCATTGCCGATGCAAAGAGAAACTGCGCAAGTGATTTGGAGAAGAAGAAGTTGCAGCGCATGTTAGAGGATCACAAAAAATTGTTGTACCCGAATTGCGTAGGTGACAAGAAAAAGCTGGGCACCACACTGGAATTGCTGCAATGGAAGGCAGAGAATGGTGTATCTGACAAGGGATTTGGAAAGTTGCTAGTAATGATAAAGGATATGCTTCCAAAGGACAACGAATTGCCCGAGAGTACGTACGAAGCAAAGAAGGCTGTCTGCCCTCTAGGGTTAGAGGTGCAGAAGATACATGCATGCCCTAATGATTGCATCCTCTACCGCGGTGAGTACAAGGATTTGAACGCTTGCCTAGTATGTGGTGCATTGCGCTATAAGATCAGCCGCGATGAGCCTGGTGATGTCGAGGGCGAGCGCCCCAGGAAGAAGATTCCTGCCAAGGTGATGTGGTATTGTCCTATAATACCACGGTTGAAACATTTGTTCCAAAACAAAGAGCATGCCAAGGCGATGCGATGGCACAGAGAAGACCGTAAGAAAGACGGAAAGTTGAGAGTACCCGCTGACGGGTCGCAGTGGACAAAAATTGAAAGGAAGTACGAGAAGGAGTTTGCAGATGACGCAAGGAGCGTATGGTTTGGTCTAAGCGCAGATGGCATTAATCCTTTTGGGGAGCAGAGCAGCAACCATAGCACCTGGCCTGTGACTCTATGTTTGTATAACCTTCCTCCTTGGTTGTGCATGAAACGGAAGTTCATTATGATGCCAGTGCTCATCCAAGGCCCTAAGCAACCCGGCAACGACATTGATGTGTACCTAAGGCCATTAGTTGAAGAACTCTTACAACTATGGAATGGAACAGGTGTACGTGCGTGGGATGAGCACATGGGAGAAGAATTTGACCTAAAGGTGTCGGGGAGATCCACGAACACCTATGGGGCCGGCGGACCGGGCCCCTTTCGGTTCGGTGGGGGGCGGAGGCCGCACGAAGAGCGGATCGAGGCGAAGCACACGAGCGATTTACCCAGCTTCGGAGCTCTCCGGAGAGATAATACTCCTACTGCTGCATGTTTGATTGTATTGTGTTCTTGCTCGGGAGCGCTGAGTGCTACAGTACACACAAGCTGCTAACGAGACCGAGCGTGAGTGCTTTCTGGTTTCGAACCCCCTCTACATTGCGCATGGGCCTCCTTTTATATGCTCAAGGGGTCACCGACAGGTGGCAACGTAGGCAAGGGCAAAAGTGGAAAAGGAGTTGCGGTTGGTACAACTACTTGTACAGTGTATCATACCTAAACCTGACGGCAGGGGACAAAAGCATTAAATGCCCGTCTGTGTCGCCCAAACAGTGCAAGAAAGGGACCGTTAGGGGCGCCACCGCTTGCCACGATGGCAATCTTGTCAGCGCCGCTTGCCACCTCGCACCGCTGGCTGCACAGCTTCTCTCCACGCGCGCCTGGAAAGGCCCTAGGGCGACACATTGATGGGCGTGCTGGAGCGTGGGTACAGAGTGGTAGCCTACCGCGGCAAGCGCCATGCCGCGGTAGTCATCTTGTCGCGTCCGGAAGTTTGCCGCTCACGGGGCCTTGCCGGGACGCGCGGCGCGTCGCGGCAAGTTTCTTGAGATGCCTTGGTCGGCCTTCCCGGCAAGCTCCTCTTGCCGGGGCATTGGCCTTCCCGGCAAGCTCCTTTTGCCGGGGCCTTGTCTTCTTGGCTTGAACACTTTGTTCTTGAATGGCTCCAAAGGAGCCACGGAGGACCTTGGCAGTCGCCCGGCAAGCCTTGCCGCGGGGTGCTGCAATTTCCCGTGCACAAGTTCGGGATACTAGGGTACCCCTACTCTAGTACACCGACAGGAGCCCCCGGGCCTGGGCCACACATGGTGCCGAGCGCTGTTGGGCCAGGCCCAAAACAGGGCACAGGCACGCGCGGCCTGGGGTACACCGTATCTTGCTCTGTATCCACCGCGCCCTCCCCTAACGGCACGCGTCGAATGCGGCGTCGTGGGAGAGATCGTGGGTGGTTTCTTTATTCGGAAAAGCGGAACGTCCGCCCCCTCCCACTTTATAAGCAGGGGAAACAGGGGCAGTTCCCCCATCCTGCCGTTGCTGTTCCAATCTCAGAAATCTCCGCCGCTCCCCCCTTCTTCCAAAGCCGAAAGAGAGCAGCGCTCCGCCCCCCATCACCGCCGGCGCCACCAACGCCTTCGATATCCCCCACTACCTCCGCCATGGCTCCGAAATCCGGGAAGGCTGTGAAGTCGGCCGAGGTGCTGCAGCTCGAGGCGCTGCGAAAGGAGCGAGCAACTTCCCCCCCCCCCTCCCGAGCTCGCCGCGACGGAGCTGAGGGAGTGGTACTACCTCTTCTGGTCGACGGAGACGCGAGCGCATCCGCGCACGAAGGTACTCTCCGCCGCCGCTTCGGAATGGGCCCCGACAGGATATCCCTTCTTTGCCCTGTTCTTCTACTGCGGGCTGTGCCCGCCTTTGTCTGAATTCTTCTATGATATCATGAACACCTACGGGTTCCACCTCCTTGACTTCACCCCCAACGCCGTTCTGACCATGGCAGTTTTCGCTCATCTCTGCGAAAACTTTGTCGGAGTCCATCCAAACGTAGCCCTCTTTCGCCACTTCTTCATGCCCCGAGTTGAGAGAGGAGAGCCTCTATCCGGCGGAATCGCCTGGATCTCGAGAGCCGGCAAGAAGGAAGCCTATCTGGAGGGGGAGCTCCGCAGCAAATGGGAGGAGTGGAGAGCCGATTGGTGCTGGATCGTCGAGGAAAACCCGCAGCCGTTCATCGCCCAGCGCCAAGCCCCGGTAGTGCGCGGCGGCGATTGGAGCAGTACGGCCCCAGAAGACGATAGGCTGAAGATCGCCGTCACCCAGATTCTGCGCCTAAGGCTTGCCGGTCTCACTGTAGGCGCCGTAGGTGCAGATTTCCTTCGCCGCCGCATCGCCCCCCTGCAAGAGAGGAGGAGACCCGCCTGGGAGTTCGGGGGTCCGGCGGACATCATGAGGCTGCGCCCGGGCCTCAAATTCAACTTCACTATCCTGGAACTGGACGCGATGCTCAAGGAGCTGTTCAAGCACGACCCTCAACATCCCGAATGGTTCAGGTTGCCGAATGGCGTCGTTCCGCTGTGCAACAACTCCTCGCTCAACCGCATCCGCGCAATGATGCCGCTGTGCGATTCGCATGGAATCGTTCCAACTTGGCAAGAGCCTGAAGACGACGTTGTGCAGGCGTTCTTTGACGGCTTGGTGGAGGTGGCGGTCCACTCCGATGAGCAGAAAAGCCTCACCCGTGACACCACCGATGCGGAGATGCAACGCATCGCCACTAGGGCGGAAGAGGCGGCGGCAGCCACTGCCGCGGGTGAGCTTGGATTCACCGTGGAAGAGGCAAAGGCAGCAGAGGCGGCAAGCCTTGCCGAGCGAGAGTGGCTTGACGGCGAGGAAGAGCTTGCCGGGCCTGACGCCGAGTCGAGCAAGCCCGCCGAGGGCGCGAGCGGCCCGCCATCTCCAGGCAGCTTGCCGCAAATGGAGCCCCCAGCGCAGCCCCCAGCTCCACCAAGAAGGCGTCTCCGCAAGGCCGGGGACGCAGCAGGGCGGCAGACGAGTCAACAGCCGTCGCGCCGCGCGACACGCTCCACCGCGACAAGCACTGTTGCCGCGGGAGCGCCTCACGCCGCTGCGGCAACTGGAGCGGGGTCTTCCCGGGCCACTGTCACTGCCCCCGCCAAGCGGCCAAGGGAACCTACTCCTCCGCCTCGTCGTGCCGAAGGTGGGCCGGACTTCGACCTCTCCGCACTCAGCTCCGACGAGGAAGAAGAAGAGTAAGAATCTTTGTTGTACTTGTAGTTCTTCAATTCTTGCTGTTTTGTCTTGTATCTGACTTGCTTTACTCTGAACTCATTCCTTTTCAGGACTCTGGCCCAGAGAGCAGCGAAGAGAGCCAAGGCCCCGGTGATTGTCATCGAGGACGAGCCCACCGTGACGACAGGGGGTGTGCCCGAGACCACCTTGCCGGACCCGACAATCATTCCCCAAAGCAGCTCCCAGCGCAGCCCCCAACGTAAGTATATGGTTTTACTTCCTGCTGTTAGGCGCGCATGGGTGCTCTTTCTTTGCTGATATCTAACTCTTGGTTTGTGTAGGAGCAGAGCAGCCTCACCAGGAGCACCCGGAAGCCGCCCCCGAGATGCTATCTGCTTCGACTACACCGCCAAGGAAGGATTCCCCAGCAAGGGCGCATTCTCCGGCAAGGGAGAAGTCTCCGGCAAGGGACAACTCTCCGGCCAGGGACGGTTCTCCAGCAAGGGACAGAACCAGCAACCCCCCGGTGGTGGATCCCATGACTGCAGATCCTAGCACAGGTAACCCTTCTTGCTTGAAAACTTCCCTTGGGTTCTTCTTCTTCTGATTTTCTTTTTGGATATTTGCTTGACTTTTCTCCCTTCCCCGGTCGTCAGATCCATCTGCAACGGAGCCGATGGAGACCGAGGTCGGCGGCGAGGAGAACGCGCGCGGCGATACCAACGACGCCGCCGCCACCGAAGAAGAAGCCGGCGCTGATGATCCCGCCGGCGAAGAGGCCGCCATGGCTGCCGCCGCAGAAGCCGGCGAGGGGTCCGGCGATCGTACTGACGACCTGGAGGCCGCAGGAGCGCAAGGCGCTACGCCGACCGCCGATCCCTCCGCCGTTGGCGCGGCATCAGGCTCCGAAGAGCCCCAGCCCGGCGCCTATTTGAAGGCCGGCGATGGCATCTTCATCAAGCTCCCCTGGGGGTCAAGCTACAGGGCGCCGGTCGAAGGAGAAACTTTTGATGGATAGGTGCTCGCCTCCGCTGGGCTGACGCTGGTTGATGAGCCAAGCAGCAGCGGCGGCGAGTCTGAGGAGTAGCAGCTGCTGCGGAAGCTGGTGTCGTTGTACCGCGCCCGACAAGCCAAGGTGGAATCCCGGGAAGCGCTTGTCGCGCAGGCAGGAGCGGATATCGAGAAGCGCGGAGGAGCTCCGGGAACGCAATCCGGAAGCTCTTGGGTCGCTGGCAGAGGAGCGGAATCAACTCACCGAGGAGCGGAAAGCCTTCCTCCTCGAGAAGGCCGAAGCCGAAGAGCAACAGCGGCTTGTCACCGAGGAGCTGTTTGCGCGGGAAGGTGAGTTGGCGCAGCGGAAGGTTAATCTTGATAGCCATGAGGAGGAGCTTGCTACACGCGAGCAAACTTTCGGCGGGGCTCTCAAGGAAGCAAAGGACGCGGCCGTAGCTGCCGAGGCCGCCAAGAAGGAGCTGGAGACGAAGGTGGCGCAGCTGGAGGCCAACCTCAAGACGAGCGGTGAAGAGCTTGCCGTGCTCAAGCGTGAGCGCGAGAAGGACGCCTATGCCCATGGTGAGCTGAAGGTTCGTCTCATCGAGAAGGGCAAGGAGCTTAGCGCCGCCAAGGACTCCAAAGCAGATCTTGAGTTGAAGCTGACCACTTTGACCAAGACGCTGGACGACGCCAAGGAGCGGGAGGTGGCCTTGAAGGAGGAGATCAAGGCCAACAAGGAGCTGCTGGCGAGTGCTGCTGTCACCCAGAACACTTTCAGGGAGACTGTGGAACTCTGGACAGAGGGTCTCGTGAACATCGCCGCAGTTATTGACGAGGAGCTGGTGCAGCTGGGGGTGGAGGATCTCGGGTACTCCTCCGATGAGAACCTCCAACCCAGCGCCAAGCTCACCTTGTTCTTCAAAGGCGTGGCGACGGCCCTCCAGCAACTCCGGGAAAGGATCCCAAACCAGCTGGGCGACGAGTCGCGCACGATCTGCGCCAGAGCTCTGCAAAAGGTGTTGGTGAAGGTGGCCTTCCGCAACCCAGGCCTCAACCTTACCAACGTCCTCAAGAAGCTGCCTCCGGATGCTGATCTGGAAGCGCTCAAGGCCCTTGTCGCACCCATTGTGGACAAGGTGAACGAAGTCAAGAGGGTTGATGGCGACCGTGTAGACTAGGCCGCCCGTTTCCTCCTTTCCATGTTGCTGCTAGTCATGTTACGAGAACAATCTATTAGAGCCGCGACAAGCTATCCTGTAATATAACTTTATTTTGGGTATCGATTGCTATGTTATTCCCTCTACTTGATTTCTTCCTTTGTATGCTTTTGCCCTACGCTTTTAGGGAACTTGCCGACGCAGGCACCTTAGCCGCGAGCGTTGAGTGCGGGACGTCAGCAGCCTGCTGGCGGTGCCGCTACCAACAAGAAACCTTGTCGCAACTAGTCGCAGCTCACTTAAGTTGTTGAGCGGACTCGAAACAAAGTAAGGGCGCAACTAGCTACGAGTTGGTTCCTCCGCGCACAGGTTTTCCATACAAAGCACGGTCGTTCAAGGAAGATAACTTTAAAAAATTTAAAACTGATTGCTCAAACTTTTGGCAACTTAGCTTTTCTGTCGTTCGCTTCCCGGTAAGGCAATACTTGCTTGAACGACGCCTAGTCCACACCGTTATCTTCTCCTCCCCCCCGGCAAACTTGTGGGCGAGGGAACCTTCCCTTTCTTTGAGAAAAATAAAGAAGAGAAAATAAAGATATGGAGCCTTATGGCTCGTTATTGCTTACCGGGGGTAGGTGCTACACAAGGTGTCAGATAATACATGCAAAAAATAGAAAGCATGAAATTGACAAGATGTGCGGAGCACATGAGCTTTATTTATGCACGGGGTCTGCGCCCGGCTTTGTACAAAGGATTACATGCAACAGCGGCAAGACTCGTACAAAAGGGGGTTGCCGGAACAGGTTCCGGCAACCGCGCCTTATGGGTAAAACTTACGAAGATGCTCAATGTTCCAGGAGTTGCTCACCGGAAAGCCATCTTCGGTCTCAAGGCGGACAGCGCCAGGCCTAGTGACTCGTTTCACAAGGTAAGGGCCTTCCCACTTCGGCGTCAACTTGTTGGAATTCTTGGCGGACTGAACGCGCCGAAGAACAAGGTCGCCTTCCTCGAGACTTCTGGCATTAACTTTGCGATATGGTAGCGGCGCAAAGCTTGCTGGTATCGAGCAGCTCGTACAGCAGCCTGAAGACAGTCTTCCTCGAGGAGCAGCACGTCATCTTGTCGCAGCTGCTCTTGCTCAAGCTCATCATAAGCAAGCACTCGAGGCGACCCGTATACGAGTTCCGTGGGGAGAACTGCCTCTGCTCCATAGACTAGAGCGAAAGGTGTCTGGCCAGTGGCTCAATTTGGTGTCGTCCTGATCGACCAAAGAACCACCGGCAGCTCCTCAATCCAGTTCTTTCCGCACTTGTGCAGCCTGTCGAAAGTCCTGGTCTTGAGCCCGCGCAGCACTTCAGCATTCGCCCTCTACGCTTGACCGTTGCTTCTTGGATGAGCAACAGAAGTGAAGCATACCTTGGCGCCAAGATCTTGGACGTACTACATGAAGGTGCGGCTCGTGAATTGTGTGCTGTTGTTGGTGATGATCCTGTTAGGGATCCCGAAACGGCAAACAATCGACCTGAAGAACTTGACTGTTGAGTGTGCTGTCACCTTCCTCACTGCTTCCACTTCCGGCCACTTTGTGAACTTGTCAATTGCAACGTACAAGTACTCAAAGCCCCCGACAGCTCGGGGAAAGGGGCCGAGGATGTCGAGCCCCCAGACCGAAAATGGCCAGGATAAAGGGATTTTCTGGAGAGCTTGAGCTGGCTGGTGCATCTGCTTGGAATGGAACTGGCATGCTTCACACTTGGTTACTTGTGCAGTTGCATCCTGGAGGGCTGTCGGCCAAACGAAACCTTGCCGGAACGCTTTGCCGGCAAGCTCTCTTGTGCCCATGTGGTGGCCACATATGCCTCCGTGTTTCTCCGCCAACAGCTTTTGACCGTCTTCCCGGGGAATACACTTCAATTTCACACCGTTGAGTCTTCTTTTGTACAGTGTGTCGTTGACAAACTGGTACATACTTGACTGCCGGGCTACTTTTTCCGCTTCTTATTGCTCTTCGGGGAGTTCTCCTGTCTGAAGGAAACGGACAATCTGCTGTGCCCATGCTGGAGCTTGCGGCTCGACAACAAGGACTAAAGGCACATCTGCTGCTGCGAGAACATCCGCTTCTACGACGAGAACCTGCGGCTCAACCGGAGCTTGATGTTCTCCGGCAAGCTTGCCGGAGCAAAACTTGTCGGGAGCGTCTGCTTCAACGGAACAAACCCTAGGGCTTGCCGGAGCAGACTGCTCCTCAGCATCCTTGGTGTTGATCTTGGGGACCTTCTTGGCGGCGGCTTCGGGGAGCTCTGCCGGAAAATAGTCACCAGAAATCAACTTCCTCTTCTTGCTCTGTCCAGTGGATGGCGTTACAGACGGTTGAGTCAGCTTGAGCACAAAGATTCCTGGTTCCACAGGTAACTTTAGTGCGGCGCACTTTGACAGGCTATCAGCAATATTGTTCTGAGCTCTTGGAACATGTTCCATCTGTAGGCCATGAAAGTGCTCTTCTAGCTTTCTCACTTCATCGACGTAAGCTTCCATCAACGGACTCTGATAATTCTTGTTTACTTGGCGGACGACAAGTTGTGAGTCACCCCTGACAATGAGCTTCTTGATCCCAAGGTCTGCCGCGATCCTGAGACCGGCAAGCAAACCTTCATACTCTGTAGTATTGTTCGTTGCTTGCTCCTTGGGAAGATGCATCTGGACTACGTACTTGAGGTGCTCTCGGTGGGTGCAACAAGCAGCACACCCGCACCGGCACCTTGCAGCGAAAAGGCACCATCATAGTACATCAGCCACTCTTTGCTTGCTTCCTTGACGGGGATGCTCGTTTCTGGAATTTATTCATCTGGTGTTGGCGTCCACTCTGCTATGAACTCTGCCAATGCTCTGCTTTGGATAGTTGAAGTGCTCTCAAACTTGAGGCCAAAGCTTGACAGTTCCAGTGCCCACTCGACAATCCTGCCTGTTGGTTCTAGATTCTGCAGTATCCTCTTCAGCGGAAAACGAGTGACAACTGTGATCTCATGCACTTGGAAGTAATGGCGCAGCTTTCTCAAGGCCATGAGAAGGCCGAAAAGCAATTTCTGCACACCAGAGTACCTCGACCTAGCCCCCTGCAGAAGGGAACTGACGAAGTAAACAGGGCGCTGCACCATTCTCTTCTGCATCTCTTCACGCGTCTGCGCAGATCCACCCTTGTCGGGACCAGAGCTTATCGGCAAAGCCCCCTGCTTGTCGCTGGATGCGTCTGCCGTGTTTGCCGGCTCATCATCCGCCTCCCTCTCCGCTACTAACGCAGCACTAACCACTTGATTGGTTGCCGCTATATATAGCAGCAACTTCTCTTGTGGCTTAGGTGCGACAAGTGTTGGAGTGGAGGACAGGTATCTCTTCAAGTCCTGCAGCGACGCCTCCGCTTCCCGAGTCCATTTCATTGGACCCGCCTTTTTCAAAATTTCAAAAAATGGTAGGGCGCGCTCAGCAGACATAGAGATAAACCTGCTGAGAGCAGCCACGCAACCGACAAGTCTTCGTACATCCTTGACGCGCTTTGGTGCTTCAATCTGCTCACTGGCCTTGATCTTGTCGGGATTGGCTTCGATTCCCCGCTGAGACACGAAGAACCCGAGAAGCTTGCCGGAGGGAACTCCAAACACACACTTCTCGGGGTTGAGCTTGAGGTTGATCTTGCGCAGATTTGCAATGGTTTCATCTAAATCTTGAGTCAGAGTTGCTTTGTCCTTGCTTTTGACCACTATGTCATCCATGTAGGCTTCTACATTTCTGTGTATTTGTGGCTCAAAAGCATCATGGACTACCCCTGCAAATGTTGAACCAGCATTCTTTAATCCGAAAGGCATCCGTACAAAACAGTATGTGCCACATGGAGTGATGAATGCGGTCTTCTCCTCATCCTCTTCTGCCATGAAGATCTGATGGTATCCTGAGTATGCGTCAAGAAATGAAAGCAAGTCACATCCGGCCGTGCAGTCAACAATCTGGTCAATGCGCGGCAAGGGAAATGGGTCTTTCGGACAAGCTTTATTGACATTGGTAAAGTCGATACAAAGCCTCCATTTCCCGTTTGCCTTACGCACGACTACAGGATTGGCCAACCACGTTGGATGGAGCACTCCTCTGACAAGTCATGCTGCTTCCAATATCTTGATTTCTTCTGCGATGAATTCTTGGCGCTCCACTGCTTTTTTCCTGACCTTCTGCTTGACGGGCCGCGCATGAGGACGGACGGCAAGATGGTGCTCGATTACTTTCCTGGGAACACCAGGGATGTCATACGGTTGCCACGCAAACACGTCGATGTTCGTCCGCAGGAAAGCAACGAGCGCGCTTTCCTATTTAGGGTCGAGCGTGGCACTGATGGTGAAGGTACCACCAGTGCCGTCCTCCTTGGCGGACACCTTCTTGGTCTCTGGTGAAGCTGTCATCGTCTTCTTACACTTACCGGTGGAGCTCGATGGTGCGTCCTCGACGGTAGCGCAGCACTCCGAAGAGGTGCGCTTGCCGGAGTGGGCATCAGAACTCTTGCCGGACTTGGTCTTCTTCTTCCCTCCGGGAGCTTCAGCGGCAAGTGTCTTGCAATCTGCTGTGGCTGCTGCATCCCGGTAGATCTTGTCGGTGCAGATAAGAGCATCCTTCTTGTCGCCAGGGACAGAGATGACACTTATCGGGCCTGGCATCTTGAGCATGTTGTATGCGTAGTGAGAGGCTGCCATGAACTTGGCGAGTGCTGGACGGCCGAGTATCCCATTGTAGGTCAATGGAAAGTCAGCAACGTCAAAAGTGACCCTCTCAGTCCTGAAGTTCAACTCGCTGCCAAATGTCACCGGCAACGTGATCTTTCCCTTCGGCTTGCTCCTTCCCGGATTGATTCCTTGGAATGTGCCGGTCTCTTCGAGCTCGCTGTCAAGGATCTGGAGTTTCTGAAGTACCGCGGAGGAGATCAGGTTCATGCCGGCCCCACCGTCAACTAGCATCTTAGTGACCTTGAGGTTGCGGATAGTTGGTGAGACAAACATCGGCAAGCACCCGACCGCAGTTATGCGATCAGGGTGGTCCTCAATATCAAAGATGATAGGCGTGCTGGACCATTTCAGAGGCTTGCATGACTCGACGGGTGGATCTGCCGCATTGACTTCCCGCACCAACTACTTGAGCTGGCGGTGTGAAGTATGCAGAGAAGCACTGCCGTCAACGCACAGGACCTCTGTGGCTTTCTGGAACTCCTGCTCATCGGCCTCGTCATCATCCATATCTTCATCTTCGTCGTCATCTTCATCCTTGTCGCGGCCGCGGGGAGGTCTGTCTCCTTGCCGCTGCTTGGCCTTGCCGCGGCGTCCTCCCCGGCCGGGACGTTTCTTGCCGGATCCCCCAGTACCTTCTTGGGCCTTCTCCTTGTCGCGTCGCTCGTATTCAGCCTTTTGCTGCTCGACAAGCAGCTCGACCTTCTTGCAACTCTGGAGGTCGTGGCACTTGGTGCGGTGGATCTTGCAATACTGCTTGTTGGTGCCGTCCTGCTTGTCGGTGGCAGCCACAGCCTCGGCTTCCTTGGCGCCACCTCCGTTGCCGGACTGCTCAACAACTAGCACATCTTTGCCTTTCTTCTTCCTGTTGTTTCGCCGCCGGTTTTTCCTTGCCGGGGCAGCATCCTCGCTATCAGATCCTCCTGCTCCTGTATTCTCTCCGGGGGGTCTCCTCCCTTCCTTAGCACATGCACACTTGTCGACCATAGCATATAGCTCGGTGACGTCTCTGATCTTGCACATCGCCATCTCCTCCCGCATCCTACGGTTTCGCACGTTCTGATGGGACGTGCTGATGATCGCGGCAGGGTGGACATCTGGGATGTTGTGCTGTACACGGCTGAACCTCTGAATGAACTTGTGCAGGGACACTCCTTCCTTCTGGGCGAGCAGATGAAGGTCGCTCTCTTGGCCATGAGGCTTGTGGCCGCCTATAAAGGTGCCGACAAACTGATGGCACAGATCTGCACAGGTGCATATAGAGTTGTCCGGCAAGTGCATGAGCCAAGATCTGACATTGGGCTTGAGCACCAGCTGGAAGTAGTTGGCAAGGATCTTGTCGTCCCGTCCCCCGGCAGCTTGCACCGCGATGGTGTAGATGCTGAGGAACTCCGACGGATGCGACTTGCCGTCGTACTTCTCCGGTACGTCTGGCTTGAAATTCTTCGTGCTGGGCCACTGGACTTGCCGCAGCACACGAGTGAACGCAGGGCAACCCACCGCGTACGGCAAGTCGCCTGGTTCCCCTGGCGCATGCATGTCGACAGCGGGCCCAGCGCGCTGGTCCGATTGACGTCGCGCTTCTCTTCGGCGCTAGATGCGAGTACGGGCGTCTTCTTGTCGTCGTTCGTGAAGAACTTGGCACTGATCGCGACGAGCTCGTGGATCTGATGACGTAGTGGAGTCGCTGTCGACGTGGATCCGGCGAGTCGGCGATCTTGGCCTTCGGGGCGGAGAGTGCACGGTGGTTGCACCCCCACCGGTCTTGTCGCCATCGGCTCGCGCCTGGCAATCTTGCCGCGGCTGCGATGCATTCGGCTGCCGTGGAGTGTCTCTGTTGGGGAAGCCGATGAGACTCTGAATGGTGGCCCTCCATTCGTCGGTCTTGTCTGCCGTTGGAGGGAAATCCAGGAGCAGTTGAGCTCTGGCCAACGCTTCTGCTGGAGTCTTCGGTGGCGGCGGCGAACGGTGCGAGGAGCAGGATATGCTCGGACTTCCAACTGGGTTGGAAGGAGCAGTATCGAGTCCAGGCGACTGTGCCTTGCTCGTGCCAGCATGTTGGCGTGCATGCTGGTCTTGAGCATCCCGAGAACCACCAGCTCGATCTTGGTCCAACGAACGTATGGTACCGCGAGTACCATGACGCTGTCGGTCCCGCGCTTCTTGAGATGGGCGCGGTGCATGTACGGACGCCGAGGTCTGCGCAGCCTTGTCCTTGGACCCGGTAGCACCGTGAGCTCCCTCGTCGACGCCCGTTCTTCCGCCGGCGTCCACCCCACCACCCGTTTGCTCCGGTGGTGGTGGGATCGACGTGGATGGAGCAGCCACCTCCGAAGCCTTCTTCTTCGGTGGCATGTTGATGAAGAAGATGAAGATCTAGCTCGCGTGAACGCCGGATCAGGTTCACACAACCTCGACACCCCCTACCTGGCGCGCCAAAGATGTCGGGGAGATCCACGAACACCTATGGGGCCGGCGGACCGGGCCCCTTTCGGTTCGGCGGGGGGTGGAGGCCGCACGAAGAGCGGATCGAGGCGAAGCACACGAGCGATTTACCCAGCTTCGGAGCTCTCCGGAGAGATAATACTCCTACTATTGCATGTTTGATTGTATTGTGTTCTTGCTCGGGAGCGCTGAGTGCTACAGTACACACAAGCTGCTAACGAGACCGAGCGTGAGTGATTTCTGGTTTCGAACCCCCCTCTACATTGCGCATGGGCCTCCTTTTATATGCTCAAGGGGTCAACGACAGGTGGCAACGTAGGCAAGGGCAAAAGTGGAAAAGGAGTTGCAGTTGGTACAACTACTTGTATAGTGTATCATACCTAACCCTGACGGCAGGGGACAAAAGCATTAAATGCCCGTCTGTGTCGCCCAAACAGTGGAAGAAAGGGACCGTCAGGGGCGCCACCGCTTGCCACGATGGCAATCTTGTCAGCGCCGCTTGCCACCTCGCACCGCTGGCTGCACAGCTTCTCGCCACGCGCGCCTGGAAAGGCCCTAGGGCGACACGTTGATGGGTGTGCTGGAGCGTGGGTACAGAGTGGTAGCCTACCGCGGCAAGCGCCTTGCCGCGGTAGTCGTCTTGTCGCGTCCGGAAGCTTGTCGCTCACCGGGCCTTGCCGGGATGCGCGGCACGTCGCGGCAAGTTTCTTGAGATGCCTTGGTCGGCCTTCCCGGCAAGCTCCTCTTGCCGGGGCGTTGGCCTTCCCGGCAAGCTCCTCTTGCCGGGGCATTGTCTTCTTGGCTTGAACACTTTGTTCTTGAATGGCTCCAAAGGAGCCACGGAGGACCTTGGCGGTCGCCCGGCAAGCTTTGCCGCGGGGTGCTGCGATTGCCCGTGCACAAGTTCGGGATACTAGGGTACCCCTACTCTAGTACACCGACAAAAGGCGTTGCTGTTCGTGACCATCAATGATTGGCCTGCTCTCAGTAACCTTTCAGGACAGATAAACAAGGGATACCACGGATGCACGCACTGTTTGGATGATACCGACAGTATATATTTGAATAGTTGTCAGAAGAATGTGTACCTGGGACATCGTCGACTTCTTCCGAGCAGGCATCCCCTAAGAAATAAAGGCAAGCATTTCAAAGGTGAGGCGGATCACCGGACGAAGCCTCGCCACCGTACTGGTGCTGATGTACTTGATATGGTCAAGGATTTGAAGGTGATATTTGGAAAGGGTCCTGGCGGACAACCTGTTCGGAAGGACGCTGACAGACGCGCACCCATGTGGAAGAAGAAATCTATATTTTGGGACCTGCCATATTGGAAAGACCTAGAAGTCCGCTCCGCAATCGACCTGATGCACGTGACGAAGAATCTTTGCGTGACCCTGCTTGGCTTTTCGGGCATGTATGGGAAGACAAAAGGTACACCTGAGGCACGGGAGGACCAGCAACGTATGCACGGACAAGACGGCATACATCAGGGTCATGTAAGCTACGCTCTTACCAAAGAAGAGAAGGAAATCTTCTTTGAATGCCTGCTCAGTATTTAGGTACCGTCTGGCTTCTCGTCGAATATAAAGGGAATAATAAACATGGCAGAGAAAAAGTTCCAGAACCTAAAGTCTCATGACTGCCACGTGATTATGACGCAACTGCTTCCGGTTGCATTGAGGGGGCTTCTACCGGAAAATGTTCGATTAGCCATTGTGAAGTTATGTGCATTTCTCAATGCAATCTCTCAGAAGGTAATCGATCCAGAAATCATACCAAGGTTACAGAATGATTTGGTGCAATGTCTTGTCAGTTTCGAGTTGGTGTTCCCACCATCCTTCTTCAACATCATGACGCACGTCCTAGTTCACCTATGCGAAGAGATTAATGTTTTAGGTCCTGTATTTCTACACAATATGTTCCCCTTTGAGAGGTTCATGGGAGTCTTAAAGAAATATGTTCATAACCGTGCTAGGCCAGAAGGAATCATCTCCAAGGGCCATCAAAATGAGGAGGTCATTGAGTTTTGTATTGACTTTATTCCTGACCTTAAGCTGATTGGTGTTCCTGAATCGCGGCATAATGGTAGACTGGATGGAAAAGGCACGCTAGGAGGGGAACAAATAATATGTATGGACGGACATTCTCTCACTGAAGCACACTACACAGTTCTACAGAATTCCACCTTGGTGGCTCCGTATATGGATGAACACAAGAATTTGCTACGCTACAAACACCCGAAGCGGTGTGATGACTGGATTACACGTGAACAAACCAGGAGTTTCGCCAGCTGGTTGCAGACACGTACCATGCGTGACACCTCTATTGAAGATGACCTGTACTTGCTGTCCCAGTTACCATCTTCGAATATAATGACTTTCAAAGGGTACGAGATAAATGGTAATACATTTTACACGATCGCCCAAGATAAGAAGAGCACCAACCAAAACAGTGGTGTCCGCTTTGATGCAGAAACCAAGACGGGAAAGGAAACATATTATGGTTATATACAGGACATATGGGAACTTGACTATCGACGTGGTTTAAAGGTCCCTTTGTTTCGGTGCAAATGGGTCAATATGACACGAGGCGGGGTAACGGAAGACCCGCAGTACGGAATGACAATAGTGGATCTCAACAATCTTGCGTATGCAGACGAACCATTCATCCTAGCCAATGATGTGGCACAGGTTTTCTATGTGAAGGACATGTCTACCAAGCCAAGAAAAAGAAAAGATAAGGAAGCGAATGCATCGTACGATGAGCCAAAGCGGCACATAGTTCTTTCTGGGAAGAGAAACATCATGGGAGTGGATGACAAGACAGACAAGTCAGAAGATTATGAAAAGTTTGATGAAATTGCTCCATTCATAGTGAATATTGACCCGAGCATCCCGTTAAATGATGAAGATTTTCCATGGTTATGGCGCAAAGGGACACACGCGAAGAAAAAGTTTCACGCCCAAAGATCTGGGATGTGATTGGCTTCACTATCATCACTTTCTTCTGTATTTCACACCTAGGAGGGAATCTCTGTAATAGTTAGGGTAGTTATGTGTTTTGGCATTTGAAACGCGAACAAATTTTATGTGCAAACAAATTCTTTTCATGCATTTACTGATTTTTTTCCAGCTAAATGACCCTGAAATTGAAAAGCAATTCAAATGAACTTAGAAAAGGTTGAAAGTTGGCATGGTATCATAATTTCATACAAATAGCATGTGCAGGAAAGTAGAGAGGGTTACGGCAAAAACTGGATGCACTTCGTGTACAAAATGGACAATCTCTTTCGAAGTATCAGGGTTTCCGACGAAAACTGAACTGTTACAAAGGCATTTCATTTTTTAAATAACCTAAGCATTACTAAATTGAATATAATGATAAAACACACTAATATTAAACATAAGAAAAAAGAATCACTGAAAAAACTTTTTTCAAAGTTAAGTTATTCACAAACTAATGATTCACACAAATTTCAAAAAAATCAAAATTTAAACTATTCAAATTTGAAATCTACCGGCACTAAAAGAAAGTTTGTAATTTTTTGTACCTAAAGCAAAAATATTCACAAAGAAACTCTAAATACAGCAAAAAACAACTCAAAAATAAATAAAGCGAAAAAAAGCCCGCCTACTGGGCCAAAGCGGCCTGCATACGACTAGCGAGACAACCTTTCGTTGGGCCAGGATGCAGGCCCGCAAAGGCCTAGTAGGCCAACTAGGCGAAGAGGACAGGTAGGCCCAGTAGGCATGGTTAGGAGAGGAGCTCGAGAGAGCTACCGCACTGGGGCTTATAAACCAGTGCGGTAGCCCCTCGACTAGCGAGGTGGGACTAAACTTTACGCACCGCACCTGCGCCAGCGCACCCCCTTTAGTACCGCGTTGTGGCACAAACCGGTACTAATGTGGGGTGCTTTAGTACCGGTTTGTGCCACCACCCGGTACTAAAGGGGGTCGCTTCCCGCCGCTTGGCCTGACCAAAACAGGCCTTTAGTACCGGTTGGTGGCTCCAACCGGTACTAAATGTTCCCTCTATATATGCTAGAGTGCGAAAATTTCGTTTTCCCTCTCTGTTCGTTCTTCTGTTTCCATCTCCGTCGCCGTCGCCGCCGCCCTCGATCGTCTCCGTCGCCGCCCCGGGCCTGTCCCTGTCGCGCCGTCCCCGTCCCCATCGCGCCGTCCCCGCCGTCGTCGCCCCGGCCGTCGCCGTCGCCCTGCTGTGAGCTCTCCCCCTCTAACCCCTCTCCCTCGCCCCCGGCGGCCACCATGGGCGCCGCCCCTCCCCGAGCCCCATACACACACACACAAGCATGCATGATGAACACACACACACACACACACACACGTACACATGTTTAATTAGTTTAGATTATTTAGATTAGTGTTATATAGAAATTAGTGTTATATAGAAATGTTAAAAATGTTAAAAATTTTAGTGTTATATAGAAATGTTAGAAATTTTAGTTATCATAATGTTAGAAATGTTAGAAATTAGTGTTATATAGAAATGTTAGAAATTATTGTTATATAGAAATGTTAGAAATGTTAGAAATTTTAGTGTTATCTAGATTATTTAGATTAGCATAATTAGTGATATATAGAAATGTTAGAAATTTTAGTTATCAAAATCCAATCATTAAAAAAATGTTACTTTTTGAGGACATATAGCTAGTATTTGTTCTCCACGATGCCCGGCCCGCATCCTCGCCGTCGACCCATCCGCGACGATGTCCAGCCGACCCATGTCCGGGACTGGGCTCCGCTGGGCTGGCACTGGGAGGTGCTGCCTGGAGGGGGGCGCCGCTTGATGCGGAACCCGGCCCCGGGTCCCGTCGTCGACCCTGATCTCGTTTGGTGGCGTTCGCGTTGGCCAGTTTCGGTGCAGAGGGACCCGGCCCCGCCGGAGGTGGTATGTCGCCGTGTCAGGGAGGAGGAAGAGCACGTCCATCGCTACATGGTTGCGTTAGAGGGCGGCAGGTTCTCCAATACCTGGCAGTTTCTTCGGGGATCTCACTTCAGCTATGATCCTGTGAGGGTTCCTTCTCTTTGGGTGTCCACCGCCCGCGCCGAAGGAACCGCGAGTGTCCTAGATTCTTCTGTAGTATTCGATCTTTATTAGCTAATAGCCAGTGATGTACTATTCAATATTATATATTATTCGAGACGATGTATTCGAGATTATATCTATTATTCTAGAGGATGTATTCGAGATTATATCTATTATTCGGGACGATGTAATTTGAATACCAAATTGTTTTATATTTCTTTTGGATTAGTTAAATAAAAGCTATGGCAGACAATACCGACAGAGAGGGAGAACAGACCATGTTCGATATGATACGCGGGCCAGATGATGATCAGAATGAAGAAGATTATGACGGCTCTGAATTTCTAAACAACACCGGAGAGGGTGATATGATATTCGATCGCGACGACCAAATTGATGAAGTCATGAACTACGATTATGATGATGACGAAGAACATGTTGATCCTGAAACAACAAAGACCGGCGAGGTATATATATTTATATAAGCAAGCATCTGGTGATCATCACATGTTTTAAATGACTTGAAGATATATTAAGGAATTGATCTTTGTTCTTTCAGCCATCCGGATCGAGCAAATATTCAGGCAAAATGACGAAACGAGGCCCGAACAAAAAGTTGAAGCAGGGCGTAAAGTACAATATCGAGGTATGCAGCCCTACTGGCAAACCATTAGCGCCTAAGAAGATTGCGGACAAGTTCGTTCGTCAGTACGGAGTTCTTGTGAAGGACCAACTCCCGATCAAACTTCAAGAATGGAGAGAGCCAGCAAAGCCACGTCCAGATGTTACTTTTGTCGACAAGAATCAAAAAGATCTGCTTTGGGATACTCTCATGGAACATTTCACCCTACCAGATCATTTCACAGAAGCAGATGTGCAGAAAGTCAAGGAGGCTGCTCTTAGGAAGATGGCGATTGCATTCAAGAACCACAAGAATCTTGAATGGAACAAGTACGTCAAGGGAGGAAAGAAGACTCCAGTATTCAAGGGAACACTAGAGAACCAACGTGCTCATTGGGACGATTTCGTGAAATTCAAGGATTCGGAATTAGCTAAGGAACGGTCGAGAATAAACAAGAAGAATGCCGAAAAAAAGGATAAGTTCAATAAGTTGGGGCCAGGTGGCTATGCGGTGGCAATGCCTAAGTGGGATAAGTCCGAGAAAGAGATGGAGGATGCAGGTGTCACTCCGGTTACTAAGAGCTAGGCCCCCAGGGTCAGGACCCGGAGATAGGCAATGTTTCGACGAGGGCAAGTTTGAAGGGAGCCGACGATGCGATACTTGTTGCAATAGAAGAGGCACGATCGGGGGTGTTCCAGCCCAACATACAGAACGACGAGCTTACGCGTGCCCTGGGAAATCCTGAACACCCGGGAAGAACATGAGGTAAGGGCGCTATTCCGTGGTATGAGGGGTTTTCAGAATGGAACACCGACTACAGAACCCGTGCGAGAAAGAAGATTGCAGAGGAGAAGAAGAGGAAGATGGAGGAGGAGCAGAGGAAGCGGGACTATGAACGCCTTCAAGGCCTAGAAGCAAGTCAAGCGGAATTGGCAGTCAAATTCCAGCGGCAGCAGGAGCAGATCGGCTCACTTACCCAGCAAAGGGGGTCTCAGCAGCTGCAGCAGCTAGCGGATGATCCAGCATTGGATAGCACCGGCCCATCCATGCCGAGAAGCAGCGTGGGTTCCGTCCCGGACGACGCAATGCTGGGTAGATACCCCGTGGATGACATCACGGAGAACACTAACTGCGAGCTACACGTCAAAATGAAGAACATATCCATGAAGGTG
The DNA here is from genome assembly GCA_963921465.1 of Triticum timopheevii. NCBI lineage: Eukaryota > Viridiplantae > Streptophyta > Magnoliopsida > Poales > Poaceae > Triticum > Triticum timopheevii. Next base: position 9,301,725 of record OY997272.1, read on the forward strand.
GCGGACGGCTTTGCTTTTAAAAATCCCCCCGAGGCAACCTTCCATTGCAACCCGATTCCAGCGGGCTATGCTCGTGTCTTGGTTGATGAGGTGGTGGACCCACCATATTCGGAGCTACAACTTGACATTGCTGGAGGTGACGGCGAGCGCTTTCTTGGAGAGGCCAAACATCGTATCATCCTACGGAAAAAGGATTGCATCATCTTTCGAAGGCCACCGACACCGCGTCAGCCGACTCCTCGTCGAAGACCGCCACCGAGTCAGCAGACTCCCACTCCTGCAAGTCCACCAAGTCCGGCAAAGTGTCAGGCCACTCCTCCTCCTCCAAGTCTACCACAGCGTCAGACGTCCACTCCTCCTCCAAGTCCGGCACATCCTCAGGCCACTCCTCCTCGTCCAACTCAGCCCCGTCAGCCGTCTCCGTCGCCTCAAGAATCGCAGAAGAGACACCCCGCAGCTATGGTGCGTAGCGATACGAGTCGAGGTAGAACAGGAAGTACAGGCGGAGGCAAGCGATATAAATATGGTCCAAGCCTCACGCCTCTTCCGGAGAGGTCTTATGACAGGTCCGAGGAGGAAATCACAGCCATATCGAAGGCCGAGGTGGAAGCCCATTTTGCACCGAAACCGCCACCGCCGCTAAGGGAGAAAGTGCCTGAGGAAACGATTGACCACTTCATTTGTATGGCTCAACCACGAGCTCCCAAGCCTGTTGACACAGACTATGAGCGCCACATCAGGAAGTTAAATTGAGCACGTCTACAAAGGGAGGCGAGCACGTCTACATCGGGATCGAGCAAACAAGAAGCAGCTGCCAAAAAATGCGGGAAAACCATTCCCCAGCTGGGAGAATAGGCAGTGCAATCGATCCCCTCGCTTGTTGTGCCAACAACATGTGACAGTACGCGCGCCCAATATTATTGTGGGCAAACAGTGCACGTTCCCGAGGTGGGCAATGTGGTAATAACGGAGGAGCATATAATGCAGGCTGAAGTTCTCAACATCACTGTCGGGCAACTCCTCGAGATCGAGCCCATGCCTTTTCTTAGAGAGGATGAAATAAAACGGAAATATGTCCGGGGCCAACCTTTGGTCGAGCCAGACAAGGTCAAGAACCTCCCAACGAGAATGTATGAATTGCATCAATGGTACATGAACATTACCAAGATTTCAGATCGATCGTCCCTCATGGTGAATGTCAAGGAGGAGCATTACTTCCATGAGAAAGCTGTGTCCGTTGAGTATCCTGAACTGTTTCAGTTATACAATCAAGACGCACTCGACAAATCTATCGTCAGTTGCTATTGTCTGTAAGTGATTTCTTTCTGTAATTTAAGTCTCAAGCTAGCTGTAGTGATCCTTTTGATCAATCATTACCTGTAATTATCCTCACTATATTCTTTTCTGTGGTATTATGCAGGATGAAGAAGTATGAAATGAGAAAAGGTGGACGCTTTGGCATTGGGTTCATTGACCCAAACACCGTTAATGAATACACATGGAAGATAAATCAACGTCAGCAAAAAACGTAGAGGACAACATGCTAGAGTTCTTTAAGCGCCTCAAATACAATGAAGATATACAACTTCCAGTGAGTCACACTGTCTTGTACTACAAATTCTCTGTTTTTGCCTACTAGCTAGCTACATGTTTTTGCTTACATATGCCCGCTTAATTAAGACATGCAAACGTGTGTGCATGCAGATTTCACTGGGTCTTGTGTATCATTAAAGTTGATGCCGGAACAGTTGAAGTACTGGACTCACTAATCTCAGAAAAAACTGACTATAACATCTTGTTTGGGATAGTCAACAGGTAATTTCAATCATTATTAACTATATATCTCGGCCTATTTAGTTCGTCATTTCATGATATGAACTATTTAATAACCCCTTTATTCATTTTATTTGTCGGCGGGCAGGGCTTGGGCAAGGTTCATCAGCGTCACACCCGACGAATGGAAAAAAAAGCTTAAATGGTTTCGACCCAAGGTAAGTAATTAAGTAGTACTAGCTAGCTAGCTAGCTGCCATCTCTTTAATTATCATGCTTGATTAATTTTTATCTAATCAAATTCCATTCTCGTAAAGGCCCTGAAGCAGGCGCAGGGGACTGATCTGTGTGCATTCTGCGTTTGCGAGAACATTCTCATGATGGCGTCCGAAAGGAGCAGATCTCAAAGACAGGAATGGGTACGCTTGTCAGAACACTATTCACAATTTTTACACCATTATCGATATCTAGTCACACAACTAATACACATGCATATTGATCTCCTTCTTAACAGTTGAAAGAGGTGCGGGAGAAGCTCCTAGAAACGGAGCGCGTAGAAGCACTTCAAGAGGAAATAGCGGGATTTTTTCTCGACCAGGTCATAAATCCGAAGGGAGAATTCTATTAGCCACTACCGCCCCCATGAAAACCACTTCCAATTGTCATCGTGCTCCGAAGGCACCAATTAGGCTAATGCCACTGGCTCCGAAGGCAACATGCATATGTAGGAGAAATTGTATATAGCTATACATGTGTGTATGTGTGAATTAATTAATATGGTGGTTTGTGAGACATTGATGATATATATATGCATGATTGGTTCTACTAGAAATTCTATATATATATATATATGCATAACGTGTACAATGTGTAGTATCGTAAAATACCAGCAAATGAAAAAGAATTAAAATGGAAACACAAAATTAAATGAAAAAGAAATCATAAAACTAAAAAAAAACCCCAAATCTTATAGTACCGGTTGGTCTTACCAACCGGTACTAAAGGGCTCCAGGCCCCCGGAGCTGGCTCGTGCCACGTGGTTGCCCTTTAGCACCGGTTCGTGCTGAACCGGTACTAAAGGGGGGGTCCTTTAGTGACCACATTTTAGTGTCGGTTATGTAATCGGCACTAAAGGGCCTTACGAACCGGTGCTATTGCCCGGTTCTGCACTAGTGGAGGCAGCTGCAGTTCAAATTTGACCCGCTCCCAAATGAATTGGCGGGAATTTGTCTTTTTCACCAGAGGTGGATCAAAACTTTGGACACCCAACCATTTTGTCAATTGTGCATTAAATATGGCCTAGTATTTAAGAAAATTGATTAGGTCCAATTTTGCAACAAATATGTGGTAGGTCCTTCACAAAAAAACTCATTTCAGGCACTCGGAAAATGGAAAATGAGTTTTCCGTGCAAAGAAAATGAAAACTCCCTCAGGCAACATTGTTTAGAATTCGAAGATGCACCCTTTTGCACAATATGAGATCATTTGAACAAACTATGCCATGAATGTGGCCATAGATTGATCATTTGGCTTGAAAGCCATGAATCTTCACGCGTGATAGCTCATTTCTGAGAACACTTTTTAAAAATAGTTTCCGCATTACAAGTTTATTATTTTTCCTGGAAACTTGGTCATATATAATGACACAATGCGAAGGTTTTCCAATTTTTTGGTTTTTTTTAATTTTTTATGCCCGTTTCAAAATGCGATCAAAACGGCGGGATTGACCGTTCCTAGCTAGTGGTTGAATCTTGGAAAACTTTTGATGTTTCTCTGATAAAATAGATACTTATGTACCTATAAATGATTTTTGGAAAATACAAAGAGCAAACTATGAGGTAGCTACAGTTCAAATTTGAACCGCTTCCAACTGAATCGGCGGAAATTTGTCTTTTTCACCAGAGGTGGATCAAAACTTTTTACACCCAACCATTTGGTCAACTGTGCATTAAATATGGTCTAGTATTTTAGAAAAATGATTTGGTCCAATTTTGCAATAATTATTTGGTAGGTTCTTCACAAAAAAACCTCATTTGGGGCACTCGAAAAATGGAAAATGGCTCTTTTGTGCAATGAAAGTGAAAACTCCCAAAATCAACATTGTTTGGAATTCCAAGATGCACCCTCGTGCACAATATAAGATCATTTGAACAAACTATGCCATGAATGTGGCCATAAGATTGATCATTTCATGGAAATGGAAAATGATTTTTGTGTGCAATGGAAATGAAGACCACAAAATCATCATTGATTGAAATCCTAAGATACACATATGTGCAATATTGGGTCATTTAAACATACAACATGAGGCTAATACATTGAGTGTTTACCCGAAATGAGAGGGTAAACAATATAAAAGAAAAAAACACAATTACATAAGCTGGATTCTGATTGGTGGAACCATCTATGACACGGATCGATGACATGGCAGACATCCTGCCATCCATTGCTAGCCCTAACCCACCGCACGTCCATATATCCATCCATAACCCACCACACCCACTCCTCGTCCTCGCGAACCCTACCCAGCCACTCGTCGCCTCCTCCCCTTCCAGATCGCTGTCGCCACCTCCTTCCCCACCCCTCCCCGCACCCGCAGCGGCTCCCACCCTCCCCGCACCCGTGCACGCCGCCGTTGTCTCCTCCACCTCCAGGCGACGCCGAGCCCGTGGTCTCCCTCCCCAAGATCACGCTGGAGCCCACGGTCCTCCTCCACCTACAACTCGTCTCCTCTCCGGTCACGCCGCCGACCTGTTCGTGGTCGGGCTTCGGCGAGCTGAGCAGCAGAGCACCGACAGCTCCTCCTCTCCCCTGCAGCCGCCTACCGCGCCAACCTCACTCCCTCCCTCCTCACCAACGAAACCCTAGCCAGTAGCCATGGCTAGGGTTTGTGCAGTTTCTCCCCATCCGATCTAGCGAGTCTCCCTCCTCCTCCCCCGCTCCCCGAACCTTAGCCGCTCGAAACCCCTGACCCCTTCTTGTCTCGTCTCTACAGGTAGACCGTGCCGGCAAGCGACCAGGACGACGCCCGGAGAGGAGAGGAGGGCCTTCTCCTCATCGTGTAGCCGCTGACCTTGTCCTGCTCGAGGAGGAGGAGCAGGAGGAGCGCACCCATCCACCACAGTTGCCGCCGTCAAGGGCTTCTTCCACCTAGACCTCTAAATCTACGACGCCGTCGTCCAGCCACCCAAGGTGAATTGCCCCCAACTCCCCTCCGTCCCCTCTCCCCTCCTTGTTTCATTCGATCTAGCAGCCATGGATTTGGGTTCCTCAAGGCTGCCTAATTATTCTACCATGTGTTCCTAGTACTAGCTCTAGTCGTGGATGCTGGGTAGCTCCCTGTTTTCTCTGTTTTTATGTAATCCTAGATAGAACCATACAACTGTGGATGAGAAACACTGCAATTTAATCTAAAATTGTCATCATGAGCCTAGCAAATACTCCTTGAATTACTGTAAATTGTTTGACGATTAGGGGCTAGTGTAGATGCAAAATAAGGTTGCACTTTTAGGGGAGATAAGACACTGATGTTGGATGCCTGGTAGTTGTCTTGTGTTGTGTGCATGTCGGTACTAGCAGTATGTCTGTGAGCACCGTGCTGGTGTTAGTTGCAATGATCAGCTTCAATAGCATGACTAGTACGCGAACATGATGCATATTTATTAACAAAAATGGTAATGCATTTTGCTCATACCAGGTTGCTCGATTTAGTCTGTTGCAAATGTAAATAGACCATGATAACTTGTATATCGGACCTGCCCCCTCTCTCTGTTTGACTCGCTCAATCACTCTCTATCTTTCTGCAGGCGCCGCCGGATTAGAACTATACGGCTTAGCGGGTGGCCCTATTTTGCCGTCGGGAGAGGAGCTCTCGTCACTGACCCCTCTTCTCCACTACACATGTTCAACAGAAACTGTTTTAGTTTCTCATACATAATGGACTATGCTTATGTTGGTTGTTATTGAGTGTATAATTCATTAGATTAATTATTTGTTTTGAAGTCTAACTAAAACTTCATCTATGTATTTACATTCATTGAAAGCATATAATCAATATCTGGTTGATGATTTATGTACTGTTATCTCAAATAAAAAAGCATATAACAGCAGCAGTTGCACAAATTTAACTGAATTCAATTAAAATTTCCAGAATCTCTTCTTGATCTGTAGTGTTTTAGTGCAACAAAGTCATACCGAGTGAGGTCCATGTGGTGCTCTGAGATGCTCTTGATGGTTTGTTGTCAAGACTGATATCCCCTAGCCTCAGCGCGCTCCCGACACCACGTCCCGTAGCCTCGCCGCCCAACGCCGTCCTCCCCAGGCTCTGGACGCCGACCTCCCAGGACCCCGACGAGGCCCGATGCCAACCTGCAGAACCGCGACGAGGCCCGACGCGGTCCTCCCAGGTCCTCCACGGCATCTGCTGGGGCGGTCTCCCCAGTCTCCCGAAGCCGCCCTTCCAGGCCCTCGAGGGCAGCTTCTAATTCGGCTCTCCCAACACCATCCTCCCAGGGCACTCGAGAACAGCTGCTGGGTCTCCCTCTCCAGGCTCCGACGCACTACACCCTTGATCCCCTCGACCTTGTATGATTTTCCCTCTATTACCTTTAGTATTTTTCGTTGCAAGTGCTGCAAATCCTTGTCAGATATAGACTTTTTGAGTGAAAAAGAAGCAATGGGATGCAAATCTGATGCTTTAAACCTGCAATTAAGGCTTGGTATTACAATTAAGGCTTGTAGTAGTTTCTACCTGCTAGTATCTACTATCTCTACCTGCTAGTATGTACTATGAATGGTGAACGCTCCTAGATGATAAGCCTCTGTTTTGCGTGTTTCAGATTCGATGGGTGATTTCAAAGTAGAAATAGATGTTTAGTCTTACTTGACGATTGTAGACGGCAGAAGACTGTACACAAGGGGCAGAACATGGAATTTTATGGCCGGTCGGGGCTTATCCGTGGCGCGGATAAAGGAGGTTGTGGAGGAGAGGTACAAATGGTCTACTGATCAGAGAATGACCATTTGGTATGGATCCGGAGGTAACACCATCCCATTGATCTCTGAATCAGAGGTAGCTCAATTGTTTGATATATGTTCAGACACAAAATTAGTAAGGTTAGGTGTGACCATTGAGAGCAAATAGCAACAAAATGAACCTGCTCTTGTCATGACCAAGGAGATGGATGATCAGCCAGTTCACGCTCCATTCTTTGCTTGGCCGAAGCAAGCCTATGAAGGCGAGTATGAGGATGATGAGCTTGTGGGATGCAATGAGGAGAACACCTATTTGCATGAGGAGAATGTTGAGTCAAAGGAGAATGCCAAACCACAGAAAAATGCTGAGCCAAAGACTGCAAGAGTTCCACTAGGAACACTGGATGTTGACAACTCTTATGATCCACAACATGTGCGAGGGGATGATGAGGCCTTACTTGCGAACAATATGGCTCCTACTTATATCCACGATAAAAACAATCCTCGAATCGAAGTAGGAGCCACATTTCCTAACTCTAAAGCATTTAGAGTTGCATTGAGACAACTAGCAATTAGAGAAGATTGGTCCTTTGGCACGCAGTATAGTGACACTCAGAGATTTAGGGCTAATTGCACTGATGAGGATTGTCCATGGAGGATACATGCCTCAAAGTTACCAAACACTAAAACTTTCATGGTATGATTAGTACCATTGTTTGCTTCTTCCTTTGGCTGATGTTATTGTTGATTAGTTTCTTTTTACCATTCTTTATTTGGCACTTATGTTTCTTAATGTTATTGCAGGTAAAGAAACTTCCTTTTGGCCATACTTGTGGGGGTACCAATTGCAGCAAAGGAATGGCAAATAGAGATTGGCTTGCTGATAAAGGGAATGCTGCGCTTGAGGAGAACCCCACGGTGAGTGCAAAACAACTTAGAGAAACTTTGCAAAAGGAGTATGATATTAAGCTTCAGTACACCGATGTTTGGAAAGGAAGAGCTCGTGCAAAGGATCAATTCGAAGGTACATATAAGGAGAATTTTCAGCAGTTGTGGAACTTTAGAGCCGAATTGTTGGCAGCCAATCCTGGAAGTATATTTGAGATAGACATAAAAACAACTACCAACAAAAGGGTGACATTGTGCATGTTTTCAATAGGTTGTTCATTGCCTTCAAGCCATGCATTGATGGGTTTTTGGCAGGGTGTAGACCATATTTGGGGGTTGATGCAACTTTTCTTAGTGGGAAATACATTGGACAATTGGCAGCCGCAATTGGTGTGGATGGGCATAGTTGGATGTTTCCGGTAGCATTTGGAGTATTTGAGAAAGAAAATACAGAAAATTGGGTATGGTTCATGGAGCAGCTGAAATTGGCCATTGAAGAGCCAAAAGGGCTTGCAATCCATACAGATGCATGTAAGGGATTGGAGAACGCCGTTTCGAAGGTCTACCCAAATTGTGAACATAGAGAATGCATGATGCATCTAATGCTTAACTTCAAGAAAAAGTTCAAAGGTGACATACTAGATAATATGTGGCCTGCAGCTTGGACATATGAAGTAGAGAAACATGATTCCAGGATGGCAGAAATACAAGCACAAAGCACCGATGCAATAGCCTATTTGAACATGCATCACAACCGTGTGTGGACAAGAAGCAAATTTTCAGCAATGACAAAAGTTGAGTATGTCTGCAATAATTTGGCAGAGGTTTTCAATAATTGGATTAAGGACATGAAGCAACTTGTACTTTTTGAGCTTTTGGACAACGTTAGGGAAATGATAATGAAATTGATAGAGAAAAGGAGAGCCATTGCCGAAGCACTGCTAGGTTACATACTACCTAGTGTGATAAAGGAGTTGAATTTGAAAAGCAAGGGGCTGCATTATTTGGAAGCAAGAGCATCGCCAAATATAGCTGAGATTTCAGGAAATGGATGGAGGCACACCGTTAACTTGGAGAAAAATGAGTGCCCTTGTAGGAGATGGCAGGTTTGTGGCAAGCCATGCACACATGCTCTTCGGTTCATATTCTCCAAAAAAGCCAAGCTAGAGGATTATATTGATGAGTGCTTCTCAGTTGCAAGGTTCAAAGCGGCATATGAGGGAATTCTCATGCCAATTAGGGGCAGATCCCAATGGCCCAAGGTAAATCCTGGATTTGATATGATCCCTCCAAAGCTTACGAAGAGTGATGGACGTCCAAGAACTAGGAGGATAAAGAATTACACCGAAGGTGGAACTGGCAGAAAACATAAATGCAAAACGTGTGGAGCATTAGGTCATCTTCGAAAGACATGCAAGGAGCCAGAGATTGAAAGTGACGTGGACCGAGATGCTACTCCTCCTCCACGGTAATTATTTCATGAGTCTAAATTTCTTTCACTTGCTGCCAAATGTCTTGCATATTAATTGCCAACAATGTTGTATTGAACTGTAGGAAAAAATCAAAGGTTGAAGCAAGTGTTGCAGCTACTTCTCCTAAGACACCAACTAAGCAAGGTACTCAACTTGGTACTCCTACAAGTCCAATGACAAGGCAAAGGGCAGCAACTATTGCAATTGCTTCAACACCTCCTAGTGCATCTACAAGGAGCAAATCTGTTACTCCTAGCCCTCTTCAGTGAGTTTAGTTCATTTGGTTGTGAGATCCGTGATCTTTTGCTTATGTTATGAGTTTTGCTTTATTGGAATGCAAATTTTCTGTTTTCTCTAAATTGTCACTTGTCTTGTCTATTCATTAATTTTCTATTTTCTCTAAATTGCCTTCATCCTGATCCTTAATCTCTTTTTTCTAGAAACAACAATGCCATGTGAAGGAGGATATCAGCAAGCTTTTGGATGTTGATCGCCCAAATCAGGTTGCATACTTTGTTCTTTTATGTTATATGACTGTTGGTTCTTCTTTGTTGGATGTTGAGCGCCCAGATCGGGTTGCTCACAACCTTTCTTTTTTGCTATCCTGTGGCTAATACTAGAAAGAAGACATCCAACACTAGGACATCTACATTCAGGAAATGTCATAATACTAACTAATACCATTTTCAACTTGCAGTTATATGGATTTTGGTTCGTTGACCAGGGAGATTGGAGAGCTGCATTTCATTGATCAGTTGCAGTTCTAACTCTCTTTATTATAACTTGTAGGAGATTAATTAGATGCTATGTAACCGGAGCCAGTACTCCTATCCTATGATATGATGACCGTTTGCAACCGTGCATGCATGCTTAGTAGCAGAATGGTGTACGCGCATGCATGCTTACTAGCAGAATGGTGTACGTGACTAGGAGGTGCTCTTTTGCTAATTGCTATACTGTATTGTGAGAACCATTTTGTGTCCATGTACATTCTGTGTTGAAGAGGTAAGGGCATGCAAGTCTTTTCTGGATGATGTTAGTCTCAGTTATGAACTAGTGGTATTTTGGCTAGAGAAAACTGAAATGAGTGCTATTTTGGCAAGTTGGCTTTTACTAGTGGTATTTTGGCATGTTTGGTTTTGACTAGTGGTAGTTTGGCTATTGTCTCAAAATATAATGATATAAAAATAGAAAATCAATTGATGTAAGAAGGCCACGGACCAACAATAAAAAAGGCTGCAATATTGGGCTTGGCCCATGAAGCTAATAAAAAAAGACAAAAAAACACAAATAGGCTGAATTAATGGGCTTGGCCCATATAAACACAAAAGCTCTATTTTGTTCTTCTTCTCCTCTATTCCTTTCTTCTTCTCCTTTTTTTCTTCTTTTTTTCTTTGATCGCTTCTCTTCCATTCCTTTCTTCTTCTCCTCTTTTTATTTCTTCTTTTGACTTCTTAAAAGAGCGTCGTCGTCGAGGCCACCCCAAAACCTTGAAGCATTGTCGAGGACACCCCAAACCCTAGAGAAGCAGCATCGAGGCGACTAATATGATTCCTTATTGTGATTAGCTAGCTAGTTCTACATCTGCCACTAATATATATCCATATGTCAATTTTGAATAATAACTGACATGTTGTAAATATTTGCAGAAACTATGGAGCACCCCCGAGACGAAGCAACAGAAGCGATGTTGGAGGACATAATCGCAAAAGGAAGTGATGTCGTTGCGTCGTTTCTCAACGACACCGATGGTCTAGAAGGACAGGGTGGTGAAGAAGGCTATGATTATGATGGCTCCGGTGACCCATTAATGCCGGTACAAGAAGAGGGATATGATTATGATGGCTCCGGTGACCCAATGGAGGTACCAGAAGGAGACCGTGATGATGGCTCTGGATCTAGTTAGTTAAGCTCGTGCTAACTAGCTAATTGATGCATTGATTGTTTTCATATGTACACATATTAATTAACTCTCGTCTTTCTTCTTTTCTCTATCCCTCCGGATCTAGCTCAACTTCGGTAAAGAAACGAGGCCTGAAGAAAAAGTTGTTCTCGGATGAAAGGTTTGAGATCATAGCAATCGCGCGCGATGGCAAGCCGATTGAACCCATCCGGACAAGGGATGCATTTCGTGCTCAGTGCGGGGTTCTTGTTAGGGACAAGATCCCGATCAGTATCCACCAATGGTTAAAGCCTAAGAAAGAAGACCCTGAGGTGTCTTATGTCTCTGATATGCAGAAAGAAGATCTTCGGACAACGCTTAACAAAAATTTCACCCTACCACCAGAGGAGGATCCGGAGAAGCCAGTTAAATAGCAATTGATAAAGTCTCATGCTCTTAAGAAGATGGCAGAACTATTCAGGAGGTGGAAGAATGAGCTGAAAACAGATTTTGTCGACAAAGAAAAGACACCAGAATTCATCGGAAAGTATGAGAAGATCAGAGATCATTGGCCCGCATTTGTGGCCCACTAGAAATCAGAATAGAGTAAGAAGATGTGAGCGACAAACAAGATAAATGCTGCGAAGAAGAAGCATCACCATCGCACGGGGTCAGGTGGCTACCTCAAAGCCCGACCTTTGTGGGAAAAGGCTGAGAATGACCTGGTTGCTAAAGGGGTCGAACCAGAGACATTGAACTGGCCAGACTGTTGCCGGACTTGGTTCTTCGGGGTTGGCGGAACCTTGGACCCTGTATCAGGGAAGTGCGTTTGGATGGAAGAGCAACTGCGAATACCTGTCAGGAGGCTTCAGGAGTATATCGAGAAAGTGCAGCAAGGGACGTTCGTTCTAGACAGAGGGAAGGATGAGCTCACAATGGCCCTCGGGAATCCTGAGCACCCTGGATGGACACAAGGCACGCCAGGTTCCATTCCGTGGAAGGCTGGGTTTCCGGACGCAGGGGGTTACAAAAGCCAGGAGAGGAGGAAGAAAGTGGAGCATAGCCAACTGCAGGTGCTGCGCGAAAGGGTACAAAGGCTAGAGGAACAAGAAGCAGATCGCAGCAAACGACATGCCGAAGCTTCCCTTGAAGCTACCCCGCCATCTCAGCGGAGAAGCAGCGTGGCTTCCACCAAGCAGACTCAACAGCTGGAGCCTGTCTTCACGGCTCCTGCTAGCTATCCCGTGGATGCTATCACGGAGTCTCAACATTGCCACCTTATGGCGCAATGGATGACATTGAAAGTGAAGGCGGATTTTGGCTCTGTTTTACCTACTGGACCTGGAACAACCTACCACGGCTGGTCGATTCCAGAAGGATGTGCTAGGATGATGGTGGAGCAAATAACAGACGGATTTGAGGACCTCGAGCTTGACCACCCTACGGGTGAAGGGGAGATTTGGCTGGGTTCTTCTCTGAAGACTCCAGGCCTACCGCGGAAGGAGCTCATCAACCTTCCTAACTAGACGCATCCGCATCCTCCTCCTCCTCCTTCGTTGATTCAGGGCACTCCGCCTCCTCCTCCGCCTCCTCCGGCGAGCGATCAAGGCACTCAGCCTCCTTCTCCGGCGCATGGCGACACTCCGCCTCCTTCTCCGCTTGCACCGGCGCGCCCGAGCAGCCAGCCTCCTCCTTCTCCACCTCGTCAACAAGGGCGGAAAAGACCCGCCGCCGCTCCGGCGCGTCATCCTTCTCCTCCACCTCATAAGAAAGGAAAGACAGTCGCAACCACTCCATCTACTCCGGCGTCTAGCAGTACAGCCAAAGGCAGGCCATACAGATACGGTCCTTCTCTGAAGACTCCAGAGAAGTTACCATACGAGAGGAGCCAGGAGGAAAACGCGAAGATCGTGCAAGCCGAAGTGACCAACTTCTTTGAAGGGGTGAAAGCAAAGAAAAATCCACCTCCGGAGGAGAAGATAGATCCGGTAAAAGCAAAGCGTACTCTGGCTGCCCTGAAGAAACCACCAAAGTGTCAAGTGAAAGACAACTATGAGCGCATTCTTACAAAGTCATTTATCGAAGCGGAGCGGTCGGGAAGTACTGTCAGTGGTCAAAGGTTTGCAGAACGATGAGCTGGGAAAAAAGTTGCCCAGCTCGGCGAACAAGCAAACCAATCGTTGCCCCGCTTTAGGTGTCTAGCATCATCGTGAATCATCCGGGCGGGACAATGGTACCCGGTTATAACGAACTTGGAGATTACCTGCCCGACGATGCACATTTCGATTTCTTGGAGGTGGACGAACACAAATACGTGTACGGGAAGCCTCTCGTCAAAGATGAAAGATCTCTAACAACGATGATGCGAAGATTCCATGATTGGTATGTGAAAACATGCAGAGAGTCTGAGGGGAGTAATATTTTGACGCTGAGAGTTAGAGACGAGCATGACCTCGTTGGAATTGAACTGTTGAATGTTCCATTTGAGGAGTTCTTCGAGTTTTTCAATCTAAAGGCCCTCGACAAATTAATGATCACTTGCTACTGCCTGTAAGTAGTACTACTTCTCTCATTAAGTCTCTATATATATAGGTCAGCTCTTTCATTGCATGTATTTTTAATTATCCTCACTATATTATGCAGATTAAAGATCGCCAAATTGAAGAAAAGACAAATCGGTGATATTGGGTTCATTAACACAAATCTCATAGATGCATATATGGTTAAATTTCAGGCCAAAGATACCGAGGCCAAGCTGCTATATTCGTTTGTATTTAATTAATACAAAGCTATAATACTCTTCCCTTACGAATTCAAGTGAGTGTTACTGTCTTGTGCATATTCGGTTTCCCTTATTAGTCGAGGTTATAGTAATGTAATTGATGAGTTATGCATGTGTGCACAGCTTCCACTATATACTCCTAGAGATTAAGCTTGAGTAGGGACTAGTAACCGTCTTAGACTCGACACGAAAAGATCCCAAGGAGTATGCGGACATGACTGCAATTCTAGAGAAGTAAGTTAAATCGATCATTATCGCACCATATCGGCAACTTCAATTTGTTCATTTCCTGATATCAAGTAATTGTTTTCTTTGTCTGGAAGGGTTTGGAATAAATTCACCTCAAAAACTCCGGGACTGCCGAAGAAGCTGCAATTTAGACACCCGAAAGTAAGTACTATAGTAGCATGTATGTTCCACGCATCTCCTAGTGATTCAAGCGCTAATTTCATCAATACCATTTAGCATGCTTGCTAATTAATTATCAGTTTGATTGACCTCTATTTCTTGTAAAGTGGTTGTGGCAGGAACAAGGGAATAATTACTGTGGATACTACATTTGCGAGTCCATCCGCCACACGACCTGTGAGCGGGGCTACTCCGACAAACAATATGAAGTGTGTAAATAATAATATTCACAATTTTATTTTATTACCATCATTTGTTTTCAGTTTCATTTATTCACGCATATGTATTGACCTTCTTCAAATTAGATATTTCGGATGCGGGATGAACTCCTACCACCAGATCGTATGCGAGGAATTCAAGAGGAATTGGCGGCATTATTTCTTGACCACGTGATCGCTAAAGACAGAGAATACCATGTGGACCCTGATCAGTTCGTTTTTAGTTAGGAGATTATATTGTAAGAGATACTTATATTGTATATATGTAGCCAGCAGTGTCGGATAGATATACGAGAACTTGTTGTTCAACCAATCTCTCAGAGAAGGAGAGGTGGTCGATATCACTTCTCTCTGTATGCATATGTTCATGACGATCTTCTATTTCCTTCATTTGCTTACTAGCTAGCGTGTCTAGTCCTCTCTATTCGTATAGTACGTAGCGTCGACCAAGCACGGAGATAAGAGAGGACACTTCTCTGTATTAATTAGCTAGCTAACACAATATATGAAACACCTAAATTAACCCCCCAAAACCCCCTAACCCACCCCCCCCTTTAAAAAAACAAAAACCCCAGCACCTGAAATGCTGACGCGTGGATGCCTATTGGTCCCGGGACCAAAGGGCCTCCTGCCTGGGCTCGCCGCACCAGCCACGTGGAGGCCCATCTATCCGGGTTCGTGTAAGAACCGGGACTAAAGGCCAAGGGCATTAGTAATGACCTATCAGTCCCAGTTATAGAACCGGGACTAAAGACCCTTATGAACCGGGGCGAAAGGCCCTTTTTCTATTAGTGTTAGTAGAAATGGGCCTTAAAAGGCCAAACAAGAGAAGGAAATAAACTTGGGCCAACTTGGCCCAAGTTGAGTCGTCGCCCCCAATCCCCTTATGGAAGGAGGAGGACAAATTGGACTAGGGGAGGAGGATTCCTGGTGGCTGCCCTTTCCCTCTCCTCTAACCTATATATACTAGGGGTTTTTGCTCTATTCTATACACAAATTTTGGAGCCTCATCTAGATCTAATTCTAGTTGGTCCCAGTTGACTAATTAGAGCTAGGTCTAATTCCTCAAATCCTCATTACTAGAAGCCTAGTGTGGTTCTAATCTCCTCCCTCTAATTCTACGGTGACGATTAGTTCTGGACAGGGAAGCGCTGCCGGATCATGAAGGTTGCACGCTAGCTACGAAGTATAGAGGCCGTGCTTTCGGTCTTCGGCTCGGGGGACTGTTCTTGGGCGGTTCGCGGAATCGTTCATCGATCGTTTGAGGGACTCCAAGTACGATCTACACCGACACGTTGTTCTTCTGCTGCAACTCGGTGACAGTAACGATCGTGATCCTAGCCTGTTATGCATCTTCATATTGTTCTTGGGTGTTCGTAGGCGCGAAGGCTTTTGTTTTCTACTACATTTCCAAACAATGCCTTCTACAGCGGCTCTGGCAGAGTTGTCATGTTTAGCCTGTTGCTACTTGATCGAAAGTGGTGTGGTAGTAGCGGGAGGCGGGCGGTATGGGACGTCCTTGTCTTCTGTTTGCTTCTCCAGAGGTAACTGGCTACTGAGGCGTCAGTAGCAGGATAAGGGTGGAAGGTACAAATGGCTTCAATGACGAGTTTATGCACCCTGGTGGAAACACAATATATCTGATCTGGCTATGTCGATGCACGTCTGCGTCGTGTCTTTGCTGAGGTGGTGGATTGAAGCTTGGCTTTGAGGATGAGAATCCGGAGTTCAACCATGTGGTGGACTCGCCATCATCAGCGCACGTGCGGCGATTTTTTCTTGGAGGCGTAGCCTAGGAGCTGTGTATTTTTGGTTTCTGATGTGTCCTGTAACTTAGGGTTAGTGGCTATCCGGTGAAGTTACTGTTGCGAGGCATGCAGCCCCAATTTGTTTCACTTAATTTTCAGGTCGATGTCGTTTCGCTGCTGAATTTTACACTATTAATAATATATGGCTGCATACATCTTCCTAATGTAGCGGCCGAGGATATCCTCCTTTTCAAGAAAAAAACTCAATGGAGATTCGGGAGATTGAGGAGCAATTAAGAGAAGTATATGTGAGAGAGAAGATATTCTACAGGCAAAAATCACGTGTTATTGATGGCAGGTGATCAAAACATTAAGTACTTTCAGAATCATGCATCACAGTGAAGAAGAAAGACCACTGTGAAAGCACTTCTGGGAGAATATGGAAGCAGGTTCTCGTGATAATCTAGAGTCTCTCAAGGACATCCTTAGGAAATATGAGGTGACATAAGATCAAAAGGTCAACCTACAGAAGTCCTCCATTTTTTTTGGCAAAGTGTGTCTTGAGGAGGACAATGGGAATCTTAAGCAGGCTAATTGTATTGAATCAAAGGTCATTAGTAAAAGGTACCTTGATCTAAGGATGATACATTTAAGCATCTTACCGAATGTTCGAAGGAAAAATGTTCAGCATAGAAAGGAGAGAGCTTCACAAAGGCCACCAAGGAGGTACTTGTGAAATCTATCCTTCAAGCCACACCAACCAATACCATCATTTTTTTTCAACTCACAAAGAAGATGTGCCAGAACTTGACATCAATGTCATCGAAATTCTGGTGGGGAGCAGCAAATGTGAGAGGAAGGTCCACTGAATTCCATGAGATAAAATGTGTACCGGCAAACCTGATGGAGGTTTGGCTTTATGGATCCGAATCTTTTAACCAAGCTTTGCTTGCTATGAAGGCGTGGAGGATCTTACAGGTACCATCCTCTCTTTTTACTAGAGTGGTTAAGGCGTGCTACTTCAAGGAGGGAACCATTATGAATGCAACATGCCTGGCAGAGGCCGCATACATATTACATAGTATATTGCATGGGCGTTATTTCTTGAAAATGAGCTATTTGGTGGATTGGGAACCGATCAAAAATTCTGATCCACCATGATAACTGGATCCCACGAAGGGGGGAGCATGAAACAACTCAGACATGAGTTTGTTCACAGGGGCGTGGGATCTAGTCCGTGTGGACTCTATGTTCTCACATGATGATGCAGCGCATATAAAAAATAGTGCCAGGAGGGCCCGGGACATATGACTACCTCGCATGGAATTATACAAAGAATGGTGAAATCTCGGTCAAGTCAGCATATCACCTAAAAATGAGGTTGAAGGGAGTGAAGTCTGGACGGCCGGAATCTACTTCTTTTTCACATAAACACAAGGAGTGGCTGACTCTTTGGGATACATGTGCACCAAATAAAGCGAAGGTATAGATGTGGAGGCTCCTAAGGAATGGACTTGTGCTGTTGGTTCAGAGCTCTACCGTTGGACAATATAAAGGAAGGAGTTTTTTGTGTGGCATGCAGAAGGGAGGAGATGCTATATCATCGATTCTGGTCATGGCCACATTCGGCTATGTTTTGGGAAATTATGCTCTCGTAAAACAGAGTTTCGGTGGCGATCCCACTGACTACGGCTGACTCCACGAGTGCATTGTCGAGATGGATGCTAGGATGGTTTGCAGATGCTGGTGCTAACAAGCGTGCGGCTATGGTCCAGGCGGTGTAGGGGCTTTGGCGTGCAAGGAATGAAACAAAGGAAGGAAAGAATATTGCCTCGCCACAGGAAATATCGATGTCTGTGGCACTGTACATGGCTGAATGAATGTCTCTGCATGTGAAGAAAGACACGGCCAAACCTGTTACGGAGCTACAGCAGTGGTCTCCACCCGATGAAGGATGGGTCAAGGCCACTTTAGATGCCGGCATTGCGAAACATGGAGATAAGGGTGGTGGAGGGATGATCCTTTGGGGGCATGCTGGTGACATCCGCGCAGCACCTGGCTACTTGTTCGGCCACATAACTGACCATGAGATGGTAGAAATAATTGCATGCAGGGCGGCGGTCAAGCTTGCATCTAAAATACATGTGCAGAAGCTTCACCTGGAGACGGACAACAAGATTGTGGCGAGCATGTTAAATGACGGAAGAAAGAATCTCTCAGTGACTGGACCTTGGATTAAAGAAATCAAGTCGATATTGAGAACATTTCAGGAGAGCAAGGTGACATGGGTAAGGAGGTCTCCAAATTATGCCGCGAATAATTTAGCTTAGCTAGGGGTAGCCGTAGATCTATGTAAGATTTGGTTGATGGTGCCACCAGACATAATCTTAGATGTGGTTGCCGATGAGATCCTGGATGTTGTTTAGGTATTAGTTGGTTAAATAAAGCGGCAGAATTAATCTTGAAAAAAATGTACAAGCATCAAGAAAAGGAACATATTACACTATGGAGGAGTTTGGTTCACTTTTTTTCGCCATTGAGGAGGCACCTTAAAATGTTGCAAACGTTCGGTTTAGTAGGGCTGTAAACGGATAGCCCCTAATCAAATCATACCCAAATTCACTTCCGGTTACGCCCACCGCTGTCTGATAACCGAAGCTGTGATCGCTCATCCCTATCTCTGACCACAGCCAACCTTCTTTTCCCTCCGTGCCCGCCCACCTTCAACTCAACCATCTGCCCTGATTTACTCCGATGAGACCTCTGCATGTAGCAGCAGTGAACAGAACACCAGCGACCCATTTCTCTACTCCTTGACCAGATTTATTTTGAGCAGCAGAGCACCTTACATAGATGCATTGGCGGGCCAGGTGAGAAGCACGTTTCAGATCTTCCACCCCCTCAAGGAGTAGCATCTGTCACTAGTGATTTTCCTCGCAGCCATCACAAGGAGAATTGCCGAAAGCATCACCACTGCATTGCATTCAATATACATCAAACAGGCAAACACCGCAATGGAATCCATGCCTTTACAATGGCACAACCATACAAAAAGGGGAAATATCTTATTATGCCCTCATCCCATTGTGAACCGGTTCCATTACCATTTGCGTTATCACAGGACAGGGACATTTATAGACGGTGAAAAAAATATTGTTTTTCACTCCCCAGTTTTCCCTCAAGAACCTGGTAACTTTATGGACTGTCAGAATTGTATATTCAAAACTAGAAACATATGTTACTCCGAACAATAAAAATTCAATGGCAAGTTCCAGAATTGGACTGCCATTTGAAAATACATACATCAAGATGTTTTTTCTGGCCAAATACTCTTTGAGGTTCAATGGTACATCACATGAATGTAACATGAGCAAATTCAGAAAGAAAAAATATCAGGACAC
The DNA here is from genome assembly GCA_963921465.1 of Triticum timopheevii. Lineage (NCBI taxonomy): Eukaryota > Viridiplantae > Streptophyta > Magnoliopsida > Poales > Poaceae > Triticum > Triticum timopheevii. Next base: position 9,321,270 of record OY997272.1, read on the forward strand.
TCTATTTTGACATGTCTCCTTGTGTCCTCCAAAGTTTTACCCACAAGGGCAAATATATCCTCTCTGAATGTTGGTCTTGTATTCCTGGAAGACATTTTGAAATAATGAGCACGAGAAATGATGGATGACAAATTTATAGATGCATAAATACCAAGCAAAGAGATATTTTTCAAGTTACGGAAAACGTCATGCAAACATCGAATGAATTTAACAGATAAACTTCCCGGAAAAGACCCCCGATAAACCTGCAGAACTGCTAAAGGATCATGTAGCAACTGAATAATAAAAGTCAGAGTGTTCCTGACAAACCTGTCTTACTTTCTTTAAACTAGGTAACTGGGGCTGAGGTAGGCAGCCACAACAAAAATAGGACGACAGGTTCAGAGCGCAATACATCCAAGGATGAGTCTCCAACTAGGGATGCAGATACTGGATTCAGAAGCTTTATCCACCACAATAGTTGTCTACAAACCAGAAGGTATGACCATACTAGTGTTACCTTTGTTGAAACTCGCGCCTCTTGCGGCCGATCAGATCACCGTCGTAAGCCTGTGCAACTAGTCGGAACCAGACAAGATGTACACGTACAGAACTAGCTAATCAGGCAGGCAGGCTGGTGGATGCTTTTGATGGAGGCTAGCTTAGGATGCAATTTAATCTCACGGCGACTTGATTGATCCATAGAGATACACAGAAGAACACAGGATTATTTTCCCACCTCTGTCATAGCTTCCCACATGATTTTCTCCTTTATTTTCCATAATAGCATGATTACATAGACTCCAAAGTAAACACTACTAATACTTGTCAACCTAAGTCCAATGTGACCTAAACTTAGGACTCTCCAAACGACAACAACACGTATACGACTACTTACTTTGACCTGACAAATTGGAATGCCTAACAGTCTCACCCTAATCCAAACTTGTCTACTCAACAACTCAACAATGACTAGTCTAATTGCCTCTCCCAAATTTTGACCACATCAAATAACGACGACCACTCGCATAGAAAACTTCTATAACCAAGGGCCTGTTTCATGCCCCTCTTGTTCTCTTTATTTTTTTTTCTTTTAACTCACGGTGTTACAAAATACACACTTGATGCTGTGCATCTAACAACCTTCCTACGTGATGTCCTCTAACTAGGCAGCAGCTATAATTCTAGATATATTATATGTTATAATTTAGGAGCACTGCCTGTCTCTGTTGCATGACGTGATGAGGTGATGTCATCAGCATATCACAGTTAGATCACTAGCAAGACTCACAGGATGGATCAAATGTAGCGAGGGACTTCACAAACACCATGTCTAAAGTGATATAGCCTACTGCTTCTTGTCCACCTACCTAGTTAATACGAGAAATTAACCAAATCGACTCCACTAGTCTACCACGCATGTAAATTAAGCGAATTTTTTTGTCAGCCAACAATAAAGTTTAACCATACAACACCGTACAAACTATACTACAAAATCCAAAGCTGAATCATCCCAGCATTTTGTTATCAAAAATAGCAATACAAAAGAGAAAACCAATAGAAGATCAATCAGTTTATGATGGTACACCTGCAACCTCTATGGTTATCCTGTTCTCAATTTTTTTTCTCCAGATAAGTATGTACAGTGATTACATAGTAATACAAAAACTAGTAAACGATCAGTGACTGAAAGCTTGCATCCATTAGAGGCGAAGACTGGACTTCCTAGATTGTTCCAAATGAACAACATACCTTATAGAAATATAAGCACTACACAGTTTCAAAATTAATTAAATTTATGCATTAGGAATCTAAAATCATAAATCATGAACTATCTAAGCTGAGTAATCAACATGAAATGATATACTGCCTTCAAGACAAAAGATATACTCATAGCTAGAAGATAAATTACCTCACCTTTTTCAACAAAGATAGAATATTAGTAAGTCTCATGTATTCACTTTTCCAGATTCGCCTACAAACAAAAGAAGCACAAAAGGAAAGAAATATCAAAGATAAGTTGAATCAATGAGATGGCATATGTGCAAACCATTGTATCTTTAGGTAACTGGAGGAGGGGGATTACCTTCTGCTACGATGACAGTAATGGTGGGACTGTTTAGATATATTTTTTTGGGAAAAAGCATCTATGAAGAATTATTGTTGAGAGATCTTATACTAGTTGTGACCAATGGGCTAAAGGAAAATATGCACATATTGGGGACCTTAGTGATTACGTAGTACCATTCGAATTTGATGAACTAGTACTATTCTTCTACACAAATAAAGTACATGCTGTTATAAATTGATGATTAGCATCAAGATTCATAAACATTATCTTGCACAGTAATTTATGATATGGAAACACATAAAGAGCTTTAAGCTTCCAACTGTGCCAGTTGGTTAACCATATCACATGCTGATGGCTTTAGTGTATTCTTTTAGTGCAGTTCTAGTGTAGCCATTCTTCACTGACCTTAGTGATTACGTAATACCATTCGAATTTGATGAACTAGTACTATTCTTCTACACAAATAAAGTACATGCTGTTATAAATTGATGATTAGTATCATGATTCATAAAAATTATTGTGCGCAGTAATTTATTATATGGAAACACATAATATAGAGCTTCAAGCTTCCAAGTGTGCCAATTGGTTAACCATTTCACATGTTGATGGCTTTACTGTATTCTTTTAGTGCAGTTGTAGTGTAGCCATTTTCCAATTGTCAGAAAAACTTGGACGGGAAGATCATTATAAGCACATGATTGTAGTTAGCAATTAGCAATGGCTAGACATCAAACCATTAGTTATATTCTTCTTCTAGCTTTAAAGTAGAAGAGTAATAATAAGAAATTACATCACCATCAATGATATGATGGGCGATTTTTTAAATTATGGGCAATTGTCAGAAGAAAGCACATATTCAAAAAACCACAGTGATTACATATAGTACCATTCGAATTTAATAAACTAGTGTTCCTTTTTTACAACACATAAAGTAGATGTTATGAATTGATATTTAGTGCCAAGGTCAGTGAAGATAGACATTAAATTTATTGTATGGGAAAACATAACTTGATTTAAGCTTCCACGGGTGCCAGCCGGTTAACTATTTCATGTAGTAGACGGCTTCACTACAGCACAAATTGCCAGCACACGACGACCGTGGTTACCAATTAGAAATGGCCACAAATCAATTAACTAGCTAGTTATATTGTCATTCTAGCTTTAATCTGGCCTGGTAATAATAAGAAAGCACATCACCGTAACTCAGCAGACCAACAAGGACACAAACAACTGAACAGATTTTTATATATCCAGTCAATTTTTAATCACAACTACAATTTATTACCGCAATAATCTACCAAAAGCAATCCGCAAAAACAAAATTACTCTTGTTTGTTCGTGCAATGTGAATATATAGTAGGCATTACCTGTAGTATAGAAATTTGTGTATGGATGGAAAGTATCCAAACATAAGCCACCTCCTTTGTAAATTTGTTTGATCTGCATCGAGTCAAGTTGGAGCATGAAGATGCCGCTGATCGTAGACAGAACAATCACATTTGTGTCCTCGTCATACCCATTTATTATTATCTTTTTGCTGCAACTGAACATTTTATGTGGAAAGTGCTCCTCCAATTTTATACTTTTCTCGAGAAACACCCATGTGACAACGCCATCACAGTTTGATTTCCTCTCCCATAACAGGATGGTCAGTTTTGACAAATATGCGAGGCCAAGTCTGTTATCATCCATCCGTATGACCTGAACTAATCCATAGGAGTTGGTGTTCATAGGACAGTCTACCGGCCTCTTGGTAAAATCAAGGTGCTGACTTTGGACATCAAACACAAGGGAATTACCACCACAAAGCACCCAGCAAAGTGCATTCCCAACAAGGATGCCAGGCCTTATGCCTGACATCGGGTCTGTAGACTCCATGGAGACAATGTCTCCCCATAAACCAGATGCCGATTCATAGAGGCAGGCGAATGCTTTTCTGTATCCAATGACCCACATCAAGACCAATTTGAGCGGGCTCGAGAAGCAACTGCCATGCACGTGCCCGTCTTCGGCATCAGCGCCATAGTTTTAAATAGCGTGCTAAGCATCTTAGCGGCAGACCTCTTCCAAATGCTATAGTGTGCTATAGCGAAGCTATAGCGCGCTATTTAAAATGTTTGTTCATTTGTTTGGACCAAAGTCTCTTAGCGCAAGACCTTTTGTAAACGCTATAGCGTGCTATAGCAGAGCTATAGCGGGCTATTTAAAACAGTGTTCAGCGCACATCACCGCGGCCTCCCAATACACCAGGTGGACATCCGGGTCGAACACGAGCCCAGGTGGACAAGCCACACGGTGGTGTTGTCCGGTGAGGGGATCCCACACCATCACCTGACAAAGCCACATGTTGACCAGGATGGCAAGGCCGTGGCGGCAGCCGATGAAGTTCCAGTGTTTGTTGCTGTTGTTGGGCACGGAGAAGCGGTCTGCTGGGATGCGGTCCGGCGAGTCGAGGACAGGAGTGAATTGGTGCTCTGTGCCCATTGAATTACTTCTGAAGAAGCCGAGCAGTGGAGGTTTTTTGTGGTGCCTGCGGAAGCGCTTGAGAAACTCGGGATCGGAGAGGATGCTCAGCCAGCGCTTGCAGACTAGGGAGGCGCGGGGGAGTGAGGATGGCTCCGGAGGGAGGCGCAGGAGGATCTCTGGGAGAAGGTTCTCGTCTTCCACTGGGGACGCCATCGCCGGCGACGAACGGCGGCGGCGGCTCATCATACTTCAGTCTGTAGCGAAGACAGCAAGAGAATTATCATTCAAGAATCCTAAAACCAAATCAAAATTGGAACAGCAGGAGCTAAGATAGGAGTAAGAGAAACCAGAAGCACTCACTGTTTGTTCTTCCAGAGGCCTGGCCGGAGCGCCGCCGCTGGTCGCTGCTACGAACTAGGGTTAGGGCAAAGGATGGCGGGGCAGGGTAGAAGGGCGGGGGTAGGGGGAGGCGCGGCGGAGTGCGTGAGGGACGCGGCGGAGTGCACGACGGACGCGGTTGAGCGCGGCGCCGGCGGGAGGAGCAGCGGCGGCTGGCCACCGGCCGGCGCCGTTGGGTGGAGCGGCGGCGGCTGAGAGTCTGAAACCTGCGAGAGCGAGATGTGATGTGAGTGTGCTCTTTTTTGTTTCCTTTCCAGCGATGTGACTGTACTCACTGTAGGCATGGAAATGTCATATTTACCCTTGTGAGAAAATAGAAACAGTTGCTACTTAGCCTCGTCAATCGCTTTGGCCTCTGCCGCTGACTCTTTGCTTCCGCTGCTTATTCCCTCGCCGCCTTGGTCCTTAAAACCATTGACATCTACTGCCATGTTCCGGTCACCCTTGACCTACTGGCCAGCAACTACGTGGATGCAGTAGCATCGACACTTCGACACCGTGGGCGACATGTTCAGCACGAACAACCATGTTGACGCCGAGGCGGTTGCTCGTCCAGACGACTCGGAGTAGATGATGGCGGACCACGCCGTCATTCATTGGCTCTACATCACAATTTCGTCTGAGCTTCTCGATGTCGTGATGCAGTCCGAGGACACAACTCTCACTATCGAGGAGGAGATCGACGACATTCGGTAGTTGCAGATACCGGCGATCAAGACAAAGAACGAGAGAGAGAGAGAGAGAGAGGGGGGGGGGGGGTGGTGACGATTGTTTGCGCCACGAGGTGCCGATTGCAGCTTTTCGGGGTTTCTGTTATTTGAGCTAGATCCAACGAGCTGCTGAAAGTAAGGAAGAAATGTGTTAGAGCTAAACGCGTCGTGTGCTAGTCTCCGAGTCGTACTCATAGTAGTGTCCGACTAGTACTCAAAAGAGTAGCCGAGTCGTACTCTTATGGACCTGGATCGTCTGACGTACTGCCCCCTGACGTGGGGCCACTGACATGTGGGCCTGGGTCCACATGCCAGTGTGCGCCATGGCACGTCAGGGGAGCTGCGTCCAGCTTTTATATGCCTTGGCTGTTATATATAGCCATGAAAACCCCCTGTAATCAACAATCAGAATTAGAAGAAAAGCAATAAAAGAGCAAGGCACGTCAAGAACCTTTGGCAATTACAAAATATTCCTCTGTCTGTTCGCTGAGTCACGATCCATCGACAAGACAGTCGAGTCTAGCTAGCTACGCTACTAGAGGTTCACGTACACGTACGGTGGTTACGCCGGCCCGGCAAGTTGCATGTGCGTGGCTACTGTTGTTAATCCATCCAACTGCCTGCCTGTGTGCTAGCTTAGCACATACACGTACGTTATTGATTCTGGGTGATCTGATCTAGAGATCAAAAGCTAACAATTGGTATCTAGAGCCTCGACGATCTACGATCTACGATGACGGACAGCGACGCTGAGTCGGTCAAGTCCGGCAACGGCGGTTCCAAGACGAACAAGAAAGGCGACAATGTGAAGAAGGGCGGCAAGTCAGCAACAAGTGGTGGCGGAACGGGCGGCGCCAACGTACAGGCGCATCGCAACATCCCCATTCAGTACCCGATGCTCACCGACGCCAACTACGGCGTGTGGGCGGTGAAGATGAAGATTATTCTCCGAACCCTTCGAGTGTGGGAGGCCATCACGGACGACGACGTCGACGAGGAGTGCGACGAAGGTGCCATGGCCGCCAAAGCCCAGTCTGTGCCAGATTCCGTGCTGATGACATTGGCGGAGTTCGAGACAGCAAGAGAGGCGTGGAACGCACTCAAAGAGATGAGGATCGGAGAAGATCGCGTCACCAAGACTCGGGCACAAGTGCTGAAGCGCTAATTTCACAAGTTGCAGATGGAGGAATCTGAATCGGTGAATGACTATGCCATGCGTCTGACTACATTGGTGGGAGAGATCCGCGCGCTTGGTGCAAAGCTCGAGGAGACCGAGATTGTGGAGAAGTTTTTCAGTTCGGTGACTGATAAATTCACATACATCATCGGCACGCTCGAGCAGCTTTACGACATCGACGACATGACCATAACGGAGGCGATCGGACGCTTGCGGACATGGGAAGAGAATGCTCGTGGTTGTCGGAAAGGCAAAGGAGGAGGTGGTGATCAACTCATGTACTCACGCGCAGATTGGGAGTCCCCAACTAGCAAAGGAAGGCGCAACGTTGGCGAAGGCTCAAGCAACGCGAAGAGCGGCGGACAAACCGGAAAAGGCAAAGGAAAAGGCAAGCCACAAGGTCGTGGTAAGGCGGACCGATCTAAAGAGCGGAAGCCACGGAACTTGGATATGTCCGAGGTCAAGTGCTATAACTGCAACGAGATGGGTCACTTTGCAAAGGATTGTCCGGAGCCTAACAAGCGGGAGATCAAGGCAAATTTGGCGAAGCAGGAAGACGAACGTCCAGGTCTTCTGATGGCCGAAGTTTGTGATCTCGTCCAAACGATGGTTGTAAAACCAAACCGGAAGGTGCTACTTCATGAGAAAAAAGTAACACCAAACTTATCCGGAAGCCAGAACGTGTCGTGGTATCTAGACACGGGTGCCAGTAACCACATGACGGGGTGCAAGGAGAAGTTCCTCGAGCTAGAATATGATGTTCAAGGCTCGGTCAAGTTCGGTGATGGTTCAAATGTGGAGATTTGCGGGCAAGGCTCTGTCCTCTTTGAGGGTCTCACAGGAGAACATCGCATACTCACCGGAGTGTACTACATCCCACGGCTTCGCAACAACATCATCTCTGTCGGGAAACTTGATGAGAATGGATGCAAGGTGGATATTGAGAACGGAGTGATGACGATCTTCGACAACCTCCAAAACGTGCTAGCGCGTGTGAATCGCACGTGGAACAGGCTCTATATTCTCAACCTTGATCAATCTCAACCGGAGTGTTGGCTCGCCAAGAGTGATGATGATTCGTGGTTATGGCATGCTAGATTTGGACACCTTAACTTCTACGCCTTGAAGAAGATGTCGAAGATGGAGATGGTATCTGGGATGCCGTTTATCGACTATGTTGATCGAGTATGTGACGGGTGCTTGGTTGGAAAACAGCACTGCAGGCCGTTCCCTGCTCAGTCTACCTATCGTGCAAGTGATGCACTCGAGCTGCTCCATGGTGATCTATGTGGCCCTATCACCCCAGCAACTCACGGAGGAAAGAAGTACTTCTTCCTTGTGGTAGATGACTACTCGGGATACATGTGGGTCATTCTCCTACGATCTAAAGATGAGGCATTTGAAGCGTTGAAGAAGCTGAAGGCTGCAACGGAGATGGAACACAAGCTGAAGGTTCGCGCTCTACGGACAGATCGCGGCGGAGAGTTTACGTCGAACGAGTTCAACGACTACTGCGAGAAGATTGGCATAAAAAGGTTCCTCACGGCACCTTATACGCTACAGCAGAACGGGGTTGTTGAAAGGCGCAATCGAACTGTCGTTGACATGGCGAGAAGTTTACTCAAGTGCAAGAACTTGTCGGGGACATTTTGGGGAGAAGCTGTCTCGACAGCGATCTATCTTCTCAATCGGGCTCCAACGAAAGCGGTGATCGGCAAGACTCCGTATGAAGCAATTTACGGACGTAAGCCGAATGTGTCTCATCTACGGACGTTCGGGTGCGTGGCGCATGTGAAGACGGCGGAGCCGCATCTCTCAAAGCTTGCCGATCGTAGCACCAAGATGGTGTTCCTCGGATACGAGAGGAGTTCCGGCACCAAGGCATATCGCTTCTACGATCCACGAACCAAGCGTCTACGGATTTCACGCGACGTCGTGTTTGAACAAAAACCAAGCGTGGAATTGGAGCGCAGCAGCCGACGATGCTCCAAACAGTAACATATTCACAGTTGAATTTCCTACTGATGATGATGCAGGGGAGGACGTCCAGGTGGTTGGCAAGACACCCAACCAAGGTGACCGCAATGGCAGTGATCATCATGGTGCCGACACCGACGATGACGCGCATGGGTCGCAAGGTGATAGCGACAACGACGTGCACGACACGGGCGGAGATCTCGGCGACGACATCGACAATGAGGCGCATAGTGACGACGACAATCAAGATGATGGTCATGGTCACGACGACTACGCCAACGACGTGGATGTCAACGATGCGGATGCCAACGACCCGGCATCTACCACGCCCGAGACTCGGCCATCTTCCTCAAGTGCATCGACACCGACACAATTTGTGTCGCCCCCTTCGCAAGCCACGACGGATTCTTCCGGGCCTCGTCGCTACAAGCCCCTCAAGAAAGTCTACAAGTACGCAAAGCCAGTTACACTCGAGTACTCTGATTTGTGTTTACTCGGAGTTGAGGAGCCGGCGAACTTCATAGAGGCGAGCAAAAGTTCAAGTTGGATGCACGCCATGGATGAGGAGATGAAGGCGATCGAGAGCAATGGCACGTGGACTTTGGTAACCCGACCTCCGAACCAAAAGGCCATAGGTTTGAAGTGGGTTTACAAGTTGAAGAAGGACACGAAGGGTGCCATTGTTAAGCACAAGGCAAGACTCGTCGCAAAGGGCTACGTACAACGTCAAGGAGTTGGCTATGAGGAGGTGTTTGCATCGGTTGCTCAAATCGAGACGGTGAGAGTGCTCCTAGCTTTGGCATCACAAGAGGATTGGAAGGTTCATCATATGGATGTGAAATCCGCTTTCCTCAACAGCGACCTCAAAGAAGAAGTGTACGTGGAACAACCCCTCGGCTACGAGAAGAAAGGCGAAGAAGGGAAAGTTTACAAGCTCAAGAAGGCACTTTACGAGTTGAAGCAAGCGCCAAGAGCTTGGAACTCAAAGTTAGACCGAAGATTGGTCTCGCACGAGTTCATAAGATGTTCCCTCGATGGTCCGAAAGACGGTCTATCAAGCACCGAAGAACAGGTGAAGGTTGAAGACGCGACCAAGGAGGAGCACTGGCGTCAAGCTACGGACGAGCCGACGGCAGTAAAGTCAGTCTCTAGAATGCTACGGAGAACGGCAAAATCAATGCCAAGGATACTGCCTATGAGTAGTAGCCATCGCATTTGGGATCCAGGTGGCAGCGAGAACGTCATGTTTAGGGGGGTGAATGTTAGAGCTAAACACGTCGTGTGCTAGTCTCCGAATCGTACTCATAGTAGTGTCCGACTAGTACTCAAAAGAGTAGCCGAGTAGGTTAGCTCTTATATGCCTTGGCTGTTATATATAGCCATGAAAACCCCCTGTAATCAACAATCAGAATTAGAAGAAAAGCAATAAAAGAGCAAGGCACGTCAAGAGCCTTTGGCAATTACAAAATATTCCTCTGTCTGTTCGCTGAGTCACGATCCATCGACAAGACAGTCGAGTCTAGCTAGCTACGCTACTAGAGGTTCACGTACACGTACGGTGGTTACGCCGGCCCGGCAAGTTGCATGTACGTGGCTACTGTTGTTAATCCATCCAACTGCCTGCCTGTGTGCTAGCTTAGCACATACACGTACGTTATTGATTCTGGGGGATCTGATCTAGAGATCAAAAGCTAACAAAATGGTCGCCCACGAGCGAGCCTACAGATCGTGCCATCCAACGATGCTCGCCGTGATTGAACCCTACATGCTCGCCACGACCTGTGTGATCCATGACATCCCATGGCGCTGCATCGGACAAGCTACAATCTCGCTAACTACTTAACTGAAAACTATTGCATCTGTACGTGCACACACACACGCTGACAGACTGAATTTTATTCAGCTAACTGAACTTTCTGAACTTGCTGGAGCAGACCGAGTGCGGCAGATTATCTAACACATTTTGTGACAAATAGTTGCCGCGCGCCGTCTACATCAATGCTGATTAGCATGCCGGGCAACCTAGCAGTCATGCAATACTACACCGACCAGTTGCACGACCTCGGCCAACCTGTGAGAGAGATGCAACAGGTGTTCCATCTGCGCGGGCTTGGGCGGCAATATCATGGTGCGATCCCCCAGATAAACTCACGCACGTCCCTCCCATTGTCTTTGCAGGCGAACCCCTTCCTTTATGATATCATTTCTGGGAGGCTTCTGATGGCGCCTGCCACACAAACAATTTCCACCCCATGCAGTCGTTGTATGCCTTCTTGAACTGCTATCCATGTACTAAGTTGCAAGAGCAACCGATTGTTCTTATGCTTGTCGCTGAACAAGAAGAACTTAATGACTTGATGGACTATAGGAAATTTTATAGATCCAGAACCCGAAGCAGCGTTAATTTTACTTGGAACAAGTAAATTCTGATAGCACTTAGAATGACCGATTCAAATAATAATTCGCTTAGAATGACCATAGTAAATTACCGAAGCGCTTGCTGCAACTGCTGATTTTAGAATACATGCACACATCCACATGCACCAGAACCTTAATTCGATGGCTACGAGGTATGTGATAAATGCCACATGACTGAAACTAAAGATGAAAAATTCAAAACACATAGATTATATGTTTATAAGACTAACAAATACGATACCAATTCTCTTTAAATGTACATTGAAAATAAAAAAGCCGCCCGCGCGAGGGGATTTACATACTGACAACGCTCATGGAAACTTTAGAAGTACTCAGCACATAATAACTTATAAAACTAAATCCAGAAATCACAGACCATCACTCTACGGAGATCACACCCTACAGAAAAGGATTGAAACTGAATGATCTAGTATGAAAACTAGATGCCATCACTCAACTGGATGAGTACAGGAACATGATCTAAAAATAATATGCCTATCGGGATCCAAATATTTCTTACATCATGCTACATCAACATAACACAACCAACAAAATGCCGAGGGAATCATGACTGAACATTAGCAGAGACCCTGCAAAAGTATTAGTGATGAATTGCATTCACCAGTCACCACTCGCAAAACAGAGAACTAAAAATAAGCGGACCCTAAACACTTACCGCTCATAGGAGCGGGATAAGGCGACAAATTTTAGCAGGCATAGGCCGAGAACTACATATGAATTTGATTGGGCCGACCTGGTGAGAATGTGCTAGGACAAACCACTCTCTCATGGCGCGCTTGATGCGACAGCTCCGCTGGCCCCCTCTCCGTGTCATCCCCCCCCCCCCCCCCCCCCACACCTGCTCCTGGCAGATTTCCTCCTCCACAGCCCCTCCTTCCACTGCTTACCGGCGGCTGGACTTTATCCCCCTCTCCTCCAACTGCGCTAGCTCAATAACTGGACATATTTGTTGGCTGCCTATCACTTCAAAAAAAAAAAAACGGTGGGCAAACCCACGCACACGCGCAAGATTCGTGGCCCAGATCGAACAACTTAACGAGCATGCTTTGGAAATGTTAAGTTAAATAGTTTTAAAATTCATGGTCATCCTACAACTCTTTGTTAGGTTAAATAGTTGTCAAATAAGAGCTTAACTAGCATGCGTTGGAAATGTTACATCAGAGAACAAAAAGTGACATATATATTGTAACGAAATGAAAGTCCAGTGGCAGGTCTAGAATTAAACTAGCTTTTAAAAATCATTGAACAACCATTTGCATTGCAACCGAAAGGTAGACAGGCTATATAGGAATAAATTGTTCAAAATTTATGACCGATCTAAATATCAATCTAGAAAAGCGTGAAAAGCTTCACTCGAATACACCACAAGCATCAGAATACTGTTTCGATCCTATTTTGGAGTTGCCATGGTGCTATGAGCAACCCCACCTCCATAAATATCACAAACTTTTTTGGAGGCGTCGCAAAGGTTTGACATGAGCTTCCTTACTGGTGGTAACCGCAGTGGATATCGAACTCAAACGGGTTAGTAGCGACGACTTAAAATTGTGCAAAGGACTGAATAAATTTGAATTACCTGCGACCTCTTTGATTTGCGGGTTTATGAAAGAAAACACAGGAAGAGAAAAATATAGGAATGTTTCTCGAAGTATTTTTAGCGTTTGTTACGATGCTTCTCCTCGGAATTTGCAAGATTGACCTGCAGAGTTTGGACAGCAGCACATTCATGAGTCATATAGCACTAAGCTCTTGTTTCTTGTACAGGATTGTGTTGTAATGACTGAACTTAACTGAACTATGCATACGACTAGGCAGGGTAATTTTTTTTGTTTTCCCTGAAAAACTTCATGACTTGAAGGATGATAGATAATCCTGATGCACCGTTGTAGTAGTTCTGTTTCCAGTTTCGTACAGTTATCTGAACAAAGGGTCATGTAACATGCTGCTGTACAATTAAACGTAGCACACACGCATGGTGGAGTGTTGTGGGATGGCACGACCTGTAAGCTCGCTGGGCATGAGCATTTTCTTCCTATATCTCGCAGTCGCAATTCAGTTTGGCTGCATATAAACAATAGAAAGACAGAAAAGGCTGTATGCAGTTCACAGCGCAAAAAACATTCAACTCGCTCACTCTCTTGTTCTCTCGTGCTTGCATCGCTAGTCCAGTTCAGGCAACGACAAAGGACAAGTGCTATACCTGCAAGTGGTAAATCCGAAGCAGGAGACAGATTTCAGTATAATTTGGATGGAGAGAAAACTGTGGAGCCACACTGGACTAGCTTTCAAGAATGAGACTGTTTTCTCATGTCGAATAGTATTCGCGGAGCATATATAAATACATGCACACATTCAGACAAGTTAAACACTTGATTTCATATTAAAGTAGAACGATATTTTGCCTTGTCGCCTCCATCACACTTACGAAAGACCAATGTAAAACTGACCTAAGTAGGCAAACATTTCATTTATGTATGAACAAAAATAATCAACATGAGAAATAATCGGCGACAAATTTCTAGATACGAAAATAGATATAGTTGTATGCATCATGCAAGAGATACTTTCCAAGTCACTGAAATGATATGAGATGATGAGAAAGGGTCATGTAGCAATCAAGCAATAAAGATTAGACTGCACTCTGTCAAAAATAATTGGCAGTGGGTGTTTCTTGTGTAGTAATCATCACATGATTAATGAATAAATTTTCCCAACACCTCCTTCTCATTTTGTGCACTAAACCTCAGTTTAACACTCTCACCTGAAGAAATTATTTTGATTTTTTTAACACAAGAAATAAGTTTGATGACAGATGCATTTACCAATAATGACTAATGCATTGTCAACAGCCAGACAAAGCAAACATGTTTGTGTGCAGCCTGGACCATGCCAAATTTTTAGGATTAACTGACATCTTAGGATCAACGCACACGAAAATAAACTCACAATAAAAAATATCAAATTTCTCATTGGACTCTGACAGGTTTCATAGAGCACGAATAGTTAAGCATTGTGGCCATTTCATGCTTCCTGCAGATGTTGTGCTCTTGGTCTTGCTTTTTGCCAGCGGAGCCTTCTTGCCTGCCTCTCGAACCAATGCAGAGATATCAGATATACAACAGTTGCTTTTCACGTTGCTGAAACATCAGAGGTGCTAAAGGACCAAGTAGCAGCCCAATAATGTAGGCAACCGGAGGTTCGCGGTGTCCTCAGTCTGCCACTGGGCCTATGCAAGCATTATCTTCCTCATCCGCAAGTGGAGATCTAAGCAGCATTATCATAGTTAAATCACTAGCAAGACTCACAGAAATCATCTATGGATACCAAGAAACAGTGTAAACTGCTAGAGCCTAGTATTCTTTGTTCATCTTTCCAGTAAGTATCTCACATCATAGAACCAGTCATTAACCGGACACTAATCAGTAACCAGGCACACATGTTGACATTAGATAATAATATAAAAGAGTGCACACAATTAAATCCAACAAATTCCACTTCACAGGCCACAATACAAAAATGTAGAATAAGCGTTGACCACAACACATGCCGCAGCATAGACAATGGAAGAATGTGCAGAATACATAGTCGGACACTTTGAGCATCCACCGCACCATAAAAAATATAGAACAACTTCCCTACAAGGACTAGCCATGTCGAATTTCACTCTGGATACCTGCAGAATATCAATGTCATCTGAGTCAAACTAATTTGTCATGCCCACTCAAAAGAACAAATTATGGATGATCCCCAAAAATAAACATTAACTTTTCCCTAGTGCAAATTATATGAAAAACTATCCAGAGATCAATCATCCCATCATTATTCGAGGGACTGATACCACAAATGAAGAACAACAATAACATAGAATTTAGTTTGTACTCGTTCCTGTATGCTGACATGTTTACAAGATTCTTGCTACATAACTACGTACGATCGCAGTAGAAACTAAGAGATCGGTGCCTCGCCGTCTATCATGTGAGGCAAAAAAAATTTGAACTCCCAAGAATGTCGACTCATTCCAGGTTAACTTTCGTGTGCCACGCTATATGTGAGGATCAGAGTGCGATGGAAAAATGTCTAGTATGCCAAGCTAGTATGTCTAGTACGAAGGAAAATGCAAGCATAGACTATGCACCTTCTTGTAAATTGGGTAACCAAGCAAAAAAAGGGTATATGAAAAGAGAAAATTACCTAAGTTGTTTGACAAAGATAGCACATTAGCTTATCAGGTGTGTACAAAGTTCCGGCCAGATCGGCCTCTTTCCTCCCAACTCCCCTGCCTAGAAGCAAAAGAAGGCCAAACCAAATGAAAATTCAAAGAAAACTTTAGTCAAGGATAGTAAATGAAGGCACATATATGGCCAGGTTCAAAAATGAATTATTGTATTACATGTTTAGAGAAAATGCATTTACCCAGAATAATTGTCGAGTGAGTTTTGTACCAGTTATGACCATAAAGGCAAAATAAGATATGCACGGAATGGGAAACCAGAGCACTACATGAAATTAATAAACTAGTGCTACCCTTCGATGAAAACTAGAGCACATGGTATCATGAATTGACTATTCGTATCAAGATCGACCAATATAATAAATATAATTCTTGCCAGGAAAAATAGTGAATAAGAAAGCGTGACAAGCCTTGAACCGCCTCGAGATGTTCCAATTGATTAATAATTTCAGATGGTTTCACTGCTGCAGCTATTGCCATTTTCCAATTTCTAGAAACCCTCTGATGAAAAGCTCATTACAACCACATAATTGTATTTAGCGTTTAGCAATTTCCAGACATCAAAGCAATATTTGTATTCATGTTCTTGCAATGGAGCCCTCTAATCAGCCAGGTCAGGTCAACAATAGGAAATATATATATCTGGAATGAATACGAGCGAAAATTAATTGCACTATTTTGCTTGTCCAATGTAGATAGGGGGCATTACCTGCAGTATACAAATTCCTGTAGGGATGAAAGGTGTCATGACATATCTGGTTTCTTTTAACAATATGTTTGATCTGCATCATGTCAATTTGGAGCGTGAAGTTGCCTATCATCGTGGAGAGAACAACCAAATTTGTGTCCTCATCATACCCAACAAAAAATGCATAACATATTCTCCTTGGAAGCATCTCATCCAGTGGAATGGTTTTCCGCAGCAACACCCATTCGTCAATGCCATCACAGTTAGATTTCCTATTCCATAATTGGATGGTCAGGTCCAACAAACCAGCAAGGCCAAGGCCACCATCCGCCATCCGCAAGAGCTGAAGGCACCTGTCATTGGTAACATGGTTTTCCACCGGTCTCTTGATCACAACAAGACTTTGCCTTTTGAAATCAAACACAAGAACTTCACCACCACAAATCAACCAGCAAAGTGTATTCCCGACAAGGATGCTGCGGCTTGTCGTAGAAATCCTATTTGCTATGGTCACCGAGAAAATATTTCCCCAAACGCTAGATGCCGAATCATAGAGAGAACAAAATGCCTGTCTACTGAATCCATCGCCGACCAAAACCAATTTAAATGGGCTTGAGAAGCAATCTCCATGGACGTGCCCATCTTCGGCATCAACGCACAGTACAGCGCCATGCCAGTCTAAGTTCGTCCTCATAGAGTGGAATCCTGGTGGAAAAGCCACGGTGTGCTCTTTGCCGGTGAGGGGATCCCACACGACGGTCTCATGCTTATTCCTGTCAATTAGGACAGAGAGACCGTGGCGGCAGCCCATGTATGCTTCATCGGTTTGGTAGGGTGTGCTGCCCTTGGGCAGGGTGAAGCGGGCAGCAGGGATGCGGTCAGGCAATTCCATGGAAGGAATGAAGCTTTTAGCATACCCTCTGAAGAAGCCGAGCAGAGGAGGCTTCCGGTGGTGCTTGAGGAAGCATTTGCGGAACTGGGGGTCGTGGAGGATGGTGCCCCAGCGCTTGCATACGGCCGACGCACGGGGGATCGAGGATGGCTTCGGAGGGAGGCGGACGAGGATCTCGATGAGGAGGTTGTCGTAGCCAAGCACCTCGGACACTGGGTCGGCCAGCGGCACAGAACAGCGCAGCCTACTGCCGTCCACACGCGTCGAGCAGGGAAAGGTATCGGCCCTGGCATGAAAAGGAATTTAATCAATGGACACGCATATATGCACATCAGGACAGATGCAAGAATCCAACACACATATGCACATCCATCCACAATAGCGATAGCATATACTAGAAAGCAAGTAGGGCACTGCACAAAATTAAGAGGGGAAGGAGCATAGTTTTAAATAGCACGCTAAGCATCTTGCTTTCTAGTGGAGAGACTGGGGGTACGCAGCTGAGAGTGTAGGAACGCTGAGGTTGTACGGAGCTGTTACGTTGGCCCGTTACGTTGACCTAGCCTGCCCTGTTACGTTGGGCCGTCTAAGCCCAGCCTTGTACGTTCCACTGAGAAAAAAAAGCCTTCTAAGAAAAAACACTGAGATTTTTTTGTTTTTGTAAAACCACTTTGAACAACCTACATAACATAACATATAGGGTACGGTCCCAACTCCAACATAAGTCATCAAATATTTGCGGACCTCCTTCCCACGACCTCCTCCGTGCGGCGGTGCCACGCTGTGCCGCACAATGGAGTCCGCTTTCTCCCTCAAGCCTTCCTCCCCACATCCCCTCCCCTCCCTTCACTGCCGCCGAAGGCGTCGTCGGGCAAAGCCCGAGTGGCGTAGCGGTTGCGGGGCTCCCGACGGGTACTGTTATGGGTGTGTGGGTGGCACCCGCCCACTCTCCTACAGCCGCGGCAGGCGGCTGGTAGCAGGCAGTCGACGATGGCGGCGTGGTAGATTGGCTCGATCTGGGTGTTTTCGCTAGGAGGGTTCGATCTGCACGTTTTGACGAAGCCCGATGGCAGCGGCCGGCAAGAGGCGCACGAACTGCACCGTTCTGACAAAGGTCAGCGGCTCTACCCGCATCCCTTTCGCGTCTGGGCAGCGGCTCCGGACATCATGGTGCTGACCATCTCCTTCCGCCAGAGGTGGGCATCCAGATGTTGCTGATCTTGGGATCTCATGTCTCACAAAATAACCGGCTAGGCGGTGGCCGTAGTTGTCTTTGCACAAAGATATTGTTGTACCTGTGATCGGCCCTCTTTGATCTATCAATTGGCGAGTTCCGTACTTCTCATTCTAAGGAAAACAAAGACTTGCGTATATGGCACTCTTCGGACACCTTGTTCGGATTGGAGCCGGTCGCGTACGCCCGCGAGATCAGCATAACTAGCTCCATGGGGTATCGTGAAGCTCTTGTTTGTTGACAACTTTGGACATGTCTGCACCAAGATTTCCATGGAATGAACACATGTAGAGAATGCCATGGTGTGATTGGAGGATCTGCAAGTGGCGATGGCGGGGTCTTATATGCCATAGACCCTCTACCATTTACAGCCATGCCAACCTGCCAAAGTGCCTTCTCTGCGATCAACCTCGTAGACACGAAAGATGAGTCTTGCTGAACGTCATCACCAGGGTTGAGCGGACCCTTGGTGCAGGGTCACGGTGTTGAGAAATATAGGCACGTCAGGACCGAGAGGCTGCAGCGTGTCGCACAACAAGATTGGTGGAGCACCGAAGAGCAAGATAGGCGCGTCCAGGAGTGGCTACGGTGCGCCTTACAAGAAGACCGATGGAGCACCGCAGAGCAAGAGCAGATACATTGGTGTTTGCCTGTTTCGATAGGACGTTGCAGTTGGGTCCACAGACCATCAGTAGCCTGATTCCTTGCCATGAGTTGGGAGCGGTAGTCTGCGCCATGCTTGCACCAGAGGCCGGCCGCCTCGTGTTTTCCCGGACACCAGTCACACCGTTCGCCTTGCCCGCGACCCACTCGATTCGTACGGGTTGGTTGCTAGGCTTGAGGGCCTCATTGGCCCAGGTGTCCACAGAGGGTTGGTTGACACTACTGGGAAAAGCCTTATAGGTGAACCCAAATGAGTGGCGTGTGTGGCAGGGCACCCACCACAACTATTTTGGAGTAGTTGCAATGGCAGGTAATAAATTGGGTCTAATCCCAAATAACTTAACATCAGTGGCGGGCGCTTCGTCTCGCTCGCAACAAATAAAATCTTCTACATGGGCTTTTTTTTGCATAAGTCACAAGTGGCGGCCGCAGGTAGGCGGCCGCCACAGGTATGTGACAGATTAGTTGTGGGTATCTTCAAACAACCGCCACTAGTTTGCCTTGCCTAATGTCCACTGTTGGCAGAACATAGCTATGGTGGGTACCTATTTGTGCTCGCGACTGCAAAACCATCCCACACAGTTTCACTTTCCCTACAAAACCACCCCTCCCCCTCGCGAAAAGGCCACTTCAAATCTTAAATCTTCTCGATACTCTGCCACCCTCGCCCCCAACCCCGTCCCTCGCTGCTGCCATGCCCCTCCTCCGCGCACCATCGCACCACCCTCGCCGCTGTGGCCACCCTAACCGCCTGGCCCTCCTCCGACGGTGGCCTTCTCCATTGCACACCCTTGCAACTGCGGCCCGGCCCCTTCCTTGCTATGGCCCACCTCCACCAGGACCCTTCTTCGCCGTGGCCCTCTTCTGTCGTTGGCCCCTAGTTGCTGGAGCCCTCCTCTACTGCGTCCCCTCGTCGCCGTGACCCCCTAGTCTGCGAGCCTCCTCTGCTGCCGGCCCCTAGTCGCCATGCCTTCCTCCACCAATAGCAAGGGCCTAATACAGTCGCCGCCAGCAAACTCCTCCACCGTCGAGGACAGCAGTACCGATGCATTCTCCATAGATAGATGTATATATGTTACTGTTTAGATTTTATTCACACATTTATACATTAACATATCTATAGATTGTAAATGTATATATGTTAGTGTTTAGATTCACATTACTACATATTCACATTAGCAGATGAATTTTATAAGAAGTAACTATTAACAAGACAATTAGAATCACAATAAAACTGAATGTTAGTGTTTAGATTCACATTATTATATGAATTTTATAACAAGTAAATAGTAACAAGCCTGTTATATTCATATTAGAAAGGAATGTTAGTGTTTATATTCACATTGGTAGACGAATTTTATAACAAGTAACTGGTAACAAGCCTGTTAGATTCATAACAAAAATGAATTTATGGCATTGTTAGTAGATTGTAGATGATTGTAGGTAAATTTCCGTTTCACAACCACTCCCTCCATAAAGAAAGTTAAATACAAAAGCAACAGTTGGGATCTTTAATTTTGAATTGTAGTGTAGAGACATTGTGAAAAAGGTATTTTTGTTTTTATATCCGTGTAATTCATGACTGCTGGAAGAATTGAATTAGGTGCACTAGTGCTTCCATAGAACATTGGATTAATCTGTTATATTGCCTTCATTATTTCAAAGTCATATAAAGTTGTTACTCTTTGGCAAAAACATTCTCTTTTGGTTGACTCCACTTTTTATTAGATATACTTCAAAATACTATAAATGGTATAAAAATACATGGTCCTTATTCTAGACCCCGTTGAGATGGGCCGGGATTGGCTGACTTGAACGTCGGGTGACTTGGGGTCACTTACGTGTGGTGCCACAAATCAACCGGGTCATATGTCGGTGACACTAAGTCATCTCACGTTAAGTCAGTGAATCTGGGCCGTGCTTAGTTATAGCCTTTCATATTTAATTGCAAAACTAAATGAACATGTTCTACTGCCTAAATCGTTCTTGAGCTTTTGCTAGCTTGGCAACAATGAAGCACAACAACTTAGTAAAGCGAAGTCAACCAAGTGCGCTCTTTGTGGTTTATTAAGCGGCATGGTAAAAAGCATTTTGATCATGTATTGCTTGCTCCACAACTGATTAGGCTCGGGGATGTCACCCTAGGCATCTTGTGTGGTTATGTTGTCTAGGCTTGTGCCCATAGACTTATACGTACGTGCCTCTTAATAGTTTTTAGTTTACTATGTGCCACTTCGTTGGGCAGCAGTTCGTGGAAGAACCGTTCGGGAAATCTTTCCCTATACAAGTTCTTTATGTATGCCATGTTTCTGTTATGCATGTAAAAAATCGTCATCTTGAGAGAGAGAGAGAGAGAGAGAGAGAGAGAGAGAGAGAGAGAGAGAGAGAGTGGAGGTTTGATAAGGTTCCTGCAATTGCTCAGCTGCAAGACAACACTATAAGCTCCGTGTCTGAGTGTTTGACACAGACAGAACGAGAGCCCTAATGTTAACCAAACAATCAAACAATCAAATGCACCCCACCTCACAAGAAGTTTGAGCAAAAGGCGGAGCAAAGCATGCAATACACTTCTGTATAATAAAAAAGACCAGGCGTTGTGTGCCCTAGTGCGTATGTCACGAAGAATGTCGAGTTCTCGTGATCTTTGTCTACCTCTGTTCGTTAAGCCAGTTAGAGCTAGCTAGGGTTAGTCCCAACAAAATCACAAGCCAAAAGCAACTGCATTGATTCCAAATGAAACAAACTAAATGAACTGTTTTGCTTGTGCAATGTAGATATGAAGGTATTACCCGCAGTATAGTAATTTGCCATAAGACATGCCATTATTTGATATAACAATTATGTTTGCTCTGCATTGAGTCAAGTTGGAGCATGAAGTGGCCAATCATCGTAGAGAGGAAAAACACATTAGTGTTCTCATCTTACCCAATGCAAAATTCAAAATGCAGTTTCCTTGGAAACATCCCCTCCAGTGGAATGGTTTCTACAGAACCAGCAATTCGACAACCTCTGAGCCATATCTCCCTCCGCCTGATCAGTCATCGCACCACCCCTTACCTTCCTCCTTCTTCGACTGTCGCGAGGAATGTACGGGACTCGCTGTGGGTGGTGGAACATCCTATCGTCGTCGTGCCACCTTGAAATCTCAACCAAGGTGGAGGCATGACGCTTCTGGCATGCAGCCCACATTTCTGTGTGAGAGCCTCCTAGATTTTCGGAGGAGAGGTCGAAGGAGAACGGGTTGATGTAGGGGGACGAGTAGGCACCCGCGCCCATGACAGTGGCTTGGTTCAACCACCAGCACACGGAGGTGCACTACAACCTCGTCCTGGCGGAGGCCGGCTAGGAGGAGCAGGCGCGGCGGATATCTGCATTCTGAATGCTGCAGGAGCAGCGGTACAACTTGCAGCTCCTCGAGCGCCAACCGCCAGTGGAGGGTCATCGCTGGGACCATGCGTCCAGACATGTCATCGTTGCTATGCTCACGACGGATCCAGGATGGACATATGAGGAATGGGCGGTGCTCGAGTCCATACACAACGTTGGCACCATCCATCGAGAGTGGTAGTGACCCCACATCAATAAGGCGGAGAGCAACCACCTCAGTTCCTCCTTTGCCTCGCTAAGTGATGCAACTTAAGACCTATGTACACTATGTGTTGTAGTATGTTTCGGTTCATCTTGATGCCAATTTCCCCGGTATACCAGAAGACACTGATCCTAAGGCTGGTACGTAGGGTGCCTCCAGTTCGCTGAGCCCGAGAACCACATCAACCACGTTCGAGGCCTAGCCTTCGCATGCCCGTCGGCAGCTCCGCTCCATGATGTCTACTACACAACCTTCTTCTTATAGACGTTGTTGGGCCTCCAAGTGCAGAGGTTTGTAGGACAGTAGCAAATTTCCCTCAAGTGGATGACCTAAGGTTTATCAATCCGTGGGAGGCGTAGGATGAAGATGGTCTCTCTCAGAAAACCCTGCAACCAAATAACAAAGAGTTTCTTGTTTCCCAACACACCCAATACAATGGTAAATTGTATAGGTGCACTAGTTCGGCGAAGAGTTGGTGATACAAGTGCAATATGGATGGTAGATATAGATTTTTGTAATCTGAAAAATATAAAAATAGCAAGGTAGCAAGTGGTAAAAGTGAGCGTAAAAAGTATTGCAATGGTAGGAAACAAGGCCTAGGGTTCATACTTTCACTAGTGCAAGTTCTCTCAACAATAATAACATAATTGGATCATATAACAATCACTCAACATGCAACAAAGAGTCACTCCAAAGTCACTAATAGCGGAGAACAAACGATGAGATTATTGTACGGTACGAAACCACCTCAAAGTTATTCTTTCCGATCAATCAATTGGGCTATTCCTATAAGTTCCACAAACAGCCCTAGAGTTCGTAGTAAAATAACACCTTAAGACATAAACCAAACAAAACCCTAATGTCACCCAGATACTCTAATGTCACCTCAAGTATCCGTGGGTATGATTATACGATATGCATGACATAATCTTAGATTCATCTATTCAACCAACACAAAAAACTTCAAAGAGTGCTCCAAAGTTTCTACCGGAGAGTCAAGACGAAAACGGGTGCCAACCCCTATGCATAAGTTCACAAGGTCACTGAACCCGCAAGTTGATCACCAAAACGTACATCAAGTATATCACGTGATATCCCATTGTCACCACAGATAAGCACATGCAAGACATACATCAAGTGTTCTCAAATCCTTAAAGACTCAATCCGATAAGATAACTTCAAAGGGAAAACTCAATCCATTACAAGAGAGTAGAGGGGGAGAAACAACATCAGATCCAACTATAATATCAAAGCTTGCGATACATCAGGATCGTGCCATATCAAGAACATGAGAGAGAGAGATCAAACACATAGCTACTGGTACATACCCTCAGCCCCGAGGGTGAACTACTCCCTCCTTGTCATGGAGAGCGCCGGGATGATGAAGATGGCCACCGATGATGAATTCCCCCTCCGGCAGGGTACCGGAATGGGCTCCCGAGAGGTTTTTGTTGGGTACAGAGGCTTGCGGCGGCGGAACTCTCGATCTAGGTTATGTCGCGGGGGTTTCTGTATTTATAGGAGGGTTTGGCATCGAGAACAAGTCAGGAGGACCCATGGGGTGTCCATGAGGCACATGGCGCGGCCTAGGGGGGGGGCACCTCCACCCTCGTGGACCCCACGGGACTCCTCTCCGATAACTTTTTGTTCCAGTATTTTTTATATTTTCTAGTAAAAATCTTCGTTGATTTTCAGTGCATTCCGAGAACTCTTATTTCTGCACAAAAACAGCATCACGGTAGTTCTGCTGAAAACAGCATCAGTCCGGGTTAGTTCTAAGCCAATCATAGCAAAAGCATGTACAAAATTTTATAAACATGGCATGAATACATCGAAAATTATAGATACATTGGGGATGTATCAAGCATCCCCAAGCTTAATTCCTGCTCGTCCTCGAATAGGTAAATGATAAAAACAGAATTTTTGATGTGGAATGCTACCTAACATCTTTATCAATATAATCTTCTCTATTGTGGCAAGAATGTTCAGATCCATAAGATTCAAAACAAAAGTTTAATATCATAAAAACAATAATACTTCAAGTATACTAACAAAGCAATCATGTCTTCTCAATATAACATGGCCAAGGAAAGCTATCCCTACAAAATCATATATTCTGGCTATGCTTTATCTTCATCACACAAAATATTTAAATCATTCACAACCCCATTTCAGCCAATTAATTGTTTCATACTTTAGTATTTTCAAACATTTTCAATCTTCACGCAATACATGAGCGTGAGCCATGGACATAGCACTATAGGTGGAATAAAATGGTGGTTGTGGAGAAGACAAAAAAAGGAGAAGATAGTCTCACATCAACTAGGCATATCAACAGGCTATGGAGATGCCCATTGTTGGTGTCAAAACCGGCGGATCTCGGGAAGGGGGTCCCGATCTGTGCGTCAAGGCTGATGGTAACAGGAAGCAAGGGACACAGATGTTTACCCAGGTTCGGGCCCTCTCGATGGAGGTAAAACCCTACTTCCTGCTTGATTAATATTGATGATACGGGTAGTACAAGAGTAGATCTACCACGAGATCGTATAGGCTAAACCCTAGAAGTTAGCCTATGATGGTATGATTGTAATTGTGATCGGCCTTCTAAGGACCAACCTCTTCGGTTTATATAGACACCGGAGAGGGCTAGGGTTTACATGGAGTCGGTTACAAGGAAGGAAACACAATATCCGGATCGCCGAGCTTGCCTTCCATGCAAAGGAGAGTCCCATCCGGACACGGGCCGAAGTATTGAGTCTTGTATCTTCACGCTTCAATAGTCCGGACGTTGTACACAGTCCGGCTGTCCGGATACCCCCTAATCCTGGACTCCCTCAGTAGCCCCTAAACCAGGCTTCAATGACGACGAGTCCGGCGCGCAGTATTGTCTTCGGCATTCAAAGGCGGGTTCCTTCTCCGAATACTCGAAAGTAATTATTGAACACTTGAATCGTGTCCGGATCTACAAGATGATCTTCACATGGCATAAATCTGATCTGCTGGCAATCTTCGTGCGTCGTGCCCATGCATCGTGGTCTGGTCCAACGTGAACCGGCGTTTCTTACCCCACAACGACTCGTGTTACGAGGCGATTTTATTGGCACGTCCCGTCGAGGTAGAGATCGTGTTCCTCTTATTACGGGATTTTCCATTAATATGGGCGTGCGTGACCCCACGACGACCGTTGGTATAACTCCGTGTGTTTTTAGATAAGCCTCAAACGGTCACACCGAGGACTCTTGATATTCACCCTCTTTATAAAGGGGTCGAGGCCTATGCCTCTTTTCCACCTTCCTCGCGCCTTCTCGTACTCAAGCTCTAACACCCGAAACCCAAGCTTCGACACCCCAGATCCTCCAGTATGTCCGGATCCGCCCCTCAGGGCCGATGGGTGGCCTCCTCGATTCAAAAGGAAGACATTGCGAGGCTTAGGGAGGTCGGATACCCAACCGTCGATATTCAGCACAGGCTTCCCGCTCCAGGGCAAGTCATCCCCACACCGGAGCCTAATGAGTGTATCGTTTTTGTCCCACACTTCCTCCACGGCTTGGGCTTCACCCTCGACCCCTTCGTGAGGGGGCTCATGTTCTATTATGGGTTGGATTTTCATGATCTGGCTCCAGACGCCATCCTCCATATCTCGTCATTCATCATCATGTGCGAGGCTTTTGTCCATGTCACCCCACACTTCGGCTTATGGCTTACGAACTTCAATGTGAAGCCGAAGATGGTCGAGGGGCGACACGCGGAGTGCGGAGGCGCCGTAATAAGCAGGAACATTGATGCCCCGTGGCCATAGGGTTCTTTCCCGGAAGTATCCGAAGTATGGCAACGGAGGTGGTTTTATGTCAAGGCTCCTAGAGGCCCGAAGTGGGCGGCTGCTCCCAAGTTCCGCTCGGGCCCCCGTCACAGCTAGCGTCTTGGACCGACGTAGGGTGGAATTGGGGGCCTGCTGGTGATGGTACTGTAGAATCGCATCCGAGAGCTTCCTCAGAGGGGTGTTAACCTTGTCAGCATAATGCAAGTGATGCTAATCCGACGGATGTTGCCATGCCAATGCCGGCCTCTCCGGATGTGGGAGTTCAATCCGGAGGGTCCGCGGACTGTCAAGCACTTCTTCGGCTTGAAGCTCGAAGAGATGTGCAAATTATTGTTTGGACAGAAAGTAGAGTGTCCGGACATCACCGAGGACATGGGCCTAAGCTGCAATCGCCTAGATACCCAAGTAAGTAATCTTGACACCGGGACACCTTGTTTTGTGTTAGTCATAGTTGTTTATTCTGAAAATCCTCCGTGGCCAGGAATGGCTCAGCAAGGCGGAGAGAATCAGGTGTCCGACGCCACTTCCCGAAGGTTCGCCTGGTCCCACAGTGGCCAAGATGCTTGACCGGGTACTCAGCAGGATGCCCTCGGGGAAAGAAAAGGGGAAGAACGAGGAAACCCAACCCCGCACGCTACGCATCCTAACCAGGGGAATTGTTACCTCCCCTAAGGAGGATAGTCGGGAAAGGGAGGCTAAGGCCTTCTCCCCGCGCGGGAAGAAGAGGGCTGCCTCCGAAGACTTGGAGGCAGAGATGCCCCAACCAGGGAAAAGGACATCCCTAGGGGGCCTTGCCCCGACGGGCACCCTCACTGCATCATGCCCTCCAACAAGCCAGCCCTCAAACGAGCTGTTGGTCAATTCACAATCCAAGGGTACTGTGTTTATCCTAGATCAATAACCAGGATTCAACTTTTTGCAGTCCGGCCAGCGGCTCTTCTCAACAGGGTTCGTCTTCAGGAGACCTCCCTCCGGAGATGATGCAGAGCGAGACCCCACCCGTCTCTACGAATCATGAAGCGGGCGACACCGAGGTGTCGTCACGGAGGAGTCTGGATCTGTTGAAGCTGGAAGCCAATACGTCAGCCGCCCTAAGTCCGGAGCATTTGGCTCACACAGGGGCGATGGGAAGGGTCCGGCGCAGTTCAATGTCCGGCCAGACGTACTGACGTGCTTACTGGAGCGAGCTGCGCTTTCGGAGGAGCACCGCTCGTTAATGAGCGCGGTGCTCAAGAAGATTTCATCCGCTATAAGCGGCTTGAATGAAGCATTCACAAGCCTGCTCAGAGGCTTTGAGGTATGTAATGAAGAATACACTATTTCTTTGGCTGTGAAGCACTCGCTAGGTGTGCTCCATATAGATAGTAGCCTCTGAGACTCTGGTTGCCCGCCCTAGGCGCCAAACGGGGGATCATAAACCAATGATTGTGCTGTAAAATATGTGCAGGTACCTGTGTGTTCGGACGCCGGCCAGTCCGTTGAAGTTGTTGAACTAACGAGGCAAATTGGATCGATTAATGCCGATATCACGCTGGTGAATGAGCGGCTGGACAAATCACAAGGTATGTGTCATGTCTTCCCTTGTATAGGAAAATATGAAGGTGGCATGATATTGATGTAATATGTTTGGACTGCAGATGGTGTTGCTGCCATGGAGGCCCTGAGGGCAGAACTTGCTCAAGCCAAGGAACAAGCTCGGGTGAGCAATGCGGCAGCCCTAAAGGCGGTCAAGGAATTGAGGGCCGAACAGGCTGCTCATTGCCGAAGCAAGGAAAAGATAGCCGAAATGGCTATTGAGTTAAAAGATGCCGCTGACCGGTATGAGCTCCTTAAAAAGGAACATGAGGATAATTCGGCCGAACTGAACAAGGCACTAAATGCCACCAAGGAAATTTGGACCGAGCTCAGGGGTGAGCGGGAGGAGCTTTGTCAAGCCGGTGAAATCGCGGCTGGGGGCTCCTTTTTGCTGCAGATGAAATTTTTTGATCCGAAGTACGCTCCCCTGGATGGACACTGGAGTCCTACGGACGCTTATGCGGATTTGGCGAATAGTACGGCTGACGCTCCCGACTTCTTCAAAGGTCAAGGTGACAAGGAAGTGGAGAAGCTTTTCTGGTCGCAATTCCATGCTTCCACTCGCCCACTGCCGTTAAGTGACAAGATGGCTACTGTAGCGGAGCTTCACATGCTGTCCGAGCTTGCAATGCGGTCTGTAATAGACTATCTTTGGCCAAAGGGGCCTAAGCCTGACAGTTACATTGGTTTGGTGCACCAGTTCCTTGGGGCCATGCCTCGGATCGATGCCATGAGGAGGTCGGCGTGTATAGAATGTGCACGGATGGCTCTCGCCCGCGTTAAAGCCTATTGGACGGATATGGATGCCACCATTATAGTGGCCCAGGATCCGGTGGGGGGCCAATATCCGGCCGAGCACTACTTGGCGCAGGTCACAGAAGGTGCCCGTCTAATAGAGGCACAGTGCTCGAAGAATGTCTTGTTCGAATGATGAACGAAATCATTGTAAAAACACTGTTTATTTTGATTATGAGGCTATAATTACACTATTTGCCTGAAAATATGATTATGTCCCCTGTGCGGCCGTTTATATATATGTATATATAAATATGTAATCCGAAAGTTAGCAGTCGTTGGCTTCAGCCCCCACGCATACAATGCGGGGGTGTTCGAGAAGAAATATGTTTGATCACACTTGATCCAACGTCTTGGTCCATTAAGGAGGTGATCGCACGTCGAACTAGGCAACCGAACTATATAGTTGTAACACTTTTCGCTTAGCCGTGGGAGTCTAATATTGGGGCTACTATGTAGCCCCTGGTACTTTCGCGTGCATCTGAATACGGGCGCATATGTACATGACCAGGAAATGGCCCTTCGTTAATGCGGAGGAATCCTAAAGATTCCGGTGAGTCCTCGAGTGGTTGAACAGTCTCTCGCTGCATCATGACAGTCAGTTTTCGGCTTTCTCTACTAAGGTGCTCATCCGGTATAACCAGGGCAGAAGCGCAGTAGTTCTCCTTTGGCCACTGTCGGTGTCAAAACCGGCGGATCTCGGGTAGGGGGTCCCGAACTGTGCGTCTAGACGGATGGTAACAGGAGACAAGGGACACGATGTTTTACCCAGGTTCGGGCCCTCTTGATGGAGGTAAAACCCTACGTCCTGCTTGATTAATATTGATGATGTGTATTACAAGAGTGGATCTACCACGAGATCAAGGAGGCTAAACCCTAGAAGCTAGCCTATGGTATGATTGTTGTAATGGTTGTCGTCCTACGGACCAATGCCCTCCGGTTTATATAGACACCGGAGAGGGCTAGGGTTACACAGAGTCGGTTACAATGGTAGGAGATCTACATATCCGTATTGCCAAGCATTCCTTCCACGCCAAGGAAAGTTCCATCCGGACACGGGACGAAGTCTTCAATCTTGTATCTTCATAGTCTTGGAGTCCGGCGGACGATGATAGTCCGGCTGTCCGGACACCCCCTAGTCCAGGACTCCCTCAGTAGCCCCTGAACCTGGCTTCAATGACGATGAGTCCGGCGCGCATAATGTTCGGCACTGCAAGGCGGGTTCCTCCTCCGAATAATCCATGGAAGATTGTGAACACCAGGATAGTGTCCGGCTCTGCAAAATAAATTCCACATTCCACCGTAGAGAGAATAAAATATACACAAGTCCAATCTGTTGACGTATTTTGCGGCATGACGTCACACCACTACCAAGCCTTTACTTGAGTCGTTTTTTATTATACCACCTCAGCGCGTTTAGCGAAGCGGTTTTCTTGGCACGTGTTG
The DNA here is from genome assembly GCA_963921465.1 of Triticum timopheevii. Lineage (NCBI taxonomy): Eukaryota > Viridiplantae > Streptophyta > Magnoliopsida > Poales > Poaceae > Triticum > Triticum timopheevii. The sequence goes on from OY997272.1 coordinate 9,351,421, forward strand.
TCAAAGCAGAGATCGTGTTCCCCTTATTCTGGGATTCTCACCAATAAGTACGTGGGTAACCCAACCGCGCCATTGATGGTGGTGCTTGGGGGATAAGCGAGTTTTACTAGGCCGGTGGGGATGCATAGTCTTCGTCACCCTATATATAAGGGATAAGGATCCACCTTTTCACCTACGCCTTCTTCCTCCTTTGCTTATCCATCTCCGCGCACTCGAGCTCCAGCGCCCAAGTTCGCACATCTCGTCTCGACCTTCTCCGACCATGTCCAGAGCGGGAGGCAAGTGGTTGGCCTCCACCGTTAAGGAGGAGCACATCACAAAACTGCGCAGCGCGGATACCTTTCCGGCGACATCGCGCACCGGCTGCCCGACGAGGGGCAGCTCATCCCCACCCCCAGGCCCCATGAGAGGGTCGTTTTCCTTCCCCACTTCCTCCGCGGACTGGGCTTTCCACTTCACCCCTTTGTTCGGGGGCTCATGTTCTACTACGGCCTGGATTTCCACGATCTGGCGCCGAACTTCATCCTCAACATCTCGGCATTTATCGTCGTGTGTGAGGCCTTCCTCTGCATCCAGCCCCACTTCGGCTTGTGGCTCAAGACCTTCAATGTCAAGCCGAAGGTAGTGAAGGGCACTCAAGCAGAGTGCGGAGGCGCCATGTTCGGCAAGATGCCCAACGTCCTTTGGTTTGAAGGGGCCTTCGTGGAATCCGTCAAGGGGTGGCAGTCGGGGTGGTTCTACATCACCGAGCCGCGCGACCCTACGTTGGCGGCGGCCCCCGAGTTCAGATCTGGTATCCCTACGCAGCTCACCTCCTGGAAAGAGAAGGGCTTGCTATGGGGTAGTTCGGAGGAGCTGACGGGACTCCAAGCCTGCATCCAGAAGCTGGTGAACAAGAAGCTCAGGCTTGTCAATGTGGTCCAAGTCATGCTTGTCCGCCGGATTCTCCCATGCCAACAACGGGCTTTCAACCTGTGGGAGTTCGATCCGGCACAGCACCAGGCATTGAGCGGGCTCTTCGACATGACGTACGAAGGCACCTGGAGGGTGCTGTTTAAGGGCGCCGAAGCCCCCGCATCCGCGACTGAAGATCGTGGATTTCACTCGCAGTTGACGAGGTAAGTGATTCTACCCCTTTACGGGACACTTGTTGTTAATAGTTTGACCCTAAGCAGGTCTCAATCTCCCTTTTCCTTTGACAGGAATGGATGAAAAAGGCCGAGCAGCTCATCTGCCCGGCTCCCACGCCAGAAAACCCAGTAGACGCTCGTCTAGCGGGGCTGCTGGTTTCGGCACCGCACGTGGTGCCGGAGAAGAAGGCCAAGAAGGTGGCCACGGGTACTCGAAAGAGTTCCCGCTTTCAGGTGTCCGACGACTCCGAGGCGGACCCCTCCCCCGAAGATGAGGAGGAGGAAGAAGACTCTCTCCCAGAGGAGGGAGAGAGGAAGAGGAAGGCTTCCCCAACAGGGGAGGCCGAAGGGTCCAAGAGGGGAAGAACTATTCCCCCGGACAGCTCCGCCAACACCAACGTTGGCGGCGAAGAGTGGCCTTCAAGGGCCAGGCCTCCTGCAAGATCATAAGTATCCGGATTCCTGAGTGACTTATAATTTCTTTTTACATCACATAGCGTCCCTCTAATGTCGCATACTGCCTGCAGTCCGGCCGATGATGATCTTCCCGCTTCGTCGAGCGGGTCGTTGGCTCCGTCGGATGTAGATTCCATCCCGACTGCCTCCACCCCTTGCGCCGCTGAGGACGCCGAGGTGGGGTCCCAGGAAGGGACCCATCAGGAGAAGGCTCCGGAGGCGCCGCAAGGCAGCCTCCCGGACTTTGCGCCGGACTCCACGCCGGAACCCGCAGTGGTTCCGGAGTCCGGCAGGCGGCCCCTTCGCAAGAAGGGCAATACCGTGACGCCGGCGGCCCCCGTCCAACCGGAGGCGCCGGACAACCTGTTGGAGGCGCTCAAAGGCGCTTCCATCGAGGAAGAACACCGCACTATCATGAGTGCGGTGATTCAGAAGGTTCAGCTCGCCAAGAGCGGGCTAACCGAAGCCTGCAGTAGCCTTCTAACAGGCTTTGAGGTAAGAAGTTAAAAATATGTAATGTAATACCACATAGACAGTAGCCCCTGATGCTCGGTTTGGTGTTCGGAAAGAAAAGCCGGACTGAGGATCTAAAAAAGATATACGCAGGATTGCTAAAAAATTATGTCAATATGGGTTTGCAGGCTGCGCTGCTGACCTCTGCCGCACTGACTGCGAAGGTCAGTGCATTGAAGCAGGATCTCGAGCGGTCCGAGCAAGAGCTCGACCGTGCCAAGAAGCAGCTCGAGGACAAAGAAGGTGAGTAACACCACTTTGAATAGTTACCTTACATAAAAGGATTTAGGTTGCAAAAAATAACAAGGATAACATGGGTACTGCAGGGGCCACGAACGAGGTGGCAACCCTGAAGGAGGCTGTGTCCACGGCCGAACGCAATGCGGCCGCAGAACGGGCAGAGCGAGAGAAGCAGGAGGTGCGGGTGGCGGAGGTGCGGCAAGAGCTCCAGGCTCTCATGGAGAAGCATGAGAGTTTGGAGCGCGACTCAAAGACTCGAGAGTCCGAGCTTGCCTCGGCTCTTGAAAGTGCCAAGTCCGCCAAGGCCGAGGCCCATAAGGCCCTTTAGGAGGTTGAGGATGTGAAGAAAATAACAGTGGGTAAGGCATTTTTCATGCAAAGCAAGCATGTTAATGTAAACTACCTGACACTTACCCGAATTTGGAGCTCTCCAGGGGCGTTTGCAGATCTGCCTTGCAGTGTATTCGATGCCGCCGCATTCTACCGTGGCGAGGAGGGGAGCTCAATGGAGAAGGTCTTCTGGTCTCAGTATGCTGAGGCCGGCCATCCGGTGCCCCCTAGCGACCAGCTGAAGCAGCTAGTCGAGCTCCACAAGGTAGCCGAGCAGGCCATGAAGGGCCTCATAGTCCGGCTATGGCCTGGAGAGGCCATGCCTGGGAGCTACTTCGGCCTTGTGCGGTGGCTGGTGGATGCATGCCCCTGGGTGGAGGTCATCAAGCGCTCCGCCTGTATTGAAGGTGCTCGTCGGTCCCTTGCCCGCGCAAAAGTGCATTGGGGCAGGCTAGATGCGGAGAGGCTTATCACTGACGCGCCGCCCGCGGGCAAGGAGTACCGTACGCCCGACATGTACTATAAGACTGTCCTGAAGGGTGCCTGCAAGATTGCGGATGAGTGCCCCAGAGATGTAATTATTGAGTAAACTTGCTATGTATTATCCTGTGCGCTGAAAACTTTGTTCATATGCGCTAAGCAACACTTGTTTAATTTAAAATATTACCTTCTGTGCGGCCGTTTATAAAATCTGAGAGATGGCAAGTCGTCGGCTTCAGCCCCCATGCCGCTAGTGCTGGGGTGTTCGGGATAAATTTGAGCACTCTTGTTCCCATTTTTGGGTCCATCTAGGGAGGCGCTCAACAGAACGAACAAGGCAACCAGACTTATAATGCTTGAACACTCTCACTTAGCCATAGAATTCTATAATTTTAAATTTCAGCGAAGCCCCTATTATTCGGAAGACCGAGTTCGGGGCGCTATCCACGCCTTCGTCGGACATTATCCGGTTCTTCGCTCGAAGCGGCATGAGTCTTTAGGGACCCGAAAAGACCTCTCGAACAGCGACCAGTCTCTCGCCTTATCATGTCAGTCAGTTTTAGCTTTCTCCACTGAGGCGCTCGCCCAGCTCAACCGCGGCGCAATCGCAGTGGTTCTCCCAGTGCTACCTTAGCCGACAAAACGGAACGTAAGGTACCAAAACATGGGAGCCGGGCAAACCCAACTATTGACCCAAGACATGATTCGGAGCTGATTCATATAATGCTATAAGTTCGGGGTGCTGCACTTGTGAAAGTGTTCGGACTTACCACACCATAATGCAGGGAACATAAGCCCCTGGTGTATTCGGCCGTACCAAATTGTACGGGTGCAAGATGTCATTAATGAACATATATGTAAAGTAATGCAATTATGGGCAAAAAGTGCTGCATTGTTTATTCAAGAAATTTTGCTATGAGTGCGGAATGATACAAATAGTGCGGTAAGCAAGGGATTGGACTAATTAAACATGTCCCCCTCCAGGGGTGGGCTGCGGACTGGTGTGTATAATCAAATTTAATGCTCATAATGGAGACCACCTGAGTGTTCGTCGCAGCCTTTTTCCCTCACTGGCTGTTGCATGGTGAGTTCGGCGGGTTCGCCGCCGGACAGGGCCTCTGGTGAACGGAGTCCTGTGTATAAGAAGAAGAAAAATGAAAAATAAAAAGAGTGACACACTTGGGAGCCCTGGTTTGGTCGACCCGCACTCTGGGTCTGTTATGGTCGTGCCCCTCCCCCTATGCCCATGGTATCTCCAGAGCGTAATGATGTACGCGGAGGGTTGGTCTTGCAATCATGTGAGAGCTGGGGTTGGGGCCACATTGCTACGCGTGCTCGGAACGTGCCAGGTGGTCTTGATTGGTGTTGCTCCGGGCGCGTTTGGCCGTGTCCGGTCGTTTAACGGCCGGACTCGAAAATTGCCTTAGAAGGCTGCTCTGTACTTCTGCCGCGAGAGCCGCTGTATGTTCCTCCGTTTGGAGGGAGCGTTCCGTATTTCCGTTGACCGTAATGACTCCACGAGGGCCTGGCATCTTGAGCTTGAGGTATGCATAATGCGGCACCGCATTGAACTTTGCGAACGCGGTTCGTCCGAGCAGGGCGTGATAGCCGCTGCGGAACGGGACTATGTCGAAGATTAACTCCTCGCTCTGGAAATTATCCGGGGATCCGAAGACCACTTCCAGTGTGACTGAGCCTGTACAATTAGCTTCAACACCTGATATGACGCCTTTGAAGGTCGTCTTTGTAGGTTTAATCCTTGAGGGGTCTATGCCCATCTTGCGCACTGTATCCTGATAAAGCAGGTTCAGGCTACTGCCGCCGTCCATCAGGACTCTCGTGAGGTGAAATCCATCGACGATTGGGTCTAAAACCAATGCGGCGAATCCGCCATGGCGGATGCTGGTCGGATGGTCTCTTCGATCGAAAGTGATCGGGCAAGAGGACCATGGATTGAACTTCGGGGCGACTGGCTCCATCGCATATACGTCCCTTAGTGCACGCTTCCGCTCCCTCTTGGGTATATGGGTTGCGTATATCATGTTTACCGTCCGCACTTGTTGGGGGAAAACCTTTTGTCTTCTGTTGTTCGCCGGCCGAATCTCTTCCTCGTCATCGCTATGCAGCCCCTTGTCACTGTTTTCGGCAATTAACTTGCCTGCCTGCTTGAATACTCAACAATCTGTGTTGGTGTGGTTAGATGGCTTTTCGGGGGTGCCATGTATCTGGCATGAGCGGTCGAGTATTCGGTCCAAATTGGACGGACCCGGAGTGGTTCTTTTGAATGGCTTCTTCCGCTGACCGGGTTTGGAGCCTCGAAATCCAGCGTTGACTGTCGTACCCTCATTGTTGTCGCCGTTAACGCGGCGCTTGTTTTTGCTTCGACGCGACCTGCCGTTGTGGTCCTTAGTATCCGGACTGCCAGCATTTTTACTGAGGTAGTTGCTGCGAGCTAGCTAGCTATCCTCTCCCGCACAGAAGCGGGTCATTAGTGATGTGAGGGCTGCCATGGATTTCGGCTTTTCCTGTCCTAGGTGCCGGGCTAGCCATTCGTCGCGGATGTTATGTTTGAAGGCTGCGAGGGCCTCTGCATCCGGACAGTCGACGATTTGATTTTTCTTTGTTAAGAACCGTGTCCAAAACTGTCTGGCCGATTCATCTGGCTGCTGAATTATGTGGCTTAGGTCATCGGCGTCTGGTGGTCGCACATATGTGCCCTGGAAGTTGTCGAGGAATGCGGCTTCCAGGTCTTCCCAACACCCAATTGACTCTGCGGGCAAGCTGTTAAGCCAATGCCGAGCTGGTCCTTTAAGCTTGAGTGGGAGATACTTGATGGCATGGAGATTGTCGCCGCGGGCCATATGGATGTGAAGGAGATAATCTTCGATCCAAACCGCGGGGTCTGTTATGCCATCGTAGGATTCAATGTTGACGGGTTTAAACCCTTCAGGGATTTGGTGATCCATTACTTCGTCAGTGAAGCATAGCGGGTGTGCGGCGCCTCTGTATTGAGCAATATCACGACATAGCTCGAGGGAGCGTTGTCTCCTGTGTTCGGCCCGGCCAGAGTTGTTGTATCCGGCGCGACGGTATTCATCGTGGGTCGTGGGGCGCCCACGTGATCCATAGATGGATCTGGATTGCCTTGCTTTGTCCTCCAATATATCTCGCAAGTCCGGCGCGTTCCCTCTTGGCTTCGTACTTTTGGAGCGATGCCGGGGTACGGTCTTGGTGGAGGGCCTGGATGCCTCTCTGTCGCGACCACGGGGTGGTCGGTCGGCCTTATTGTGCGCTGGTGATGAAGGTATGTATGCTTCCTCCTCTAGTCGGGGGAGCAACTTGCGTTTTGGGTAACTCTTGGAGGTACTTTCGAGTTCATACTCTTCGGCCGCGAGGACCTCGGTCCGTCTGTCGGCCAGCAGGTCTTGATCAGCTTGAAGCTGCTGCTACTTTTTCTTTAGGCTATTTGCCGTGGCGATAAGCCTGCGTTTAAAACGCTCTTGTTCGACGGGATCCTCTGGCACGACGAATTCATCATCGTTGAGGCTTGCCTCGTCTCCGGAGGGAGGTATGTAATTATCATCCTCGACCTCTTCGTCTGCCGCTCTCTCGTGAGGGCTTGCTTCTGCATCCTCCTGCGCTGAATCTTGCTGGAGGGGATTGTCTTCGGCACTTTCTGGGGTGTTATTATCTCCTGTGCCGGAATCTCCATTCTTGCTGTGGCGGGATTTAGAGCGGCGCCGCTGACGTCGGCGCTTGGGCTGTTTCTTTGAGGAATCTGCTTCCGCTGCATCTTTGCCACCCCCATCTTTTGGGGTGTCCACCATGTATATGTCATATGATGAGGTGGTCTTCCAGTGCCCTGTAGGCGCTGGTTCTTGTTCGTCTCCGGCATCGTCGTCCATACCGTCGATGTCTTCGGAGTCATCTTCTAGCATGTCGGTTAGATCGTCGACAGTGGCTAGAAAGTGGATGGTGGGAGGGCTTTGAATTTCTTCGTCGTCCGCGGCCCAACCATCCTGGGTGTAATCCGGCCAGGGCTCTCCGGATAGCGAGAGATGCTTTAGCGAATTTAGGATGTCGCCAAAGGGTGAGTGTTGGAAGATGTCCGCAGCGGTGAACTCCATGATCGGTGCCCAATCAGATTCAATTGGCAGGGGCGCGGGAGGTTCCGAGTCCGGCGCCTCGGAGTCGCAAGCTTTATAAGGGACAGGGTTAGTGTTGGGCTCCATCGCCGTGGAAGTCGCAGCCCCCGAGGCGGTGTCCAGCCACCCGTCCTCGATCTGCGCGATCGGCTCCGAACTAAGGGTCGGAGCGGATTCGTGTGCGGCCTCCAAGGTACTGTCCGGCGGCAAAGTTAGATCATGCTCGTGGTGACAGTGCGGCACGCTCGGCTGCGGCTTGGATCCATCGAAGATCAAGTCTCCGCGGATATCCGCCATGAAGTTTAGGCTTCCAAATCTGACCTAACGGCCAGGGGCGTAGCTTTCAATCTGCTCCAGATGGCCAAGTGAGTTGGCCCGCAGTGCGAAGCCGCCGAACACGAAGATCTGTCCGGGGAGAAAAGTCTCACCCTGGACAGCGTTGTTGTTGATTGAAGAATCCATCAAGCCTATCGGTGACGACACAGAGCAACTCTCAATGAAAGCACCAATGTCAGTGTCAAAACCGGCGGATCTCGGGTAGGGGGTCCCGAACTGTGCGTCTAGGCGGATGGTAACAGGAGACAAGGGACACGATGTTTTACCCAGGTTCGGGCCCTCTTGATGGAGGTAAACCCTACGTCCTACTTGATTAATATTGATGATGTGTATTACAAGAGTGGATCTACCATGAGATCAAGGAGGCTAAACCCTAGAAGCTAGCCTATGGTATGATTGTTGTAATGGTTGTCGTCCTACGGACCAAAGCCCTCCGGGTTTATATAGACACCGGAGAGGGCTAGGGTTACAAGGAGTCGGTTACAATGGTAGGAGATATACATATCCGTATTGCCAAGCATGCCTTCCAGGAAAGTCCCATCCGGACACGGGACGAAGTCTTCAATCTTGTATCTTCATAGTCTTGGAGTCCGGCGGACGATGATAGTCCGGCTGTCCGGACACCCCCTAGTCCAGGACTCCCTCAGCCACCTTAGCCGATAATAATGGAACGTAAGGCGGCAAACCCAGGAGCCGGGCAAACCCAACATTTGACCAAAGACATGATTCGGAGCTGATGCATATAAGGCCTAACTCGTGACACCGAAAACTCCCGAAGGTATTTGGACTTTATAATGGATGATGGGCTCAAGAATGCTCATTCATTATAAACCCTGTGCTTCCAGGTACGTGCATTAATCTGTCATGGCAAAATGCCAAAAACTGCAGTATCCTCTGTGGGTATGGAACCCATGGGATGGTTAAACAACAAGAGGCAATAGAAAAAGTTTACACAACGGCTTAATCTAAAAAGAAACCTGTTGGACGGGGCCCTGCTGCACGTCTGCGCCTTTGTCTCTGTTGTGTCGTATCATGGAAGGGTATCGCGCGAACGTTGTATGTGAAAAAGGAAAACTCATAGGAGGTTAAACGTTAGTACCCGATGGATAGTAAAAAGTGGAAGCTGTTGGTCTGCCGGTAAGGTTGAGCCAAGTGTGGGGCTGTATTGGGTAGTTATAGCCCCTGGTATCCGCTATAGGATTACATATACGGTGCCTTGGTTCGATCTAGGCTGCCGGACTCGTCTAACCGTGTCCATGGTCTTAACGACCGGTCATATTTTTTTTATGTTGGAGGTCGCTTATAGTCCGGTCACGAGGGCCGTCGCGTGTTCCTCTGCGTGTGACGAGCGCTCTGTTATTCTGCTAACGGTGATGATGCACGTGGACCGGGCATCTTAAGTGTAAGGTAGCCATAGTGCGGCAATGTGTTGAAGCGGGCGAAGGCCGTTCTTCCGAGAACTGCGTGGTAGTCGCTTTGGAAAGGTGAGATGATGAAGAGTAATTCTTTGCTTCTGGAGTTGCCTGGAGAGCCGAATGTTACCTCCAGTATGACGGAGCCCCGCTGTAGGCTTCGATGCCTGGTATCATCCCTTCAAAGGTGGTGTTACTTTGGCTGATTATGGATGGGTTTATCCCCATCCTGCGGATAGTGTCCTCGTATATTAAATTGAGACTACTGCCGCCGTCCATGAGGACCCGGGTGAGACGGTATCCGTCGATTATTGGGTCAAGCACCAAGGCCTCTGATCCGCCGTGCCGAATACTAGTTCGGCCGTCCAAGTGATCGAAAGTGATTGGATAAGACATCCAGTGGTTAGGTGTGGGTATGATGGTCTCTATATCGTGCGCGTCTCTATGCGCGCGTTCGTGCCCTCTCATGGATGTATAAGTCGCGTGGATCATATTTACTGTTTTAACCTCTGGCGGGAATTTTTTCTGTCCCGCAGTGTTCGGCTGGCGAGGTTCATCCTCGTCCTCACTTGGTGTTTCCCTTCCCTTGTGTTCGGCATTCAATTTGCCGACCTGCTTGAAGACCCAGCACTCTATGTGCGTGTGGTTTGCAGGCTTGTCAGGGGTGCCATGGATTTGGCACAATCTGTCTAGGACTCTATTCAGTCCGGACGGTCCCTCTTTATTGCCTTTAGATGGCTTGTTTTGTTAATTAGGTCGAGAGCCCCTGAATTCGGCATTAACCATTGTGTTATTCAGGCTCTCTTCCTTGTTTTGGCGTTTATTTTTATTACGCCGTGGCTTCCCGTTGCCATCCCTTATTTCGGATGTGCTGGGGTTGCTGGTGCCTTTACGGGCTAGCCAGCTATCTTCTCCCGCGCAAAAGAGGGTCATAAAGCTTGTTAATTAGGGCTGCCATTGTCCTTGGCTTTTCTTGGCGAGGTGTCTGGCGAGCCACTCGTCACGGATGCTGTGTTTGAATGCCGCTAAGGCTTCGGCATCCGGACAATCAACAATTTGATTCTTCTTAGTGAGGAATCTATTCAAAAGCTTGCGGGCAGACTCTATGGGCTGTTGGACTATGTGACTTAAATCATCAGCGTGCGGAGGCCGGACATAAGTCCCTTGAAAATTGGCCCTGAAGGCGTCTTCGAGTTCTTCCCAGCTCCCAATTGAATTTTTGGGGAGGATTTTCAACTAGTGTCTAGCTGGTTCCTTTAGTTTGAGGGGAAGGTATTTGATGGCGTGGAGGTCATCCCTGCGAGCCATATGTATATGTAGGATAAAGTCCTCTATCCAGACCCCTGGGTCTGTCGTTCCGTCGTATGCCTCTATGTTCATAGGTTATAGCCCTGTGGAAATTTGTGGTCCAGTACTTCATCAGTAAAGCACAGGGGGTGAGCAGCCCCTCTATATCTGGACGTACGGTGGCATGCCATCGGCTATAGTTGTGTTCGCTGTTTATTCCGAACTGGTATTTGGTTGGTGTAATCGTTATGGTGACCATAGTCCCTCGCCGGAGTGTGTCCTTAAGATCCGTAGAAGGACCTAGCTGTGCCAGCTTTCTTATCCAGGTGCTCACGTAGGTCGTGTGCGGCGTCCGTAGCTGCTCTGTTGCGGTTATGGAGTGGTACGTCTGGTCTCCTGGCCGTGTTACACTTTGGTGGAACGGCCTCATCGTCGAATTCTGGTAGTAGCTTACGTTTTGGGTAGCTCTTTGTATGGCGATCGTCGCCATATCTTTCTTCAGTGTCAAGCACTTTGTTCCATCTGCGATTGAGCGTTTCCTGTGCGGCTTTAAGCCATTGCTTCTGGTTCTCTAGACTTCTCGTTGTGGCCATAAGCTTTCTGTGGAGGTTATTCCGTTCGACGCATTCTTCCGGAATTATGAATGCGTCATCATCCGGACTGTCTTCTTGTCCTGGACCGGTTTGATGAACTCGTCCCTCTGGATCATTGTTTTCATGCGTTTGCTCGGACCTATGTTGGGCGTGACCTGGTTCATCCTGCTCCATCACTGGTTCCGTATGGTCGTTGTTGCTTTCGGTGTTGGCCGGAGTATCGATCCTTCTGGCGCTCTTGCTCGTATTTTTATTGTTGCTGGACTTGGAACGACGTCTACGTCGTTGCTTTGGCTTTTGCCCGGGGGTTTTATCTTCCGGATTGTCACCGTCGTCCTCCTTGGGCGTGTCCACCATGTATATGTCGTATGAAGAGGCAGAAGTCCGGCACCCCATAGGTTCTGAATCTTCTCCTGCATCGCCGTCCATACCGTCGATGGATTCGGGGTTGAAGTCAAGCACGTCGGTTAAATCATCAACCGTGGCTATGAAGTGGGAGGTGGGTGGGCAGCGAATCTCGTCGTCGCCTGCTTCCCACTCGAGCCGGACATAGTTCGGCCGAAAGACTCCTGACAAAGAGAGATACTTTAATGAGTTCAGCATGTCGCAAAAGGGCGAGTGCTGAAAGATGTCCGCAGTGGTGAACTCTATTACCGGAGCCCAACCAGGTTCGGTGGGCTCGGCAATGCACGGACTGGATCCTACAACCAGATATGAATCCGGGGATCCGGAGTCACAGGCATCCTCAGAAGCGAGGCCTGTGTTCGGCTCCACCGCTGATGAGGGTATGGCCAGCGGGGCAGGGTCCATCCCTCCGTCCCTAGGCAACGCAGCCTGGTCCGGATTTGAGTCCGGGGCTACTGCAGGGTTGATATCCCGAGCGTTGTCCGACAGCAGGTCCAGGCCATGCTCGCCGTGACCGCCCGGTGCTCCTGCCGCGGGCCCGAATCCGTTGGAGATCAAGTCTCCGCGGATATCTACCGTGTAGTTCAGGTTTTCGAACCTGATTTGGCTGCCAGGGGTGTAGCTGTCGATCCGCTCTAGATGGCCAAGCGAATTGGCCCGCAGTGCGAAGCCGCCGAACACGAATATCTGTCTGGGGAGGAAAGTCTCACCTAGACCGTGTCGCTGACGATGATTGAAGGAGCCATCGAGCCTTGCAGCGACGTCACAGAGGAACTCTCAATGAAAGAACCAATGTCGGTGACAAAACCGGCGGATCTCTGGTAGGGGGTCCCGATCTGTGCGTCAAGGCTGATGTTAATAGGAAGCAAGGGAGACAGATGTTTACCCAGGTTCGGGCCCTCTCGATGCAGGTAAAACCCTACTTCCTACTTGATTAATATTGATGATATGGGTAGTACAAGAGTAGATCTACCACGAGATCGTAGAGGCTAAATCCTAGAAGCTAGCCTATGATGGTATGATTGTAATTGTGATCGGCCTTCTAAGGACCAATCTCTCCGGTTTATATAGACACTGGAGAGGGATAGGGTTTACATGGAGTTGGTTACAAGGAAGGAAACACAATATCAGGATCGCCAAGCTTGCCTTCCATGCAAAGGAGAGTCCCATCCGGACACGGGCCGAAGTCTTGAGTCTTGAAGCGTGAAGATACAAGACTCAAGACTTCGGCCCGTGTCCGGATGGGACTCTCCTTTGCATGGAAGGCAATCTTGGCGATCCGGATATTGTGTTTCCTTCCTTGTAACCGACTCCATGTAAACCCTAGCCCTCTCCGGTGTCTGTATAAACCGGAGAGGTTGTTCCTTAGAAGGCCGATCACAATTACAATCATACCATCATAGGCTAGCTTCTAGGGTTTAGCCTCTACGATCTTGTGGCAGATCTACTCTTGTACTACCCATATCATGAATATTAATCAAGCAAGAAGTAGGGTTTTACCTCCATCGAGAGGGCCCGAACCTTGGTAAACATCTGTGTCCCTTGCTTCCTGTTACCATCAGCCTTGATGCACAGATCGGGACCCCCTACCCAAGATCCGCCGGTTTTGACACCGACATTGGTGCTTTCATTGAGAGTTCCCCTATGACGTCGACGCAAGGCTCGATGGCTCCTTCAATCATTGTCAGCGACACGGTCCAGGGTGAGACTTTTCTCCCCGGACAGATCTTCATGTTCGGCGGCTTCGCACTGCGGGCCAATTCGCTTGGCCATCTAGAGCGGATCGACAGCTACGCCCCTGGCCGCCAAATCAGGTTCGGAAACCTGAACTACACGGTGGATATCCGCGGAGACTTGATCTCCGACGGATTCGGGCCCGCGCCAGGAGCACCGGACAGTCACGGCGAGTATGGCCTGGACCTGCTGTCGGACAACGCTCGGTATATCATACCTGCAGTAGCCCCGGACTCAAATCCGGAGCAGGCTGCGTTGCCTAGGGACGGAGGGATGGACCCCGCCCCGCTGGCCATACCCTCATCGGCGGTGGAGCCGAACACATGCCTCGCTTCTGAGGATGCCTGTGACTCCGGATCACTGGATTCATATCTGGTTGTAGGATCCAGTCTGCGCGTTCCTGAGCCCGCCGAACCTGGTTGGGCTCAGGTAATAGAGTTCACCACTGCGGACATCTTTCAGCACTCGCCCTTTTGCGACATGCTGAACTCATTAAAGTCTCTCTCTTTGTCAGGAGGCTTTCGGCCGAACTATGTCTGGCTCGAGTGGGAAGCAGGCGACGATGAGATTCGCTGCCCACCCACCACCCACTTCATAGACACGGTTGATGATTTAACCGACGTTCTTGACTTCAAATCTGAATCCATCGACGGTATGGACGATGATGCAGGAGAAGATTCAGAACCTATGGGGCGCTGGACTTCCGCCTCGTCACACGACATATACATGGTGGACACACCCAAGGAGGACGACAATGACAATCCGGAAGATAAAACCCCCAGGCAAAAGCCAAAGCGACGGTGTAGACGCCGTTCCAAGTCCAGCAACAGTAAAAATACAAGCAAGAGCGCCAGAAGGATCGATACTCCGGCCAACCCCGAAAGCAACAATGACCATACTGAACCTGCGATGGAGCAGGACGAACCAGGTCACATCGAACACAGTTCGGAGCAGACGCCTGAAAACAATGATCCAGAGGGACGAGTTCATCAAACCGGTCCAGGACAAGAAGACAGTCTGAATGATGACGCATTCATCATTCCGGAAGAATGTGTGGAACGAAATAACCTCCACAAAAAGCTTATGGCCACAGCGAGAAGTCTGGAGAAGCAGAAGCAACGGCTTAAAGCCGCACAGGAAACGCTCAATCGCAGATGGAACAAAGTGCTTGAAACTGAAGAAAGATATGGCGACGATTGCCATACAAAGAGCTACCCAAAACGTAAGCTACTGCCAAAATTCGATGACGAGGCCGTTCCACCATAGAGTAACACGACCAGGAGACGAGATGTACCACTCCATAACCGCAACAAAGCAGCTACAGACGCCACACACGACCTACATGAGCACCTGGATAAGAAAGCTGGCGCAGCTAGGTCCATCTATGGATCTAAAGGACACACTCCAGCGAGGGACTATGGTCACCACAACAATTACACCAACCAAATACCAGTTCGCAATAAACATTGAACACAACAACAGCCGACGGCATGCCACAGTACGTCCAGATATATAGGGGCTGCTCACCCCCTGTGCTTTACTGATGAAGTACTGGACCACGAATTTCCACAGGGCTTTAAACCTGTGAACATAGAGGCATACGACGGAACGACAGACCTAGGGGTCTGGATAGAGGACTTTATCCTACATATACATATGGCTCGCAGGGATGACCTCCACGCCATCAAATACCTTCCCCTTAAACTAAAGGGACCAGCTAGACACTGGTTGAAAAGCCTCCCCGAAAATTCAATTGGGAGCTGGGAAGAACTCGAAGACGCCTCCAGGGCCAATTTTCAAGGGACTTATGTCCGGCCTCTGGACGCTACGATTTAAGTCACATAGTCCAACAGCCCGTAGAGTCCGCCCGCAAGCTTTGGAACAGATTCCTCACTAAGAAGAATCAAATTGTTGATTGTCCGGATGTTGAAGCCTTAGCGGCATTCAAACACAGCATCCGTGACGAGTGGCTCGCCAGACACCTCGGCCAAGAAAAGCCAAGGACAATGGCAGCCCTAACAAGCCTTATGACCCTCTTTTGCGCGGGAGAAGATAGCTGGCTAGCCAGTAAAGGCACCAGTGACCCCAGCACATCCGAAATAAGGGATGTCTACGGAAAGCCACAACGTAATAAAAATAAACGCCAAAACAAGGAAGAGAGCCCGGATAACACAACGGTTAATGCCGTATTAAGGGGCTCTCAACCTAATCAACAAAACAAGACATCTAAAGGCCATAAAGAGGGACCGTCCGGACCGAATAGAGTCCTAGACAGATTGTGCATAATCCATGGCACCCCTGACAAGCCTGCAAACCACACGCACAGAGAGTGCTGGGTCTTCAAGCAGGCCGGCAAATTGAATGCCGAACACAAGGGAAGGGAAACACCAAGTGAGGACGAGGATGAAGCTCGCCAACTGAACACTGCGGGACAGAAAAAATTCCCGCCAGAGGTTAAAACAGTAAACATGATCCACGCGACTCATACATCCATGAGAGGGCACGAACGCGCGCATAAAGACGCGCACGATATAGAGCCCATCATACCCACACCTAACAATTGGATGTCTTATCGGATCACTTTCGATCACTTGGATGGCCGGACTAGTATTCGGCGCGGCGGATTAGAGGCCTTGGTGCTTGACCCAATAATTGACGGATACCGTCTCACCCAGGTCCTCATGGACGGCGGCAGTAGTCTCAATTTAATATGCGAGGACACTGTCCGCGGGATGGGGATAAACCCATCCAGAATCAGCCAAAGCAACACCACCTTTGAAGGGGTGATACTAGGCGTCGAAGCCTACAGCGGGGGCTCCATCATACTGGAGGTAACATTCGGCTCTCCAGGCAACTCCAGAAGCGAAGAATTACTCTTCATCATCGCACCCTTCCAAAGCGACTACCACGCAGTGCTCGGAAGAACGGCCTTCGCCCGCTTCAACGCATTTCCGCACTATGGCTACCTTACACTTGAGATGCCCGGTCCACGTGGCGTCATCACCGTTAGCGGAATAACAGAGCGCTCGTCAAGCGTAGAGGAACACGTGACGGCCCTCGCGGCCGGACTATAAGCGACCTCCAACATCAAAAAAATATATGACCGGTCGTTAAGACCACGGACATGGTTAGACGAGTCTGGTAGCCCAGATCGAACCAAGGGACTGTATATGTAATCCTATAGCGGATACCAGGGGCTATAACTACCCGATACAGCCCCACACTTGGCTCAACCTTACCGGCAGACCAACAACTTACACTTTTTTACTATCCATCGCGTACTAACGTTGTAACCTCCTATGAGTTTTCTTTTTTCACATACAACGTTCGCGCGACACCCTTCCAGGATATGGCACAATGGAGACAAAGGCGCAGACGTGCAGCAGGGCCC
Organism: Triticum timopheevii; assembly: GCA_963921465.1. NCBI lineage: Eukaryota > Viridiplantae > Streptophyta > Magnoliopsida > Poales > Poaceae > Triticum > Triticum timopheevii. The sequence continues at coordinate 9,367,873 of OY997272.1, forward strand.
CGTTCAACAACTTTCTTTTTAGAATAAGCCCCTGTGTAAACCTTTTCTATTGCCTCTTGTTGTTTAACCATCCCATGGGTTCCATACCCACAGAGGATACTGTCGTTTTTGGCATTTTGCCACGACAGATTAATGCACGTACCTCGAAACACAGGGTTTATAATGAATAGGCATTCTTGAGCCCATCATCCATTATAAAGTCCGAATACCTTCAGGAGTGTTCGGCGTCACGAGTTAGGCCTTATATGCATCAGCTCTGAATCATGTCTTTGGTCAAATGTTGGGTTTGCCCGGCTCCTGGATTTGCCGCCTTACATTCCGTTATTATCGGCTAAGGTGGCCAAAGGAGAACTACTACGATTGTGCCCTAGTTATTCTGGATGAGCACCTCATTAGAGAAAGCCGAAAACTGACTGTCATGATGCAGCGAGAGACTTTTCAACCACTCGAGGACTCACCGGAATATTTAGGATTCCTCCGCATTAACGAAGGGCCATTTCCTGGTCATGTACATACGCGCCCATATTTGGATGCACGCGAAAGTACCAGGGGCTACATAGTAGCCCCAATGTTAGACTCCCATGGCTAGGCAAAAGTCTTACAGCTATATAGTCCGGTTTCCTAGTTCGACGTGCGATCACCTCCTTAATGGACCAAGACGTTGGATCAAGTGTGATCAAGCATATTTCTTCTCGAACACCCCCGCATTGTATGCATGGGGGCTGAAGCCAACGACTGCTAACTTTCGGATTACATATTTATATATACATATATATAAACGGCCGCACAGGGGACATAATCATATTTTCAGGCAAATAGTGTAAATATAGCCTCATAATCAAAATAAACATTGTTCTTACAATGATTTCGTTCATCATTCGAACAAGACATTCTTCGAGCACTGCGCCTCTATTAGACGGGCAGCTTCTGTGACCTGCGCCTAGTATTGCTCGGCCGGATATTGGCCCCCCACCGGATCCTGGGCCGCTATAATGATGGCATCCATATCCATCCAATAGGCTTTAACGCGGGCGAGAGCCATCCGTGCACCCTCTATACACGCCGACCTCCTCATGGCATCGATCCGAGGCACGGCCCCAAGGAACTGTTGCACCAAACCAAAGTAACTGTCCGGCTTAGGCCCCTTTGGCCAAATATGGTCTATTACAGACCACATTGCAAGTCAGGACAGCCTGTGAAGCTCCGCTACAGCAGCCATCTTGTCACTTAACGGCAGCGGGCGAGTGGGAGCATGGAATTGCAACCAGAAAAGCTTCTCCACTTCCTTGTCACCTTGACCTTTGAAGAAGTCGGCAGCGTCAGCCGTACTCTTTGCCAAATCTGCATATGCGTCCGTAGGACTCCAGCGTCCATCCAGGGGAGCGTACTTCTGATCGAAAATTTTCGTCCGCAGCAAATAGGAGCCCTCAGCCGCGATTTCACCGGCCTGTCGAAGCTCCTCCCGCGCACCCCTGAGCTCGGTCTGGATTTCCTTGGTGGCATTCAGTGCCTTGTTCAGTTCGACTGAATTATCCTCATGTTCCTTTTTAAGGAGCTCATACCGGTCAGCAGCATCTTTTAACTCAATAGCCATTTCGGCTATCTTTTCCTCGCTTCGGCGATGAGCAGCCTGTTCGGCCCTCAATTCCTCGGCCGCCTTTAGGGAAGCCGCATTGCTCACCCGAGCTTGTTCCTTGGCTTGAGCAAGTTCCGCCCTCAGGGCCTCCACGACAGCAACACCATATGCAGTCCAAACATATTACATCAATATCATGCCACCTTCATATTTTCCTATACAAGGGAAGACATGACACATACCTTGTGATTTGTCCAGACGCTCATTCACCAGCGTGATATCGGCATTAATCGACCCAATTTGCCTTGTTAGTTCGGCAACTTCAACGGACTGGCCGGCGTCCGGACCCACAGGTATCTACACATATTTTACAGCACAATCATTGGTTTATGATCCCCCGTTTGCCGCCTAGGGCGGGCAACCAGAGTCTCAGGGTCTACTATCTATATGGAGCACACCTAGCGAGTGCTTCACAGCCAAAGAAATAGTGTATTCTTCATTACATACCTCAAAGCCTCTAAGCAGGCTTGTGAATGTTTCATTCAAGCCGCTTGTAGCGGATGAAATCTTCTTGAGCACCGCGCTCATTAACGAGCAGTGCTCCTCCGAGAGCGCAGCTCGCTCCTCAAGGCGGCTGACGTATTGGCTTCCAGCTTCAGCAGATCCGGACTCCTCCGTGACGACACCTCAGTGTCACCCGCTTCATGAGTCGGAGAGGCGGGTGGGGTCTCTCTCTCCATCATCTCCGGAGGAAGGTCCCTCGAAGACGAACCCTATTGAGAAGAGCCGCTTGCCGGACTGCAAAAAGTTGAAGCCTGGTTATTGGTCCAGGATAAACACAGTACCCTCGGATTGTGAATTGACTTACAGCTCGGTTGAGGGCTGGCCCGTTGGTGGGCATGATGCGGTGAGGGTGCCCGTCGGGGCAAGGCCCCCTGGGGATGTCTTTTTCCCTGGTTGGGGCATCTCTGTCTCCAAGTCTTCGGAGGCAGCCCTCTTCTTCCCGCGCGGGGAGGAGGCCTTAGCCTCCCTTTCCCGACTATCCTCCTTAGGGGAGGTAACAATTCCCCCGGTTCGGATGCGTAGCGTACGGGGTTCGGTTTCTTCGTTGTTCCCCTTGTCTTTCCCCGAGGGCATCTTGCTGAGTACCCGGTCTAGCATCTTGGCCACGGTGGGACCAGGTGAACCTTCGGGAAGTGGCGCCGCACACCTGATTCTCTCCGCCTTGCTGAGCCATTCCTGGCCACGGAGGATTTTCAGAATAAACAACTATGACTAACTCAAAACAAGGTGTCCCGGTGTCAAGATTACTTACTTGGGTATCTAGGCGATTGCAGCTTAGGCCCGCGTCCTCGGTCATGTCCGGACACTCTACTTTCTGTTCGAAGAATAATTTGCACATCTCTTCGAGCTTCAAGCCGAAGAAGTGCTTGAAAGTCCGCGGACCCTCCGGATTGAACTCCTACATCCGGAGAGGCCGGCGTTGGTGAGGGAGTCCTGAATTAGGGGGTATCCGTACAGTGGGACTGTGTACTACATCCGGACTATTGAAGCGAGAAGATACAAGACTCAAGACTTCGGCCCGTGTCCGGATGGGACATTCCTTGGCGTGGAAGGAAAGCTTGGCGATCCGGATATTATATTTCCTTCCTTGTAACCGACTCCATATAAACCCTAGCCCTCTCCGGTGTCTATATAAATCGGAGAGGTTGGTCCTTAGAAGGCCGATCACAATTACAATCATACCATCATAGGCTAGCTCCTAGGGTTTAGCCTCTACGATCTCGTGGTAGATCTACTCTTGTACTACCCATATCATTAATATTAATCAAGCAGGAAGTAGAGTTTTACCTCCATCGAGAGGGCCCGAACCTGGGCAAACATCTGTGTCCCTTACTTCTTGTTACCATCAGCCTTGACGCACAGATCGGGACCCCCTACCCGAGATCCGCCAGTTTCGACACCGACAGTTGGCACGGCAACATCCGTCGGACTAGCATCACTTGCATTATGCTGACAAGGTTAACGCCCTTCTCAAGAAGCTCCTGGATGCGATTCTGCAGTACTGGAACATCACCAGCGGGCCCCCAATTCCGCCCTACATCGGTCCAAGACACTAGCTGTGACGGGGGGGGGGGGGGGGGGGGCGAGCGGAACTCGGGAGCGGCCGCCCACTTCGTGCCTCCGGGAGCCATGCCATAGAACCACCTCCATTGCCATACGTCGGATACTTCCGGGAAAGAACCCTCTGGCCACGGGGCATCAGCGTTCCTGCTTGTTACGGCGCCTCCGCACTCCACGTGTCGCCCCTCAATCATCTTTGGCTTCACATTGAAGGTCTTAAGCCATAAGCCGAAGTGTGGGGTGACATGGAGAAAAGCCTCGCACAAGATGATGAACGACGAGATATGGAGGATGGCGTCTGGAGCCAGATCATGAAAATCCAACCCATAATAGAACATGAGCCCCCTCACGAAGGGGTCAAGGGTGAAGCCCAAGCCGCAGAGGAAGTGTGGGACAAAAACGACACACTCAGTAGGCTCCGGTGTGGGGATGACTTGCCCTGGAGCAGGAAGCCTGTGCTGAATATCGGCGGTCAGGTATCCGACCTACCTAAGCCTCGCAATGTCTTCCTTTTGAATCAAGGAGGCTACCCATCGGCCCTGAGGGGCGGATCCGGACATACTGGAGGATTTAGGGTGTCAAAGCTTGGGTTTCGGGTGTTAGAGCTTGGGGTACGAGAAGGCGCGAGGAAGGTGGAAAAGAGGCATAGGCCTCGACCCCTTTATAAAGAGGGTGAATATCAAGAGTCCTTGGTGTGACCGTTTGAGGCTTATCTAAAAACACATGGAGTTATACCAACGGCCGTCGTGGGGTCACGCACGCCCATATTAATGGAAAATCCCGTAATAAGAGGAACACGATCTCTGCCTCGACGGGACGTGCCAATAAAATCGCCTCGTAACACGAGTCGTTGTGGGGTAAGAAACGCCGGTTCGCGTTGGACCAGACCACGATGCACGGGCACGACGCACGAAGATTGACAGCAGATCAGATTTATGCCATATGAAGATCATCTTGCAGATCCGGACACGATTCAAGCGTTCAATAATTACTTTGGAGTATTCGGAGAAGGAACCCACCTTGCAATGCCGAAGACAATACTACACGCCGGACTGATCGTCATTGAAGCCTCGTTCAGAGGCTACTGAGGGAGTCCTGGATTAGGGGGTACCCAGACAGCCGCACTGTGTACAACGTACGGACTATTGAAGCGTGAAGATACAAGACTCAAGACTTTGGCCCGTGTCCGGATGGGACTCTCCTTTGCATGGAAGGCAAGCTTGGCGATCCGGATATTGTGTTTCCTTCCTTGTAACCGACTCCATGTAAACCCTAGCCCTCTCCGGTGTCTATATAAACAGGAGAGGTTGGTCCTTAGAAGGCCGATCACAATTACAATCATACCATCATAGGCTAGCTTCTAGGGTTTAGCCTCTACGATCTCATGGTAGATCTACTCTTGTACTACCCATATCATCAATATTAATCAAGCAGGAAGTAGGGTTTTACCTCCATCGAGAGGGCCCGAACCTAGGTAAACATCTGTGTCCCTTGCTTCCTGTTACCATCAGCCTTGACGCACAGATCGGGAGCCCCTACCCGAGATCCGCCGGTTTTGACACCGACATAGATCATGTGATATCCCATTGTCACCACAGATAAGCACATGAAAGACATACATCAAGTGTTCTCAAATCCATAAATACTCAATCCGATAAGATAACTTCAAAGGGTAAACTCAATCCACTACAAGAGTGCCGAGGGGGAGAAACATCATAAGATCCAACTATAATAGCAAAGCTCCCGATACATGAAGATCGTGCCATATAAACAACACGAGAGAGAGAGATCAAACACATAGCTACGGGTACATACCCTCATCCCCGAGGGTGAACTACTCCCTCCTCGTCATGGAGAGCGCCGGGATGATGAAGATGGCCACCAGTGATGAATTCCGCCTCCGGCCGGGTGCTGGGACAGGCTCCTGAGAGGTTTTTGGTGGGTACAGAAGCTTACGGCGGCGGAACTCCTGATCTAGGCTATGTTTCGGGGGGTTCTGTATTTATAGGAGGGTTTGGCGTCAAGAACAGCTCAGGAAGACCCACGAAGTGTCCACGAGGCACAGGGGCGCGCCCTGGGGGGGGGGGGGGGGCGCCGTCCACCCTCGTGGGCCCCACGGGACTCCTGTCCGATAACTTTTTGTTCCAGTATTTTTTATATTTTCCAGAAAAAATCTCTGTTGATTTTCACCGCACTCCAAGAGCTTTTATTTCTACACAAAAACAACAGCACGGTAGTTCTGCTGAAAACAGCGTCAGTCCGGGTTAGTTCTAACCAAATCATACCAAAAGCATGTAAAAATATTATAAACATGGCACGAATACATAAAAAATTATAGATACGTTGGAGACGTATCACTACACATCACATCTAGACAACTTCAGCCGCTCGCCCAACTGCTGCCACCGACCAGAGGAGGACCAGACCATTGCTGGAAGACGTCACCCGCACATCTTCCTCTGGCAACGCCAGGGTTTTTTGGAGGAAGGATGGCTCTTGCTAGTGGAGTCTAGGTCAACAGCCGAGCCACCCAGCAGAGCAATGTGCAACCGTTTTTGGACTGAAGGCACCTTGGCCCTGCTTCCACTGAACATGTGAAGAGTATGTATGTACAACAAAGCTAAAGTAGGCACTGGTCAACCACCTCGATCACACAGAATATAACTATAAAAGAACTCCCAAACTTCATATCTTCACAGATGTCGACTGATCTTTAGGTTGGGCCATGCACATCGCAAACGGACAAGATATACTTATGAATCAGAACTAGGAGGTAGTGGAACATTTTGACAGATAGATTGTCTTTTCAAGCAGCAACAGATCCAGTACCCATCCAGCAATAGTTGTTACTGACTAAAAAACACAGTTATTCTCAGTTCTTACGTTGATTCAGCTGCTCTTCTTAGCACTAACTAGAATTTGGTAAATGACCAGAGGGCACTTACAATACTATCCTTTGCTCATCAGAAACTGCATGTCTGTAAAATTCATGGTAATCATAAATCTCTTTATTATGTTAAATAGTTTTCAAATAACAGTTTAACGAGCATGCGTTTGAAATGTTACATCAGAGAACAAAAGAGATTAATATATTGTAACAAAATAAAAGTCCAGTGGCATGTATAGAGTTGAACTAGCTTTTATAAATGAATGAACAAAAAATTTCATTGCAACCGCAAGGTAGAAAGGCCTACATAGAAACAAATTGTTCAACATTGATAAAAGATTTATATATCAAACTCAAACGGGTTTGTAGAGACGACTTATAATTGTGCAAGTGACTTAATAAATTTAAATTAGTTATGACCTCTTTGATTTGCGGGATTATAAAAAAACATAGGAAGAGAAAAATGTAGGAATATTCTTAGCGTTCGTTATGATAGACCCGTAGAGTTTTGACTGCAGCACATGCATGAGTCATATAACACTGAACTCTTGATTATTGTGCAGGATTGTGTTGTAATGACTGAACCGAACTATGCATAGAACTTGAAGGATGATAGATAATCCTGCTGCACCATTGTAGTTTTGTTTCCAGTTCCGTTCAGTTAGCTGAATAAGCGCTCATGTGGCATGCTGCAGTAACGTCTCAACTGATCCATTTGTTTTCAGTTAGTTTGTTAGCTAATCTTGCTCACATGACTGGTTCATGGGATGGCATGAACTTAAGCGGGAATGTAAGGAAACGTAGCACACACGCTTGGTGGAGCGTCGTGGGATGGCACGACCTGTAAGCTCGCCGGGCATGAGCATTTTCTTCCTTATATCTCACAGTTCAGTTTGGCTGCATACAATAAATAATAGAAAGACGGAAAAGGCTGTACGCAGTTCACAGTGCAAAAAACATTCAGAGTTCATTTTCTTCTACCTCTCGCTCACTCTATTGTTCTCTCGTGCTTGTGTCGCTAGTCCTGATCAGGCAACAACAAAGGACAAATGCCATAGCTGCACGTGACCAATATGAAGCAGGAGACAGATTTCAGTATAATTCGATGCGAGAGAAAATTTTCGAGCCACACACTACTAGGGAAAACCTTATACACAGAAATTTAGCAACAGCGCGGGTCAAAAAACTGCGCTAGTGCTATATAGCAGTAGCGATCAAATAAAAACCGCGCTACAGACACAAACTTAGCAGTAGCGCTTGTGGTAAAGAAAGTGCTACTACTAATAATCCCATTGGCAGAATGCTAGGCTACGCATAGCAGTAGCGGGCTTCAAAAAAACGCGCTACTGCTAGAGCACAGTTAGCAGCGCGTTTCCTGAGAAGAGCGCTACTACTAACGGAAATAAAATAAGATGAAAAACAAATAGAAATTTAAATGAAAATGAAAGAACTAGAAAAAGGAGAAAGGGAAAAATAAAATGTAAAGCAAAATAAACGAAAAAGCGAAAATTCGGAGGAAGGCATAGCAGCAGCGTTTGTTTGTAAGAGGCGCTATAGCTAACGTAGCTGCAGCGTGTGTCCTAGACCCCCGCTATAGAAACAGAATAGAAAATTAAAAAAGGAAGAAATTTACATAGCTATAGCAGCAGCGCGTTTTGAAGAAAGCGCTATAGCTATCTTAGCTATAGCGTGTTTTGCGAAACGCGCTACCGCTAAGTTTGACTTAGCCAAAAAACCGTTTCCCCCCGGCCACCACTTCCCCCAAATCCCTCAAACCCACCCCGCGCGCGCGCCGCCGTCTCCCCGATTCACAGTCGCCCCACTTCGCCGCCGACGACGACGCCACCAGAGCCGTGCGCCGTCGATGACACCGGAGCCGCCCCCAACGCCACGGAGCCGCACGGCCTCGTCAACGCCACCGGAGCCGCCGTCGACACCACCTTCCTTGCCGTCACCGGAGACGCCCCTGCCTCCCTCGCCACCACTGCCTCCGTCGCCACCACCGGAGCCATCATCTGTAAGCCCCCACCCCTCCTCTCTCTCTCATGCATAGGTTAGCCAGTTTAATTAGGTTAATTATCTAGGTTAGGGCAAAAATTTAGTTAGGGCATTGACAGAGAAGTAGTTAGGTTAACTAGTTTAATTAGGTTAATTATCTAGGTTAGTGCAAAAACTTAGTTAGGGCTTTGACAGAGAACTAGTCAGGTTAACTAGTTTAATTAGGTTAATTATCCATGTTAATTAGTGCAAAAATTTATTTTAGGCTTTGACAGAGAACTAGCTGCGTTAACTAGTTTAATTAGGGTTAATTATCTAGGTAAACTAGATTAACTAACTAGGTTAAATAGGTAGGTTAATTAGGTTCGTTGGATTAACAAGCTAGGTTAAGTAGATTGGCAAAGGTTTTTGATTTTTGAAAAGACCACTATTTTTCAAGGAAAAGAATTTAGGCAAATTTTATTTTTCATTGAAGTGGTCATGTTATATCTTTTCATCGAAGTTGTTCGATTGTGCCGAAGTGGCTTTGTTGTTTCCAGGGAATGATGCTGAGTGGCCTATGTTTTACCGGAATGTTGATTAATTTTTGTTCCGGCAAATTTCAGGTTCCGATTTGTCCACTTTTTAGCAAAGGTCATGCCGAAATTTCCCGTGAATTTCGGCATGACTTGTGCTACAAACTAGGACATATCGAGTGCCCGGGATTTGCCGCACCAGGAAGGAGTCAACATTCCTGCAAAACAATAGTCTTTTTTTATGTCATTATTCATTTTATTAGGTCTAGAATTAATTGACAAGATTTAATCATAGGAAACATGGCTAGCAACGATGAAGTACAGGGTTCTGGTGATTGCGACGACGTCTACCGGGCGCCAGACGAATTTTTTAGCCTTACCAACGATCAACAGATGTTGTTGCTAGGCCCACCGGTGGCATCGGGGACTGAGACCGACACGCAGACCGGTGCTGAGACCGACACGTAGACCGGTGCTGAGACTGACACCGGCGCTGAGATTCAGACCGGCATCGAGACCGGCACTGAGACCGGTGCTGCCTCGGGGAGCGGAGCCGGTGTAGAACCGAAAGCAAAGAGGCAACGGGTTCCTAACAAACTCAGGACTACTAGACTGGTGGTCACGGAGGTGGACGACGGCAATTTTGAGCCAAAGGCGCCCGAGGAAGCGCGCGCATGCTACGGCAATCAAATAGGCTGCATCATACGGACAACTGCCACCATCAACGATGAGAATCTAAAGAAGATAGAAAATATGAGGAGCTCCCTCCTAAAGAAGTTTCACCAGGTATTCTTGTTCCCGGGCCGGAATGAGAAGGATTATGAAGATCCAGACAATGACCCGGCAATGAAGAAGATAAACAAACACGCCATGACCAAGTTTAGCAACGCGTTGGCCGCCTGGAAAAATCGAGTGAAAGCAAAGATCAACGACGGGGAACCCTAATCCGAGATTGTAAAGGAAAGTCCGACAATCACGGAAGAGCAGTTTCAAATATTCAAGGAGGCTTGCGAGGCAGAAGCTGCCAAAGAAAAGTCTAAGTACATGAAGGGGCTTCAAAAGAGGAACATTGGGACCCACCACCTCGGAAGCCGTGGTTACGGCGGAAAGAGGTCCAAATGGGCCAAGGAGGACGCGGAAGCCGCGAGTCTGGGCATCCCAGACCCCTTGGCGGATTTCACCATCCCGCAGGAGCGTGACGTCCTGAGGGCCCGCCACCGTTGGGACCCACTGAAAAAGGTTTATGAGGCAACAATGGTCATTACGGAGTTCATGAGACTACTGGTAATTTTAGTTTCTGATCAATTCGACTACACACATTAGTCATATTTGTAAACGATCCTTGTGCCTTTTGCAGAGAGAGCAACACCGGATTGCGGCCGAAAGCGACTCGCCATCTGAGGCATTGGCGAGGCCCAAGTGGGACACTCCATTCAACCGGGCGTTGAACATATTGAAACGACAACCGGTGGATACTCGACCGTCGTATGGACGCGTGCACGGTGTCGGAGACGGTGCCACGTGGAAGAAATACTACCGTGAGACCACGGAGGAGAAAAAGGAAAGATGGAGGTTAACTGAAGAAAGCATCGACAAGAAGGTTGAGATTGCGGTTGAGAAGAAATCATCTCAGACAGTCGCAACAGCGGTAGCTGCCGCAAAACAGGCGATTGCAGATATATCTACTTCCTTGGTAACGGGCGTTCACACATGGACAAGGGAAAATCCAAAAAGAAATGCAGAGGACTTTCCCCTTGCTGACTTCTTGGCAGCACATGCTCCCGCACCGGCTCCCGCACCTGCTCCCGCACCGGCTCCCGCATCGGCTGCCGCACCGGACGTGCTCGGTGGTGCCTCCTCTTTGGCTGAGCTCGACGCCCTCACGGTATCTGCCACACCGGCCCCCTTCAATATAAATGTATAATCTGCCGTTTTCGTTGCCTTTCAGATGTCTCACGTCGCAGACTTTTCTTTGCAGGCCGGCGAAACCCCGTGCACCATATTGTACACCATCAGCGAACAGAAGGTGGACGTGGGGAAGGGGGCGATAATGGAGCCGAAGGAACCATTGTTCCACAGCCGGTCGATCCCCCCGAACGTCTTCAAGGTTTCCGTGGCCAGTGTCAAACCGGGCCACGAGAATTTGCCTCCTCTAATACTAGTGGGGGATGACGAAGAGATCCCACGGCGGCTTGGTGATTGTTGCAATGGGTGGGTCCTGTTGTGGCCAAAGAGTCTGCTTCGTCTGGAGGCGGCCGGGAGCACACCCACGAGCACGCAGCCTCAGAAGGGTATGAACATCAACACGCCACCTACCCAATTAGCGTCGGGTGTCGGGTTGGGTGATAGCGGACGGGGTAAGCAGGTGGCTCTATTAGAGGCTGATGATGTCACCATGGATGAGGATGAGGATGACGATGGCGCTGAACAGTATGTCTATACTGGCGCCTCCTCAGGGTTTGAGCATCATGAGTCGGTGCCTGAATTACCGTCTCAACGTGTTATTGACGACCATCCGGTGGTAAAGAAGCCTAGGAAGAGAGCGAGGAAAGGCAAAAAAGCTGATTCTATGATCCAGCTGCCTCAGCAGCCTCGGCTTCAGGACCGTGTAGATATCCCCGATGCGGATAAATGGCATATCCCCGGTTGACCAATCCTACCTGAAACAGCGCTACGGGCCAGATTCGGCGATCTAAGGAGACTTCATGACGATGTGTTGCGGGTAGAGAAAGGCCTTATCGCCTTGAAAGATCCAGGATACCCACTCTATGTGGTTAACATTTCGCAGCAAATGTCGTACGTCGAGGGCTTCCCCGCGGATAAGTTCTTCCTCCGATTCGATTACATATTCGACATGTTTCACGTGAAGAAGCTGGATTTTACTTTTGTCCGCCTTTATGCCTTGCACATGAACTACATCATTGGGGTTGAGCAGATACGTTTTATCTGTGTCGCTGACCCGTAATACATGCACGAGGGCTTCTTGGGAGTCTGTGCACAGCATCGTGAATACGCGAGGGATTACATCATCAGTTTCATGCTCGCCAATAAGGACAAGGAGGCGATTCTCGTGCCTTATCATCCCGTGTAAGTCATCCGTGCTGCTATCCTTCCTTCGATTTCAATAATTAATTTGCACGGTGGAGGCTAATTAATTTGAGGTGTACTTATTTTGCGCAGCGGCGGGCGCGCCGTCCTCATCATCCTCTACCCCCGATTCTCCCACGCTCTTTACTTGGACTCGTCGAAGAACATTCACAAAAAGGATTACACCCACATCAAAGATGTTCTTGACAGTGATATGTTTTACTACCAAGCAAGGGGTAGAGAGGTTAGGGACAAGAAGAGAAGGGGCGGCAGGGCCACCTTCAGCCATAAGACCGACTTCTGCTGCATCCAGCAACCAAACGATTCTCTTAATGATGGATTCTATGTCCTACACCACATGTTGGAGTACCAACGGGATCACCAGAACCTTCACATGGCACCTAGATCTAGCGATGCCCATATTCTGCAATGGGCAAAGGACATAGGAGATATCGAGGATCATCGACTTCGAGCTGAGTTCTATAACATCCAGCGCGAACTTGCCCAAATCATCATGAATGAGGTCGTCGGAAAAACAGGGATGTTCCATGCAGAAGGACAAATGTCGCGGGAAGACGTCCGAACATGGATAGCCTCTCAGCGTCTCGACATGAAGCCTTTCACTAAGCTCGATGACTATCTCCCTGACTTGGATGGATGGCACGACATGATGGAGTGATTGTCGATATATGACAATGTGTCCGTTTAGTCCATACTTTCTTTTATGACAAAACTTTGAGTTATGCACGGTGAAACTTTATTTGTGATGTAATTAAACCGTCCTCCTCCTCGAGTAGCGAAAATCACTCTAGTTAGGTCATTTTGGGTACGATGAACTTTGTTATTTATGCTTACGATATGTTGTTTCTATTTTTGCAAAGTCTGTCTCTTTGTGTTGCTCAACTATATATGTTGCATATCATCGACTCATGTGACGATGCAGGTGCATAGATCATAAATGGCGAAGAAGTGCTACGCCAGGAGTATATATACGACAAGTGGCCGGAGTGTCAGGCCCAGGTGTACCGGTTTTCGGTTTCCGAGCGACACGCAGTACTTAGTTTAGGTTCACGCTAATGCGAGAGAGGGATACAAACTCATGTACTCAAAGTGATAGCTATTCTCGTGTATATCATTGTTTAGATGGATGACGATGTATTTGCAAGTAATCGAGACTTGTATCGCTATTTTCGAGATTGATGACGAGAGACCACTTTGTGTTGGATGATGATTATGATGATGACATGATTTGATGAGACTAATTGTATGTATATGCTATGATTACATTTGTATGTGGATGATATGCTAAAGATTATTGTATAAAGCCTATTCAAATGCAAAACAAATAAAAAACAAATATGCAGGGAAAAAAACTAATAAAACTAGTAGTAGAGAGGGGGGGATTTAGCAGTAGCGCCGACTTACCAGTAGCGCTTCCCTGTAAACGGCGCTGCAGATAATATCAGTATCGTCCTTTTCTAAAGAGCGCTGCAACTATTCATGTGTAGCAGTAGCGTGGGTCAACACGCGCTACTGCTATACGTTAGCTGTAGCGCCTTATTAGTAGCGCCGGTACCCGCGCTACTGAGAGGGCCAAAACCCGCGCTGCTGCTAGGCTTTTCCCTAGTAGTGACACTGGACTAGCTTTCACGAATGAGACAGTTTTTCTCATGTCCAATACTATTCGCGGAGCATATATAAATACATACACACATTCAGACATGTTAAACACTGGATTTCATTTTAATGTAGAACGATATTTTGCCTTGTCGCCTCCATCACACTTACGAAAGACCAAAGTAACCCTTACCCAAGTAGGCAAACATTTTCTTTGTGTATCTTGGTTTACCATTCCTGGAATCCAGCTAATTAAAAAATAATAAACAGGATAAATTATCGGCGATAAATTTCCTGATACCAAAACACATATACTTGTATGCATCAAGCAAGAGATAGTTTCCAAGTTACTGAACACATAAGAGGTGGTGTTAAAGGGTCATGTAGCAACCAAGCAATAAAGATTAGACTGCACTGTGTCCAAATTATTTAGCAGTGGTTGTTTCTTCTCTAGTAATGATCACATGATTAATGAATAAATTTTGTGAACACTTCCTTTTTGTTTTGTGCACTAAACCTCAGTTTAACACTCTCACCTAACAAAATTATTTTGATTTTTTAACAAAAGAATTTACTTTGAGGTCAGATGCATGGTCTACCAATAATGACTAATGCATTGTCAACAGCCAGAGAATGCAAACATGTTTGTGTGCAGCCTGGACCATGCCAAATTTTGGGACACATATGCATCAAAGTCAACTGACATCTTAGGATCAGAAGCATATCAAAATAAACTCTCAATAAAAAAACATCAAATTTGTCATTGAAACAACGGTAAACTGACATAGACCCCATACCAGCTTTCATAGAGCATGAATAGTTAACCGTTGTGGCTGCTCCATTCGTGCTTCCTCCTGATGTTGTGCTCTTGGATGTGCTTTTTGCCAGCAGGGCCTTCTTGCCTGCCTCTCGAGCCAATGCATCAGATATGCAATCGTTACTTTTCATGTTGCTGAAACATGAGAGGTGCTAAAGTATCATGTAGCAGCCAAACAATGTAAGCAACTGGAGATTGGTGGTGTGCCCTATCTACCTCTGGGCCTATGAAAGCATTATCTTCCTCTTCCGCAAGTGAAGATCTAAGCAGCATTATCATAATTAAATCACTAGCAAGTCTCACAAAAATCAACTATGGATACCAAGAAATAGTGTAAAGCCAAAGTAAAATATGCACGGAATGGGAAACTAGAGTTCCAAAACAAGCATTACATAGCACTATGTGAAATTAATAAACTAGTGCTACTTTTCGATAAAAATAGAGCACATGGTATCATGAATTGACGATTTGTATCAAGATGGATTGATATAAATTTAATTCTTGCAAGGACAAATACTGAATAAGGAAACCTGAGAAGCCTTAAACCTCCGGATGTTCCAATTGATTAATTGTTTCAGATGGTTTCACTATTGCAGCTATTGCCATTTTCCAATTTCTAGAAACCCTCTGATGAAAAGATCATTACAAGCACATAATTGTATTTAGCCTTTAGCAATGGCTAGGCATCAAAACAATATTTGTATCATGTTCTAGCTTTAGTGGAGCCCTCTAATCAACCAAGTGAGGCCCATAATAGGAAATTAGATCCATAACATGACCAGATCAACAGAGAAACAAACAAGACATTGTATTCTTATATATATATATATATATATATATATATATATATATATATATATATATATATATATCTAGTTCAATCCTAAAAGCAACCGTCTGTACATTAGCTGACCTGGTCGTGCACATATAGCACGCACGATCACCACGTCCTGGCGCACGTCGCCCTCCTGTACTGAGCGCTCTAGCGCCCCTCCCAGTACCCATATATACTTGAGATGTATAGAACGGCAACACCTGTGGTGCAATTCATCCACTCCTCTCCCGTCTACATGGTATCAGACGACACCGTCGTCATGCGCCTGTAACCAATTCCTCCGTTGCCCTTCCCTTCCCGACGGTCATGGTATCACGCCCCACGCCCCAGCGATGCGGCCTGGGTCCAGGACAACGCTCATGTCGTCTCTTGGCAGTACACTCACGTTAGCCCCGAGATATTCGGGCTGGTGCATCAACGCGGCACCATAGCGCCCAAGCTCTGGGCGGCGATCACGTCGCTCTTCTTGGAAAACAGTGAGCACCAGGCCATCTTGCTTGCCACTGAATTCTGCCGCATCAAACAGGGCGGCGGCTCCGTCATCTCCTACTTTGCGCGCCTAAAGGAGTGCGCAGATCGACTGGCAGACCTCGGCGAGCCGGTGGGCGATCGCGAGCAGGTCCTCAACATGTTTTGTGGTCTTCATCCCCGGCTTCGCTACGTCAATGTGATGCCCGGGTAATTAAGATACCGTAACCCTCAGGCAATGATGCCATGTCACCTCGATTACTGTTGATAATCTCGTGTTAGTTCGAAACCGATTCGGAATTCAACTTCAAATTAAAGGCAAACAATAAAAGTTTTCAAATGTCAAAACTAGAATGTTCAGGTTGTGCCAAATTATACATAAGTAATAATGATGGTGAAACAAATATGTTTAAAAGTGTTTGAACGTCCTAAAATTAAATAAAACCGTATCAAAACAATAAATTAAATACATTATATAATTAATAAAATATTAGACTATTTTATTTAGATTCCCAAAGTTATGTGGCAAAAGTATAATTGTTTAGACTACTTTAGGAACCAGTTATGTATTTTATTGAAACAAAAATAAAAAAACAGCAAAGAGAAAATAGATAAAAACCAAAAAACTTAAACAAAAGAGAAATAAAAAAACAGAACCCCCAGGCCAACTGGGCCATGACCCAGCGGGCCGGCCCACCGGCCCAACCGCGCCGCTGGCCTATATGGCCTGCCGACTCTTGAACCCTAGCCTCTCCCCTTCTCGATCCCCTCTCACTCCCCTTGCCCCCTGGATCTGGATGGCGCCCTTCCCCGTCGCCCTGCACGACCCCCCCCCCCCCCCCGCCCCACTCCTCCCGCATGAACCCCACTCCTCCCAACTGAGACCTTCGCTCCCTCTGGTTCTCCAGCTTCGCCGAGCACACCGCGCCCGATGCCTTGCTGCGCAGAAGCTCCAACTCGCCGGCGTGCCCGCGCCCGAGGGCCGCCCTGCTCAGGCCAACCATGTCCAACTGCTTTGCCTGCCCTGACCTCGTCGACTACAAGGAACGGACCGAGACCGGAGCCACTACAACCTCGACATCGGCTGCTTCTTCCCGACGGCCGCTGTCACCATTGTCGGTTCATCTCCTCCCTCAGCGCCTCCCCGACCTCTCCTAGCTCGTCCACGGCCTCCCCGGGGTGATCCGCACTTCTTCCCCTTCCCCCCTCTTCGGTTTGTCTCCGTTTAGCCACCGTCCCCATTTCGCCCGCCATGGCCGGTCCGTCAGAGCCCCCCCACCCCCCGCTCCCGCACGCACTCGCGCCGTTTGTGGGAGTCCTGGACTAGGGGTCCTCGGGCGTTCTATCAGTTAATGTGGCCGGACTGATGGACCGCCAAAATAAAAGACAGAAGATTACCTCTCGTGTCCGGTAGGGACCCCCCTATGCGTGGATGGCAATTATAGGTGTCCGGATATCTTATTCCTTTCTGTAAACCCAACTTTGTACAACCCTAAGCCCCTCGGGTGTCTATATAAACTGGAGGGTGGATCGGAGGCAGGACCACAACATTGCTAGGCTAGATAATCTAGGGTTAGCCGAATCGATCTCGAGGTAGATCAACTCTTGTAACCTCTATAGCCTCGAAAATAATCAAGAAAGAGTAGGGTTTTACCTCCATTAAGAGGGCCCGAACCTGGGTAAACACTGTGTCCTTTGTTTCAAGTAACCATTGGTCCTCAGACATACAGCTTGGGCCCCCTACGCGAGATCTGCCAGTTTTGATACCGACATTGGTGCTTTCACTGAGAGGCCACTGTATCGTCTATAGAAGGATCGATGGCTCGCTTCTTCATCACCAATAATGCTACGTCCAAGGAAATCTTTCTCCCTGGGCAGGTCTTCGTGTTCGGTGGCTTTGTGCTTCGTGCCAACTCGATCAGCCGCCTCGAGCAGGTCGATAGTTACGCCCCCGGCCACCAGATCAGGTTTGAAAACCTGAACTATGTTGATGACATCCGAGGAGACCTAGTCTTCGATGGGTTCGAGGCCTCGGCCGCCACAATGTGTCCCCGCCAAGGAGATTCTTCGGATCCCCTATTAGATCCCGTACTGGGGTCAACCCCCATACCTACCTCGGCCTTAGATCCAGGGCATGTCTCATTGTCCCACTACTAGGGAAAACCCTAACAGTAGCGCGTGTTTTGTGCCCACTAGTAGCGCGGGGGCGCGCGCTACTAATAAGGTGCTACAGCTATTGCTTAGCAGTAACGCGTGCCAGCACGCACTACTGCTAGGAAAAATAGCTGCAACGTTTGTTCAGTACCATGCTACTGCTAAGGTAACTACTTGCAGCGTGTTTTCTTTCCATCGCTACTAGCATTTTTTTATTTTTTTTATTTTTAGTGTATTTATGCGCCATCATACAAATATTGGTACAATACCAACTGTTATGAGGTTTACATCATTATGTCCATAACAGTGTGTCAAATGAAGGTGGATTAGGTTCAAGTGGAGGCAATGTGTGGTGCATGTCAAAAGTATACTACTAATCCAAACTTGATCTAGTTTGGACTAGTAGTACTTTCGATGTGCACCACATGTTGCCTCCACTTGAATCTAATCCGCCAGCACAAGCTATTTAATCATCATCATAGTCATTACCACGAACAGTATTTATTTAATCAGCACTAACACTAGCTAATAATAATCATCATAGTCATTACCACCAACACTAGCTATTTTATTATCATTATAATAGTGTAGCACATCATCATCCTCAAACTCATTTCTAGCTAGCTAATCACTCCTGCTGCTCTCTATTAGGTAAAATAACATAAAACATGTATAGCTCTCCTCCTCGATCAAACTGGAGCATGCAGATGAACCTGTCTCCTAATCGTGGGTAGCACATCTGTTTGCTGCCTCCTAGTACTTCTCTGCGCTCCCCCATCACATATTTGGTCCAGTCTTGCACTATTAAGCATCCGTCGGTAATCTTGAATGCACTAAAGTAATCTGTAGGATATCTTGGCCGTAAGCTGATAATACTCATGGTATCTTTAGTCTCGATCCCATAAGGCAGAACATTCATCGGGAGTCCCTGTTGAAGAACATCATACAGTAACATACTTAGCAATGAAGTTTAGCTTCAGAGATAATGTATGAAAAAGATGCACCGATGATAAATAGTAAAAATCTTACCATCCTTCCTAAATAGATGTGACCGTAGTTCATTATGTACACTATTGGTCGCACATTTTCAGTACTAACATTTCTAAATGCAGGAAGAAAGTTTGTCTTGACAGTATCAGGACCCTCAAGCCATGAAACATAATGACTGAGCTCCTCGCAGTTGAGTTCAGCCCTAGGACAGTATACGGTCCTGTCTACCAAGCGCTGGACATGTTTGCTTGCACCGAAGTAAGCTGACAATACAAATTAGTTGTCAACTATTTTTGAATAAACAATATCAAAGAGATAAATATGGTTGAGAAACTTACATAATGGTATAACTAGAGGCATTTGCACATCGACCCAAATGTCGGTATTACCTTCAATATCATCTTCTAGACGAATATCAAAGGTGATAACCATATCAGGCTCAAATGCATAAGTCTTGCATAGAGCTCGCCATGTTTTGCATCCAAAATAGGTGTAGTCGTCTGAATTGTATAACTTTGCATGGAAAATATAACCATGCTCGGTCTTCAAGTAAACTTTATTTTCCTCCATACTATGACTGAAACCTATCTTATCCAATACAATAACTCTTGCATGGCAGGGGATACGCTAGTAGAATAGTAAAAAAAAGTTGAAGCAAATGAAGCAGATGTCATGCTTAATTACGAAAAAGACTTGTCGTTATGACTTACTGTATCCACTTCGAAGTTCTCGTCCAGCTTTATGCTGAAGCGCCTATCATCATCTAGGAAGATTCCGTCACACAGGCCGCGCTCGTCTTCGCAGTATTTGCAAATACCGAAATCCTTTTCGTCATCAGACATTTCCTATGTTCATAGTTAAAACATTAATTGAAAATCAATTGAAGACAACTACCAAGATACTCAATACACAAATCCGGGGCACTCGATATTTCCTACATATTCTGGCACAAGTCATGCCAAAATTCACGGAAAAATCCGGCATGACCTTTGCTAAAATAGGACATATCGAGCGCCTGAAATTTGCCGGAACGGAAATGAATCAACACTCCGGAAAAACATAGGCCACTCGAAGGTGTAACCTGCAAACATGACCGGCCACTTGGATATTGAGCAACACAAGATATACATTTCAAAATATCTTATAGGACTCAAATTAGCATGCATTCAATAAGCAAAAGTAAATCATCTCATGCGTTAGTACATCGTCGAATATTATCACTAATACATCACGAATAGTGTCATACATATAACATCACTAATACAACTAAAACTCTAGCACACGACGGGTATCGGCGCGGGCGGTGGACACCCACAGAGAAGGCACCATCACGGGATCATAGCTCCAGTGAGATCCCCGGAGAACCTGCCAGGTATTGGAGAACGACCTGTGCTCCAACGCAAACAAGTAGCGACGGACGTGTGCGTCCTCCTCACTGACACGGTGACGCACCACCTTCGCGGAGTCCTCGAGGCTCTGGATCATCACTGGCCCACGCGACCGCCACCAAAGAAGGTTCGGGTCAACGACAGGCTGGCTCCTCACCAACCTGCGCCCCCCGGTAGGTAGCGCCTCCCAGTACCACCCCAGCGGAGCCCAGTCCCGGACATGGCCGATCTGGTCAAGCAGGTGTCATCCTCCGCCGACTCGGGAAAAATTGTACCACGTCGAGGCGGGAAAAATTGCTTTAACTAAAAAATCACCTAATTAGTACCTAGTTATTACTAACTAGTTCTTACTAACTAAATAGAATAAGGTCAAATTTTACTCGTTTTATTATGCATTACACTAGTGTTTATTCATCATCTAAGAAAACATCACCTAAGAAAAAATCCCAGCCGCATCTGTATCCAATTCATTTCCACCCATAGATGAACCCTAACTATTTGATGCAACTAAAATTTGAAGAACCCTATCTAGGCAGAGGTAGGAGAGGGGGAGGAGCAGGCGTGCTCACCTCGATCGGGTGCCTGCGGCGAGAGAGGGGCAGGCGTCGTCGAGGTCGGGCATGGGGCTCGGGCGCACGACGGAGGGCGACGTCGAGGTCGGGGCCGGGGGCGGCGTCCGGGGCGGCGTTCAGGTCGGGGGCGGGGGCGGCGTTAAATCCGGGGTCGGGGGCGGCGTAGAGGGTGTGCGGAGAGCGCGCGGCGACCGACGGGCGACGGCGGCGGCGAGAGCGGTGGAGTTCGATTTGGGGGGAAGTGGCCGTGGGGAAGGACGAACGCGGTAGTTAAGTCAGAAGTAGCAGTAGCGCGTTCCAGAAAGCGCGCTAGTGCTACATTAGCTACAGCGCGTTCTGGGATACGCGCTACTGCTACTACTTTCTCCTTTTTCCCTTTTTCAATTATTTTTCTTCACATTTTATTTTTTTTCCTTTCACCTTCTTCTATTTCTTTCATTTTCAATTACCTTGCTATTTGCTTTTCATTTAATTTTATATCCTTTAGTAGTAGCGAGTATAGAGCAAAATGTGCTGCTACAAAGAAAGTAGCAGTAGCGCAGTTCCATATAGATCGCTACTACTATGTGTACCATATCGGCTAAGCCGTGAGAATTTTAGTAGTAACGTGTATGCAGCGAGACGTGCTACTGCTACGATGTTATCTGCAGCACGGTTTCGGCAGGCGCGCTGCTGCTACTTAGCACCAGCGTGCTTCTTTGACCCACGCTACTGCTAAAGTTCTGTTTATAAGGTTTTCCCTAGTAGTGTCCGAAGACGGGAGCGTGAGCCTCGGCGGACTTCTTCCCCTTGTGGAACTCCGAACCAAAGACCCAGATGCAATCTTAGACTTGGTTCTGGGCAACCATCCAGAACTGCTGAGGTTTGCACTCAGCGGGTCCGATGAGGTGTCCCATGCCGAACTCAGCCCAGCAGATCCACAGTTTTTGGTCCCACTTCCGCTGCTAGACAAAGCGTTTGGTTTGATGTAGTCTCTCACCATCACGGAGGCCTTCCCTCTGAACTGTACCCAACTTGGAATGGGGGCTGAGAGTGGGGAATTTTATGCCCCACCCACCACCCACTTAATATCCACTATAGGAAGACTTAACCGACATGCTAGACTATGCGTCTGAAGACATCGACAACATGGACGACGATGCTGAGACCGAACCAAGCCAAGTCCCACCTGTCACGGTGCGTTGGAACGGCCACCACAAACTATGATGTGTACATGGTGGACACTCCGGACAAAAAGAACGACGAGGATAATCCGAGCCCCGATGAGGACAAACCAGTCGACAAACCACCAAAGAATCGACGTCAGCGCCGCCGCTCACGATCGCGTCGGGCGAAGGACAATAACACCGACACCGAAGACAATGAGACTCCAAATGACGCCGAAGATTTTATTGTCCTAGAGGAACCACTCGATCAAGAACGCTTCAAGCGACAGCTTATTGCTACAACCCGAAGCCTGAAAAAGAAGCAACAGTAGCTCAAAGCCGAACAAGATACGCTTAAGGAAAGGGGGACTAGGGTCCTGGCCACTGAGGAATACGGCGACGAGCGACCTTTTAAGAGTTAACCCAAGCGCAAGTTGCCGCCACAATTCGATGATGAGGCCCTCGAGCCAATTCCGTCAAAATACAATCAGGCAGACCAACCAGACCGACCACCACGTGGACGGGATAAAGTGGCATATCAAGCCGAACACCAACCCACACCTCCTCGCCGAAGAGGCAGGGAGACAGCAGCTGCGGGATACGCATACGACTTGTAACGTGACCTAGCCAATAAATCTGGCCAGACTAGATCAATCTACGGATCAAAGGGGCCGTGCCCCGGAGCGAGACAATGGCTATGAATCCCGAAGTGACGACCATTACTATAATTGGGATCAGAACCGAACTCAGATGTTAGCCAATCTCCGCCGTGATATTGCACAACATAGAGGGGCCGCACACCCTCTATGCTTCACCAATGAGGTCATGGAACACCAATTTCCTGAAGGGTTTAAAACTGTTAACATCGAATAGTACGATGGAACGACGGACCCGACTGTCTGGATTAAAGACTTTCTTCTCCACATCCATATGGCTCGAGGAGATGACCTGCACGCCATCAAATATCTTCCTTTAAAGATGAAAGGACCAGCACGACACTGGTTAAACAGCCTCCCGAAAAACTCCATTGGAACTTGGGAGGTCTTGGAAGATGACTTTCGGGCCAACTTTCAGGGCACTTATGTCCGGCCACCGGATGCTGACGATTTGAGTCACATTATTCAGCAGCTAGGAGAATCAGCCCGCAAACTTTGGTATCGGTTCTTAACTAAAAAGAACCAGATTGTAGACTGTCCGGACGAGGATGCCTTAGCTGCCTTTAAACACCGCGTCCGCGACGAATGGCCGACACCTTGGGCAGGAAAAGCCGAAGACCATGGAAGCCTTAACGGCACTCATGACCCGCTTCTGTTCGGGCGAAGACAGCTGGTTGGCTCGTAGAAGCAACGCTTGGGTGATCCTGGCACTTCTGAGGTGCGGGGCGGCAATGGTAAACCCCGCTGCAATGAAAACAAATGTTGGAACAACAACGACGACGACGCAGATGACACGGCAGTCAATGCCGGATTTAGCAGTCCCAAGTCCGGTCAGCGGAAGAAACCTTTCAAAGGCAACTAGGATGGGCCATCCATCTTGGCTAAAATCCTCGAGAGGCCCTGCCAGATTCATGGTACGTCCGATAAGCCTGCGAACCACACCAATAGGAATTGTTCGGTTTTCAAACTGGCCGATAAAATAAATACCGAACACAAGGGAAAAGGGCCTCCAAGGGCAAGGACGATGATGAGCCCCGTCAGCCGAACACCGAGGGTCAGAAGTATTTTCCCCCTGAGGTGAAAATAGTAAACATGGTATATGTCACTCATATCCACAAAAGGGAGCACAAACGTGCACTACGGGACGTCTATGCTGTAGAGCATGTCGCCCCGAAGTTTAACCCATGGTAGGCCTGTCCGATCACATTTGATCGCAGGGATCACCCAACCAGTATCCGTCATGGGGGTTCGGCCGCCCTGGTTCTTGATCCAATTATTGATGGATAGCACCTCACTAGAGTACTTATGGATGGAGGAAACAGTCTTAACTTGATTTATCAACATACTATACGCAAGATGGGCATTGATCCATCACGAATCAAGCCTAGTAGCACTACCTTCAAAGGTGTGATAATAGGAGTGGAGGCCCGTTGTACGGGCTCAATTACACTGGAAGTAGTATTCAGCTCCCAAGACAACTTTCACAACGAGAAGTTAATCTTCGGCATCGTCACTTTCCGCACTGGCTATCATGCACTGCTCGAACGAACTGCTTTCACCCGCTTGAATGCAGTCCTGCATTGCGCTTACTTGAAGCTTAAGATGCCCGGACCCCACGGCGTTATCACAGTCAATGGTAATATGGAGCGCTCCCTCCATACTGAAGAGCACACTTTGGCCCTTGCGGCCGAAGTATATGGTGTCCTTATCAAGCCGAACAGTTCACCGGTCAATAAAGCCACCGACGTAGCCAAACGAGTCCGGTCCGCGCATAATAGCGATAAGTCAACGGATTCGGACCGTGATTAACAGTTCGTCCTCCGCAGATTGCTCCACCAAGCTACGGCTTATGTACCCCGCGCACATAATTACGCACTAAAAATAGCTTGGGCGGCGCCGGAGGCACACTTCGGAAGAGGTCCATTGCACGGCTTAACCATAGTTGGACCGCATATATCTTTTTCCTTTTAAAGCAGGTTCATCAAGAGCCTTCCTTACGAGATGGTTGTCGGAGGAGATCCTTTTAAGGCTGGCACGTCCCAACCATCAAATATTCCTCTCAAAGGACTTACTACTAAGGAGAAAAGGCGCAGACGTGTGGCAGGGCATCATTGGAGTTCCTTTTCCGAACTATGATTTTCAGGCACTGTGTTAGACTTTCCCTTATGTAAAATTTCTTGTTTTTCTCTTCGGGCATGTAATATGACCTTAATATTGAACGACATTTCCTGTCATCGATGTATCAATAAAGATACAAAGGATGCAGATGATTATCACCTTCTTGGTTGGGTCTTTGGTTTTTCCTTGTCATTTGTGCTCCCCCTTACGTTCGACTGACGTATGTGGTTCGACACGGTCTTCATACCAGGAGCTGTATTCGGCCCCACAAAATTCTTAAGTCTGAACACCTATAGGGAACTTTTTGGCGTGCCAGATATAGCATTATATGCATCAGCCTCGAATCATGTCTTTGGTCTATAGTTAGGTTGTCTGACTCGTTTGTTTGCCACCTTACGTTTCGCAAGTTCGGCTAAGGTAGTAAAGGGAGAACTACTGCGATCATATTTCTGGTTCGTCCGGTTAAGTACCTCAATAGAGAAAGCCGAAAACATACTGTCATGATGGGCGAGAGCGGGTCAGCGATCCAGTGACTTAGTTTTATACGACGAATCGTTCGCGATTTATGCCGTGTTATACAAGGGGCTGGGTTTTTGACCAGCCGCATTGCAAAGGTGCCGCACTCCGAATTGCCGTTCATGCAACGAGGGGCTAGTACTTAGCACCACCAATGGACTCTTATGGCTAAGTGAAAGTACTAAAGCAGCATAGTCTGATTTCCTAGTTCACTTTGCAAGACACCTCCTACATCGGACCAAGACGTTGGATTATGTGCTGTCATGCATTCCCGAACACCCCTGTAATATTTACGTGGGGGCTGAAGCCGACGACTGGTAAACTTTCAAACATATAAACGTCCAAATAGGAGGATAAACTAATCATAAAAAGCATAACCATTTTTACATCATGAGTTCATTACATGACTCTTACAAAACCGGACTCAACTATTCAAATATGACGTCCTTTGAGCACTGGCCCTCTACAATGCGGGCTCCTTCAAGGACCTCGTCAATATACCTCTCCAGCCGTCGGTGCTCCTTGCCTTCAGGTGGCCCT
This sequence comes from Triticum timopheevii, assembly GCA_963921465.1. NCBI lineage: Eukaryota > Viridiplantae > Streptophyta > Magnoliopsida > Poales > Poaceae > Triticum > Triticum timopheevii. The sequence goes on from OY997272.1 coordinate 9,393,876, forward strand.
GAGGTGGCAATCTCGGTGGCCTTCATCTTCACCCACTGCACCTTGACGCGGGTGAAGGCCATCCGGGCACCTTCTATGCAGGATGACCGCTTGAGGGTGTCGTTCCAAGGAAGCGCATCCACCAACCGCTTCATGAGACCGAAGTAGCTACTAGGTATGGCCTCGGACGGCCACGGACGGACTATCACATCCTTCATGGCCAGTCCGGCCACCCTGTGCAGCTCGGACAACTGCTTCAGCTGGCCACTCAGGGGCACTGGAAGTTCTGGCGCAAGGTACTGCGACCAGAACAACTTCTCCGTTGAGCTCCCCTCTTCGGCTTAGAAGAATGCAGCGGTATCCGCAATACTCCTCGGCAGATCAACAAAGGCTCCTGGAGAACTCCAAACTCTGGTCAGCAAAATATATCTCTTACTAGTATATCTACTCTGCATGATAAAGGCCTTAACAGCCACAATCTGCCTCGCCTCTTGAATCTCCTGGCGAACGCCCTGGGCATCAACCCGGAGGCCTGCTCCGAACTCTTCTGCTCAGGACTCGCACCTTGTGATGGCGTCCTTGAGGTCTTGCTCGACCTCCCCCACCCGCGCCTCGTGTTTTCGGCTGGTGGTTTGCTCTTCCTCTAAAGCCTTGGTTGTTTTGTCCATGGCCGCCTTAAACACCTCCGCCTCCTTTTTGGCATCGGCGATCGCGCTCTTGAGGGAATCGACCTCGGCTGTGCCAACTGTGAGTGTTTTACAACATTTTCAGACAGTTTACATGACTAAATACAAATATCATTCTAGGGTATGAAATACTTTCACATACATTGGGTTTCATTCAACCGCTTGTTGATGCGGTCGAGTTCCTCATCGGATAGCCGAAGCTTCTGATTCAGCTCGGCTATCTCTGCGGCCTGGGCAGTAGCTGTCAACATCAAAGCCTGTCCAACAATATATACGACACGTTATGAACCTATTTTTGATCCTCTGTTCGGATTGTCCTAATCCGGACACAGTCTCAGGGGCTACTGTATACACATGGTTTCGCCTAACACATATATGTGTACAAAAAATAAAGCTAGTAAAGAATATTACTTTGCTTACCTCAAAGCCTGTCAATAGGCTATTGAAGGCTTCGGTCAGTCCACTGTTCATGGACTGAACCTTTTCCATAACCGCACCCATCAGGGTGCGGTGTTCCTCCACGATAGAGGCACGTTGCAGTGCCTCCCGCATAGTGTCAGCGGCCTCCGGATTGGCAAAGCCGCCGACGGAGGTCCTGCTCATCCCCCCTCTTTCGAAGGGGGATGTTGGTCTAAACCCGGAGCCGTACTGGACTCCGGGACGGTGTTCAGTGGAGGCCCGGGCTGTTAAAACCCCCCACCCTCGATGGTCATGTGGGTCGTCGTGCCCCGCTCTACGGCGTCCAAGGTGTCGTCCGCGGGCACCTTCTGGATGGTCTCGTCCGCACCTCCCGGGCTAGGAGATGGCCTTTGCGATGACACCTCGGTGTCCTCCATGGCAGGGGGAGGCGCAAGATGGTCCGTCACTCTCCACCCTCGAGGGGCTAGAGAGTTCCCTTCTGAAGTGGAAGGAACCGGGATCTCGCGCGGAGGGCTGGAAAGAATAAAAGTTGAGCATGAAAAAGGCAAATTAAAGTGATAATTGAACGAGTAAGTTTCTGACACTTACATTTCGGCTAGGGGCTTCTCCGTTTGGATCCGTACGTGGTCGTTACTCACTCATACGGACTCCAGGGAGCTTATGGTTACTGGGTGCAACTGATGGGCGATGGTAGCACGGGCTATCTACAATTGGTTTGGATGACGGTTTACTAATAGGATATATTTCTAGTCGTCTGATCCTGTTCATTGCCAGTTGTGGCTTTGTCTATTTAATTTGCTTATTGTGCTCCTTCTGCGAGCTATACTGCACCGTGGACCTTTATTTGCTGAACTTTTAATAAAATGGCCGCATGCATCGTTCTGATGCAGAGGCCGGGGGTATTTCCTCCTTTAAAAAAACACCCCTAGCTTTCCCTGCACTCTTCTCAAACTGACTTGCCAACTCTTGCACTTTGCTACATTCCGGCCGCTCCTTTGATAAGTTAAACTGTATTGTTTTGACATGCTCTGACAACGAGTGATCCACCTCTGCCTCTCCCATTTTTTTTCTTTTAGAAGGTTTTGTTGACACATATTTTTTACTTGAGAATATTGGTAGCATGGTAACTGATGACGTGAACGGCAAGTTAGTGGCTGCTATCACTGATGAGGCCACACTTTTTCAGATGGGCCCAATGAAGGTGCCAGGGCCAGATTGGTTGTCCACCTTGTTTTATCAACCACACTGGTTGTTGGTTCTCGAGGACGTCTTTCATGGAGTTTGCAATTTCTGGGAGGGGGCAGTAGCTAGGGATTCTTTTAAGGCCACGGTTATAGTGATGATCCTGAAAGTCAACTCAGTGGAGTTACTATCTTAGGGCATCTCCAGCCGTTCGGCCCCCAGGGCGCCTAAATAGAGCGTCCTGGGGGCGTGCCGGCGCTAGTTCGGCCCCTGGGGGCGACCTAGCTCCCAGTCACGCCCCCACGCGCCGGTCTCAGGATGCGGGAAATTTAAACTTGGTCGTTCCCGCTCTCAAAAGACGCCGCAAATCCGGCGATCGGACGTAGTCTGGCGTTACAAAAAACAGAGCGCCGCCGCCGCAAGTTCGCGTGCGCAACGATTCACTCGGCGGGGTCGGCTCCAGGCGTTGGCGGAGTCGGCGTGCGCGGGCTCAACGGTGTCGGAGCTGCTTCGGTGCTGGGCTGCGTCGGCGCGGCTTCGGCACTGCTGGGCGGCGATGTAGAGGCGTCGTTCGGGCTTGGCGTCCGTGTGGTCGTGGGCGTCGTCCTTGGAGCCGCGCTGCATGTAGACGCCTTTGAAGTAGGGGTTGACGAGCTTCCGCTCGTCGAATACGGTCTTGATGCGGTCCCAGTACGTCTCCAAGCTCTTGTTCGCGCCGGTGGTCGGGTCGAGGCAGACGACTTTCCATGCTTCGGCGAGGCATTCCTCCTCCTTGGACGTCCACTTGATGCGTGGTTCGCCTAACCTAGCCGCCCGCTTCTTCTTCTTCTGGCGCCCCTTCGTCGGAACAGGAGCCGGCTCATCCTCCTCCTCCTCCTCCTCCTCCTCGGGTTCCTGCGCGCCGTCGCCGTAGACGTAGCCGAACTCGGCCTCCATGTCGCCACTGAGGTCCACTACCTCGTCCTGGGTGGCGAACCCGGGAGACGCGGCGGCCGCGGTCGATCCTGTCGCGATGATGTCGTCCATGTCGGCTCCCGTGTCGTCGGCGTCGCCGAGGTGCGAGAAGGGTAGCGGTCCACGGTAGAGATGGGGCGTCGGTGTGGACGCGTAGGCGGCAGGCGGCGAGTAGTTGTATGGAGGGTACTGCACGCCGACGAAGGCGGGCGAGGGCATGCGCGTAGCGGGGTGACCATGAGGGAAGGTCACATTTGGGTTGAGCCCACCGTGCGCGTCGCCGTCGGCGTAGCCGGGCGACGATGAACCCCATGGAGATCCGGCGCCTTGCTGTCCCCAGGGCGCGTACTGGGCGTGGCTGACGACGGGTGGATTCATCCCCGCCTGGTCGACCGATGAGGAAGACGCCGCCGCGCGCGCCGCGTTGCCGCGGGCCTTCTTGGCTATGGCCCTGTTCCGCCTGTCGGCGGTGACTGCTTCGCGCTGCTGAACTTTCACCCTCCACTCAGCGTTTGACAGGCCCGGTGGCTTCGATGGCAGCGCCCTTGGCTTCCTCTGCTTCGGCTGGGCCACGGCGCCAGTCGCGGTTTCCGCCGCGCGCGGCATGGCATACTTCTTCGGTGGCATGGCAGCGACTGGAAGGCGAGTGGGAGGGGGAGGGGGTTTGGCGGGAGAAAGGGAGAGAATGGCGGGAGGAAGGCGAGCGAGCTGGAGAGATGCGAGGGAAAAGCGTCAAGAAACGGCGGGAAAAGGCCCTCGGGTCGTCTCCAGGGCGGGCCCACGTGCCTTTTTCGCTTGTGCCGGCTCCCCAAGCGCCCCCCAGGGCGTCGGGTTCGGCCTGGGTCCGCCGGCACCAGTTTTGGCCTGAGCCGGCGAAAAAAGGGCTTCTGGGGGCGCGACTGGGGCCTTTTTTTGGCGCCGGCGCGGCAAAATCGCCTGGAGAGGGCCTGTTGGGGGCGCGGCTGGAGATGCCCTTAGTTTCGGCCGATCAACCTGTGTTATGTGCTATATAAAATTGGTGCAAAAGAGGCTAAAGGTAATTTTGCCGATCTTAATATCGAACAAAGCGCTTTTGTTTTAGGGAGGTTAACCACAAACAATGCTCTGGTGGCGTATATGAGTGTTTGCAAGCGATCAGGACGAGAAGCAGGAAGAAACCGTCGAGTGCAGTGAGGATATGATGAAGGCATATGACAGAGTGCAGCGGGTGTTTTTTGAGCAGATGCTTGCAAGGTATGGATTTTTCCCATGGATGGATTTCTATGATTATGATATGTGTTACGTCTGCAAACTTCTCTGTTAAGCTGAGTGAGGTTTATCGAGAGGATTTTTACAGTCTACAGGACTGCGGCAGGGCGATCCACTATCCCCATATTTATTCCTGTTATGTGTGTTAGGCTTCTCATCTCTTTTAAGAAACTAGCAAGGTGATAAAAAACAATCAGAGGAGTATCTTTTGGGACCACTAGCCCCCATGTGACACATGTTGTTTCCTTGGAAGGTTCTCGTGATAATCTAGAGTCTCTCAAGGACATCCTTAGGAAATATGAGGTGACATCCATTCAAAAGGTCATCCTACAGAAGTCCTCCATTTTTTGGCAAAGGGTGTCTTGAGGAGGACAATGGGAATCTTAAGAAGGCTAATTGTATTGAATCAAAGGCCCTTGCTGAAAGGTACCTTTGATCTAAGGATGCTACATTTAAGCATGTTAGGGAATGTTTGAAGGGCATATGTTCGGGATAGAAAGGACAAAACTTCACCAAGGCCGCCAAGGAGGTACTTGTGAAATCTATGCTTCAAGCCACACCAACCTATACCATCAATTGTTTTCATCTCACAAAGAAGATGTGCTAGAACTTGACACCAATCTCATCGAAATTCTTGTGGGGAGCGGCAAATGGTGAGAGGAAGGTGCACTGAATTACATGAGAAAAAATGTGTACCGGCAAACCTGATGGAGGTTTGGCTTTAGGGATCCGGAATCTTTTAACCAAGCTTTGCTGGCTATGTAGATGTGGAGGATCTTACAGGTACCATCCTCTCTTTTTGCTGGAGTGGTTAAGGCGCACTACTTCAAGGAGGGAACCATTATGAATGCAACATGCCTGGCAGGGGCCGCATACACATTTCGTAGTCTATTGCATGGGCGTGATGTCCTGAAAAGGAGCTATTTGGTGGATTGGGGACCGGTCAAAAATTCGGATCCATCATGATAACTGGATCCCATGAAGGGGGAGCATAAAACAACTCAGACAGGAGTATGTTCACAGGGGCTTGGGATCCAGTCCGTGTGGACTCTATGTTCTCGCATGATGATGCAGTGGATATAAAAAAATAGTGCCAGGAGGGCCTGGGACATATGACTACCTCGCATGGAATTATGCAAAGAATGGTGAATTCTCGGTCAAGTCAGCATATCACCTAAAAATGATATTGAATGGAGTGAACTCTGGATGGCCGGAATCCACTTCTTTTCGACATAAACACAAAGGGGTGGCTGGCTCTTTGGGATACATGTGCACCAAATAAAGCGAAGGTACATATGTGGAGGCTCCTGAAGAATGGACTTGCGCTGTTGGTGCTGAGCTCTACAGTTGGCATATAAAGGAAGGAGTTTTTTGTGAGGCATGCAGAAGGGAGGAGACGCTATATCATCGATTCTGGTCATGGCCACATTCGGCTATGTTTTGGGAAATTATGCTCTCATAAAATGGAGTTACAGTGGCGGTCCCACTGATTATAGCTGACTCCACGACTGCTTGTCGAGCTGGATGCTAGGATGGTTTGGAGATACTGGTGCTGACGAGTGCGCGGCTATGGTCCAGGCGGTTTAGGGGCTTTGGCACGCAAGGAATGAAACAATGGAAGGAAAGAATATTGCCTCGCCACAGGAAATATCGAGTTTTGTGGCACTGTAGATGGCTGAATGGATGTCTCTGCATGCGATGAAAGACACGGCCAAACCTGTTACCGAGCTACAATGGTGGTCTCCACCAGATGAAGGATGGGTCAAGGCCAATTTAGATGCCGGCATTGCGAAACATGGAGATAAGGGTGGTGGAGGTATGATCGTTTGGGGGCATGCTGGTGACATCCGCGTACCAGCTGGCTACTTGTTCGGCCCCAGAACTGAGCATGAGATGATAGAAATAATTGCATGCAGGGCGGCGGTCAAGCTTGCGTCTAAAATAAATGTGCAGAAGCTTCACCTGGAGAAGGACAACAAGATTGTGGGGAGCATGTTAAATGACGGAAGGATGAATCTCTCAGTAACTGGACCATGGATTGAAGAAATCAAGTCGATATTCAGAACATTTAAGGAGAGCAAGGTGACATGGGAAAGGAGGTCTCCTAATTATGCTGCGAATAATTTAGCTAGGCTAGGGGTGGGGGTAGATCTATGTAAGATTTGGTTGATCGTGCCACCAGACTTAATCTTAGATATGGTCACCGATGACACCCCGGACGTTGTTTAGATATTCGTTGGTTAAGTAAAGCGGCAGAATTAATCCTCAAAAAAATGTACAAGCATCACTAAGGCACACATTACACTATGGAGGTGTTTCGTTCACGTCTTTTTAGCCATCATCACATTGCGGAGGCACCTTAAAATGTTGCACACGTTTTGGTTTAGTAGGGATGTAAACGGATAGTGCATAATCAAATCACCCCCCTATTCACTTCCGATTACGCCCACCCCTGCCCGATAACCGAAGCTGTGATCGCTCATCCCTATCTCTCGGCACAGCCAACCTTCTTTTGCCTCCATGCCCACCCACTTTCAACTTAACCATCTGCCCTGATTTACTCCGACGAGACCTCTGCATGTAGCAGCAGTGACGACACCAGTGACCCATTTCTCTACTCCATGACCAGATTTATTTTGAGCAGCAAAGCACTTTACATGGATGCATCGGCGGGCAAGGTGAGAAGCACGCTTCAGATCTTCCACCACCTCAAGGAGCAGAATCCATCACCAGTGATTTTCCTCGAATCCATGCCTTTAAAATCGCTATTACGCCCTCATCCCATTGTGAGCCCGTTCCATTGCCATTTGTGTTATCACTCCATGAAACAAACACCTACTATAATCACAGGACATTTATAGACAGTGAAAAAATTATTGTTTTTCACTTCCCAGTTTTCCCTCAAGAACTTAGTAACTTTATGGACTGTCAGAAATAGTATATTCAAAACCAAAAACATATGTTACTCGGAACAAGAAAAAAATTCAATGGCAAGTTCTAGAATTGGACTGCCATTTGACAATACATACACCAAGATGTTTTTTCAGGTCAAATACTCTTTGAGGTTCAATGATACATCACATGAATGTAACATGGGCAAATTCAGAAAGAAAAAACATCAGGACACTCTATTTTGACATATCTCCTTGTCTCCTTGATTGCGCTTTTAAGGACCAAAGTTTTACCCACGAAGGCAAATGTATCCTCTCTGAATGTTGGTCTTGTATTCCTGGAACACGTTTTGAAAAAATGAGCACGAGAAATGATGGATGACATATTTATAGATGCATAAATACCAAGCAAAGAGATATTTTTCAAGTTACTGAAAACATCATGCAAACAGTGAATGAATTTAACAGATAAATTTCCCGAAAACAAACCCCGATAAACTTGCAGAACAGCTAAAGGATCATGTAGCAATTGAATAATAAAAGTCAGAGTGTTCCTGACAAACCTGTCTTAGTTTCTTTAAACTAGGTAACTGGGGCAGCCACAACAAAAATAGGACAACAGATTCAGAGCGCAATACATCCAAGGATAATTCTCCAACTAGGGATGCAGAAACCGGATTCAGAAGCTTTATCCACCACAACAGTTGTCTACAAACCAGAAGGCATGACCATACGAGTGCTACCTTTGTTGAAACTCGCGCCTCTTGCTGCCGATCAGATCACCGTCATAAGCCGGTGCAACTAGTTGGAACCAGACAAGATGTACATGTACAGAACTAGCTAATCAGGCAGGCAGGCTGGTGGATGCTTTTGATGGAGGCTAGCTTAGGATGCAAGCTAATCTCACGGCGACTTGATTTGGTCCGTAGAGATACGCACAAGAACACAGGATTATTTTCCCCCTCTGTCAATAGCTTCCGACATGATTTTCTCCTTTATTGTCAATAATAGAATGATTACATAGACTCCAAAGTAAACACTACTAATACTTGTCAACGTATGTCCAACGTGACTTAAACTTAGGACTCTCCAAACGACACCAACATGTATACGACTACTTACTTTGACCTGACCATTTTGGAATGCCTTACAATCTCTCCCTAATCCAAACTTGTCTACTCAACAACTCAACAACGACTAGTCTGATTGACTCATCCAAATTTTGATCACATCAAATAAGGACGACCACTCGCATAGAAAACTTTTATAGCCAAGGGCTTGTTTCATGCCCCTCTTGTTCTCTTTTTTTTTAAATTAACTCACGGTGCTACAAAAGACACACTTGCTGCTGTGCATCTAACAACCATCCTACGTGATGCCCTCTAACTAGGCAGCAGCTATAATTCTAAATTTATTATATGTTATAATTTACGAGCACTGCCTGTCTCTGTTGCATGTGGTGGTGAGGTGATGTCATCAGCATATCACAGTTAGATCGCTAGCAAGACTCGCAAGATGGATCAAATGTAGCAAGGGACTTCACAAACACCATGTCTAAACTGACATAGCCTACTGCTTCTTGTCCACCCACCTAGTTAATACGAGTGATTACAAATCAACTCCACTAGTCTACCAGGCATGCAACTTAACTAAAGTCAGCTGATATAATAAAAAAATCACATGATTTAATCTGAGAAGTCCCATGTGACACGCTACTGTACATAATAGCTAAGATAGCGTCAACCAGAACACATTCACAGCATACAGAATTGATGAACCAACTAGCCCTTTTTCTTTGTTTCAGTAACCCAAGTATTACTCAACATACTTGCGGAACAATCAAAGCCATCGCAATGTACCCATTTCATAATACTCTCAAAGAAAAGCAATTTTTTTTGTGAGCCAAGAATAAAGTTTAACTATAGAACACTGTACAAACTATACAACAAAATCCAAAGCTTAATCATGACAGCATTTTGTTATAAAAAATAGCAATACAAAGGATAAAACCAATAGAAGATCAATCAGTTTTTGATGGCACACCTTCAACCTCTATAGTTGTCATGTTCTCAAGTTCTTTTTCTCCAGATAAGTATGTACAATCAAAGTAAAAACTAGTAAAAGAGCAGTGACTGAAAGCTTGCATCCATTAGAGGCGAAGACTGGACTTCCTAGATTATTCCAAATGAACAACATACCTTATAGAAATATAAGAACTACACAGCTTCAAAATTAATTAAATTTATGCATTAGGAATCTAAAATCATAAATCATGCACCATCTAAGCTGAGTAATCAACATGAAATGATATACTGCCTTCTAGACAAAAGATATACTCATAGCTAGAAAATAAATTACCTCACTTTTGCAACAAAGATAGAATATTAGTAAATCTCATGTGTTCACATTTGCAGATTCGCCGAGTCTCCAGCCAACTCCCCTGCGTACAAGCAAAAGAAGCACAAAAGGAAAGAAATATCAAAGATAAGTTGAATCAATGAGTAGGCATATGTGCAAACCATTATAATTTTAGGTAACTGGAGGACGGGGATCAACTTCTGTTACGATGACAGTAAATGAATCCGAATCTATGGCTAGGTGCAAAAAGGAATGGTGGGACTGTTTAGATATTTTTTGGGAAAAAGCATCTATGAAGAATTGTTGTTGAGAGAGTTTGTACTAGTTGTGACCAATGGGCTAAAGGAAAATATGCACATATTTGGGACCTTAGTGATTAGGTAGTACCATTCAAATTTGATGAACTAGTATTATTCTTCTAAACAAATAAAGTACATACTGTTATAAATTGATGATTAGTATCAAGATTCATAAACATTATCTTGCACAGTAATTTATTATATGGAAACAGATAAAGAGCTTTAAGCTTCCGAGTGTGCCAATTGGTTAACCATTTCACATGCTGATGGCTTTAGTGTATTCTTTTAGTGCAGTAGTACTGTAGCCATTTTCCAATTGTTAGCAAAACTTGGATGGGAAGATCATTATAAGCACATGATTGTAGTTAGCAATTAGCAATGGCCAGATATCAAACCATTAGTGTCGTGGTATTCTCACGGGGGTCTTGCGAGTCGACAGATGCCACAAGGGCTTAGTGTGAGGGTAAAACTGCTGCTGATAGGACCGGGAGCGGGTATGCGAGTAGCACGCGGTGGTTTACCCAGCTTCGGAGCTCTCCAAAGAGATAATACTCCTACTGCTGCATGTCTGAGTGTATGTGGCATATCTTAGTACAGAGTGCTCCTGGAGCTGTATCTGAGGTCGGTGCCGTAGGCATCTGGCATCCGGCCTCTTATATGCATATGAGCACAAGTATGTGCTTAGCTGTGAGTGGATGGATGAACGGATGTGTGTGTGCTAGCTAGCTTGCTAGCTAGCATGCATGCGTGGAGTGTGTTCATCCTGGATGGATGGATGGATGTGTGTGAGGCCTTGTGGCCGTGGCCATGGCTTGCTCCCCTGGGTCACTTTATATACTAGTACCCAGGGGACAAGTTACACTATTGATGGTATTGCACACTGTTGATGGTGATGGATGAATAGTGTACGCCTATGCAGCAATAGTGGCCAGGCATGGCCGCGGTGTGGCTGTCTTGTCGATGTTTTGTCAGTGTCGCTTCGGGCTGCAGTCGGCAGCCGGCTGGTTGGCACAGTCGGCAGCAGGTTGGGCAGAGCAGTCGGACCGGGAGCCGGCAGGAGCGGCCGGGCAGTCGGACTGAGGGGCTTTGCTAGCCCTGATGTCTTGAAATATCATCTCACCGTCTTTGGGGTATCCGTGTTCATTTACTCCGACAATTAGTCATATTCTTGTTCTAGCTTTAAGGTAGAAGAGCAATAATAAGAAATTACATCGCCATCAATGATATGGTGGGCAATTGCTAAAATTATGGCCAGTGGTCCAGAAGAAAGCACATATTGGAAAACCACAGTGATTACATAGTACCATTCGAATTTCATAAACTAGTGTTGTTTTTTTACAACACATAAAGTACATGTTATAAATTGATATTTAGTATCAAGGTCAGTGAAGATAGACATTATCTTTCCCATAAATTTATTGTATGGGAAAACATAACTAGATTTAAGCTTCCAAGTGAGCCAGCCGGTTAACTATTTCATGTAGCAGACGGCTTCACGGCATCACAAATTGCCAGCACACTACTGTGGTTACCGATTAGAAATGGCCACAAATCAATGAAATGGTTATATTCTCGTTCTAGCTTTAATCTGGCCTGGTAATAATAAGAAATCACATCACCGTAACTCACCAGACCAACAAGGAAACAAACAACTGAACACATTTTTATATATCCAGTCAATTTTTAATCACAACTACAATTTATTACCGCAATAATGTACCAAAAGCAGTCCGCGAAAACAAAATTACTCTTGTTTGTTCGTGCAACGTGAATATATAGTAGGCATTACCTGTAGTATAGAAATTTGTGTATGGATGGAAAGTATCCAAACATAAGCCACCTCCTTTGTAAATTTGTTTGATCTGCATCGAGTCAAGTTGGAGCATGAAGATGCCGCTGATCGTAGACAGAACAATCACATTTGTGTCCTCGTCATACCCATTTATTATTATCTTTTTGCTGCGACCGAACATTCTATGTGGAAAGTGCTCCTTCAATTTTATACTTTTCTGGAGAAACACCCATGTGACAACGCCATCACAGTTTGATTTCCTCTCCCATAACAGGATGGTCAGTTTTGACAAATATGCGAGGCCAAGTCTGTTATCATCCATCCGTAAGACCTGAACTAATCCATAGGAGGTGGTGTTCATAGGACAGTCTACCGGCCTCTTGATCAAATCAAGGTGCTGACTTTGGACGTCAAACACAAGGGCGTTACCACCACAAAGCACCCAGCAAAGTGCATTCCCAACAAGGATGCCAGGCCTTATGCCTGACATCGGGTCTGTAGACTCCATGGAGACAATGTCTCCCCATAAACCAGATGCCGATTCATAGAGGCGGGCGAATGCTTTTCTGTATCCAATGACCCACATCAAGACCAATTTGAGCGGGCTCGAGAAGCAACTGCCATGCACGTGCCCGTCTTCGGCATCAGCGCACATCACCGCGGCCTCCCAATACACCAGGTGGACATCCGGGTCGAACACGAGCCCAGGTGGACAAGCCACACGGTGGTGTTGTCCGGTGAGGGGATCCCACACCATCACCTGATGAAGCCACATGTTGACTAGGATGGCAAGGCCGTGGCGGCAGCCGATGAAGTTCCATTGTTTGTTGCTGTTGTTGGGCACGGAGAAGCGGTCTGCTGGGATGCGGTCCGGCGAGTCGAGGACAGGAGTGAATTGGTGCTCTGTGCCCATTGAATTACCTCTGAAGAAGCCGAGCAGTGGAGGTTTTTGGTGGTGCCTGCGGAAGCGTTTGAGAAACTCGGGATCGGAGAGGATGCCAAGCCAGCGTTGGCAGACAAGGGAGGCGCGGGGGAGTGAGGATGGCTCCGGAGGGAGGCGCAGGAGGATCTCCGGGAGAAGGTTCTCGTCTTCCACTGGGGACGCCGTCGCCGGCGAGGAACGGCGGCGGCGGCTCATCATACTTCAGTCTGTAGCGAAGACAGCAAGAATTATCAATCAAGAATCCTAAAACCAAATCAAAATTGGAACAGCAGGAGCTAAGATAGGAGTAAGAGAAACCAGGGGCACTCACCGTTTGTTCTTCCAGAGGCCTGGCCGGAGCGCCGCCGCTGGTCGCCGCTACGAATTAGGGTTAGGGCAAATGATGGCGGGGCAGGGTAGAAGGGCGGGGGTAGGGGGAGGCGCGGCGGAGTGCGTGAGGGACGCGGCGGAGTGCAGGACGGACGCGGTGGAGCGCGGCGCCGGCGGGAGAAGCAGCGGCGGCTGGCTACCGGCCGGCGCCATTGGGTGGAGCGGCGGCGGCTGAGAGTCTGAAACCTGCGAGAGCGAGATGTGATGTGAGTGTGCTCTTTTTTGTTTCCTTTCCAGCGATGTGACTGTACTCACTGTAGACTCGGAAATGTCATATTTACCCTTGTGAGAAATAGAAACAGCTGCTCTACTTAGAGGGGGGACGAGAGTTCGTAGCCTCGTCAATCGCATTGGCCTCTGCCGCTGATCTTTGCTTCCGCTGCTTATTCCCTTTCCAGTGTGGGAAATGCGATACACTACTGTACTCAATGTAGGCATGGAAATGTCATATTTACCCTTGTGAGAAAATAGAAACAGCTGCTACTTAGAGCATCTCCACTAGGCTCCACAAGAAGCCCTTTTCTCTAACTTTTTCACCGCCGGAGTGAAAAAACTCTCCACTCACGCCTCTAGGTTCGCTTTTTTCGCCAGTTTCGTGCAATTTTAGCGCCGGCGGACTCACCCAAAACCCAGTCCCCAGGGAGGCATTTGAGAGCGCCGGCGGTTTGTTTATGCATGCAAAGGCCCACCTGCAGCCACATCTCCCCCCCCCCCCCCTACGTTCTCTCCCGCGTCGCTTTCAGTCCGGCCCCCACCTTCTCTCTCCCCATCCGCTTCTCTATCCCCGCAGGTCGGAGCAGGCAAGGCCGGGGCTCCTCCCCCACCACCGCGTTCGGCTCGTCCCCCGTGGTCGTCCTCCACTTCGCCTTCGTGGCCCTGGCGTTGGCGGAGGAGGAGCAAGCCACGTGGAGCACGTTGGAGCCGGCGTGCTTGGCTCCGTTGGCGAGGAGGAGCTCCGCGATGAGGCACTCGTCCTCGGTGTCCGCGGCGCGCCACGCGGGGTCGCTGCGGTCGAGCGCCTCGACGGCCCCGGTGACGACTACTTCCCGGAGTCAAGCGCGGACACGGGCTCCCTGACGGAGGCGCCGGGCACCACCACGCTATGCAGCAGGAAGGCGTCCTCCCCGCCCCGTGCACCATGCTGTGCTTGGGGGTGGACACGGCTGGGCAAGTTTTCATCCCCAGGCAAAAAATTTCGCCGACAGCCCCCCAGGAGGCGAAAAAAATGCCTCCTGGGGGGCTCAACGACTGGAGATGCTCTTACCCCTTTGCCTCTGCCGCTGATCTTTTCTACCGCTGCTTATTCCCTCGCCGCCTTGGTCCTTAAAACCATTGACATCTACTGCCATGTTCTGGTCACCCTTGACCTACTGGCCGGCAACTACGTGGATGCAGTAGCATCGACACTTCGACACCGTGGGCGACATGTTCAGCACGAACAACCATGTCGACGCCGAGGCGGTTGCTCGTCCAGACGACTCGGAGTAGATGATGGCGGACCACGCCGTCATTCATTGGCTCTACACCACAATTTTGTCCGAGCTTCTCGATGTCGTGATGCAGCCCGAGGACACAACTCTAACTACCTAGGAGGAGATCGACGACATTCTGTAGTTGCAGATACCGGCGATCAAGACAAAGAACGAGAGAGAGAGAGAGAGAGAGAGAGAGAGAGAGAGAGAGAGAGAGAGAGAGAGAGAGAGAGAGAGAGAGAGAGAGAGGTTGAAGACAATTGTTTGCGCCGCGAGGTGTCGATTGCAGCTTTTCGGGGTTCTGTTATTTGAGCTAGATCCCACGAGCTGCTGAAAGTAAGGAAGAAATGGTCGCCCACGAGCGAGCCTACAGATCGTGCCATCCAACGATGCTCGCCATGATTGAACCCTACATGCTCGCCACGACCTGTGTGATTCATGACATCCCATGGCGCTGCATCGGACGAGCTACAATCTCGCTAACTACTTAACTGAAAACTACTGCATCTGTACGTGCACACACACACGCTGACAGACTGAATTTTATTCAGCTAATTGAACTTACTGAACTAACTGAACTTGCTGAACTTGCTGGAGCAGACCGAGTGCAGCTGATTATCTAACACATTTCGTGACAAATAGTTGCCGCGCGCCGTCTACATCAATGTTGATTAGCATGCCGGGCAACCTAGCAATCATGCAATACTACACCAAGCCATAGAAGTACACCGACCTGTTGCGCGACCTCGGCCAACCTGTGAGAGAGATGCAACAGGTGTTCCATCTGCGCGGGCTTGGGCGGCAATATCATGGTGCGATCCCCCAGATAAACTCACGCACGTCCCTCCCATTGTCTTTGCAGGCGAACCCCTTCCTTCTATGATATCATTTGTGGGAGGCTTTTGATGGCGCCTGCCACACAAACAATTTCCACCCCATGCAGTCGTTGTATGCCTTCTTGAACTGCTATCCATGTACTAAGTTGAAAGAGAAACCGATTGTTATTATGCTTGTCGCTGAACAAGAAGAACTTAATGACTTGATGGACTATAGGAAATTTTATAGATCCAAAACCCGAAGCAGCGTTAATTTTACTTGGAACGAGTAAATTCTGATAGCACTTAGAATGACCGATTCAAATAATAATTCGCTTAGAATGACTATAGTAACTTACCGAAGCGCCTGCTGCAACTGCTGATTTTAGAATACATGCACACATCCACATGCACCAGAACCTTAATTGGATGGCTACGAGGTTTGCGATAAATGCCACATGACTGAAACTAAAGATGAAAAATTCAAAACACATAGATTATATGTTTATAAGACTAACAAATATGATACCAATTCTCTTTAAATGTACATTGAAAATAATAAAGCCGCCCGCGCGAGGGGATTTACATACTGACAACCCTCATGGAAACTTTAGAAGTACTCAGCACATAATAACTTACAAAACTAAATCCAGAAATCACAGACCATCACTCTAAGGAGATCACACCCTACAGAAAAGGATTGAAACTGAATGATCTAGTATGAAAACTAGATGCCATCACTCAACTGGATGAGTACAGGAACATGATCTAAAAATAATATGCCTGTCGGGATCCAAATATCTCTTACATCATGCTACATCAACATAACACAACCAACAAAATGCCGAGGGAATCATGACTGAACATTAGCAGAGACCCTGCAAAAGTATTAGTGATGAATTGCATTCACCAGTCACCACTCGTAAAATAGAGAACTAAAAATAAGCGGACCCTAAACACTTACCGCTCATAGGAGCGGGATAAGGCGACAAATTTTAGCAGGCATAGGCCGAGAACGACATATGAATTTGATTGGGCCGACCTGGTGAGAATGTGCTAGGACAAACCACTCTCTCATGGCGCGCTTGATGCGACAGCTCCGCTGGCCCCCTCTCCGTGTCATCCCCCCCCCCCCCCCCCCCCCCCCCCCGCACACCCGCTCCTGGCAGATTTCCTCCTCCACAGCCCCTGCTACCGCTGCTTACCGGCGGCTGGACTTTATCCCCCTCTCCTCCAACTGCGCTAGCTCAATAACTGGACATATTTGTTGGCTGCCTATCACTTCGGAAAAAAAAAACGGTGGGCAAACCCACGCACTCGCGCAAGATTCGTGGCCCAGATCGAACAACTTAACGAGCATGCTTTGGAAATGTTAAGTTAAATAGTTTTAAAATTCATGGTCATCCTACAACTCTTTGTTAGGTTAAATAGTTGTCAAATAACAGCTTAACTAGCATGTGTTGGAAATGTTACATCAGAGAACAAAAAGTGACTTATATATTGTAACGAAATGAAAGTCCAGTGGCAGGTCAAGAATTAAACTAGCTTTTAAAAATGATTGAACAACCATTTGCATTGCAACCGAAAGGTAGACAGGCTATATAGGAATAAATTGTTCAAAATTTATGACCGATCTAAATATCAATCTAGGAAAGCGTGAAAAGCTTCACTCGAATACAACACAAGCATCAGAATACTGTTTCCTTCCTATTTTGGAGTTGCCATGGTGCTGTGAGCACCCCCACCTCCAAAATATCACAAACTTTTTTGGAGGCGTCGCAAAGGTGTGACATGAGCTTCCTTACTGGTGGCAACCGCAGTGGATATCGAACTCAAACGGGTTAGTAGCGACGACTTACAATTGTGCAAGGGACTGAATAAATTTAAATTACCTGCTACCTCTTTGATTTGCGGGTTTATGAAAGAAAACACAGGAAGAGAAAAATATAGGAATGTTTCTCGAAGTATTTTTACCGTTTGTTACGATGCTTCTCCTCGGAATTTGCAAGATTGACCTGCAGACTTTGGACAGCAGCACATTCATGAGTCATATAGCACTAAGCTCTTGTTTCTTGTACAGGATTGTGTTGTAATGACTGAACTGAACTGAACTATGCATACGACTAGGTAGGGTAATTTTTTTTGTTTTCCCTGAAAAACTTCATGACTTGAAGGATGATAGATAATCCTGATGCACCGTTGTAGTAGTTCTGTTTCCAGTTTCGTACAGTTATCTGAACAAAGGGTCATGTAACATGCTGCTGTACAATTAAACGTAGCACACACGCATGGTGGAGTGTTGTGGGATGGCACGACCTGTAAGCTCGCTGGGCATGAGCATTTTCTTCCTATATCTCGCAGTCGCAATTCAGTTTGGCTGCATATAAACAATAGAAAGACAGAAAAGGCTGTATGCAGTTCACAGCGCAAAAAACATTCAACTCGCTCACTCTCTTGTTCTCTCGTGCTTGCATCGCTAGTCCAGTTCAGGCAACGACAAAGGACAAGTGCTATACCTGCAAGTGGTAAATCCGAAGCAGCAGACAGATTTCAGTATAATTTGGATGGAGAGAAAACTGTGGAGCCACACTGGACTAGCTTTCAAGAATGAGACTGTTTTCTCATGTCGAATAGTATTCGCGGAGCATATATAAATACATGCACACATTCAGACAAGTTAAACACTTGATTTCATATTAAAGTAGAACGATATTTTGCCTTGTCCACTAGTAGAAAACCACCCATTAGACCCGGTTCGTAAGGGCCTTTAGTCCCGGTTCATGAACCGGGACTAATGGGTCGTTACTAATGCCTCCACCCATTAGTCCCGGTTCAAACGCGAACCGGGACCAATGAGCCTCCACGTGGCCCTGTGCGCCGAGCCCAGTCAGGGCGCTTTTGGTCCCGGTTGGTGGCTCTAACCGGGACCAAAAGGCATCCACGTGTCTGCATTCCAGTGGCTGGTTTTTTTTTTTGAAAGGAGGGGGGTTGGGGGTTTAATTTAGGTGTTTCCTATATTGTGTTAGCTAGCTAATTAATAGAGAGAAGTGTCCTTTCTTATGTCCGTGCTTGGTCGACGCTACGTTGTATATATACATAAGTGATCGAGAGAACCATTCAGTACAGAAGTTCGTCATGCATACCGAGAGAAGATCGATCGACCTCTCCTTCTCCGAGAGATTGGTCGAACAACAAGTTTTTTACTGGCTACATACATGTATAAGATCTCTTAATTACAAACCACTAGCATTTGAATTGAAGTTCCACATGGTATTCTCCGGCTTTACTGATGACGTGTTCAAGAAAGAATCCCGCCAACTCCTCTTGAATTGCTTTCATGCGATCTGGTGGTAGGAGTTCATCCCGCATCTGCCACGTCTAATTAATTTGAAGAAGGGGGTTAATTAATACATATATATGAATGAAACTCAACGGAAATGATGGTGTAATAAAATGAAAATGTGAATATTATTGCTTACGCACTTCATATTATCTTCTAGAGTAGCCCCGCTTGTTTTTCAAAGTCGCGTTGTGGATGAACTCACACACGTAGTATTCACAGAAATCATTCCCTTCCTCCTGCCACAAGCACTTTACAAGAAATAGAGGTCAATCAAACTGATAATGAAGCATTATATGGATGGCATTGATGAAATATAGCTATAGAATCAACGGGAGATGCGCGCCAGTAGTACTTACTTTCGGGTATACATATCGCAGCTTCTTCGGCAGTCCCGGAGCTTGTGCGGTGAACTGTTTCCAAACCCTGCAAGACAAAGAAAATAATTATTATTACTTGAGATATCAGGAAATGAACAAAAAGTTGCCGATATGGTGCGATAATGATCGATTGAACTTACTTGCTGAGCATTTCAGTCATGTCCGCATAGGTGCTGGGATCTTTCCGTCTGGAGTCTAAGACGGTTACTAGTCCACGCTCAAGCTTAATCTCCAGAAGAATATAGTGGTACCTGCACACGCATGCATAACTCATCAGTTACATTAACCTCGCTCGAGTAATAAGGGAAACCGAATATGCACACGACAGTAACACTCACGGGCCGTTGTAAGGAAAGAGTATGGTATCTTTGTTTTGATTTTTGATTAACGATTGTAGCAAGTTGTCTTCGGCCTCTTCGACGTTCTTTTCAACCAGAAATACATCTATGATATTTGTGTTAATGAACCCAATATCATAGATTTCATTTTTTTGCACTCGACTATCTTCAATCTGCATAATATATTGAGGATAATTAATTATAAATACATGCAATGAAAGAGCCCAGCTATATATAGAGACTAATGACAGAAATAGTACTTACAGGCAGTAGCAAAAGACCATTAATTTATCGCGGGCCTTTTGATTGAAGAACTCGAAGAACTCCTCAAATGGAATAGCCAACAAATCATTTGAAACGAGGTCGTGCTCCTCTTTAATTTTCAGATACAAACTGTTCGTCCCCTCAGACTCTCTGCAGGTTTTCATGTACCAACTATGGAATCTTCGCATCATTGTTGTCAGAGACTTTTCATCTTTGACGAGAGGCTTCCCGTACTCGTATCTGAATACGTCCACCTCCATGAAATCAGGAAGTGCATCGTCAGGCAGGTAATCTTCAAGATTGCCATAACCGGCCACCGTCCCCGGAGGATTAGACACATTGAGCGGCGGGCACGATTGCTGTGCTTGTTCGCCGAGCTGGGCAATTTTTTCCCCCTTTGCTCATTGTTCTTTTGACCTTTATCACTGACAGTAGTTCCCGACCGCTTGGCTTGGAGATATGTCTGTTCAGTAATGCGCTCATAGTTGGTTCTCGGCGGAGACTTTGGTGGTTTCCTCAGGGCATCGAGAGTGCGCTTTGCTTTCACCGGATCTACCTTCTCCGCCGGAGGTGGATGTATCTTTGCTTTCACCCCTTCAAAGAACTCGTTCACTTGAGCCTGCACGATCGTATTGTTTTCCTCCTTGGTCCTCTCGTACGGTAACTTCTCTACAGGCTTTAGAGGTGGACCGTATCTGTATTGCCTCTCTCTTCTTGTGCTGCTAGACGCCGGAGCAGACGGAGCGGCTGCGGCGTCTGTCTTCTTTCGTGCTTGCTTACGAGGCGGAGGAGAAGGACTACGACGCGCCGGAGCAGCCGGGGCGGCGGCGGGTCTCTTCCGCCCTTGCTGGCGAGGTGGAGAAGGAGGAGGCGGAGTGCCGCCACGCGCCGGAGAAGGAGGCGGAGTGCCGCCATGCGTGCCCTGATCGTCACTCGCCGGAGGAGGAGGCGGTGGAGGAGGCGGAGTGCCGCCACGCGTGCCCTGATCGTCACTCGCCGAAGGAGGAGGCGGTGGAGGAGGCGGAGTGACCTGACTCGCCGGAGGAGGAGGAGGAGGCGAAGGCGTCCAGTTCAGAAGGTCGATAAGCTTCTTCCGCCATAGGCATGGAGTCTTCAGAGCAGAACCCAGCCTAGTCTCCCCTTCACCGGTAGGGTGCTCAAGCGCGAGGTCCTCAAATCCCTCCGTTATTTCATCCACCATTACCTTAGCAAATCCTTCTGGAATCGGCTGGCAGTGATAAGTTGTGCCGGGTCCACTAGGATAAAATTGGCCAACAGCCGCCTTGACCTTCAAATTCATGCATCGCGCCATAATGTGGCAATTTTGAGACTCCGTGATACCATCCACGGGATAGCTGGCAGGAGCCGTCAAGACATGCTCCGGCTGAAGCAGCTCGGTGGAAGCAACGCTGCTTCTCCGCTGAGATGGCGGGGTAGCTTCGGGGGAAGCTTCGGCATGTCGTTTGTTGCGATCTGCTGCTTCTCGTTCCTCTTCTCGATCCTCTAGCCCCATTACCCTTCCAAGCAGCGCCTGCATTTGGTCCTGCTCCAGTTTCTTCCTCCTCTCATCGGTTTTGTAACCCCCTGCGTCCGAAAAACCAACCTTCCACGGAAGGGAGCCTGGCGTGCCTCGTGTCCGTCCAGGGTGCTCGGGATTCCCAAGGGCCATTGTGAGCTCGTCCTTCTCCCTGTTTGGAAGGAACGTCCCTCGCTGCGCTGCATCGATATAGTGTCGAAGGTTCTTGACTGGTGTTTGCAGTTGCTCGTCTGTCCACTAACACTGCCATGTTACAGGGTCCAAGGTTCCGCCAGCCCTGAAGAACCAAGTCCGGCAACGGTCTGGCCAGCGCATTGTCTCTGGTTTGATCCCTTTTTCAAGCAGATCATGCTCAGCCTTGGACCACTTAGGCCGGGCTTTGAGGTAGCCACCCGACCCCGTGCGATGGTGAAGCGCCTTCTTTGCAGCATTTTTCTTGTTTGTCTCCGACATCTTCTTACTCTTTTCCGATGTCTTGTGGGCCACAAATGCGGGCCAGTGATCTTTGATCTTCTCATATTTGCCGATGAATTCTGGTGTCTCTTTTTTCTTGACAAACTGGTTCAGCTCTTTCCTCCACCTCCTCATTAGGCCTCCCATCTTCTTAAGAGCACACGACTTGATTAATTGCTCTTTAACTGGCTTCTCCGGATCCTCCTCTGGCGGTAGGGTGAAATTTGCCTTCAGCTCATTCCAAAGATCTTCTTTCTGCATATCATTGACATAAGACACCTCAGCATCTTCATCCTTAGCAGGCTTATATCATTGCTGGATGCTGATCGAGATCTTGTCCCTAACAAGAACCCCGCACTGAGCCGAAAATGCCTTCTTTGTCTGGATGGGTTCAATCGGTTCGCCGTCGGGCGCGATTTCTATGATCTCAAACTTTTCATCTGAGCTCAACTTTTTCTTCGGGCCTCGTCTCCTTACCGAAGTTGTGCTCGATCCGGAGGGCTAGAAATTATAAGGAAGAAAGACGACAGTAATTAATATATGTACATATACCAAAACAATGGATGCATCAATTAACTTGTCAACACGGGCTTAACTAATATATATATATCTGACCGGACTCGGTTCGGTGACCGGAGCAGTCAGCACGGTCTCCTTCGTCTTGTACCTCCATTGTGTCACCGGAGCCATCATGAACATAGTCCTCCTCTTGTACCGGCATTAATGGGTCGAAGCCATCGTAAACATAGCCCTCTTCTTCATCCAGCTGACCAACGGTGTCGATGAGAAATGACGCAACATCATCACTTCCATTTGCGATTATGTCCCCCAACATCGCTTCTGTTTCTTCGTCTCGGGAGTGCTCCATAGTTTCTGCAAATATTGACAACATGTCAACTATTATTCAAACATGGTACATTGTGGCAAACGTAGAACTAGTTAGCTAATCACAATAAGGAATCATGTTAGTGGCCTCGACGCTGCTTCTCTAGGGTTTGGGGTCACCTCGACACAAAGCTTCAAGGGTTTGGGGTGGCCTCGATGATAACTCTCTTTTAACTTGATAAATTTGGGTGGCCTCGAGAGAGTTAATTTGTCGGGTAGGGGCGCGGTGGGAGGGGGTAGGAGACCTACAACATCGTTTTCTCTCTAGGGTTTGGGTGTCCTCGAGAGTTTTGGTTGAGCGAGAGGGCCGAGGGGGGTGCTGCAGTTGTATCTAGAGGGGGTTATATCGACAACGACGCGACATACATATACATGGGAAAATAATGTTATTGGGGAGGGGGTATCGGTACCACCCCCTCGTGTTGAAGTTTCTTCTTTCTCCTTTCCTTTCTTTCTTCTTCTCCTCTTCTTTTTCTTCTTCTCCCTCGAGAAAGGAAAATAATTAAGGAAAAGGAAGAAAAGAGGAAGAAGGAAGAAGGAAGAAGAAGAAGAAGTAAAAGAAGAAAAAAAGAGGAGAAGAAGAAAGGAATAGAGGAGAAAGAAGAAAATTCTTCTTTCTCCTCTATTCCTTTCTTCTTCTCCTCTTCTTTTTCTTCTTTTTTCCTCTTCTTATTTATTTCTCCTCTTCTTCCTCTCCTCTTTTTCTCCTTTCTTCCTCTTCTTATTTTCCTTTTTCCTCTCATTCTTTTAGTATTGCTTCTTTTAAAAAAAATGTTCAAATAGAAAATTTTGAAAAAAATAAAGGTTTTGCCTAATGCATTGTTCATATGAATATACAAACATTTGCATATTCTACAATAATTAATATCACCAAAAAAAATCTATGAACAAAAAAAATCCTAACTTTTCTAAAAATCTATCTTTTGCATATATGAAAACATTAAAACACATATGAACAATAAATACATATATGAACAAAAACATGCTCTGAACAATTTTTGAACATTACATACACATAGCCACATACATACACATATACATTATATATATATATATATATATATGAACAAAAAAACTAAACTAATAAAAATGAAAAAAAACAGAGCCGCATATATATATAGCCACATACATACACATATATATATACATTGAACAAAAAAATTAAACTAATAAAAATGAAAAAAATAGAGCCGGTGCGGCGCGGCGGCTCACAGTGGTGGCGGCGCGCGGGGGCGGGCGACGGCGACGGGGCAGGGGCTCGGGCGCGGGACGCGGGGGCGGGCGACGGCGACGGGGTGCAGCCTGGCGGCGACGACGGCGGGCGCGGGCTCGGGGAGGCCGGCGCAGGCTCGGGGAGGCCGGCGACGACGACGGGCGCGGGTGACGGCGACGGCAACGGCGGGGACGGCGGGCGGTGTCGGGGCAGCCTGGCGGCGTCGATGTGCTCGGCGTCGTCGGGGGGCAACTGGTGGCGATGAACTCTGCAAAACTGCGAAGTGCTACTTATATACAAGGAGCATTGGTCCCGGTTGGTGGCACCAACCGGGACTAATGCCCCCTTTAGTCCCGGTTGGTTCCACCAACCGGGACCAAAGGTCTCTTTTTCGGCAGCCAAAAGGGCGGGAAGCTGCTGCCTTTAGTCCCGGTTGGTGGCACCAACCGGGACCAATGCCCCCCCTTTAGTCCCGGTTGGTACCACCAACAGGGACCAAAGGCCCCTGTGCTGCCCGCATCGGGGCCAAAGTTTAGTCCCACCTCGCTAGTTGAGAGGGGCGCGTAGTGGTTTATAAGCCCCACTGCCGCACCCCTATTGAACTCCTCTCTACTGCAGGCTTATGGGCCTACTTGCTACTGCTTTGCCCGATGGGCCTTCTGGGCCTTCCGCGGGCCTGAATCCTGGCCCAAAGTAGGGATTCAAGTCGTATTCAGGCCGTGGGGGCCCAGTAGGGGGCACTTTTTTTTTGTTTTTTTTGTTTTCTTTACTTATTGTTGCTATTTTTATTTTTTTCCATTTTTTGTTTTGTTTTCTGCATTATTTATTTTCTTTTGTTTTTTGCTTTATTTTTAAATTCTTTTTGCTTTTACTTTTAGGAAAATTATAAACTTTCTGTTAGTGCCATTACTTTTCAAATGTGAAAACAATTTTTTTTGTTTTCTTTCTTGCTTTATTTATTTTATTTTGTTTCTACTTACAACAAAATACTTATTGTTGTTTTTTTGTTTTGTTTTTTGCATTATTTATTTTCTTTTGTTTTTTGTTTTATTTTTTAATTCTCTTTGCTTTTAGTTTTAGGAAAATTATAGATTTCCACTTTTTTTCTTTTTTTGTTTTCTTTCTTGCTTTATTTATTTTATTTTGTTTCTACTTACAACAAAATACTTATTGTTGCTATTTTTAATTATTACGATGGCCGAACCATAAGACATTAAAACATTTCAAATGAACTCTGAAAAAGTTGAAAGTTGGCATGGTATCATAAATTGACCCAGACATAGCATGTGCATGTACAAAACGAACAATGGTATCATACTCGTCAGTTACAAAGTTGGCATGGTATCATCATAATAGTTGCGGGAGAAAGTCTTCACTTTTTCTTCGCTTGTGTCATTTGCTTATTGCGCTGTAACCATGGATAATCTTCATCGTTTATCAGGATGCTGGGGTCAGCCTTGACTTTAAAGGGAGGAATTTCATGAAACTTTTCATAATCTTTAGACATGTCTGTCTTGTCCTCCACTCCCACTATGTGGCGCTTTGGCTCATCGTATGATGTATTCGCTTCCTTATCTTTTCTCTTTCTCGGTCTGGTAGACATGTCCTTCACATAGATAACATGTGCCACATCATTGGCTAGGACGAACGGTTCGTCAGTGTACCCAAGATTTTTCAGATCCACTGTTGTCATTCCGTACTGTGGGTCTACCTGTACCCCGCCTCCTGACAGATTGACCCATTTGCACTTAAACAAAGGGACCTTAAAATCACGTCCGTAGTCAAGTTCCCATATGTCCACTATGTAACCATAATATGTGTCCTTTCCCCTCTCGGTTGTTGCATCAAAGAGGACACCGTTGTTTGGTTGGTGCTCTTTTGATCTTGGTCAATCGTGTAAAATGTATTCCCATTTATCTCGTATCCTTTCCAAATCAATACAGTCAAAGATGATCCCCTGGATAACAAGTACAGCTCATCACAAACAGTGTTGTCACCTCTGATACGTGCTTCCAACCAACTGCTGAATGTCCTGATGTGTTCACATGTAATACAGTCATCGCACTGCTCCGGGTGTTTGGAGCGCAGACTGTTCTTGTGTTCATCGACATACGGGGTCACCAAGGTAGAGTTCTGTAGAACTGTGTAGTGGGCTTGAGACCAAGAATATCCGTCCCTGCATATTATTGAGTCCTTTCCAAGCGTGCCTTTTCCAGTCAGTCTCCCCTCATACCGCGATTTAGGAGACCTATCTTCTTAAGGCCAGGAATGATGTCAACACAAAACCCGATGACATCCTCTGTTTGATGGCCCATGGAGATGCTTCCTTCTGGCCTAGCGCGGTTACGGACATATTTCTTTAGGACTCCCATGAACCTCTCAAAGGGGTACATATTGTGTAGAAACACGGGGCCCAGAATGACAATCTCGTCAACTAGATGAACTAGGAGGTGCATCATGATATTGAAGAAGGATGGTGGGAACACCAGCTCGAAACTGACAAGATATTGCACCACATCACTCCTTAGTCTTGGTATGATTTCTGGATCGATCACCTTCTGAGATATTGCATTGAGGAATGCACATAGCTTCACAATGGCTAATCGGACGTTTTCCGGTAGAAGCCCCCTCAATGCAACCGGAAGCAGTTGCGTCATAATCACGTGGCAGTCATGAGACTTTAGGTTCTGAAACTTTTTCTCTGCCATATTTATTATTCCTTTTATATTCGATGAGAAGCCAGTCGGGACCTTCATACTAAGCAGGCATTCAAAGAAGATTTCCTTCTCTTCTTTGGTAATAGCATAGCTGGCAGGACCTTCATACTGCTTTGGAGGCATGCCGTCTTCTTCGTGCAAACGTTGCAGGTCCTCCCGTGCCTCAGCTGTATCTTTTGTCTTCCCATACACGCCCAAGAAGCCTAGCAGGTTCACGCAAAGGTTCTTCATCACGTGCATCATGTCGATCGAAGAGCGGACCTCTAGGTCTTTCCAGTAGGGTAGGTCCCAAAATATAGATTTGTTCTTCCACATGGGTGCGTGTCCCCCAGCGTCACTTGGAACAGCTAGTCCGCCGGGACTCTTTCCAAAGATTACGTGTAAATCATTGACCATAGCAAGTACGTGATCACCGGTACGCATGGCGGGCTTCTTCCGGTGATCTGCCTCGCCTTTGAAATGCTTGCCTTTCTTTCGACATTGATGGTTGGTCGAAAGAAATCGACGATGGCCCACGTACACATTCTTCCTGCAGCTTGCCAGGTATATACTATCGGTGTCAAGTAAACAGTGCGTGCATGCGTGCTATCCCTTGTTTGTCTGTCCTGAAAGGTTACTAAGAGCGGGCCAATCGTTGATGGTCACAAACAGCAACGCCTTTAGGTTAAATTCCTCCTGTTTGTGCACATCCCACGTACGTACACTGTTTCCATTCCACAGCTTAAAAGTTCTTCAACTAATGGCCTTAGGTACACATCAATGTCATTGCCGGGTTGCTTAGGGCCTTGGATGAGAAATGGCATCATAATGAACTTCCGCTTCATGCACATCCAAGGAGGAAGGTTATACATACATAGAGTCACGGGCCAGGTGCTGTGATTGCTGCTCTACTCCCCGAAAGGATTAATGCCATCCACGCTTTAAGCAAACCATACGTTCCTTGGCTCACTTGCAAACTCATCCCAGTACTTTCTCTCGATTTTTCTCCACTGCGACCCGTCAGCGGGTGCTCTCAACTTCCCGTCTTTCTTACGGTCCTCACTGTGCCATCGCATCAACTTGGCATGCTCTCCATTTCTGAACAGACGTTTCAACCGTGGTATTATAGGAGCATACCACATCACCTTCGCAGGAACCCTCTTCCTGGGGGGCTCGCCATCAACATCACCAGGGTCATCTCGTCTGATCTTATACCGTAATGCACCGCATACCGGGCATGCGTTCAGATCCTTGTACGCACCGCGGTAGAGGATGCAGTCATTAGGGCATGCATGTATCTTCTGCACCTCCAATCCTAGAGGGCATACGACCTTCTTTGCTGCGTATGTACTGTCGGGCAATTCGTTATCATTTGGAAGCTTCTTCTTCAATATTTTAAGTAGATTCTCAAATCCTTTGTCAGGCACAGCATTCTCTGCCTTCCACTGCAGCAATTCCAGTACGGTACCGAGCTTTGTGTTGCCATCTTCGCAATTGGGGTATAACCCTTTTTTGTGGTCCTCTAGCATGCGATCGAACTTCAGCTTCTCCTTCTGACTTTCGCATTGCGTCCTTGCATCGACAATGACCCGGTGGAGATCATCATCATCGGGCACATCGTCTGGTTCCTCTTGATCTTCAGCAGCTTCGCCCGTTGCAGCATCATCGTGCACATCGTCTGGTTCCTCTTGATCTTCTGGAGCATCACCGTATTCAGGGGGCGCATAGTTGTCATCGTACTCTTCTTCTTCGCCGTCTTCCATCATAACCCCTATTTCTCCGTGCCTCGTCCAAACATTATAGTGTGGCATGAAACCCTTGTAAAGCAGGTGGGTGTGGAGGATTTTCCGGTCAGAGTAAGACTTCGTATTCCCACATATAGGGCATGGACAACACATAAAGCCATTCTGCTTGTTTGCCTCAGCCACTTCGAGAAAATTATGCACGCCCTTAATGTACTCGGAGGTGTGTATTGAACCGTACATCCATTGCTGGTTCATCTGTGTGCATTATATATAATTAAGTCTGTCAAAAATCATTACAGAACATCATGAATAGATAATTAAGTGACCAAATTAATAGAAGTTCATCATCACATTAAAACCAAAGTACATACATAGTTCTCATCTAACAACATAAAGCTCTGCAGAGCATCTAAATTAATTAAACCATACACTGAAACTATGTAAAACATTTCAATGCGAAAACAAATGTGATCATAATCGCAACCAATGTAACAACTGATCCAACGGCATAATGATACCAAGCCTCGGTATGAATGACATATTTTCTAATCTTTCTAATCTTCAAGTGCATTGCATCCATCTTGATCTTGTGATCATCGACGACATCCGCAACATGCAACTCCAATATCATCTTCTCCTCCTCAATTTTTCTAATTTTTTCCTTTAACAAATTGTTTTCTTCTTCAACTAAATTTAACCTCTCGACAATAGGGTCGGTTGGAATTTCCGGTTCAACAACCTCCTAGATGAATAAAATCTATGTCACGTTGGTCGGCATAATTGGCATAAACAATAAATGAACCAATAGTTATGAAAAGATAATATATACCACATCCGAATCATAGACAGGACAAGGGCCGACGGGGGCGGATACCAAAACCATTGCACTATATAAGATGCAATAATAAAAGTAAGAAAATTATACAAGTATCTATCTAAACATACAAATAAGAATATTTTTCCTTTCAGAAAGAAGATAAGAACAAGAGGCTCACCACGGTGGTGCCGGCGATGAGATCGGTGCGGGTGATCGACGACGTTGAAGACGGGGACGGGGCGTGACGGACCGCTAAACCTAGACAAATATTGAGGAAAATGGAGCTTGGCGGTCGAGCTTGGAGAGGAGAAACCTTAAGTAGTGTGGCTCGGGCATTCCATCGAACACCTTGTGTGCATAGGAGGTGAGCTAGAGTACCAAGCCCTCTCCCCGTCGGCCAGAAAAAACAGAGCAATGTGCTCTGCTCTTGCGCGAGGGGGTATATATAGGCATCACCATTGGTCCCGGTTGGTCGCACGAACCGGGACTAAAGGGTTGCCTTTGGTCCCGGTTCATGCCACCAACCGGGACAAATGGTGGTGGGCCAGGAGTGCGGCCCATTGGTCCCGGTTCGCCCCACCAACCGGGACCAAAAGGTCCAGACGAACCGGGACCAATGGCCCACGTGGCCCGGCCGGCCCCCAGGGCTCACGAACCGGGTCAAATGCCCCTATTGGTCCCGGTTCTGGATTGAACCGGGACTAATGGGCTGGACCGGCCTGGACCATTGCCCCCTTTTCTACTAGTGGTCGCCTCCATCACACTTACGAAAGACCAATGTAAAACTGACCTAAGTAGGCAAACATTTCATTTATGTATGAACAAAAATAATCAACATGAGAAAAAATCGGCGACAAATTTCTAGATACGAAAATAGATATAGTTGTATGCATGATGCAAGAGATACTTTCCAAGTCACTGAAAACATATGAGGTGATGAGAAAGGGTCATGTAGCAATCAAGCAATAAAGATTAGACTGCACTCTGTCAAAAAAAATTGGCAGTGGGCGTTTCTTGTGTAGTAATCATCACATGATTAATGAATAAATTTTCCCAACACCTCCTTCTCATTTTGTGCACTAAACCTCAGTTTAACACTCTCACCTGAAGAAATTATTTTGATTTTTTTAACACAAGAAATAACTTTGATGACAGTTGCATTATTTACCAATAATGACTAATGCATTGTCAACAGCCAGACAATGCCAACATGTTTGTGTGCAGTCTGGACCATGCCAAATTTTTGGACATATATTCATCAAAGTCAACTGACATCTTAGGATCAACACACACGAAAATGAACTCACAATAAAAAAAAAATCAAATTTCTCATTGGACTCTAACAAGTTTTATAGAGCACGAATAGTTAAGCATTGTGGTTACTCCATTTCGTGCTTCCTGCAGATGTTGTGCTCTTGGTCTTGCTTTTTGCCAGCGTAGCCTTCTTGCCTGCTTCTCGAACCAATGCAGAGATATCAGATATACAACAGTTGCTTTTCACGTTGCTGAAACATCAGAGGTGCTAAAGGACCAAGTAGCAGCCCAACAATGTAGGCAACAGGAGCTTGGCGGTCTGCAAGCATTATCTTCCTCATCCGCAAGTGGAGATCTAAGCAGCATTATCATAGTTAAATCACTAGCAAGACTCACAGAAATCATCTATGGATACCAGGAAACAGTGTAAACTGCTAGAGCCTAGTATTCTTTGTTCATCTTTCCAGTAAGTATCTCACATCATAGAACCAGTCATTAACCGGACACTAATCAGTAACCAGGCACACATGTTGACATTAGATAATAGTATAAAAGAGTGCACACAATTAAATCCAACAAATTCCACTTCACAGGCCACAATACAAAAATGTAGAATAAGCGTCGACCACAACACATGCCGCAGCATAGACAATGGAAGAATGTGCAGAATACATAGTCGGACACTTTGAGCATCCACCGCACCATAAAAAATATCGAACAACTTCCCTACAACGACTAGCCATGTCGAATTTCACTCTGGATACCTGCAGAATATCAATGTCATCTGAGTCAAACTAATTTGTCATGCCCACTCAAAAGAACAAATTATGGATGATCCCCAAAAATAAACATTAACTTTTCCCTAGTGCAAATTATATGAAAAACTATCCAGAGATCAATCATCCCATCATTATTCGAGGGACTGATACCACAAATGAAGAACAACAATAACAGAGAATTTAGTTTGTACTGGTACCTGTATGCTGACATGTTTACAAGATTCTTGCTACATAACTACGTACGATCGCAGTAGAAACTAAGAGATCGGTGCCTCGCCGTCTATCATGTGAGGCAAAAAAAATTGAACTCCCAAGAATGTCGACTCATTCCAGATTAACTTTCGTGTGCCACGCTATATGTGAGGCTCAGAGTATGATGGAAAAATGTCTAGTATGCCAAGCTAGTATGTCTAGTACGAAGGAAAATGCAAGCATAGACTATGAACCTTCTTGTAAATTGGGTAACCAAGCAAAAAAAAAGGGTATATGAAAAGAGAAAATTACCTAAGTTGTTTGACAAAGATAGCACGTTAGCTTATCAGGTGTGTACAAAGTTCCAGCCAGACCGGCCTCTTTCCTCCCAACTCCCCTGCCTAGAAGCAAAAGAAGCCCAAACCAAATGAAAATTCAAAGAAAACTTTAGTCAAGGATAGTAAATGAAGGCACATATATCGCCAGGTTCAAAAATGAATTATTGTATTACATGCTTAGAGAAAATGCATTTACCCAGAATAATTGTCGAGTGAGTTTTGTACCAGTTATGACCATAAAGCCAAAATAAGATATGCACGGAATGGGAAACCATAGCACTACATGAAATTAATAAACTAGTGCTACCCTTCGATGAAAACTAGAGCACATGGTATCTTGAATTGACGATTCGTATCAAGATCGACCAATATAATAAATATAATTCTTGCTAGGAAAAATAGTGAATAAGAAAGCATGACAAGCCTTGAACCAGCTCGAGATGTTCCAATTGATTAATAATTTCAGATGGTTTCACTGCTGCAGCTATTGCCATTTTCCAATTTCTAGAAACCCTCTGATGAAAAGCTCATTACAAGCACATAATTGTATTTAGCGTTTAGCAATGGCCAGACATCAAAGCAATATTTGTATTCATGTTCTTGCAATGGAGCCCTCTAATCAGCCAGGTCAGGTCAACAATAGGAAACATATATAACTGGAATGAATACAAGCGAAAATTAATTGCCCTATTTTGCTTGTCTAATGTAGATAGGGGGCATTACCTGCTGTATACAAATTCCTGTAGGGATGAAAGGTGTCATGACATATCTGGTTTCTTTTAACAATATGTTTGATCTGCATCGAGTCAATTTGGAGCGTGAAGTTGCCTATCATCGTGGAGAGAACAACCAAATTTGTGTCCTCATCATACCCAACAAAAAATGCATAACGTATTCTCCTTGGAAGCATCTCATCCAGTGGAATGGTTTTCCGCAGCAACACCCATTCGTCAATGCCATCACAGTTAGATTTCCTATCCCATAATTGGATGGTCAGGTCCAACAAACCAGCAAGGCCAAGGCCACCATCCGCCATCCGCAAGAGCTGAAGGCACCTGTCATTGGTAACATGGTTTTCCACCGGTGTCTTGATCACAACAAGACTTTGCCTTTTGAAATCAAACACAAGAACTTCACCACCACAAATCAACCAGCAAAGTGTATTCCCGACAAGGATGCTGCGGCTTGTCGTAGAAATCCTATTTGCTATGGTCACCGAGAAAATATTTCCCCAAACGCTAGATGCCGAATCATAGCGAGAACAAAATGCCTGTCTACTGAATCCATCGCCGACCAAAACCAATTTAAACGGGCTTGAGAAGCAATCTCCATGGATGTGCCCATCTTCGGCATCAATGCACAGTACAGCGCCATGCCAGTCTAAGTTCATCCTCATAGAGTGGAATCCTGGTGGAAAAGCCACGGTGTGCTCTTTGCCGGTGAGGGGATCCCACACGACAGTCTCATGCTTATTCCTGTCAATTAGGACAGAGAGACCGTGGCGGCAGCCCATGTATGCTTCATCGGTTTGGTAGGGTGTGCTGCCCTTGGGCAGGGTGAAGCGGGCAGCAGGGATGCGGTCAGGCGATTCCATGGAAGGAATGAAGCTTTTAGCATACCCTTTGAAGAAGCCGAGCAGAGGAGGCTTCCGGTGGTGCTTGAGGAAGCATTTGCGGAACTGGGGGTCGTGGAGGATGCTGCCCCAGCGCTTGCATACGGCCGACGCACGGGGGATCGAGGATGGCTTCGGAGGGAGGCGGACGAGGATCTCAATGAGGAGGTTGTCATAGCCAAGCACCTCGGACACTGGGTCGGCCAGCGGCACAGAACAGCGCAGCCTACTGCCGTCCACACGCGTCGAGCAGGGAAAGGTATCGGCCTTGGCATGAAAAGGAATTTAATCAATGGACACGCATGTTGAGTCAACCATGGTCTTCGGACACATGCATGTTGCACCAACCGGCGGTAGCTTCCTTGGCATGTAAGGAAGTAGTAGTTACCTAGTAGTTTCCAGGAATGTGATGTACATGTACGTAGTAGTTTCCAGGTAGTTTTCTAGGCGTTTACTTGACTTGACCCGGGCTGACCTGTGGCCTATAAAAGGAGATGATCCCATCGGTTGTAAGCAGGCCGATCCAAAGCAAGTAGCAATCAAAGTATAGTAGTATTGCCACTACCAGCCTCCTCCATAGTAGCACTCCAGTTCAAGTGTAGGTGTGTGCGTTTGTAGAATATTTGTGCAGCAACACCTAGCTGATAGTGCATCTTTGGTTGATCCTCGAAGAACTAGCTAGTCCGTAGTTTTGGGCTAACAGTTGGCATCAGAGCCTCGGGTTATGCCGAAGCATATGCCGAAAGGAGGCGTCGCCGACGACGGTTCCAAGACCGCCGAGCGGAGCTCGGCTGAGGACACCCGTGCGGCGGACGCGCTCGCGCTACGAGGGAGGCCGGGAGGTGAGCTGGGTGCGCCATGCTCCGTGCGAGACGTGGGCATATCCAGCACCTCCTTCCCTCTCCTCACGCGGACCAACTACCCCAATTGGTCGGTCATGATGAAAGTCATCATGGAGGCGCGTCATATGTGGAAAGCCGTGGAAACCGGCGATGTCGAGTACGAGGAGGACTGGCTGGCGATGGAGGCGATCTTGCGCTCCGTCCCAGAGGAGATGGTGCTCACCCTTGGCGTCAAGAAGACGGCCAAGGAAGCATGGGAGACCATCAAGACTCTGCGCATCGGCGTGGAGTGCGTACGGGAGTCGAAGGCCCAGTACGAGGAGATCCGGTTCAAGGCCGGTGAACAAGTCGACGAATTCGCCTTGCGGCTGCAAGGTCTCGTCAACGAGCTCGCAACGCTCGGAGATCCCATCGACAACAAGATGGTGATTCTCAAGTTTCTTCGCGTCGTCCCCAGGCAGTACAAGCAACTGGCCTGGTCCATCGAGAGCTTGGTGGATCTCTCCACCATGACGATCGAGGAGCTGGTAGGGCGGCTGAAGGTCGTCGAGGAGCGCGGCGACGACGCCAACAACCGTGCTGGCGGTGAACTACTGCTCACCGGGGAGCAGTGGGACGCGCAGCTTCAGCAGCGCGGCCGCGACGGCTCTTCCGGCAGTGGGGGAGGCGCCCCCACGGGAAGCAGAGGTCGCGGCAGAGGCGGAGGCCGCGCCCAGAGCGGTGGCGGTAACCGCGGTCGCAGGCCAAGCTAGGCAGGGCGAGGCGCTGGCAACGGTGGCAAGTGCCGCTACTGCAACATGCCGGGTCACTGGAT
The DNA here is from genome assembly GCA_963921465.1 of Triticum timopheevii. Taxonomy (NCBI): domain Eukaryota; kingdom Viridiplantae; phylum Streptophyta; class Magnoliopsida; order Poales; family Poaceae; genus Triticum; species Triticum timopheevii. The sequence continues at coordinate 9,428,783 of OY997272.1, forward strand.
CCGGGATTTCCACAGGAGGAAAGCCGACGAGGCAGCCGCGGCAACAGCAAACCTCATCCAGGCTGACATGGATGGTGGGCCGGCAATGATGCTGGCAAGAGTCGGGCCCGTGCAGGAGAGCTCAGCGTCTCCCACGACCACGACCCCGACATCCACCCATTCCGTGCAGGAGGCACGGAGCCCGTCCACGGGAACCATCACTCCAGTGACAGGCCACACCTCGACAACGACGTTCTCGGGGCCTGTCGACTGGGAGGCGATGAAGGCTCGGGTGTGGGGGAGCCACACCCCAGCGACGGCGTCCCCGACAACCTCGGGACCTGACAAGATCGCGCAAGTTGGCGCGGCAACGACGCATATGGCGGACCATGCTCCGACCATGATGCTGGCGACCATCGACTCCGTGCAGGAGCGCACGGAGACTCAAGTCAGCCACACCCTGACAACAAAGTGTTCGGGGTCCACCGTGTTGTCGGGAGATGGCTCCTTGACAACGGCATGTGCGTGCGGCTACGTCTTCCTCAACGAGGAGAGAGCCGTGACCACACCCACGCTTGTAGGCGGCAAGCAAAGTGAGGGTTGGTTCCTCAACACCGGCGCCACGAACCACATGACTGGTTCGATCGACGCGTTCGCGGAGCTGGACCGCTCAATCACCGGAAAGGTGCGGTTCGCGGACGGATCCGTGGTGGAGATCCACGGGCGCGGGACCATCGTCTTCGCCGACAAAGGGGGTGATCACAGGGCGTTCACGGACGTCTACTTCATCCCGGCACTCACGAGCAGTGTCGTGAGTGTCGGACAACTCGACGAGGGCTGGTTCGACATCGGCATCCGGCGCGGTGTTCTCACCGTGCACGACCAGCAGAAGAGGCTGCTCATCGAGGTTACCCGCTCGCCGAACTGCCTCTACAAATTCTTCTTTCAACCCGTGCATCCTGTGTGCCTTGCCGTGGGCCATGTCTCCGACGCGTGGTGTTGGCATGCCCGGCTAGGACACCAGCACTTCGACGGGTTGCGAAAGATGGCGCGAGGCAACCTCGTTCGTGGGCTACCTCACATCGATCACGCCGATGAGCTGTGTGATGCATGTCTTGCGAGGAAGCAGCGGCGTCTGCCGTTTCTCGAGAAGGCACGCTATCGGGCGCAGAAACCCCTGGAGTAGGTTCACGGGGACCTCTGCAGCCCAATCACCCCGGCAACGCCAGGAGGGCGTCGCTACATCCTGCTGCTCGTTGACGACTATAGCAGGTTCATGTGGGTGCTGCTCCTCGCCTCCAAGGACGAGGCAGAGCAAGCCATTGTCAAGCAGCAAGCGGCAGCAGAGGTCGAGTGCGGCCACAAGTTGCGCGTGCTGCACACGGACCGTGGCGGCGAGTTCACGTCGGCCACGTTCTACAAGCACTGTGACGAGAAAGGGGTGCAACGTCACCTCACAGCCCCTTACTTGCCGCAGCAGAACGGGGTCGTCGAGCGGAGGAACCAGACGGTGCTTGGGATGGCACGCTGTATGCTCAAGGCAAAGCAGGTGCCGAGCACGTATTGGGGGGAGGCCGTGCTCACGGCCGTCTTCATCCTCAATCGCTCCTTCACAAGGAGCGTCGATGGCAAGACGCCTTATGAGGCGTGGTATGGAAGGAAGCCCGATGTACGCTTCCTCCGCACCTTTGGCTGCGTCGGGCATGTCAAGACGGCGCACCCACAGCTGAAGAAGCTCGACGACAGGAGCACCCCGATGGTGTTCATGGGCTATGAGACGGGCTCTAAGGCGTACAAGATGTACGACCCCGTCTCAAAGCGTGTGCATGTCTCGCACGATGTCATCTTCGACGAAGACGCGCGATGGACTTGGGAGGTGTCGGGGGAGGCCCCGGCAAGCAGCTCCTTCACTGTGGAGTACCCGATGTACTCTACAACCCCGGGAAGCAAGACCCCGGGAAGTGCCACCCCGGGAAGCTCGGGAGGTGTGGATCCGGGAACAGCAACCCCGAGAACACCGTCCCTAGGTACGGTGTCGCCGGACACCACAACGTCAAGCAACGTGGGTCCCGGGAGGCAGTTCGCAACCCCGCCAACTGCGAGGTCGGAGCTGTTCGACGCCGACGACAGCGTTGGCGCCCCCCACAGGTTTCGGCGCATGGGGGATCTCCTCGGCAAGGCTGCGGCAACACCGCAAAAGCCCGAGGATGAGGACGCTGATGACGACGAGGTATTGCATCTGATGGCCGGCGAGGAGCCGACCACGTTCGCGGAGGCCGAGCAAGAGGATTGCTGGCGCCACGCGTCGATCAACGACAACGCCACTTGGACACTCACCACACTGCCTGCTGGCCACCGAGCCATCGGGCTCAAGTGGGTGTTCAAGGTGAAGAAGGACGAGCACGGTGCCATTGTCAAGCACAAGGCGCGCCTCGTCGCAAAGGGCTACGTGCAGCGTGAGGGAGTGGACTTCGAGGAAGTCTTCGCTCCGGTGGCAAGGCTGGAGTCGGTGCGGCTCATCCTTGCCGTGGCCGCTCACCGCGGGTGGGAGGTACACCACATGGATGTCAAGTCGGCATTTCTCAACGGTGACCTTAACGAGGAGGTGTACGTCTCCCAGCCACCCGGGTTCGTTGCAAAGGGCCACGAGCAGGGCGTGTATCGACTACACAAGGCCCTGTATGGTCTCCGGCAAGCCCCAAGGGCGTGGAACGCCAAGCTTGATGCAAGCCTCGCATCCCTTGGGTTCTCACGCAGCGCTTCTGAGCACGGCGCGTACTCGCGTGGCACCGCGAACACGCTGCTCATCGTTGGCATCTACGTCGATGACCTGGTCATTGCCGGGGCAGAGCCTGAAGAGGTTCAACGCTTCAAGGGAGAGATGCATCGTCTCTTCAGTATGAGCGACCTCGGGCTGCTCCGGTACTACCTTGGGCTGGAGGTGAACCAGGAGGGTGGTCGCATCACGATCACGCAGATGGCCTACGCCACCAAGATGCTCGAGCGAGCAGGCATGAAGGACTGCTATGCTGTACATGCTCCAATGGAGGCACGGCTGAAGCTCAGCAAGGATAGATCCGAGAAGGCGGTGGATGCTACACTCTACCGCAGCATCATCGGGAGCCTCAGGTACCTCGTGCACACCCGACCTGACATCACGTTCGTTGTCGGGTACCTGAGTAGGTTCATGGAAGCCCCGGCAAGCGATCACCTCGCTGCCGTCAAGCACCTGCTCCGGTACATCGCGGGTACACTCACGCATGGATGCGTGTATCGTCGTGGCGACGGCGAGAGCTTGGTCGGGTACAGTGACTCCGACCACGCTGGTGACGTGGACTCTCGGAAGAGCACCTCGGGCATACTATTCCTTCTCGGAAATAGTCCCGTCAGCTGGCAATCGGTGAGGCAGAAGGTTGTCGCTGTATCTTCATGCGAGGCAGAGTTCATCGCGGCAGCTACAGCGGCATGTCAGGGGATTTGGCTTGCTCGCCTTCTCGGCGAGATGCTGAATCAGGACACCGCCCCTGCGGTCATCTTCGTCGACAACAAGTCGGCGATTTCCCTCTGCAAGAATCCAGTGCTTCACGACCGCAGCAAGCACATCAATCTCCGCTATCACTTCATACGTGACTGCGTCGAGAAAGGCACGGTCATCGCGGAGTTCATCAGGACTGGTGAGCAGAAGGCGGACATCCTGACCAAGTCACTTGGCCGTGTCCGGTTCCAGGAGCTACGCGACAAGATCGGGATCAACGACATCAAGCTCCTTCGACAAGGTTGAGTGGGAGATTGTTGAGTCAACCATGGTCTTCGGACACATGCATGTTGCACCAACCGGCGGTAGCTTCCTTGGCATGTAAGGAAGTAGTAGTTACCTAGTAGTTTTCAGGAATGTGATGTGCATGTACGTAGTAGTTTCCAGGTAGTTTTCTAGGCGTTTACTTGACTTGACCCGGGCTGACCTGTGGCCTATAAAAGGAGATGATCCCATCGGTTGTAAGCAGGCCGATCCAAAGCAAGTAGCAATCAAAGTATAGTAGTATTGTCACTACCAGCCTCCTCCATAGTAGCACTCCAGTTCAAGTGTAGGTGTGTGCGTTTGTAGAATATTTGTGCAGCAACACCTAGCTGATAGTGCATCTTTGGTTGATCCTCGAAGAACTAGCTAGTCCGTAGTTTTGGGCTAACAACGCATATATGCACATCAGGACAGATGCAAGAATCCAACAGACATATGCACATCCATCCACAATAGCGATAGCATATACTAGAAAGCAAGTAGTGCACTGCACAAAATTAAGAGGGGGAGGAGATCCATCAGCGGGATCTTACCCTTGGCGTTGGGGAACCACTGCAGCGGGATCCATCAGCGGCACCCTCTTTCTCTCTCTGCACTGCTGCAGAAGGGGATGAATGTTAGGGTTTGATTAGGAGGGGAAAATCTGGCCAGGGTTTTACTAATCGGGGGAAAATAAGATGAGACGACAAGGAATAACTAGTAGATTAGATGGAGAAGGAAGGGATGGAGAAGGGATGGGCTAACCACGATCGGATCTCGGGGGACGAGGACGGGGATCTCACAGAACTGGTGTCTGATCTGGATGGGCTCCAATCCTTCTTTCGTCTGTCCGTTTGCCCGTCCGCAGCTGAGTGTGGAGAGACTGGGGGGTACGCCGCTTTTACAAGTTACTCTTTGGACAATGGGATGTACGCAGCTGAGAGTGTAGGAACGCTGAGTTTTTTTCTTCAAGATTAACGCTGAGGTTGTACGCAGCTGCCCTGCTACGTTGGCCCGGCCAAGCCCAGCCTTGTACGTTCCACTGAGAAAAAAACACCCCTTCTAAGGAAAAACACTGAGATTTTTTTTTTGTAAAAACACTTTGAACAACCTACATAACACAACATATAGGGTACGGTCCCAACACCAACGAAAGTCATCAAATGTTTGCGGACCTCCGTCCCACGACCTCCTCTGTGCGGGGGCGCCCTGCCGCACCGCACCGGAGAGTCCGCCGTCTCCCTCAAGCCTTCCTCCCCACATACTCTCCCCTCCCTCCGCCGCCGTGGGAGGCGTCGCGGGGCAAACCACGAGTGGCGTAACGGTGGCTGGGCTCCCGACGGGTACTGCTAGGGGTGTGTAGGCGGCGCCCGCCCATGCCCCTACAGCCGCAGTGATGCGCGGCAACAGTGCCGGAGGCGCGTCGGCGGCAGGCGGCGGGGTAGATTCGCTCGATCTGGGTGTTTTCGCCAGGACGGTTTGATCTGCACGTTTTGACGAAGCCCGATGGCAGCGACCGGCGACAGGCGCACGACTGCGGCGGCGGGGCGGATTGGCTTGATCAGGACATGTGTTCGCCAGGAGGGCTCGATCTGCAACGTTTTGACGAAGGTCAGTGGCTCTGCACGCATCCCTTCGGTGTCGGGGCGGCGGCCTCGGACATGGCGGTGCCGACCATCTCCTTCTGCTAGAGGTGGGTATCCAAATATTGTTGATCTTGGGATCTCATGTCTCGCAAAATAACCGGCTAGACGGTGGCCCTAGTTGTCTTCGCGCAAAGTCACCATTGTACCTGTGATCAGCCCTCTTTGATCTATCAATTGGCGAGTTCCGGACTTCTCCTTCTTGCGTATATGGCGCTCTTTGGACACCTTGTTTGGATTGGGGCCGGTCGCGTACACCCAGAAGATCAGCATAACTAGCTCTATGGGGTATTGTGATGCTCTGTTTTGTTGACACCTTGGGACATGTCTATGCCAAGATTTCCATGGAATGAACACATGCCGAGAATTACATGGTGTGATTGGAGGATCTGCAAGTGGCGATGGCTGGGTCTTATATGCGATGAAGACTTTGCTTCACAGGCAGTTCCTCACAATTGTCTTGCGGGATATGGTCCCGTCCAGATCAGACAACAGTTTTGTGAGCCTCGTTGAGGAAGATGTCCGTGCACGACTCACGTGCGTTGTCGCCAGTGCTCGCCCCGCTCACCACCGCGTAGGTGCCGAGGAGCAAACCAGGCTTCTCAACCTCGACCTGGGCGACATTCGCCTGCTGGTCCTCCTCCTTCTTGCGGCACTCTTTCGCCCAGTGTCTTGGGATGCCACAGTACCAGCGGTTTCCCTTATGCTTGGGCGTTTCCGGGCCACCGTTGTCGTAACCACCGCCCTGGCCACAGCCATCCCTGCCTTGGGAGTTCCTCGGCGTGCCGTTTCCATGCCCGTGCCACGCACTCGAGCCTGTGGATGCACCACCCTGGTCCAGCTGCTTCTCGGGCGCCGGCACTCGTCAGCGATGAACAGCAGCTGCGCGCCGGGCATCGGGGTCTCCTCGCGCTCGCGCTCCTCAACGACAAGGAGACGGCCGCAGAGTTCCTCGAGAGAGAGTGGTTTGGTGTCGACGAGTGACTTGTTTGGCACAGCCATCTCGCGATAGGGGTGTGGTACGGTCCGGAGCACCTTGAGGACAGCCTTGTGCTCGTCCACCGGGTCACCGGGCGCCTGTAGCTCGTCGATGATCGTCCCAAGCCGCATCACGTACGACTCGATCCCCTCGCCGTCCTTGTACCGGTGCGCCTCGTACTCTGAGCAGCGAATCTGCGCATTGGCTTCGTGCACGCGCTCGATGCCGACACGCATGGTCTTTAGAGTGTCCCATGCCTCCTTGGCCGTTGACTTGGCGCCCAGGATGCGCATGAGCTCCGGCGGCATCCCCTTTAGGAGAGCAATCATGGCGCGCCTATCTTCAGGGTCCATGCTCTGGCCCATCTCCACCACGCGCCACAGCTCGTTAGCCTGCAGCTGCAGATTGGTGATCATGGCGCAATCGGTTTAGTTGGTTCGCATGAGCATCATCGGGGGCATGCCGCCGCCGCCGTGCACGACATGCTCGATGATGCACACCCCAGAGCCCTCCTCAGTGGAGAGATGTTTCAGAGCTTTCTCCATTGCCGCCGCCTCTGCAGCTGCTTTCTCCTCCTCCAGCTGCTTATTCGCCTTCTCGTCGTCGCTGCCGGCCATCACTCCGACGGATCAGATACTGCCAGCGCCCAGGATGGATCGAACACCATCGAGGCTCTAATGCCACTTGTAGTTGCAGATGCCGGCGATCAAGAGAGAGAACGAGCGAGAGAGAGAGAGAGAGAGAGAGAGAGTGCGAGAGGTTGGAGACGATTGTTTGCGCTCCGAGCTGCCGATTGCAGCTTTTCGAGGTTTCTATTATTTGAGCTACCTCCAACGAACTCCTGAAAGTAAGGAAGAAATGGTCGCCCATGAGCGAGCCTACAGATCGTGCCATCCCACGATGCTCGCCGTGATTGAACCCTACATGCTCGCCACGACCTGCGTGATCCATGCCATCCCATGGCGCTGCGTCGTACGAGCTACAATCTCACTAACTACTTAACTTAAAACTACTGCATCTGTACGTGCACACACACACACATGCTGACAGACTGAATTTTATTCAGCTAACTAAACTTACTGAACTAACTGAACTTTCTGAATTTGTTGGAGCAGACCGAGTGCAACTGATTATCTAACACATTCCATGACAAATAGTTGCCGCGCGCCACCTACATCAATGCTGATTAGCATGCCTGGCAACCTAGCAATCATGCAATACTGCACCAAGACACAGAAGTACACCGACCAGTTGCGTGACCTCGGCCAGCCTGTCAGAGAGATGCAACAGGTGTTCCATCTGCGCGGGCTTGGGCGGCAATATCATGGTGCGATCCCCCAGATAAACTCACACACGTCCCTCCCATTGTCTTTGCAGGCGAACCCCCTTCCTCCTTCTACAGGAGCAAATGCACCATTTATTTTCTTCACCTCCTTAGTGGGCCTCTTGGGCCCTTCACAAGGTCGTTTGCCGGCTCCCCTTCCCGGGGCAGCCCCAGTGCATGGTACCGTTACCATCATTGCCCTCCCTTCGGTCTAGAAGCCAGTGGCGCCCGGTCAAGATGGAGGAGGTGCTCGAACCTATCGCCAGCGTTCATAGCAGCCTCCTCCACTACCTTGGACGTGGCAGCAGCAGCGACTGCTCCTCCTAGCGCCATGTCGGCCACCGACAAGGTGCTAATCGAGTAAGCACGCTAGGACCGACACAATGCGACATGGATTGGCCGAATTAGCGAATTTCAACACCTTGCCAACACCAAACTCTCGTTTGTCTAGGCAGATGACCAATCTCAGACCACCGTGTAGATGACCGCCATCGCCAACACCAGACGAGCGACCAGCTAATAGAAATAGGGTTGGCAGAATCAGTGTGAGCCGCTGGTGCCCTCGCCAAGGGAAGCGTGAGACATGCCAGACCGGCATCCGCGACCGACTGTAGATGCCAAGAGGACGTGGACGGGCTCATGCACCAGATGGCGGAGGCATCCGATCGACTTCTTTGCGAGCTCCAATAGGCGGCCGCTGAAGGCAACCATGACCCTACGCGAACTCCCGGCGTCGGAAGGACCACGAAGATGACTCCAACGATGACGACGACAGAGGAATTATGATGGAGGTGCCGTTGGCCAAGGCGGCCATGCATACAAGGTCACCGTCTGGTACCTCACATAGTTAAGTTTAGGTCAAGTTTAAATATTGTCTAGTTTAGTTGAACTTTGTTAAATTTAAGCCTTCTTGTTGTAAAATATTTCATATTTACAAAGTATCGTTCATGAATTACATTCGTATTTATTAAATTCTGGTTTGAGATGGGGCGAACAGATGGTGCATGCGGTTGGATGGTCGTCTGCCCAATCAGTATCTGCGGACGCATCAGACGGAGCCACAGAAATTTTGGGTTTCCGATTTATCATATGGAATTTGGGATTCCCTTAGTGTTTTGGAGACAAGAAAATAAAAAAAACAAGTTCGTGTGATTTTTATCTCTCAACTTATGTTGTATAGTAGTTTTTATCCCTGATTTTGTTTGTCAAACCGACTTAATTTGGCTTATATTCCTTGGTCAAACCCGGTCTTAACTCGACGTGGACGGTTTTGGCAACATCATCTCTTTCAGTTGGCATAGCCCCATATGTTTTGGAGGACTCTCTCTCTCTCTCTCTCTCTCTCTCTCTCTCTCTCTCTCTCTCTCTCTCTCTCTCCATCACAACCTCCAACACAATCCCGCTTCATCCCCTCCACTACCAATCGGCAACCAAGCCCTCCCACCTCCAACATAAGGGAGATATGAGCATGATGGTTTTCTCACTGGCACAGATTGAACAGGCGATATGGCCGATTCAGTGCCAGCGGTAGTTAGAACGAAGAGTGAGGCAAGAGACAAAGAGGGCAAAAAGTTTGGGAATGTACCAGAGGAGGCTGCGGGGCGGGGGGGGGGGGGGGGGGGGGGATTCTCTCAAAGACATGTTGGCCTACGGCACCTTATAGTATGGTATCACCAAAACCTGCCACATGAAGCAAAAACGAGGTGTGATCATGGAATAGTTATGTCAGGACTAAACCTCCCCGATATAAAGATTTAGCCAAAACCATGCCAATTCATGGCAAAACCGGAATAACGTTGTCAAGATTTAATTCCACCTGGTATTAATAGTTGAAGGACCTAGGCTGCAAAGGAAAAGATCAGGGATGAAAGTCATAGTTCTCGATGATTTGCAGGACGAAAAATGACCTTTACTTTTGCAAAATCGAACGTTCATAGTGCACAACAACGAATACTGGCAGGGGACTCAGAACACCCAGCCCAATTCTTGCTCAGTGAAATTTCATTAGTTCTAAGCATTTATTTGTGTGTGCTAAAATCCCATTTTTTGTGGTCAAATTATTTGCTATTAAAAGCGTGAGTGGACACCGTTGGCATATAAAGGATTTATTTATGTGGCGGGGCATGCCTACATTCAGCTATGTTCTGGGAAATTATGCTCTCGCAAAACTGAGTTTTAGTGGCGATCCCACCGATTACTGCTTACTCCATGAGTGCATTATCGAGCTAGATGCTAGAATGGTTTGTAGATGCTGGTGGTGACAAGCGAGAATCTATGGTGCAGGTGGTGTACGCGCTTTGGCTGGAAAGGAATGAAACAAAGGAAGGAAAGAGCATTACCTCGCCACATGAAATATCGAGGTCTGTGGTACTGTACATGGCTGCAAGAAAGAAAGTTGTGGTACATGTACGATAGTAATAGCTGAGAGTATTCTTCCCCTAAAAACCCATGAAAGCACTATGGTGTATGTATTTCTACGTCAAGTGCTATTGATTCTGGTTATTTTAACTTTAATTCAATCATAGTATGTGTCTTGTGTACTGGTTGGCCTCAACACTCTTAGAGCTATCACTTGATAAAGAGGCTAGCTAATCTTAAACCCATGGAACAGTACTGGTTAAATATTTATAAGAAAACACTTAAAACAAAGGTAATTTTCATGAGTTATCGAAGAAAGATATGTATTTAGCTCCCATGTATGAGAATAAGAAGCAAATAAGATGATCATCAACACGAAAAAGGTTCAGTTCAAAAAATCGAACATATAATCTTCAAGATTTCATTGTCAGAACAATTGATGTAGAACATAAAGAAATCCTGATCCTGCAGCTACTGTACCGGAGGAATTTCTTAGTAGGATCAAATTATTTTTCTGGTGTTGATGTTAAATAGTGGGCATATATGGTAATGTCAAATAAGAATATGTATTTGATTTTCTTCTATAAATGTATGGAAGAATGATAAGATGTATCTGCCTAGATGCTGGTTTTCTGCCAGGAATGGTGACTTGTACGTATTGTGTATTCATTGTTGTGTGTAATTGGCCTGCATTAAAATAATTATTAGATAAATGCATGGTAGATTGCAGGGTGTTGAAGTATTTCATACCTTTGCAATTTTCTGGTAGCATCTTTAGTAAAGTTGATTTTTTGTTTTGTACCGGAATTTCTGTTAGACCTAAGCCACGCATGTGTGTGCGCGTCGAGCAAGCCCCCGGTGCATGACTGCGTCGATCGTCGTGACGAGCGAGTCGGCCAAGTTAGCTAGCTGCATGTGTGGCGAGTCGGTTGGATCCTGGCACTAGTAGAAAAAGGGGCAAACCTGAGACCCATTAGTGCCGGTTTGATTTTGAGCCGGCACTAATGTGTCCATTAGTGCCGGTTCCAATGGCTAGCCGGCCGTTCTCATTAGTACCGGTTCGTGGCGATCCTTTAGCACCGGTTCGTGCCACGAACCGGTACTAAAGAGAGTGGTGGCAGGATGTTGTCAGTCTGGGGCCCGTCCAGCACCTTTAGTACCGGTTCGTGGCACGAACCGGTACTAAAGGTCAACGTACATAAACCCTTCGTCCACCCGAGCCACTCTGTTCTTCCCCTTTCCCCTCACTTCCTCTGTTCTTCCCCTCTCTTCCTCGAGCTCCTCACAAATTTTTCCCAAAATTTTTCAAGATTTGAAGGCCCCCATCCATTCAAATGATCACAAAGGTTAGCAACTTTGTCCTTTCAACTCTCATTGCTAGATTAGCTCTTGCAATGCTTTGTATAGTTATTAATTTGGAAGGAATTATATTTGCTAGTATTTGATTTATATGCAATTTGAGGTCAAAAATAACACTTAGTTTGCATATGTAGGTGTGGTTTACTTAGTGCCTTCTAAATCTCCGTCGTAACCACCGTCGATCGCCCGCACCGTCCTGTTAACGGCACCACCTTGTGGTGAGGCTCTTGTTCATGAATGTTTTACATTACCAAATTGATGTTTGTGTGATTTGGATATATAGTTACTCGTATAATTATCTTACCCACACGTTGTTTGTTGTACATAGTGCCATGGTTTTGATATCCATCCCCGTCGGCCCTCGTCCTTGTTATAATTCGTATGTGGTATATTCTCTTTTAAAACTAGTTGTTGCGTTTCGTGTTTATGGCAAATTATGCCCATCAAGTTGACATAGATATTTTTATCTAGGAGGTATGTGAACCAGAAATTCCAACTAACCCTATTGTCGAGAGGTTAAATTTAGTTGAAAGAGAAAACGAGTATTTGAAAAAAATTTGAAAAGAATTGAGGGGGAGAAGATGGAATTGGAGTTGCATGTTGCCGATGTCGTCGATGATCACAAGATCAAGATGAATAAAATGAGGTTAAAGATTAGAAAGATTAGAAAATATGCCATTGATAGTGTGGCTTGGTATCATTATGCTGTTGGATCAATTGTTACCTTAGTTGTGATCTTGATCGCATTTGTTGTTGCATTTAAATTCTTTTGCTAGAGAGTTATTTGTATGTTGCATTTAATTAAGTGTTGTATATGAACTTTATGTATGAACTTGTATTAATTTGCTCTATTCGGTGTTGTGTAATGAAGATGAGCCGACAATGGATGTATGATGACCGACGCTCTCCCGAGTTCATTAATGGCGTGCATACTTTTCTGCTTGCCGCTGAGGCAAACAAGCGGGCGGATGGTTTTATGCCTTGTCCATGTGCTGGCTGTAAGAATGGTCACAGTTACTCTACGTCAAGAACCATTCACGTCCACCTATTTGAGTCCGGTTTCATGCCCCACTATAATGTTTGGACCAAGGACGGAGAAATAGGGGTTATGATGGAAGACAATGAAGAAGAAGAGGACGACGACGGCTATCCTGGCCATGGGTTCCCTGAATATGATGATACAACAATGAGGGAAGAAGCTGAGCTGGCAATGCGGGAAGAAGCTGAAGAAGAGGCATCAGATGAGCCCGCTGATGATCTAGGTCGGGCCATTGCCGATGCAAAGAGAAACTGCGCAAGTGATCTGGAGAGGACGAAGTTGCAGCGCATGTTAGAGGATCACAAGAAATTGTTGTACCCGAATTGCGAAGCTGACAAAAAAAAAGTTGGGCACCACACTTGAATTGCTGCAATGGAAGGCAGAGAATGGTGTATCTGACAAGGGATTTGGAAAGTTGCTGGTAATGATAAAGAATATGCTTCCAAAGGACAACGAATTGCCCGAGAGTACGTATGAAGCAACGAAGGCTGTCTTCCCTCTAGGGTTAGAGGTGTAGAAGATACATGCATGCCCTAATGACTGCATCCTCTACTGCGGTGAGTATGAGGATTTGAACGCTTGCCCGGTATGCGGTGCATTGCATTATAAGATCAATCGCGATGACCCTGGTGATGTCCAGGGTGAGCGCCCAAGGAAGAAGATTCCTGCCAAGGTGATGTGTATGCTCCTATAATACCACGGTTGAAACGTTTGTTCCAAAACAAAGAGCATGCGAAGGCGATGCGGTGGCACGCAGAAGACCGTAAGAAAGACGGAAAGTTGAGAGTACCCGCTGACGGTTCACAGTGGAGAAAAATCAAGAGAAAGTACTGGGAGGAGTTTGCAGGTGACCCAAGGAACGTATGGTTTGGTCTAAGCGCAGATGGCATTAATCCTTTCGGGGAGCAGAGCAGCAACCATAGCACGTGGCCTGTGACTCTATGTTTGTATAATCTTCCTCCTTGGTTGTGCATGAAGCGGAAGTTCATTATGATGCCAGTGCTCATCCAAGGCCCTAAGCAACCCGGCAACGACATTGATGTGTACCTAAGGGCATTAGTTACACCAGAGGCACGGGAGGACCAGCAACATATGCACGGAAAAGACGGCATACATCAAGGTTAGGCCAACTATGCTCTTACCAAAGAAGAGAAGGAAATCTTCTTTGAATGCCTGCTTAGCATGAAGGTACCGTCTGGCTTCTCGTCAAATATAAAGGGAATAATAAATATGGCAGAGAAAAAGTTCCAGAACCTAAAGTCTCATGACTGCCACGTGATTATGACGCAACTCCTTCCGGTTGCATTGAGGGGGCTTCTACCGGAAAACGTTTGATTAGCCATTGTGAAGCTATGTGCATTCCTCAATGCAATCTCTCAGAAGGTAATCGATCCAGAAATCATACCAAGGTTACAGAATGATTTGGCGCAATGTCTTGTCAGTTTCGAGTTGGTGTTCCCACCATCCTTCTTCAACATCATGACGCACGTCCTAGTTCACCTTTGCGAATAGATTAACGTTTTGGGTCCTGTATTTCTACACAATATGTTCCCCTTTGAGAGGTTCATGGGAGTCTTGAAGAAATATGTTCATAACCGTGCTAGGCCAGAAGGAAGCATCTCGAAGGGCCATGAAAATGAGGAGGTCATTGAGTTTTGTATTGACTTTTTTCCTGACTTTAAGCCGATTGGTGTTCCTGAATCGCGGCACAAGGGCAGACTGGATGGAAAAGGAACGCTAGGAGGGCATCAAATAATATGTATGGACGGGCATTCTCTCGCTGAAGCACACTAAACAGTTCTACAGAATTCCGCCTTGGTGGCTCCCTATATGAAGGAGCACAAGAATTTTCTACACTCCAAACACCCGGAGAAGTCTGACGACTGGATTACACGCGAACAAACAAGGACTTTCGCCGGTTGATTGCAGAAACGTGCCCTGAATGATGGCGATATTCAAAATGACATGTACTCGCTGTCCCAGTTACCATCTTTGAATATAATGACTTTCAATGGGTACCAGATAAATGGGAATACATTTTACATGATCCCCCAAGATAAGAAGAGCACCAACCAAAAGAGTGGTGTCCGCTTTGATGCAACAACCAACACGGGAAAGGAAACATATTATGGTTACATAGAGGACATATGGGAACTTAACTATGGAGGTGATTTGAAGGTCACTTTGTTTTGGTGCAAATGGGTCAATATGACACGAGGCGGGGTAACAGAAGACTGATACGTCTCCGTCGTATCTACTTTTCCAAACACTTTTGCCACTGTTTTGGACTCTAACTTGTATGATTTGAATGGAACTAACCCGGACCGACGCTGTTTTCAGCAGAATTGCCATGGTGTTGTTTTATGTGCAGAAAACAAAAGTTCTCAGAATGACCTGAAACTCCACGGAACATCTTAGAATAAATAATAAAAAATCCTCGCCAAAGATGAAGACCAGGGGGCCCACACCCTGTTCACGAGGGTGGGGGGGCGCGCCCCTCCCCCCCGGGCGCGCCCCCCTACCTCGTGGGCCCCATGGTGGCCCTCCGACTCCAACTCCAACTCCATATATTGGCTTTCGGGGAGAAAAAAATTAGAGAGAAAGTTTCATCGCGTTTTACGATACGGAGCCGCCGCCAAGCCCTAATCTCTCTCGGGAGGGCTGATCTGGAGTCCGTTCGGGGCTCCGGAGAGGGGGATTCGTCGCCGTCGTCATCATCAACCATCCTCCATCACCAATTTCATGATGCTCATCATCGTGCGTGAGTAATTGCATCGTAGGCTTGCTGGACGGTGATCGGTTGGATGAGATTTATCATGTAATCGAGTTAGTTTTGTTAGGGTTTGATCCCTAGTATCCATTATGTTCTGAGATTGATGTTGCTATGACTTTGCTATGCTTAATGCTTGTCACTAGGGCCCAAGTGCCATTATTTCAGATATGAACCTATTATGTTTTCACGAATATATGTGTGTTCTAGATCCTATCTTGCAAGTCTATACTCTCCTACTATGTGTTATGATCCGGCAACCCCGAAGTGATAATAATCGGGACCACTCCCGGTGATGACCATAGTTTGAGGAGTTCATGTATTCACTATGCGCTAATGCTTTGTTTCTGTTCTCTATTAAAAGGAGGCCTTAATATCCCTTAGTTTCCATTAAGACCCCGCAGCCACGGGAGGGTAGGACAAAAGATGTCATGCAAGTTCTTTTCCATAAGCACGTATGACTATATTCGGAATACATGCCTACATTACATTGATGAATTGGAGCTAGTTCTGTGTCACCCTATGTTATGACTGTTACATGATGAACCGCATCCGGCAAAATTATCCATCACTGATCCGGTGCCTACGAGTTTTCCATATACTGGTTTACGCTTATTTAGTTTTCCGTTGCTACTGTTACAATCACTACAAAAATACCAAAAACATTACTTTTGCTGTCTTTACTTTGTTACCGTTACCACCACTATCATATTACTTTGCTACTAAACACTTTGCTGCAGATATTAAGTTTCCAGGTGTGGTTGAATTGACAACTCAGCTGCTAATACTTGAGAATATTCTTTGGCTCCCCTTGTCTCCAATCAACAAATTTGGGTTGAATACTCTACCCTCGAAAACTGTTGCGATCCCCTATACTTGTGGGTTATCAAGACCTTTTTCTGGCGCCGTTGCCGGGGAGCATAGCTCTATTCTTTGAGTCACTTGGGATTTATATCTGCTGGACACTATGAAGAACTTGAAAGATGATTGAACTACTATTTTGCCCTCAACTATGAGGGGAGGTAAGGGATTGCCATCTAGCCTTGCACTAGATTCTCCTTCTGTAATGAGTAAGTTTGCGACACCTAAACCTACTACTGCTATTGATTCTGATATGTCACATGTTATTGATGATGCCACTTCTGCTATGCATCATACTTATGATGAAACTACTTCTTTGCTTGATACTACTGTGCCACTTGGTGAATTTCTTGATGAGCAAATTGCTAGGTCTAGAGAAAGAGAAATTATTGAACCTGAACACGATGATGTTAGTGATGATGAACCTATGCCTGCTATTCCTGCGGGTTATCTTTTTAATGCTGAATCTATTGAAGTTGTTCTTGCTTGCCAGGATAGTCTTGAACGTAAGAGGTTGCTAGTTAAGTGGAGTAAAGAATCTTTTAGAGATAGGATGAGACCCGACCCTGCTTTTGCTACTTCACCTATCTGTGTTCCTGATCAGGATTATTATGATTTTTCTGTTGATCCAGATATAATTAATTTGGTTGAATCTGATCCTTTTTACGGCTATGAATCTGAAACTGTTGTGGCACATCTTTGTAAGTTAGATGATATAGCTGCCCTGTTTACTAATAATGAGAGATCGCGCTACCTTTATTTACTCAAAATATTTTTGTTCTCATTAAAGGGTGATGCTAAGAAATGGTTTAATTCTCTTGATCCTGGTTGTGTGCAAAGCCCCCAGGATATGATTTATTACTTCTCTGCTAAATATTTCCCTGCTCACAAGAAACAAGCTGCTTTGAGGGATATATATAATTTTGTGCAAATTGAAGAAGAAAGTCTCCCACAAGCTTGGGGGAGGCTTCTCAAGCTACTTAATGCTTTGCCTGATCATCCTCTTAAGAAACCTGAAATACTTGATATCTTTTATAAGGGACTAACCGATGCTTCCAGAGATTACCTGGATAGTTGTGCTGGTTCTCTTTTCAGGGAAAGAACATCGGATGACGCTGAAATTCTATTGAATAATATGTTGGCAAATGAAAATAATTGGGCACCTCCCGAGCCAGCTCCTGAGCCAATTGCTGAGCCTATTCCTAAACCCACTCCGAAGAAGAGAGGTGTTCTATTTCTCAGTCCCGAAGATATGCAAGAGGCAAAGAAATCTATGAAAGAAAAAGGTATTAAAGCTGAAGATGTTAAAAATTTACCTCCTATTGAAGAAATACATGGTCTTAATTTACCGCCTGTTGAAGAAGTATATGATCTCAATAACTTATTTACTGAAGAACCTCCCGATATCCCGACATAGGTAGTAAAGGTAAACTCTCTCTATAGGTATGATAAAGCTAAAGTTCCTCCTACTAAAATTGCTAGTCAGTGCTTGGATGAGTTTGATTACTTTATGTTTAAGCAAGATGACTTTAATGCTTATTTTGGTAGACTATTAAAATAGAATACCTTTATGATTAAACGCATGAGTGATTATATGGCTGATATTAGAGGTGAACTTAAACTTGTTAGCAAACATGCTTCTATGGTTACCACTCAAGTAGAACAAGTACTTAAAGCTCAGAAAGAAGTGCTTGATGAAATGAATAGTAAGAAAAATGATTATGCTGTTAGAGTGGCTACTAGAACTGGTAGAATGACTCAGGAACCTTTGTATCCTGAAGGCCACCCTAAGAGAATCGAGCAAGATTCTCAGAGAAATAATATTGATATGCCTAGTTCTTTTAAGAGGAAGAAAAAGAAAAATGATAGGACTTTGCAAACTTCTAGTGAACCTATTGCTGAACCACCTGAGAATCCAAATGACATCTATGTTTCTGATGCTGAAACGCAATCACGTGATGAACATGAACCTAGTGATAATGTTAATGATAATGTTCATGTTGATGCTCAACCTAGTAATGATAATGATGTAGAAGTTGAACCTGTTGTTGATCTTGATAACCCACAATCAAGGAATCAATGTTATGACAAAAGAGATTTTGTTGCTAGAAAACACGGTAAAGAAAGGGAACCATGGGTTCAGAAACCCATGCCTTTTCCTCCTAAACCATCCAAGAAAAAGGATGATGAGGATTTTGAGCGCTTTGCTGAAATGATTAGACCCATCTTTTTGCGTATGCGATTAACTGATGTGCTCAAAACAAATCCTTATGCTAAGTAAATGAAGGATATCATTACTAATAAAAGAAAGATACTGGAAGCTGAAATTTGCACCATGCTTGCTAATTATACTTTTAAGGGTGGAATACCAAAGAAACTTGGAGATCCAGGAGTACCTACTATACCATGCTCCATTAAAAGAAATTATGTTAAAACTGCTTTATGTGATCTTGGAGCCGGTGTTAGTGTTATGCCTCTCTCTTTATATCGTATACTTGACTTGAATAAGTTGACACCTACTGAAATATCTTTGCAAATGGCTGATAAATCAACTGCTATACCTATCAGTATTTGTGAGGATGTGCCTGTCGTGGTTGCAAACGTTACTATTTTAACGGACTTTGTTATTCTTGATATTCCTGAGGATGCTAGTATGTCTATTATTCTTGGAAGAACTTTCCTTAATACTGCAGGGGCTGTTATTGATTGCAACAAAGGCAATGCCACTTTTCATGTTAATGGCAATGAGCACATGGTACATTTTCCGAGGAAACAACCTCAAGTTTATAGTATCAACTCTATTGGAAAAATTCCATCGATTATATTTGGAGGTTTTGAATTTCCTCTCCCTACTGTCAAGAAGAAATATGATATACTTATTATTGGGGATTTCCATATCCCCGTTGAGGTAACATAGTGGAAGAATTATTGTTGAGAGAGCTTGTACTAGTTATGACGAATGGGCTAAATGAAAGTATGCACATCTTGGGAACCTCGGTTATTAGGTAGTACCATTCGAATTTGATGAACTAGCTAGTTCTATTTTTCTACAACAAATAAAGTACATGCTGTTATAAATTGATGATTAGTATCAAGATTGATAAATATTATCTTGCACAGAAATTTATTAAATGAAAAAACAGTAAAAGCTTTAAGCTTCTAAATGTGCCAATTTGTTAACTGTTTCACGTACCAGATGGCTTTACTATATTCTCTTAGTGCAGCTGTAGTGTAACCATTTTCCAATTGTTAGAAATCTCCCGATATCGATGGAAAGATCATTATAATAACATGATTGTAGTTAGCAATTAGCAATTGCCAGGCATCAAAGAAAGACTTATATTCTTGTTATAGCTTTAAGGTAGCCCAGTAATAATAAGAAATTACATCACCATAAATCAGCGGCCAAATAATTTGTGCAAATTATGACCAATGGGCCAGAAGAAAATATGCACATATTTGGGGAACCTCAGTGATTACATAGTACCATTTGAAGTTAATAAATTAGTACTAATTTTTGACAACAAATAAAGTACATGTTATAAATTGATAATTATTATCAACATCAATGAAGATAAACATTATCTTGCACAAAAATTTATTGAATGGAAAAACATAACTAGATTTATGTTTCCACATGTGCGAGTTTGGTAACTATTCAGGTAGAAGACGGTTTCACTACATATCCAATTGTTGGAAACCTCCTGATGGATAGATCATTTACAAGCACACGACTGGTTACCACTTACAAATGGCCACGCATCAAAGCAATAGTTATATTCTTGGTCTAGCATTAATGTGGCGCGGTAATAATAAGAAATTACATCACCATAATTCACCGAGCCAACACCGAAACAAATAACTGAACACATTCTTATATATCTCGCCGATTCTTAATCACAACAACAATATTACACAACGCTACTAGGAAAAACCCTAATAGTGGCGTGGATTTAATGCTACCAGTAGCGCGGGTACCCGCGCTGCTACTACGGCGCTACAGCTAACTGGGAGTAGTAGCGTGGTCTAACCCAGCATTACTACTAGTGATTGTATCAGTAGTGCTCTTCTGCCACACGTTACTATTAAGTAGTTCTAGCGCTTTTCCTGCCCCGCGCTGCTGTTGTATCTATCAACACTTTTTTCTGCTTTCTATTGTTGTAGAACAGTATCCGTTTCAATATACCAGATAACAATATCATTAACCACAGTACCAGATACTCATATGTAGTCATACAATAACATTAAGCATTATAGGTACTCATATATGGTCAACATGCATCCTCACACGCATATATGGCTCATACAGTAGCATATAATTATAGTTGATAAGAAGTACTAGGTAGTCATACACCCACACACATATATAGGAATCTGCTAGGTAGTCATACAGACACACACATATAGTTCTAGATGATATCGACGACGATCATCATCCTCAAGCCTTGGCGGTGGGTGTTCCTGATAGTAATTCGGATGGCTTATCCAAAACTATGATTCTTTCCAACGAGGAAGCTCTTCCACCTAGGCGAACTTAACTATGTTGGACCGTCCGTGTCCACGCCGTACTCACAGGAGGTGAAGGAGCCCCTTGCGGTAAGACGTATTCCAGCTAAGCCTTCTTCATCAGGCTCGATACCACAACTCACAGATGGAATCATTGGCTATTTTTGAATAAGGAAAACATATCAATTAATAAGTAGCCTCACACATACTCTTGCAAATATATTTATACTAAGTATAGATTTCTACACTATCAAAAGACACAATTCTACTAGTAAGTATGGATTATCTACACTATTAATAGTTCCCTGGATTCTACACTAATTAAGCATATATATCATTGGACTCTAGCTACACTAAAGCATATCATCGATCGGATTCTATAGTAAGCATATATATCGTTGGACTCTAGCTACACACTAAAGCATATATATATCATCGATCGGATTCTATAGTAAGCATATATATCGTTGGACTCTAGCTACACACTAAAGCATATATATATCATCGATCGGACAGTAAGCATGTCATTCGACTCTACACTAATTAAGCATGTCATCGGACTCTACACTAAAGCATATATATCATCGACTAGCTTCCACACAGCATATCATTGGACTCTACACTAAGCATATCATCGGATTCACTAAGCATATCATCAAATAAGTTGCATTTGTAAGTACAACAATAAAGCATATCATCAAATTACTACAGTAAGTATAACATACCATGACAAGCCGATCAACCATGGTACTTGTCAGGCGGGTCACGAATGGCACCACGACAAAGTCAGCATGCGGTGGAATTATGTCCCATAGGTTGCACACCTCCTCCTCGCTCAGCCTCATTCTTTGAGCATAGATGGCTTCATCAAGTGGGTCCTTGTCATCTTCATCATCTTCCTCCGTGTTGACATAAATGACAGCCAGCTTGGGTCTTTCCGCTCTGAAGGAGAAGCTGATCAACTAACCACCAGTGATACCCATGTGGGCGAGGAAACGGACCCATCCATCTCGACCAATCGATGAGATATTGCATCCTTTCTCGACCTCCCACTACTAGGAAAGGGCCTACTAATGGCGCACCTAATTTGGCCATTAATGGCGCATTAGTGGTGCGCCATTAGTGCCACGCCATTAGTATATTTTACTAATGGCGCACCACTGATGCGCCATTAGTATCTGGTATACTAATGGTGCACCTCTGATGCGCCATTAGTGTATACAGAAGTGCGCCATTAGTATGCGTCCCAGGGGCCATATATACCCAGGTGCTCTGGCATACTAATGGCGCACGGCGACGAGATGCGCCATTAGTAACCTCGGCATACTAATGGCGCACTGTTTAGTGATGCGCCATTAGTATACTTTGTCATACTAATGGCGCACTGTGATGTGATGTGCCATTAGTATGAATATTAGGTTTTTTTATTTTTTATTTTCTGTTTTTTGCACGGGTTACAAAATGTATAATTGGACAAAATATAGACAGCACTCATCAACAACAGATTCATCGAATACAATAGAAGATTAGTCTTTGAATATAATTCATCATATTAGTCTCCGAATACAATTCATCATATTAGTCTCCGAATTGAAAAGACCGAACAAAGATAGAACATTATATTACAAGTCTCGAGACTGCGAGTAGCGAGTTTGTCTTCACATTATAAGTCAATATCGATCATCTAAACTACCATCACATAGAAGAGAGCTGCGGTCATCACGATGAGCATCATCACGATAAAACTCGTCATCATCCGGTTCCTCCAACGCTCCCTCCCCTCTCCCGCTAGATAGCGGGTGTATCTAGATTCGGCCTCGGCCCTAGTGGTGTACCCTTTGTAACTGTTACCGCTGAATCGGTGAACTTGTCTCCGACACTCCTCCCAGTCGTCGTAGACTCTGAGAACCTTACCCTTGTACACGACATACATCGGCATCGCTATGCACTAGCCAAACGAAACATTAGTACCAATTCACAGACAATACATAAGCAATATATAAGTATGCAACAGAACGATCGGAAGAGAAAAGGAAGACATTAATAGCATCGATTACATCTAAGTTGAACGACTCTCGAAACCAAAGAGACATACTACAAGTTCATTAAAGTTTAATTACAGCATGAGCCAATCGATGTTTCGGAACTAGACACAGCATCACTGCTTTCGACTCGACTCAAGGGACCAGAGCGTGGATGAAGCCGCCGTCTATCGTGGGAGTCATGAAATAACGGTCGTTGTCAGCCTGCATTTGTAGCATTGTGTCGATGTCACTGTTGGACGGTTGATTGTTGAGGTAGAACTGCCCCGAGGTACGAAGGACATCTTTGCTGAAAATAGGACATATGGAGTACCCGAATTTGCTGGAACGGAAATTAATCGACATTCCAGCAAAATCAAGGGCCTCTCAGGTGGACAAGGCAAAAAAAGCCTCCATCACAACAAAGCAAATCATTGCATGGGCATACAGATGCTGAAGTAAGAACGCCAAAAGTAGCATTAAACCATTTCCACAGTACTATGGTGATTTGAGATCATCTATTTATGTTCGCAAAGAGTAGTTTATGACGTTTTGCAAATGGAGATTATAAGGAACACCGACATTCGGCAAGATCACGGGTTACTACATTGTATATATGAGACTGAAAACATCAGTTTCGGAGAGATGAACTAGATAATAAAATTAGAAGATGAACTTGTAATAGTTTCACGAGGTTTGGTTGGACACTGTAAGTACACTTTCTACCTAACATCGTTCAAAACACAGAGTAATCTACTTGCAGAACAGTATGAGAACTTCCAATTTTTTTGTATATCATCATCATTTTTCATAAATAACTTTGCTTGATATGTCACCTTGGTTCAAATTAATGGAGGTTTGGGCTCTCTGATTTACAGGTTGTTGGTTCAAATACCACCCGCTAACAAGAAAAGGAACAACATCTGAAGTTTTAAACACAAACAAGGAAAAGGGGTAGCATTTCAGTTTCTAAAAATGTTCAAGAACAGAGTACTGAACATTAGGTTTGACATCTGCATTGTCTTTCAAAAAAAACTCTGTATTCAACATGCAGGAAAGGTGCTCTAGGATAATGGCAAGGAGCAAATTGCATGAAACAAAAATCACTAGTAATTGAAGGATAATGAAAACTGATATATGAGCTAGGCAATTTCTTGGTTCCCTCGTTCTATTCGGCAAAAGTAGAAGTGAGGCAGTTTTCTGAGATATGTAGACAGCACCACTGAATGATGCTCATTACTAGAGTTCAGTCCATGAATTAATTATGTGTTCGTGCTGGAAAGGTGCTCTAAAATAATGGCATGCAGCGAATTGTATAAAAAACAGCACCAGTAATTGAAGGATAATGGAAACCGATATACAAGGTAGGCAGTTTCTAAAATCATCTGGGAAGAACTGATGTACCATACACGCAAACAGAATTGTTGCTCCAGAGTCTGTAAGATGCCATGACCACATAATTATTTTTTCACAATTTACATGTTATTGCAATGCTATTTAAGTAAAGTTGTGTACATGCTTGTTCCCTGACATCTGCACTACAAATCCTTGTTTGTTAGACTATGGACTGATGGCAGTGAAGAATTGTGATATTTTCGTTACAATGATCTATATGGGGCCACTGAAATTCATGCACCTTCAGAAATTCTTAGGTCAGGCCATGCGGTCCTGGCATCTCAGAGGCTCTAAAGCAACAATTTGTTTCGGGGTATGGCATCACAGAGCAGCAGCAATGGCATACAAGAGCATGATGAACAGAGAAATACTACTAGCATACAGCGGCGTCCTTTCTGCTTGCATGGCGGAAGAACCACAGAGGGAAGCGGCAGTACCAGTGGACGGGGAGGAGCGTGGGCCGGGCAGATCGGGGGGCGGTGGCGCGGCTGGCGCCGAGCGCCGGGCAGGCTGAGGGCGCGACGGAGAGACAGGCGGCGGGGCGGCGGCATCGGGACGAGAATGGCGGGGACGGCGGCGGCGGGACAAGGACGATGGGACGAGGACGAGGACGACGGGGCGGCGTCACGGCATCGGGGCGGCATCGCGGCGTCGGGGCGGCGTCGAGGCGGCGGGGCAGGGGCATTGGGGCGGCGTCGAGGCGGCGGGGCAGCGGCATCGGGGAAGGGGATCGAGGGCGAGGGCGAGGGAGAGAGAGGGGATCGAGGGCAAGGGAGAGAGGTGGGCCGTCGGGAAGGAACTATGGATGGGGGCGGCACAATACTAATGGCGCACCACCCCTCGGTGCGCCATAAGTACATCCACACTAATGGTGCACCTCACCCTGGTGCGCCATTAGTAATTTTTTTTTCTTGCTCGAGCCAACAGGTTATATTCCACCTGACCTGATCCACATCAAGCTCCCTCTACTAGCTCGACTGGTCAGCAGCCAGTTCTCACACCAGGAGGTCCTGGGTTCGATTCCCAGGCTCCACAATTTTTTTTTCATTTAAAATGCTGTTTGATACTTATTTGTGTTTAAATATGTTCAAACTTATTTAAATCATAACAGTAATATTTTTTTATAAGACAGTCATAATTTTTTAAAAAATATCATCAAACAGTAATGCCGGTGGCGCGGGGGAGGGTGCGGGGGGTCGGCGGCGGCGGTTGAGTAGGGGAGGGGTGCGGGGGTCGGCGGCGGCGGTTGAGTAGGGGAGGGGTGCGGGAGGTCGGCGGCGGCGGTTGAGTAGGGGAGGGGTGCGGGGTGTCGGCGGCGGCGGTTGAGTAGGGAAGGGGTGCGGGGGGTCGGCGGCGGCGGCCGGTGGACCGGGGGGTGCTCGGCGGCGAGGGGGACCGGATCTGGCAAGGTGGGATAGCGATCGATATGGAGGGGGATCGAGATTGAGTGTCCATGAAATTTAAAAATATTCATGATAGTTCAAAAAGTGCCCATGAAATACAATCGAGAAATGAAGGCTACGATTTAAATACAATCGATCTTAGCTAGCTATCTGTTCACAATCTTCTTGCCCTTCTTTTTCGCAAATGGAGTTCTTCTGTGGAACGGACGTCCTTTAGGTAGGGTGGTCCTGCTTCTTCTTGTGGTGTATGCTGCTACTTCATCATCGTCGTCATGTTCGATCCTCGGGTCGCCGTACTTGTCGAAGTCTTGCTCATTGGCTACTCCATCCATTCCGATGATCTTCCTTTTGCCTCTCCTCACGACAACACGACTGGGCTTTGACGGGTCGGTAATGAAGAAGCATTGGTCAACTTGGGAAGCCAGTACCCATGGCTCATTTTTCGCGGTGACGTTTGCGCCCGCCGTCTTGGATTTGGCTTCGGGTATAACCATGGTGGTGAAATACCGGTCTTCTTTTAGGACGCTCTTCGCCCATCTGACACGGAACATCGGGACCTTCTCTCCAGCGTAGCTCAGCTCCCAGATCTCCTCGATCCTTCCGTAGTATCTGTCCTTGTCGTTACCGGTGTAGGATTCCATCGTTACCCCGGAGTTCTGATAACCATCGCTCTTCATGTCCTTGGCCTCGGTGTAGAATGTGTAGCCGTTGATATCGTACGCCTCATAGGTCATCAGGTTGTGCTCGGCGCCCTGTGACAAGGCGAATATGAGTTGTTCTTCCGCGGAAGAATCCTCATGTAAAGGGTACGACAGAAGCTTCTGCTTGAGCCATCGCGTGAAACATGAGTTGTGCTCTTTGATTATATCTCCGTCCGTCCTCTGTTGGCCCCGGTCATTGTATGTCTTCTTAATAAAGGTTTTGTGCTCTACCACACAAGGATCGACCACGTCTACGTGTTGTAGCGCGACTTGGTTTGCTCTTACAAAGTCGGCGATTCGACCCTCTAAGTCGACATGCATTTCGTGGCGACCCTCACGGTGACCCCATCCAGCGAGCCTGCCGAGGTGCCTGCTGACGGGCAGACCAACGGGGTTCTCGATGCCTAGATAATTCGTGCAGTAGGAGATGCACTCTTCGGTCAGAAAGCCCCTGGCTATACTTCCCTCTGGACGAGACATGTTGCGAACGTATCCTTTGATGACACCATTCATCCTTTCGAACGGCATCATGCTGTGCAAGAACGTCGGCCCGAGTTGGATGATATCCTCCACTATATGGACCAGCAGATGCACCATAACGTCGAAGAATGCGGGCGGGAAGTACATCTCAAGCTCGCATAGTATCACCACGATCTCTTCCTGTAGCCTTCTGAGGTGCCTCACGCCAATCGACTTCCGAGAGATGACGTCGAAAAAGTTGCATAGGCCAAATAGCATTTCACGGACGTGCGCGCCCATGATCCCACAGATTGCAACTGGAAGTATCTACGTCATCAGCATGTGACAGTCGTGAGACTTCATCCCACTGAACTTCTGCTTCGCTGGGTCTAGGTATCTGCTTATCTTTCCCGCGTAACCGTAAGGAAGTTTTACTCCTAGGAGGCAGGTGAAAAACTGCTCGATTTCCTCCTGACTTAGAGTGAAGCACGCGGGAGGGTAGTCATTTCCGGTCTTCTTTGCCTTTTTTCCTTTGCGACGACTTTCTGTGTCCTGCTTCGCCTCATCATCATCATCATCATCATCATCATCATCATCATCATCATCATCATCATCATCATCATTAGCGTGAAGCTCCTGCCTGATGCCCATTGATTTCAAGTCTGCCCTTCCTTTCGGCCCATCTTTGGTCCTCTCTGGCATGTTGAGCAGGGTACCAAGCAGACTCTCGCACAAGTTCTTCGTGATATGCATGACATCAAGGCTGCGAGGCACACGGTGGATCTTCCAGTACGGCAAGTCCCAGAAAACAGACCTCGTTTTCCATACCTTCAGCAGCGGCTCTGGCGCCTTTCGCTTCTTTCCCGGCTCTGGCGCCTTTTGCTTCTTTCCCGGAAGTGGGCAGTCTTTCCAATTTTTCAACAGCTTGTCTATTTCCTCGCCGCTCCTGGTACACGGGCGTTTTCGGGGTTCGGTTTCAACATCGAACAGATCCTTGCGTTTCCACCACGGTTCATCGTCGCGAAGCCACCTTCGATGTCCCATGAACACGGTTTTCAAAGACCCGGGATCTCTATCTAGCTGACGATACGTTGTGTCATCCATGCACCTTACGCATCCAGAAAATCCGTGGACTACCTGCCCCACGAGATATCCGTAACCGAGATAGTCGTGCACCGTCGTGAGCAGTGCGACTCTCATAGGGAAATATTCTTTCTCTGCGGCGTCCCACGTATTGGCTGGCGTTTTCCACAGCGTGTCAAGCTCGTCTTTCAGCAGCCCCAGATACAGATTGATGTCGTTCCCTGATTGACTCATGTGAATGTACTTCCTCTTCATGCACAACCAGGGGGGAAGGTTGTACATCCACACAAACACAGGCCAGGTGCTATGTGTGCTTCTCTGGCTGCCAAACGGATTGACTCCATCGGTGCTCGCGCCCAGCACGATGTTCCTTGGACCTTTCCCAAATTCTGGGTATTCGAAGTTCAACGCTTGCCACTGGCTCGCATCCTTAGGGTGACTCAGCATCTTGTCTTTTTTATCTATCTCCGGATTATTTGTGTCATCTTCTCACTTCTTCTCCTCCCTATCCGTGTGCCAACGCAGGAGCTTTGCTACCTTAGGGTCCGCGAAATACCGCTGCAGACGAGGAGTGATCGGAAAGTACCACACCACTTTTCGAGGAGCTTTCTTCCTCTTCTTGTATCGAGTGACGCCGCACACCGGACATATGGTAGACTCCGCGTGCTCGTCCCGATAAATGATGCAATTGTTCATGCACACATGGTATTTCACGTGCGGTAAATCCAGAGGACACACGATTTTCTTCGCCTCCTCCAAACTGGTCGGGCACTTGATCCCCTTGGGAAGACGTTCGTGCCAAAATGACATGTTCTCGTCGAAGCATGCGTCGGTCATTTTTTGTTTTACCTTCATCTCCAGAGCCATGAGCGTTACTTTCAGGCGGGTATCCTCGGGCCTGCATCCCTCATACAATGGAGTAACCGCGTCTAACTCAAGTTGATCCATCTTGGCTTTCTCTCAGGCGGCAGCTCTTGCGTTATCCGTCTGCTTGAGAAGCAGCTCTTGAATATGAGGGTCCTGCACCCAGCCCATCGATGGTCCAGCGTCGTCTGCTCCGCCGGCATCATTATCATGTCCTGCATCTTCTACATGATGACTGTGTACAGCATCACCGTCGTGATCATCTCCTGGGGATTCTTCGTCTTCTCGCCCGCCCGAGCCGCAGTGGTTGGCTTGCTGCCCTTCCTCATTTCTTGCCCGGCCCCCATGGACGACTTTGTAGTCATCTTCATCACCTTGCCACCGAGAGCCATCCATGAAACCACGCAAGAGCAGGTGGTCCCGCACCTGCCCGGAATCCGGGTCCGCAATAAGGCTCTTCAGCTTGCATCTTTGACACGGACATCTTATCTCCGTCTCGTTCTTTTGAAGCATCTCGGCCCTTGCGGACCTCAAAAACCTATTCATGATGCCTTCGGTCATCATGCGGACCATGGTCGCCTGCGGGGTAGAGCAAAACGATATTTTAGAACCAAGAAAAAATTTGGCATGACTTCCCCTAAAAATAGGACCAAAAAGAATGCTTAATGCCAAAATTCTCGCCGAAACGGAAATGAATCAACATTCCGGCAAAATATTGGCAACTATCGCATTTCAAATACCGGTACACCTCCAAACACAAACACATATGCAACACCACAAACATATGCAGCACCACGAACATACATAGATCTAGCTAGGCCATAAAAAGTGCATGTGCACATTGTTGTAGGGAGAACAACATAAATATAGCTTCCCCCCTTACTTACCTATCAAAACTAGGTAATTTAACCACTTAATTTGAATGAATCTATGGTGGAAATGAGGTGAAAAAGAGGAGGCACCCGAGACAAGGAGGAGGCGGTGGAGAGAATGAAGTGGGGAGAAAGTGAGTGTGGGAGGAGAGGTTGTCCAAAATATCTTGTTGCTGCCCACTTACTAATGGCGCACCAACCGTAAATGCGCCATTAGTAATCCAGGTTACTAATGGCGCACCCTCTGGTGGTGCGCCATTAGTAGTTTTGCAAAAAAAAACATACTAATGGCGCACTGTCCCACGGTGCGCCATTACTAGTTTAAACTAGTAATGGCGCACGGTGGAACAGTGCGCCATTAGTAGTTTTGCAAAAAAGGAATAAAAAATATAATTAAAAAAACAACATTAGTGGCGCACTTTCTGACAGGTGCCCCATTACTAGTTACAACTAGTAACGGCGCACTTCGTCTGGATGCGCCATTAGTATGTTTGGACAGACGCACTAGTTCAACAAAAATTATTACTAATGGCGCACCTTGGGCCAGGTGCGCCATTAGTAGTTTCAACACTAATGACGTATCAGAAGGTGGTGCGCCATTAGTATATACTAATGGCGCACCACTTGTCTAGTGCGCCATTAGTGTCAATGTCATCTATAGCCCTTTTTCTAGTAGTGTCCATAGTGTAGGGCACCCCCGGAGCCTCAAAGGTTACAGTGTCTTCGGTCAGCTTGTTGAATTTCAACCTCACATTATATGAGATGATATGTGTAAAAAAGGGAAAATGATATTTACACAATGCATTAATGCCAATAACACTAAAAACAAAATAGTTGTTACAAGTTTTATATAATTTGTTTCCGCCGCATGAAGAAAACTCGGCTGAAAGTAGATGCTGAACAACGTGCCAGTTGCAAGGCTGCTGGCGCACCTTGACTTGCACAGTCGATATGGTGGTCGCGGTGGTGGCACCATTTTCCTAAAGCAATATGAGCAAGAATGAACGATCCACTTCACAGGAAAGAAAAACAGTAACATAAAGTTCTCAATGCATCGATCTTTATGGGAAACCATAATATTCAGGTTTATTAAGTAAAATCAATAGCATGCACATGCTTCCATAGTGTGAGAAATTAACAGAATATCTAGTCACAAAGGCTAACGAGAACTGCAGTGTTAGACATTACGTATAACAAGAACTGCCATGCTACTGTTTTCCATATTTGTTGTTTATCTTGTGCATACAAAAAAACAAAACACAATTAAAATTCTTATTAGATTCTAATTAACATATATGGATAATATAACATATAACAAGATTCCGCATAGATGGAGAAATTTTCGGAATATAACATATAACAATATAACAATATAACAATCTAGTGTTTCTTCATCTACAAATGTGTTATGCCACCTAACCTAAACTGAACCACAAGATATCTCAACCCAAGCCAACTGAATATATTCAGGTTTATATGTCATACTAACAGTAGGATATAGAGATGCTAGAATTAACCCAATAAAAAATGGTGGTACATCAACTTCACTATAACATCAACAAACAACTATTGTGAGGAACACAAAAACTCGGATCCCTAAAAACTACTATGGGGACAACTAGCTATAATCCCTAAAAACTTGGATCGGTCAACAAACTTCTAAACCATCGGCCTCGTAGTTTACTTCCGTGGTTAGGGTTCCTCTCGAACTACAATCGCCATCGGTCGCCTACACTATAGTACAGTAGAGCAGCGGGGCTCACAACGTCTCCCTCGTCATCGGACAGTGAGGACAGCGAGGACCCGAGCCAGCCAAAGTGGGGGCGGCGGCGGAGTTGGGGGGTTGCCGGGATAGTGGGGCCGCAGGGCGAGTGGGTAGGCGGCCGACGAGAGCGTGTGGGCGGCGAGAGGGGGGAGGAGCAGCGGAAGGGGAGGAGCATTACCTGCGGCAGTGGGTGGTGGTGGCGTCGGGGAAACCCTAACCACGGCGGCATCAAGCGGAGGGGATCGATCGATCAAAGTATGAGGGGTGCGGTGCGAGGTTTTCTTTTGGTATAGTAGTAGCGTTGGGTACAGGCCAACGCTACTGCTAAGCCGACTAGCTGTAGCGTTGGTGGATAGGCCACGCTACAACTAAGTGGGTTTCTATTTTGGCCCTGTGGCCCACGTAACTGCAGCGCGGCCCGTGCTAACCAATGCTACTGCTAATCCATACTAGTAGCGCGCTTTTTAACCAGCACTATTACAAATTACCAGTAGCGTGGGGGCCCAAACAAACGCTACTGCTAAACTTCTATGTATTAACATTTTCCTAGTAGTGTACTATCGGCCGGTGACGGGATCCCACACTAGGACGTGGCGCAACCACATGTGGAAGCCTATGAATTTCCAGTGTTGATTGTAGTTGTTGGGCACCGAGAAGCGGGCGGCAGGGATGCGGTTGGGAGAATCGAGTACGGGAGTGAATTGGTGTTCTTTATGCATGGCATATACTCTTAACAAGCCGAGCAGAGGAGGTTTTCGGTGATGCCTGCGGTCTGCGGAAGTGTTTGACAAACTCGGGAGCGGAGAGGATGTTGCGCCAGCAAGGGTCATCGAGTGAGGCAGGGATGATGGCTACGGAGGGAGGCGCAACAGGATCTCTTGGAGAAGGTACTCGTCTTCCAGTGATGGCGCCGTCGCCGGCGAGGAACGAGGGCGGCTCACACTTCAGTCTGTTTGGTGCTGTGGTTCCTAATAAGAAAGACCAGAAGAGAATTATCATGAATCCGAAAGCCAAATCAAAATCGTAAAAGGAAGAGCTATGATAGGAGTAATAAAAACCATGGACACTCACCATTTATTCTTCTGAGGCCCGGCCGGAGCGCCGCTGTTGGTCGCCTGAATGAACTAGGGTTAGGGCAAAGGAGGCCGGAGGCAGGGCCGAATGGTGGAGGTAGGGAGAGTTGCGACGGAGGTAGCGAGGGACGAGGCTGGGTGTGGAAGGGACGCGGTGGATCTCGTTGCGACCGGGAAATGCGGCGGCGGCTGGCCGGCCGGCTGCGCTGGGAGAGGCGCACGAGCTGAGAGAGCGAGATGTGCGTTTCTTTTTTTGTACTGAATGATCTAGTACAATAGTAGAAATTAAGGAACAAAAAAGTATGCACAAATTGCGAGCTTTATTAACCAAGTAATGGTCAGCAGATTCAGTGGTACACTCCATTCTCAAATACAATATGTTAGACGATCAGCTACCTCTGGGAATGGGCGCAATGTAATGGTTCTGATTTGAATTCCATGTCACCATGGTGTGTGGATTACTTTTCATACACCTTCATTTTTGTTGGACAAAGGGCGGTGGCAACACACAGTGCCGTTGACTTGGTAGTGCTCTCTGAACACCGGTTCTCGAGCTCTAGGGTGAAAACCCTTTGTACAATCTTTGATGGTTGCACCCGACAATGGCGGTGTTTCACGCGTGTGTCTTTGTTGAAGGCATTGCTTTGATGCTTTCTCGGACATGTTCTATAGAAGTGAAAACCCATGATATGGCATTAAGTGGTTGGATCATGTGATGGCGGCGTTTGAGCACACCCACACACAACCGAGGCTGGATACATAGGTGCTGAAGAACAGCTACAAACTCCAAGAAAATCCTAGCGAACTACAGGTAGGAAGATTAAGCACCACTAGACTTTGATGGAGTCTCAAACGTGAACACACCGCGAAGAGGAGCAGCCAAACATCAATGGATCTGCGCTTCGGAAGTGG
Source organism: Triticum timopheevii (assembly GCA_963921465.1). Taxonomy (NCBI): domain Eukaryota; kingdom Viridiplantae; phylum Streptophyta; class Magnoliopsida; order Poales; family Poaceae; genus Triticum; species Triticum timopheevii. Next base: position 9,461,927 of record OY997272.1, read on the forward strand.
CGTCTTGAGGAAGATCACAATGTTGTACGCCACCATGGCCCAGTCCAAAGGATCAGGGTCTTCACCCAGAGCTTCGCGGAGCACCAAGAGCATCCACGACGGAGCCTTCGATAAGGTTACAATGTCCACAGACGCCGCTGCCGTCGGTCTGACCAAAGACAGATATCACCCCGGCAAGCACTATCCGCCACCGGAACAAGGTAGGCGTAACCATGAATAGGCCGGCCACACCCCACCATAGAACGCTGAAATCCAGCGGTCAGCCCGCAACCTCGCACCACCGAGGTTGTCGTCCCGGCGTCCAAGACCAACCCCACCCATCGCCATGGTCCATAGCCACCACTGACATGTGAGGGGGTAGAAGGCCCCTCCTTCCACCCCTCAAAGCGAGCCCCTTGACGAGATTGGGGATGAGCCAACCAACTATGGGCGGGGCACTACCGTCAGCAGCCACCAGCCATGCTACATAGAGGGGACTAGGGCCACCGTCGCGCATAACAACAAGGTCGGGAAGCACCCCTACCTCCCTCCACAGAGCACCCTAGCCACCATTTGTAGGCCGCACACTCGCCACTAGTCACCGAACAAGGACCCATGAACAATGTGGGGAGAGGGTCGCAACACCACCACTGCACCTCCCCATCCACCAGCCAAGATAGCCACGACAAAGGCGGCCGCCAATGGCCAAAGCTTCCCACCGCCCACGCCGCTTTGAGGGCCAGATCCTGCCGAGCCGCGACCGCATCCAGCCCCGTAGTGAGCAGCCCCTCCATGCTGCCGTCACACACTGCTTCGGCACACCATCACGCTTCCGCGCCTGCCATCAAGCACGACACCCCAACATATCAGCCTCGGCCCGCTACGAGACCAATTCGTGAAGGGGCGAGATCTACCCCCTGCCGCCGTCGCTGACCAGGCTTCACCTGACCGTGAACTCTAGCAGCGGTGAGGGGGGGAGGAGGAGGGGGGCCCCACCGGTGGCGGCTAGAGTTTCCTCCTGGTCACACGCGGGGTGACTCGGTGGGAGGGAGCATTCTATTTTCTTTCTTGAGCCACTAGACCAGAAATGGCAAGGGATTGAACGATTAAACCTGAACCATGTTATTCTCAACAGTAAGTGGAGTGGGCGGAGAAGACTGAGGAGACGTAGTTAGCAAGACCGGGTGCAGCAGAGGCGCATGATATGGATGTTGCTATGATATCATTTGTGGGAGGCTTCTCATGGCGCCTGCCACACAAACAATTTCCACCCCGTGCAGTTGTTGTATGCCTCCTTGAACTGCTATCCACGTACTAAGTTGCAAGAGCAACCGATTGTTGTTATGCTTGCCGCTGAACAAGAAGAACTTAGTGACTTGATGGACTATAGAAAATTTTATAGATCCAAAACCCAAAGCAGCGTTAATTTTACTTGGGATGAGTAAAATTCTGAGAGGACTTAGAATGACTAATTCAAACAAAAGTTCACTTAGAATGACCATAGTAACTTACCGAAGCGCCCGCTGCAACTGCTGATTTTAGAATATATGCACACATCCACATGCACCAGAACCCTAATTAGACGGCTACGAGGTATGCAATAAATGACACATGACTTAAACTAAAGATGAAAAACATAAAACACATAGATTATCTGTTTATAAGACTAACAAATATGATACCAATTCTCTTAAAATGTACATTGAAAATAAAAAAGGCGCCCGCACGTGGGGATTTACATACTGACAACGTTCATGGAAACTTTAGAAGTACTCAGCACAGAATAACTTACAAAAACTAAATCAAGAAATCACAGACCATCACTCTACAGAAATCACAACTAACCGTACAGAACAGGATTGAAACTGAATGATCTAGTATGAAAACTAGATGCCATCACTCAACTGGATGAGTACAGGAACATGATCTAAAAATAATATGCCTGTCGGGACCCAAATATTTGTTACAGCACGCTACATCAACATAACACAACCAACAAAATGCTGAGGGAATCATGAATGTACATTAGCAGAGACCCTGCAAACGTATTGGTGAAGAATTGCATTCACCAGTCACCACTCGTAGAATTGAGAACAAAAAATCAGCAGACCCTAAACACTTACCGCTCATAGGACCGGGATAAGGCGACACATTTTAGTAGGCATACACCGAGAACTACATCTGAATTTGATTGGGCCGACTTGGTGAGAAGATACGCTAGGACAAACCACTCTCTCATGGCGCGCTTGATGTGAGAGCTCCGCTGGCCCCCTCTCGGTGTCCCCCCCCCCCCCCCCCCCCCCCCACCTGCTCCTGGCAGAGTTCCTCCTCCACAGCCGATCCTTCCGCTGCTTACCGGCGGCTGGACTTTATCCTAATCTCCTCAAACTGCACTAGCTCAATGACAAACTAACACGTTTGCTGGCTGCATATCACTTCGAAAAACAAATCGGTGGGCAAACCCACACACGTGCGCAAGATTCGTGGACCAGATCGAACAACTTAACGAGCATGCTTTGGAAATGTTAAGTTAAATAGTTTTTAAATTCATGGTCATCCTATAACTCTTTATTAGGTTAAATAGTTGTCAAATAACAGTTTAACTAGCATGCGTTGGAAATGTTACATCAGAGAACCAAAAGAGATTTATATATTGTAACAAAATAAAAGTCTGGCAGGTCTAGAATTGAACTAGCTTTTAACGAACAACCATTTGCATTGCAACCGAAAGGTAGACATGCTATATAGGAACAAACAGTTCGAAATTTAGGACCGATCTAAATGTTAATCTAGAAAAGCGCGAAAAGCTTCACTCGAATACATCACAAGCATCAGAATACTGTTTCCTTCCTATTTTGGAGTTGCCATGGTGCTGTCACCTGTCAGCACCCCCACCTCCATAAATATCACAGACTTCTTTGGAGGCGTCGCAAAGGTGTGACATGAGCTTCCTTACTGGTGGTAACCGCACTGGACACCAAACTCAAATGGGTTAGTAGCGGCGACTTATAATTCTGCAAGGGACTGAATAAATTTAAATTACTGACGACCTATTTGATTTGCGGGTTTATGAAAGGAAACACAAGAAGAGAAAAATGTAGGGATGTTTCTCGATGTATTTTTAGCATTTGTTACGATGCTTCTCCTCTACCGTCGCCCCGCAATTTGCAAGATTGACCTGCAGAGTTTGGACAGCAGCACATTCATGAGTCATATGGCACTCAACTCTTGTTTTTTGTACAGGATTGTGTTGTAACGACTGAACTGAGCTGAACTATGCATACAACTAGGTAGGGTAATGTTTTTTGTTTTCCCTGAAAACTTCATGACTTGAAGGATGATAGATAATCCTGCTGCACCGTTGTAGCTCTGTTTCCAGTTTCGTACAGTTAGCTGAATAAAGGGTCATGTAGCACGCTGCAGTACAATTAAACGTAGCACACACGCATGGTGGAGCGTTGTGGGATGGCACGACCTATAAGCTCGCCGGGCATGAGCATTTTGTTCCTATATCTCACAGTCGCAATTCAGTTTGGCTGCATATGAATAATAGAAAGACAAAAACGGCTGTATGCAGTTCACAGCGCAAAAAACATTCAGCTCGCTCACTCTCTTGTTCTCTCGTGCTTGCATCACTAGTCCAGATCAGGCAACAACAAAGGACAAGTGCTATACCTGCAAGTGGCAAATCCAAATCAGGAGACAGATTTCAGTATAATTTGGATGGAGAAAAATTGTGGAGCCACACTGGACTAGCTTTCAAGAATGGGACTGTTTTCTCATGTCGAATACTATTCGCGTAGCATATATAAATACATGCACACATTCGGACAAGTTAAACACTTGATTTCATATTAAAGTAGAACGATATTTTGCCTTGTCCCCTCCATCACACTTATGAAAGACCAAAGTAAAACTGACCCAAGTAGGTAAACATTTCCTTTGTGTATGAACAAAAATAATGAACATGAGAAATAATCGGCGACAAATTTCCAGATAACAAAATAGATATAGTTGTATGCATCATGCAAGAGATACTTTCCAAGTCAATGAAAACTGGTGTGAAAGGGTCATGTAGCAATCAAGCAATAAAGATTAGACTGCACTCTGTCAAAAATATTTGGCAGTGGGTGTTTCTTGTGTAGTAATCATCACATGATTAATGAATAAATTTTCCCAACACTTCCTTTTCATTTTGTGCGCTAAATCTCAGTTTAGCACTCTCACCTGAAGAAATTATTTTGATTTTTTAACACAAGAAATAAGTTTGATGACAGATGCATTGTCTACCAATAATGACTAATGCATTGTCGACAGCCAGAGAATGCAAACATGTGTGTGTGCAGCCTGGAGCATGCCAAATTTTTTGGACATATATTCATCAAGGTCAACTGACATCTTAGGATCAGCGCACATGAAAATAAACTCACAATAAAAAAACATCAAATTTCTCATTGAAACAATGGTAAACAAACTGACATAGACTCTAACAGGTTTCATAGAGCACAAATAGTTAAGCGTTGTGGCTACTCCATTTCGTGCTTCCTACAGATGTTGTGCTCTTGGTCTTGCTTTTTGCCACTGGAGCCTTCTTGCCTGACTCTCGAACCAATGCAGAGATATTAGATATAGAACAGTTGGTTTTCAAGTTTCTGAAACATCAGGGGTGCTAAAGGATCAAGTAGCAGCCCAACAATGTAGGCAACTGGAGCTTGGCGGTGTGCCCTGTCTGCCTCTTGGCCTATGCAAGCATTATCTTCCTCTTCCGCAAGTGGAGATCTAAGCAGCATTATCATAGTTAAATCACTAGCAAGACTCACAGAAATCAACTATAGATACCAAGAAACAGTGTAAACTGCTAGAGCCTACTATTCTTTGTTCATCTTTCCAGTAAGTATCTCACATCATAGAACCAGTCATTAACCGGACCAACTCCATGAGACACTAGCCAGTAACCAGGCAAGCATGTTGACATTAGATAATAGTACAAAAGAGTGCACATGATTAAATCCAACAAACTCCACTTCACAGGCCACAATACATAAATGTAGAACAAGCGTCGACCACAACACATGCCACAGCATAGACAATGGAAGAATGTGGAGAATACACAGTCGGACTCTTTGAGAATCCACCGCACCATAAAAAAATTAGAACAACTTCCCTACACCGACTAGCCATGCCGCATCTCAACAATCCGAATTTAACTCTGGATACCTGCAGAATATCAATGTCATCTCAGTCAAACTAATTTGTCATGCCCACTCAGAAGAACAAATTATGGATGATCCCCGAAAATAAACATTAACTTTTCCCTAGTGCAAATTATACGAAAAAATATCGAGATCTCAATCATCTCATCATTATTTGTACTGGTACCTGTATGCTGACATATTTACATGATTTTTGCTACATGACTATGTACGATCGCAATAGAAACTAAGAGATCGGTGACTCGCCTTCTATCATGTGAGGTAAAAACTAAGAATGTTGACTCATTCCAGATTTACTTTTGTGTGCCACGCTATATGTGAGGCTCCGAGTATGATGGAAAAATTTCTAGTATCCCAAGCTAGTATGTCTAGTACGAAGGAAAATGCAAGCATAGACGATGCACCTTCTTGTAAATTGGGTGACCAAGCAAAAAACAAAGGGTATATGAAAAGAGAAAATTACCTAAGTTGTTTGACAAAGATTGCACGTTAGCATATCAGGTGTGTACAAAGTTCCGGCCAGATCCGCCCCTTTCCTCCCAACTCCCCTGCCTAGAAGCAAAATAAGCCCAAACCAAATGAAAATTCAAAGAAAACTTTAGTGAAGGATAGTAAATGAAGCCACATATATCACCCGGTCCAAAAATGAATTATTGTATTACATGTTTAGAGAAAATGCATTTACCCAGAGTAATTGTCGAGCTAGTTTTGTACCAGTTATGACCATAAAGCCAAAATAAAATATGCATGGAATGGGAAATCAGAGTTCCAAAACAAGCATTACATATCACTACATGAAATAAATAAACTAGTGCTACCCTTCGATGAAAACTAGAGCACATGGTATCATGAATTGACGAATTGTGTCAAGATCGATCAATATAAAAAATATAATTCTTGCGAGGAAATGAATAAGAAAGCGTGACAAGCCTTGAACCGCCTCCAGATGTTCCAATTGATTAATTATTTCAGATGGTTTCACTGCTGCAGCTATTGCCATTTTCCAATTTCTAGAAACCCTCTGATGAAAAGCTCATTACAAGCACATAATTGTATTTAGCCTTTAGCCAGGCATCAAAGCAATATTTGTATTCATGTTCTTGCAATGGAGCCCTCTAAGCAGCCAGGTTAGGCCAACAATAGGAAAATAGATAACCATAACATGGCCAGATCAACAGAGAACCAAACAAGACATTATATATATATATAGGTCAATCCTAATAACATGAACAATTTTACCGCAAGAACATACCCTAAGTAACTGGAAAGGATATGAGCAAAAACTAATTGCACTATTTTGCTTGCCAATGTAGATAGGGGGCATTACCTGCAGTATAGAAATTCCTGTAGGGATGAAAGGTGTCATGACATATCTGGCTTCTTTTAACAATATGTTTGATCTGTATCGAGTCAATTTGGAGCGTGAAGTTGCCAATCATCGTGGAGAGAACAACCAAATTTGTGTCCTCATCATACCCAACAAAAATTGCATAACTTATTCTCCTTGGAAGCATCTCATCCAGTGGAATGGTTTTCCGCAGCAACACCCATTCGTCAATGCCATCACAGTTAGATTTCCTATTCCATAATTGGATGGTCAGGTCCAACAAACCAGCAAGGCCAAGGCCACCATCCGCCATCCGCAAGAGCTGAAGGCACCTGTCATTGGTAACATGGTTTTCCACCGGTGCCTTGATCACAACAAGACTTTGCATCTTGAAATCAAACACAAGAACTTCACCACCACAAATCAACCAGCAAAGTGTATTCCCGACAAGGATGCTGCGGCTTGTCTCAGAAATCCTATTTGCTATGGTCACCGAGAAAATATTTCCCCAAACGCTAGATGCCGGATCATAGAGAGAACAAAATGCTTGTCTACTGAATCCATCGCAGACCAAAACCAATTTAAACGGGCTTGAGAAGCAATCTCCATGGACGTGCCCATCTTCGGCATCAGCGCACAGTACAGCACCATGCCAGTCTGAGTTCGTCCTCATAGAGTGGAATCGTGGTGGAAAAGCCACGGTGTGCTCTTTGCCGGTGAGGGGATCCCATACGACGGTCTCATGCTTATTCCTGTCAATTAGGACAGAGAGACCGTGGCGGCAGCCCATGTATGCTTCATCGGTTTGGTAGGGTGTGGTGCCCTTGGGGAGGGTGAAGCGGGCAGCAGGGATGCGGTCAGGCGATTCCATGGCAGGAATGAAGCTTTTAGCATACCCTCTGAAGAAGCCGAGCAGAGGAGGCTTCCGGTGGTGCTTGAGGAAGCATTTGCGGAACTGGGGGTCATGGAGGATGCTGCCCCAGCGCTTGCTTACGGCGGACGCACGGGGGAGCGAGGACGGCTCCGGAGGGAGGCGGATGAGGATCTCGATGAGGAGGTTGTCGTAGCCAAGCACCTCGGACACTGGGTCGGCCAGCGGCACAGAACAGCGCAGCCTACTGCCGTCCACACGCGTCGAGCTGGGAAAGGTATCGGCCCTGGCATTAAAATGAATTTAATCAATGGACACACATATATGCACATCAGGACAGCTGCAAGAATCCAACACACGTATGCACATCCTTCCACAATAGCGATAGCATATACTACAAAGTAGGTAGTGCACTGCACAAAATTAAGAGGGGGAGGAGATCCATCAGCGGGATCTTACCCTTGGCCTTGGGGTACCTCTGCAGCGGGATCCATCAGCGGCACCCTCTCCTCTCTCTCTTTCTGTCTCTGCACTGGTGCAGAAGGGGATGAATGTTAGGGTTTGATTAGGTGGGGAAAATCTGGCTAGGGTTTACTAATCGGGGGGAAATATGATGAGACGAAAAGAATAACTAGTACTAGATTAGATCGAGAAGGAAGGGAAGGAGAAGGGGTGGGCTAACCACGATCGGATCTCGGGGGACGCGGACGGGGACGGGGAAGAGGACGGCGACAGTTCCAATCCTTCTTTCTCCGGTCCGTCCGCAGCTGAGAGTGGAGAGACTGGGGGGTACGCCGCTTTTACTAGTAAGTTATATCTTTAGACAATGGGAAATACGCAGCTGAGAGTGTGGGAACGCTGAGGTACGTTGTACGCAGCTGCAGACCTAGCCTGCCCTGTTACGTTGGCCCGTCCAAGCCCAGCCTTGTACGTTCCACTGGAAAAAAAAGCTTCTAAGAAAAAACACAGATCTTTTTTTTTTTGTAAAAACACTGTGAACAAACTACATAACACAACATCTAGCGTACGGTCCCAACTCCAACGAAAGTCATCAAATGTTTGCGGACCTCCTTCCCACGACCGAACCCACCCCACGACCACCTCCGAGCAGCGTATCCGCACCACACCGGGGAGTCCGCCGTCTCCCTGAAGCCCTCCTCGCCGCATCCCCTCCCCTCCCTCCGCCGCCGCCGGAGGCATTGCCGGGTAAAGCGCGCTTGGCGTGGCGGTGGCGGGGCTCCCGGGGGGTACTGTTAGGGGTGTGCGGGCGGCGCCCGCCCACGCCCCTACAACCGCAGTGATGCGTGACGACGGTGCCGGAGGCATGTCGGCGGTAGGCGGCTGGCAGCTGACAGTCGATGGTGGTGGCGGGCAGATTGGCTCGATCTAGGTGTTTTTGCCAGGAGGGTTCGATCTGCACGTTTTGATGAAGCCCGACGGTAGCGGCCGGCAACAGGCGGGCAACTGCGGCGGTGGGCGTATTGGCTTGATCTGGACACGTTTTGGCCAGTAGGGCTCGATCTGCACTGTTTTGGCAAAGGTCAGCCGCTGCCCGCATCCCTTCGGTGTCGGGGCGGCGGCCCCGGACATGGCGGCGCCGACCATCTCCTTCCGCCAGAGGTGGGCATCTAGATATTGTTGATCTTGGTATCTCATGTCTCACAAAATAACCGGCTAGGCGGTGGCCCTAGTTGTCTTCGCACAAAGACACTGTTGTACCTGTGATCAGCCCTCTTTGATCTCTCCATTGGCGAGTTTCAGACTTCTCCTTCTAAGGAAAAGAAAGACGTGCGTATATGGAACTCTTTTGACATTTTGTTCGTATTGGGGCCGGTCGCGTACAGCCGCAAGATCAACATAACTAACTCTATGGGGTATCGTGAAGTTTTGTTTTGTTGACACCTTGAGACATGTCTGCACCAAGATTTCCATGGAATGAACGCATGCGGAGAATACCATGGTGCCATTAATTGGAGACCTGCAAGTGGCGATGGCGGGTCTTATATGCGACGAAGACTTTGCTTCACATGCAGTTGTTCAGAATTGGCTTGCGAGATATGGTCCCGTCCAGATCAAACACCAGTTCTGTGACCCTGTTGGTACGTGACTTGTAGTAGTAGCCTCCGCAAGTGGAGGCGGCAGCATTGGAGGACTCCTTTGTTGGTGGTGCTTCTTTGAGTACCGAGCCGTGTTTTTCAAGGTGAAAATCCAAGGTCTGTCATATATTGGTTGTGCCTGGCAGTGGCCTTGTTGAAGGCATTATTTTTTCGGAACGCGGTCTTTCTCCAGGGTGAAAATCTACGATCTTTGATCGGGCAAAAACAGCGCTTGTGCATTGTTTCCTTCCTAAAGGCGTTGCTATTGGAGAACCTTCTTTGTAGTCCGGGTCTTGTCTTTGGTGGTGCTTAGAGTGCTACTATTGCAGGTGAATGATCACCATGGCAGGGTCTTTTTTCTCTTATACTTTTTTTTGGGTTGTGTGCATCTTGGGTGTTTTTATACATCTTTTTGGTGCAGAGGCCTGGTGTAATTGGTATCTCCTTGATATTAATATATTCCCTTTAAAACAGGGGTACGACTAGTTGACGACCCCCCCCCCCCCCCCCGTTTTTTGATTTCTTTTTACTTATAGAGAAATCCCCACTGTTCTATGATCCTTTTTTAGGGGCCCGCCTGTTCTTTCTTGCCTTGGGCTGTAACGACAATGGGCTCGATGTGATGGCCCTTGGCACATTTACCTCCTTTACCATATATTATATGGGACTGGGCCCTTGGCTGGGTCATGTATATGTAGTTGGCCTACCCAGTAGGTATAACCCGATCAGTAGTCCCTGAGTCGGTCGAGGTCTCCCTAAAGAAACCGACTGTTCATCATCAGATAAGATTTCGACTGGTCAACGGACATGAAGACCCATTTGTTGGTTGGTAGAGAAACCTCGGCTAACTCGAATGATCATTCTTTCTGAGAAAAAGAGGCGAGAAATTTGGAAAAACTTGGTGATACCCGTTCTCAATCTCTTCGAGAAATGACGGATCATGGTCTAACTGTGGGCGTATCATCAAATTCCGGTTGGTGGTCCAAGATATTAGGGCTCGAATTGGTCAAGTGTACCCAGTCAATATCCTTTATGTGGAACGTCAATCAGTCACTTTCTCAGAACCAAGATTGCGCAGACATACATTTTCCTCCTCTCGAAAAGATCTGATTCGTGCCGCAGGAATGACAGGCGCTCCTTGGTCTGTTCACAGAATGGACCAGCGATGAGTTTTGTTTCACTTGATTTGCTTCGAGAGCGCTGCATTCAGATTATCATTGTGTCATGGGCATAGAATTCGGGACTGACCCAGGCAGTTGAAAAGACATTTCATCCTTTAAGCTCATTGGAAGGAGAATTGTCTAATGTCATCATTGCGAATCTTGTTCGGCTGTCATACCAAAATATTTTGCATGCTGTCAGACCCTCCCCCTTAACATTGCATTTGCCTCCTTGACACATCTGGCTTGGGGACTTCACTTCTCCTTATCTGGTTCGAAGGTTCTAGCCTTGCCGCATCCATGCTCGAGGCCTTCACTTCACCCCTTCAGGCCCCTTGCTACATCCAGGCTTCGGGGCTTCACTTCACGTCAACTGGCTCAAAGGCTGCAACCTCGCCGCGTCGGGTCACAAGGGCCTTTTCTTGCGACATTTTCGGGCTTCAGGACTCTGGCCTCGTCGCATCTAGCCTCGAGGGCTTCTCTCTGCCCCGTCAAGGTATTCACCGCATCCGGGCTAGGGGGCTTCACTTTTCCTCATCTGGCTTGAAGGCTCCTCTCTGTACTTGGGCTTGAGAATCACTTCGCCTGGTGAGGCCACTTACCACATCCGGGCTTCAGGGTTTCCCTTCGCCTTGCCTGTTTTGATGGCTCCGACATTGCATAATTCGGGATTGAGGGCTTCACATCACGCTGTCAGGCTCCTCGCTGCATCCAAGCTCGGAGGCTTCACTTCGCCTCATTTGTCTTGAAGGCGCTGGCCAGTCTCACTATATCTAGGCTCAAGTTCTTCACTTCGCCATGTCTATCCCCTTGCCATATCCGGGCTTGGGGCTTCAATTCGCTCATCCGTCTCAAAGGCTCTTGCCTCGCCACATCCAGAATCGAGGGCTTCACCTCACCTCGTTACGCTCCTTGCCACATCTTGGCTCGGGGGATTCACATTGCCTCATCTGGCTCGAAGTATCCGGCCTAGCCGCACCGGGGTCCCGGGGGCTTCTGCTCGCCACGTAGTCCAACACTACTGAAGGAAGGTCCTAAGACGACACACATATCAGAGACCATTCGATCAAACTATGTGCAATCCATGAATCACAAACGGTATGATAAATAAAATTGTCTCCAGGAAAATAAACTCTGTGTGATGCCAGATCCAACAACTACGATTCAGATACGAGTTGCGTGTGCAATAGATGTCATACAATTGATACACATGAACTATTTGCGATGATCCAAAATAACACAAACGATTTGCCACGGCAAGATTTATGTGATAATCGGCAAACAAGTCAGTAATAAGAATTGTGTGGGAAGACCGATGATAAAACAGATGATTCCTACTAATAAGTAGTGTGTGTTGTCGGCAAACGCTTGGTTGTAAATAATTGTCTTTGATTGTTGAAATCATAACTAACGTGTTCCTTAGTTTAATCGTTTAGGATGTGATTTACTCAGTCTCCACAACATCTATGCTCTATCTGCAAAATAATAACATATATTCTTTAGTGTGAACTAGTCGTTAACCCGTGCACTTGCACGGGCTAGCACTTTGAATATTAGATTCAACAAAGTTGTTAAAAAATAGAAGTGTCAGACAATAATATGAATACGTTGATGGGTTATTGTTGTCACACATACATGTTTATCTTTGTTAGACATAGGGTTCAACAATCTGACATTGCTTCGGACTATTTTGCAATTTGATTGTTTGCGTCCAATTGTGTGACAACCTTATCAATATTGTCATTGTGTGATGGCAAACAACATTGTGTAGTATATTCTCATTACTCTAAGCACCATAGATTGTTTTGATTTTAAGTTCTAGTCTCAGCCAACAAGTTCTTAAATAAGTGCTTATATTTTTAATATGGATGTCATTTTTTAATATTTTCTATCCATACTGTATACATACCTATATCACATAGATAATCATGTGTCCATTTGTGTAATTTTAATTCTTGGTTGTTGTTCCTTTGTGCAAAGACAAGTGTTCTGCTATTTGTTCAGTTTTGCCAGGTTGGTATGTACGTGGCTTGTAGCATGATCCTTATGTTATAAATGAGACACGTATTACCATAAAAAATATGAGATCCTCGTGGCACATCATACATCTATATTTTCTTGTTACTTCAGTAATTTATATGTATTTAAAATTGCTTTAATAGCTATTTTTCTCTATTTTCTAAGACCAAAATAAAGACATGCTTACGCACTATGTATGCAGATATGTGTTAGCAATCTGCGCCTTAATACATTATTATTATGATTGGATCGAAGTCTTCTCGGAACATGAATCCAAGAAGAACTTATTAGAGGCTGAACTTGATAGTTGGTATTTTTATATCATAAAATAGGGTGAATTTTGATGCCCAGGGGGGATGGAAGGATACGCGGTGACACTAACAATGAGGAAGATCGATCGCCGCTTGGGGTTGTAGTTGATCTCGCATCATACCTCGTAGCACCTGTCTTGAGGTTCCTTTGCGGTTTGTTGCTGGCCCTGCGGGTGGGAGAGCACACTTGATGGTGATGGGGAGTTGGGTATATCCTTCGGTAAGAGAAATCGCCACCACCAGCCACATGTAGGAGAGCAAGATTGAAGCGGAGGTGCAGTATGCGGCCATGTAGAGGAATCGAGCCAGATGTTTTTCCTTTTAAAATCGATCGACAGGAGATTTTATTATGGAGTTTCACAGGTCATCAACTGGATTCCCTTTTTTTTTCTTTTATCGGTAGCTGGTTTTTAAGAACGCTATCTTTTCTGCTTAAGGAAAAGCAGCGGACGGACGTTTTTTGGCAACGTTGGATGTATCACATGACATCTTTTTGACAGGACCACCTATGTTCAGCAAGTTTTCTTTTTATGCATATAAATTTACAGTTCAGTGGTCTGATTAGTAAGAAGGCTTGAAAGATCTGTCCATATACAGGGGCCGTGCTTGCCTAAAAAAATGTACCAGAGCCAGGGGAGATGTTTTCTCCTTTTTTGGGGGGGAGAGTTGCTTTTCTTTTTTTTAATTGGCAAGAAGAGATTCACGGAAGAGCTCTTTGTTATAGAAGGAGGCATTTTTTTTGTTTGAGACCGAGACTGTCTCTTTTTAAAGGAAACGGATGGGTACCTTTTTTTTTCTTTGTTTCATAAACTGGGCGTGTCAGATTTTTTTAATAGACCATAGAAGCCGACGTTGCCTAAATAACGTACAGGGGCTGAGGTAGATATTCTCTCTCTTTTTTAACGAGCGATGCAGTTCCTTTTTTTTTAATTTTAATTCGTTTTAATTGCAGAAGAGTTTGACGGATCCTGCATGTAAAAAAAGAACATGTCTCATGGATCCTATAGAGTTATACTCCCTCCGTTCCTAAATATTCGTCTTTTTAGAGATTCAAATAGGCTACCACATACGGATGTATATAGACATACTTTAGAGTGTATATTCACTCATTTTGCTTCGTATGTAGTTATTTATTGAAATCTCTAGAAAGACAAGTATTTAGGAACGGAGGGAGTATTATGGAAGGAGTATAAGATTTGTTTTAAAGGAATATATGATTTATTTTTTTTGTTTTCAAACATTGGCCGTGTCATATGTATATTTTTGGACGTCCGGAAACATCTATGTTACGCAAGTTTTCTTCTTATCTCAGACGTTAATTTTATAATCTAACGGTGTAATAATTATGATGATGTGGATTAATTAAAAGGCTTGAAATGTGCCTCCAATTAGTATATATATATAGGGAAAATGGATACTACCACCTAGTGGTAACTACCACCTAAGAATCCACCGTCGATCTTCCGTGCTTAGATCTGAGTATTTTTTTCTTAGAATGCTACAGAATTTTAACAGGTCTAGGTTCGACGCGACCTGTTTGGTGTTGTTACTAATTATACTATTAGTTTAATTGGTGGTTATCCACGGCGTACTGGTGGCCATCGCTTATCCAAGAATTTGAATGCATCTACCTGTTCGTTGTTCTTATCCGGCTACTAATCAAAACGGTTCTATTTTCTCGACCTACCATTTTGCCCGGCCACACTTCCCTCAACGGCTGGAGACGGCGGATCGGCATCGTCGCCGTGACTCTCACCGGCTGGACGGCGAAGCGTCGTCATGATTATTCTTCTGCCACATCTGAGGCAGTGAAACCACGGGGCCGACGTCGTCCTGAGTACCACGCAAGTCAAGGTGAACATGAGCTGCATGCCTCCATGCTCCGTCGCTTTCTCTTTCAACTCTCATCTCTATTGCTTCATGTGGATCAACAGGTTACGAGCAACGGCAGGGAGTAGTGCGTTGAAGCGACACGACATGCACAAAGTTGATCGATGTTCGCCGGCGACTTGCTACGGCGACGGAGACGGCAACCAATGTTGTTCCTGAACATGCGACATTACTCACTGCCATCAACGATGATGACGAGCCAAACCTTGCAACGTTGTCGATCGCCATCGACGGTAGCGGCACCCGCGTGCACGACCCATGCTCACGAACTGCTAGATCCAATAATGGCGGTTGTATGATGCGTGATATTCTTTTGGACTTGAGAGAAATCTACGGTTACATTCCTACCAAAGAACGATGTAGTTTTGGGGTCTCTCATCCACATCCACCTAGGCAATATTTGAGGATCAATCACAAACTGGAGTTCATGAATTTATCAACGAAGAAGTTTATTTTTTGATACACACGATCCATGCTCATTTTTTTTATACTACATACTAGTACCTCTGTGCATAAAATACTGTATACTACATACTATATGTATACCCCATACATTTTATATAGAGATACACATATATACTACTTAAGAGTTGGTACGTAAAGCCTGCCTTGAATTTACTTGATGGAGATCGGCCAGCAGCGTACATACGCCATTTAAGATATATTCCATAATTTGTATTATACATTTGTTTGTAGTACAATATACTCCATACTTCCTTGAAAGGAAAATACTCCATACTTTTTTTACATACTATATACCCCTTCGTTCTAAAAATATTACTCCACTCTATATACTCCTTTGAGCGCATACTATATACTCTATACTCTCTAAAAAATGGCACCACATTCTTTTTAAACCCATTCTACGCTCTTTTTACATATATTCTGTGCCACTTTCTGGATATACTCTTTTTTGGATGAATATACTACTCAATATTTAATTCAAAAAAAGTTATATGGTATTTTCAAAATTAAAAAATTATATACCCCAGTTTCAAAGAAAATACACATATACTCCATACTATCATTTTGATATACTCCATACTACAGCTAAGAGCAGTATGTATACTTCCATACAAACTAGAATATTATGTACACTTACCAAGAAAAAAGTGAGTAGTATGTACACACCATACAACAAAAAAGAGTATACTACATACACAATACTACCTTTTGGGGTACTATTTTATACGATAAGATATTTCACGCAAAGTTTGTCAATACATACTCCATACTCCAATAATTATATGTATGTTGGAAAACTCCATACTACAAGCATACATGAGTATACTCGAAGTGTTTAAAAGTATTATATTCGTTACTATATTGTGTAGAAAATCTAGAAAAGATAATGTTCTAACGTTACCTATTTTACGAAAACAACTCTGACTAGAAAATTTCCCTCCACCTAACAAGAATAATCAGCATCTCGCTCGCATCCTTATATCTCATAGACAAGTTGTTGTACGTAACCAAGATTTTCTGGACACTGTGGCCAATAATTTAGGAGGTAGTTGAACCAGCGCGTCATTAGCTGCCGGATTATTTTAATGTAAAAACTGAAGTTGGTGCCTATCAGATCACGTAGCACCCGTTAACCTACTTGTCGACCCGGTTGAGGGAGAGGAGGACACGTGGAGCGCAGCTAGCTAGGTGGTAACTACCAGTGCTTGTAGATAAAATTTGTCATATATATATATATATATATATATATATATATATATATATATATATATATATATATATATATAAGTAGTGTTACTAATCATCACCCAGGGTGCAGAATAAGTTATTCTTCACCCGAGGTAATTTTACAATCGCTTCCTAAATAAATTACGTTTAGAATATATATAGTTACATGCATATTGATTCAAAATGTAAAATTTGGTATAAAAAAACAAAAATATAGGTTATAAGACAAGAAAAATCACATTTTATGTTTGTTTTACACTATGTTTTTAAATTCGTAATTTTACATAACATAAAATATTTTTATGGCAAGTACATATTTTCTTACGTTCTCTTTTTATGTATGAAATAAGAAAAAAAAATTATGAAACATAAAAATACGGTGCATTGATGTCGAAATAGAGAGGGGGTGAAGAATAACTATTCCTCACCCAGGGTGACGAATAGCGCGACCCTATATATAAGATAAGATATAAGATATAAGTATAAGATTGTGTGCTCTATTGGGCACACGAGTATATCGATCACACCTGGGGTAAGCAATGTGCGCGCAGGGGTCGTGCTAGCTCGCTCTTCCTTCTTTGATGAGTTTCCGTTGATGGCGTTGTCTGAAGACGCCACCGTTTCCCACAACTACCCCATCGCTTTCCTGCCACTAGTGGTAGGGCATAACTAGTGCAGCCTATAGACCCTCTACCATTTACAGCCATGCTAACCTGCCGAAGTGCCTTCTCTGCCATCAACCTCGTAGACAAGAAAAATGAGTCATGTTGAGCGTCATACACTAGGGTTGAGCGGACCCTTGGCGCATAGTGATAATGCCGTTGAGAAATATGGGCACATCAGCACCGAGAGGCTGCAACGTGTCGCACAACAAGATCGGTGGAGCGCCGAGAGCAAGACAGGCGCGTTCAAGAGTGGTTGTGGTGTGCCGTACAACAAGACCGATGGAGCACCACAAAGCGAGAGGCACGGCGTGCCGCAGAGCAAGAGCGGATCCATCGGCGCTTGCCTACTTCGATAGGACGTTGCAGCTGGGTCCATGGACTGTCAGTAACCTGATTCCTCACCACGGATTGGGAGCGGTCGTCTGTGCCATGCTTGCACCAGAGGCCATCCGCCTCGTATTTGCTCGGACATCGTCCGCGCCGTTCTCCTTGCCCGTGGCCCACTCGATTCCAACGTGTTGGTTGCTAGGCTCGAGGGCCTCATTTGCCCAGGTGTCCACAGTGGCTTAGTTGACACTACTAGGAAAATCATTGTAGGTGAACTCAAATGAGTGGCGTGCGTGGCAAGGCACCCGCCACAGCTATTTTGGAACAGTTGGAGTGGCTGGTAATAACTTGGGTCTACCCCAACTAACTTATCATTAGTGGCGGGCGCTTCCTCTCGCTCGCTACAAATAAAATCTTCCAGATGGAATTTTTTTGCATAGCTCACCAGTGGCGGCCGCAGGTTGGCGCCCGCCACAGGTGCATGATAGATTAGTGGCGGGTATCTTCAAACAATTGCCACTAGTTAGCCTTGCCCAATGTCCACTCTTGGAAGAACACAACTATGGCGGCTATCTATTTGTGCTCGCGACTGCGGAACCCATCCACACAGTTTCACTTTCCCCACAAAACCACCCCCCACCCCTCATGAAAAGGCAGTTTCAAATATTAACTCTTCTCGATGCTCTGCCAGCCTCGCTCCCAACCCCGTCCCACGCCGCCACCACGCCCCTCCTCCGCGCACCACTGCGCCACCTTCGCCATTGTTGTCACCCTCACCGCCTGGCCCTCCTCCACTGGTGGCCTTCTCCGTCGTGCCCCCTCGCCACTTCGGCCCGGCCCCTTCCTCGCTGCGGCTCTCCTCCACCGAGACCCTTCTTTGCGATGGCCCTCTTCTGTCATTGGCCCCTCGTTGCCGGAGCCCTCCTCTGCCGCGGCCCCTCGTCGTTATGACCCCCTAGTCTCCGAGCCTCCTCCGCCGCCCGCCCCTAGTCGCCATGCCTTCCTCCGCCAGTAGCGGGGGCCTGATGCAGTCGCTGCCAGCAAACTCCTCCACCATCAAGGACAGTACCGATCCATCCTCCTCTCAAGCAGTGTACAGGTAAGTAATGTCTATAAATTGTAGTTGAATATTAGTACTAGATTCACATATGTATAGACTGTAGTTGAATATTAGTATTAGATTCACGTATGTAGATGAATGTTAGTGTTTATAAATTTTATATATAGATGAACTTTAGATTTGATTCACACATTTATACATTAACATATATATAGATTTTAAATGTTCATATGTTAGTGTTTAGATTCACATTACTACTATTCCCATTAGTAGATGAATTTTTTAACAAGTAACTATTAGATTCACAATAAAACTGAATGTTAGTGTTTAGATTCACATCAATACAGAATTAGTATATGAATTTTATAACAAGTAACTAGTAACAAGCCTGTTAGATTCATAATAAAAATGAATGTTAGTGTTTATATTCGCATTGGTAGATGAATTTTATAACAAGTAACTGGTAACAAGCCTGTTAGATTCATAATAAAAATGAATTTGTGGCATTATTAGTAGATTGTAGATGATTGTAGGTAAACTTCCGTTTCAGAACCACTCCCTCGATAAAGAAAGTTAAATACAAAAGCAATAGTTGGGATCTTTAATTTCAAATAGTAGTGTATGGACATTGTGAAAAAGGTATTTTTGTTTGTATATCCTTGTAATTCATGACTGCTGGAAGGATTGAATTCAGTGCAATAGTGCTTCCGTAATACATTGGATTAATCTCTTATATCGCCTTCATTATTTCAAAGGCATATAAAATTGTTACTCTTTGGCAAAAACATTTTTTTGGTTGACTCCACTTTTTATTAGAAATATTTGGAAATACTAAATGGTATAAAAATACATGGTCCTTATTCTATACCCTGTTGAGATGGGCTGGGATTGGCTGACTTGAACGTCCGTGACTTAGGGTCACTGACATGTGGTGCCACAAATCGACTGGGCCACATGTAGGTGACACTGGGTCATCGCATGTTAAGTCAGCTAATCTGGGCCATGCTTAGTTATAGCCTTTCATAGTTAAATGCAAAACTAGATGAACATGTTCTACTGCCTAATTTGTTCTTGAGCTCTTGCTAGCTAGGCAGCAATGAAGCGCGACAACTTAGTAAAGCGAAGTCAACCAAGTGCGCTCTTTGTGGTTTATTAGGCCGCATGGTTTAAAGCATTTTGATCATGTATTGCTTGCTCGACAACTGATTAGGCTCAGGGCGTCACCCATGGCGCGTGGTCTGGTTATTTTGTCTAGGATCATGCCCATAGACATATACGTATGTGCCTCTTAATTTTATTTAGTGTATATGTGCCACTTCGTTCGGCACAGTTCGTGGAAGAACCGTTCGGGAAATCTTTATCTATACAAGTTCTTTATGTATGTCATGTTTCTGATGTGCATGTAAAAATTTACCAACTTTAGTGCGTGTGTGTAATTGTGTGTGTGTGTGTGCGTTCGGGGAACTTCAGTGAAGGTTTGACAAGGATCCTGCAATTGCTGAGCTGCAACACAACACTAAGCTCCGTGTCTAAATGGTCGACATTGAAAGAACGAGAACCCAAATGTTAACCAGACAATCACACAATCTAATGCACCCCACCTCACAAGAATTTTGACCAAACGTCGCCGCAAAGCGTGCAATACACTTCTTGTATAACAGAAAAGACCAGGCATTGTGTGCCCTGGTGCGTACGTCACGGAAAATATCGTGTCCTCGTGATCTTCGTCTACCTCTGTTCATTAAAACCAGTCAGAACAATCAGGCTTAGTCCTAACACAATCACAAGCAAAAAGCGACTGCATTGAATCCAAGTGAAACAAAATAACCGGACTATTTTGCTTGTGCAATGTAGATAGGGAGGTATTACCCACAGTATAGAAATTTGCCGTAAGATATGCCATTATTAGTTATAACAATATGTCTGCTCTGCACTGAGTCAAGTAGGAGCATGAAGTGGCCAATCATCTTAGAGAGAACAATCACCGAAAAATGCAAAATCCAGTTTCCTTGGAAACATCCCCTCAAGTGGAATGGTCTTCCGCAGCAACACCCATTTGACAACCTCTGAGCCCCGTCTCCCTCCATCCGACCAGTCATCGCACAACCCCTTCCCTTCCTTCTTCTTCGACTGCCGCGCGGAATGGACGGGACTCACTGTGAGTGGTGGAAAATGCTATCGCCGTCATGCCACCAAGAAATCACGGCCAAGGTGGAGGCATGGAGCTTCTGGCATGCAGCCCGCATTTCCGGGGGAGAGACTCTTAGATTTTCAGAGGAGAACTCGAAGGAGGATGGGTTGAGGTAGGGGTGGAGTAGGCACCGTACCCGTGCCCGCGACGGTGGCGTGGTTCAACCACCAGCACACAGAGGTGCACTACAACCGCATCCTGGCGGAGGCCGAGTAGGAGGAGCAGACGCCACTGATATGCGCATTCCAAATGCTGCAGGAGCAGCGGTACAACTTGCAGCTCCTCGAGCACCAACCCTTGGTGGAGAATCATCGATGGGACCATGTGACCAAACATGCCGTCATGGCTATGCTCACGGTAGATCCAGGATTGACATATGAGGAGTGGGCGGTGCTCGAGTCAGCACACAATGCCGGCACCATCCGCCGAGAGCGGTAGTGACTCCACATCAACAAGGCGGAGAGCAACCTCCTTAGTGCCGCCTTTCCCTCGCCAAGTGATGCAACTTAAGACCTATGTACCCTATGTGTTGTAAGATGTTGCAGTTCATCTAGATGCCAATTTGCCCCGTATACCAGAAGGCACTGATCCATAGGCTGGTACGTAGGGTGCCTCCAGTTCGCTGAGCCAGAGTCCACATCAACCACGTCCGAGGCCTAGCGTCTACATGCCCGCCAGCAGCTCCGCTCCAAATCACATGTGGACCACTGCAGCCGCCCGCCTCGCTGCTGCCACCGACCAAAGGAGGGCCACACCGTTGCTGGAAGACGTCACCCGCGCATCGTCCTCTAGCAACGTTAGGGGGGGGGGGGGGGGGGGTGGGGGTGTCAAGAGGAGGGAGGGCTCGTGCTGGTGGCATCTAGGTAAGCCGGCCGAGCCACCCAGCAGAGCGACGCACAACTGTTTTAGGATTGAAGGCACCTTGGCCCTGCTTCAACCGAACATGTGAAGAGAGTATCTGTACAAGAAATCTAAAGTAGGCACTCATCAACCACCTCAAACACACTGAATATAACTATAAAAGAACTCCCAAGCTTCATATCTTCACAGACGTCTTGCCCCATGCACATCTCAAACGGACAAGATATACTTATGAAACAGAACCAGGAGGTAGTAGAACATTGTGACAGATACATGGTCTTTTCAAGAAGCAACAAATCGAGTACCCATACAGCAATACTTGTTACTGACTAAAAACACAGTTCTTCTCAGTTTCTTGTGTTGATTGAGCTGCTATTCTTATCACTGAGTAGTATTTGGTAAATGAGCGGAGAGCACTAACAACACTATCCTTTGCTCTGCAGAAACTGCATGTGTGTAAAATTCATGGTAATCATACAACTCTTTATTAGGCTAAATAGTTGTCTAATAACAGTTTAACGAGCATGCGTTGGAACTGTTACATTAGAGAACAAAAAGATATTTATATATTGTAACGAAAGAAAAGTCCAGTGGCATGTTTAGAATTGAACTTGCTTTTATAAATGAATGAACAGCAATTTTCATTGCAACCGAAAGGTGGAAAGGCCTATATAGAAACAAACTGTTCAACATTGATATCCGATTTAAGTATCAAACTCAAAAGGGTTTGTAGAGACGACTTATAATTGTGCAATTGACTGAATAAATTTAAATTACTTACGACCTCTTTGATTTGCGGGATTATTGAAAAAAACGCAGGAAGAGAAAAATGTAAGAATTTTTCTCGAAGTATTTTTAGGGTTTGTTACGATGCTTCCCCGCTACCTCCACCCCGCAATACGCAAGATAGACCTGCAGAGTTTGGACTGCAGCACATTCATGAGTCAGATAACACTGAACTCTTGATTCTTGTGCAGGATTGTATTGTAATGACTGAACCGAACTATGCATAGAACTAGATAGGGTAAAAAATATTTTTGTTTCCCCTGAAAAACTTTATGACTTGAAGGATGATAGATAATCCCGCTGCACCATTGTAGTTTTGTTTCCAGTTTCAGTTAGCTGAATAAATGGTCATGTAGCATGCTGTTGTAACGTCTCGACTGATCCATTTGTTTTCAGTTAGTTTGTTAGCTAATCTTGCTCACATGACCGGTCCATGGGATGGCTTCAACTTAAGCGGGAATGTAAGAAACCGTAGCACACACGCATGGTGGAGCGTCGTGGGATGGCACGACCTGTAAGCTCACCCGTCATGAGCATTTTCTTCCTTATATCACACAGTTCAGTTTGGTTGCATATCTTATATTTACTAATTGGAGGCACCATGGAAGTTACAACGTTAATCCTAGAAAACCATGTAAAAACATCCTGAGGATCTCAATTGGACGATTAGGATCAAATAACCGATCAAAGTCTTTTCTAAAAAAAACAGACCAAAGAGTCATACCTATCCACGCGAACGACTCCTCCAATTTCCACCAGTCGTGAGAAAAAAGGACTCAACCCAAAAAAAGGAAGAAAAGGACTCCTCTGATTTTCTCCTACCATCGTACAATACACATGATCTATGAAAAAACAAGCCTAATGCCATCCTCGCTGGATGGATGCCTAATCTTCATGCACGCACATATATTTCTCCTGCCATCAGTACATAATGAAACATCTATTGAAAGGTACGATCTGATCGATAATCTCCTGCTATCACTAATTTTCTTCATCTCTCCATGCTGATGATGTCCCTCCAACCCATCTCCGCTCTGATGTTGCAGAGATACAAGATATATTCCTAAAGCGAGAGATGTTGCTGTACATGCCTTGGAAGCACAGGGTAATCACGAGGATGTGTAGCAGTAAAGAGCCGCTGGAGTTAATCTAGCAAGTACTGTATTAGTTTATTTCTTGATTGATTAATTTGCTTCAGAATATCCAAATTAGGTTCGAAGCCAATAGGCCGATACTCTCTCCAGCTAAATCACGCATCTGAAGACACTGCCTCCGGAAAACTACTGTCGCATGCATTCCTACAAAGTGGGATATATTGTTGTCCTGCTCCATCCCCATTAATTAGTATCAGGGCAGATACTTTTTTACTACCCAACTCCCATAATATTATCCTGATGGTATACTTGATGAATAGATGGAAGTAATGTCTGCGTACATATATAGACGATTGGATTCTCTATATATGCTTAGCTGAACAAGTGATCAATAACATTTTTAATAGGAAAGTTAATCAATTTTTACTGGGTGTGATTATTACTGTATTAGAATACCTTTTGAGAATTATGTAGTCTAATTTATTCATAACATGCCCACACATGCATGAATTGTTCTCAACATCATTAGATTCTTTGCAAAACCAACAATTGGTCCGTAAATTTTTTCCATACAAAGTTCTGTATGTTGTTACTTAATCCATATTAGGTTGGGCCACGATTGACTCGCATTTTAGTACATATAACTGATATATCCTGTCACCACTTAATATATATGGAACAGAACATATCAAGAGATAGACGGATTATGTACATGGATTGTGTCATAAATAGACCCATATGGAGGTGCAAGTCTCAGGATTACATTGAGTTTTCAGAAATATAGTTTGCACTCATCTGAAAAAAGCCAAAAGGAAACTCACATGCAAATGAGTCAGCACTTTATCAAGATGTCAGGTTGGTACTACAGTTTTTTTATCTAATAGAAAAAAGAGTAGTCATTGACGTTAGTTAAAGATGACACGTTTTGTAAAAACCTGGATAGATTGTGTAAATTTATTGCAGATATATGCTAATTGTCGGTTCAGAAGCGAACAAGTGCCATGATGAACTGGTGCCAGCTTGAGGAGATGTGTATCACGTAAGGTTTGCTGGAGGTTGCAAATGAATGAAGTTCAAATTCTTTGAATTCTTTCACATACATTTTTGTGTGGTCCGCTGTTTCTATATTTTTTTAGTTGTTTGGTGATGTATGAGCCCAACCTGAAGAAATATAGGCTTATAGTGATTATTTTCCTTCTTGATATATTATAGTTATCGGTTTCGGTAGCATGGTGGATGTGCCTTGGTTATATACAGGAATGACATGCCTTCTTTGCTTCTATGATTGTTTGGCTTTATGTAATTGTTGACATGAATATCTTGACTTTCCAAGCATTTATTGGAATGTACCAATGGGTACATGTTATCCTGTTAAAACTGAAAATACAGATTGAAGCATGAAATAAGCAACAACTGAATGATTTTTATTTGCATGATAACTGGAAATTTGCAGCCATTCACAAAAAAGTGGAAATTTGCAGCCGATGCTTATATATTGCCACACATTGTCACACTTTTGAGTTTCTACCATAGTTAGGGACATTGTAGTGTGATCTTCATGAGTTTTTGCTTGAAGATGTACTGTTTCATTCGTCAAACAGAGACAAAAGTCATCTTTCGTGTCTATATCAAGTCACAAAAAAATCTCATAACTTTATCAGTGCATAATATATGGAGTCAACCCTCCCTGTAAGCGTAGAATTGAAGGTTGGGATTGTGGTATGCTACTGTAAGCACTCCACAATGCATGGTAACTTATATCGAAGGATTACGTTGACATTAGACTATATTTGCAAACAACACTACCTTTCATTAGGTACACTTTGATGCCAATTGTAGCATGAATTTTTATTTCTAACTTAAAATTAAAGTTATATAGGTTAGGTCAAACTACACATAGTAATATCAATTTTAATAGCCAAAGTTGCATAAATAATGACAAACACTATGTTCATCAGGTTCCAAGTCTCTTTTGGCTATCTACAAGTGCTCTAACCACTAACACAGGTCAACTCAAGTACAAATCAGTAATATTTGTTGATATTCTTCCTCAAAAGAAACATCTATTTTGTAGGTTTTTAGTAGTTATATTGTATATGAATAATAGTAATCATAAAACGCCTCCACTCCCAATTTATATAATTGTGGGTTTAAAAAATATAAAATTTATTACTGAATTGCAAAAGAGTAACTAGCCCGTGCAGGGGCACGGGTTGATGACTAGTAATAAATAATAGAAAGACAGAAAAGGCTGTACGCAGTTCACAGGGAAAGAACATTCAGAGTTCATTTTCTTCTACCTCCCGCTCACTCTATGGTACTCTCGTGCTTGTGCTGCTAGTCCTGATAACGCAACAACAAAGGACAAGTGCCATAGCTGCAAGTGACCAATCTGAAGCAGGAGACAGATTTCAGTATAATTCGATTCGAGAGAAAATTTTCAAGCCACACTGGACTAGCTTTCAAGAATGAGACAGTTTTTCTCATGTCCAATACTATTCGCAGAGCATGTATAAATACATACACACATTCAGACAAGTTAAACACTTAATTTCATTTTAATGTAAAACGATATTTTGCCTTGTCGCCTCCTTCACACTTACGAAAGACCAAAGTAAGCCTTACCCAAGTAGGCAAACATTTCCTTTGTGTATCTTGGTTTTCCATTCCTGGAATCCAGCTAACTAAAAATAATAAACATAAGAAATTATCGGCGACAAATTTCCAGATACCAAAATACATATAGTTGTATGCATCAGACAAGAGATACTTTCCAAGTTACGGAAAACATAAGAGGTGGTGTTAAAGGGTCATGTGTAGCAACCAAGCAATAAAGATTAGACTGCACTGTGTCCAAAATATTTAGCAGTGGTTGTTTCTTCTCTAGTAATCATCATATGATTAATGAATAAATTTTGTCAACACTTCCTTTTCATTTTGTGCACTAAACCTCAGTTTAACACTCTCACTTGAAGAAATTATTTTGATTTTTTTAACACAAGAATTTACTTTGAGGTCAGATGCATGGTCAACCAATAATGACTAATGCATTGCCAACAGCCAGAGAATGCAAACATGTTTGTGTGCATCCTGGACCATGGCAAATTTTGGGACACATATGCATTAAAGTCAACTGACATCTTAAGATCAGAAGCATATCAAAATAAACTCACAATAAAAAAACATCACATTTGTCATTCAAACAATGGTAAACTGACATAGAATCCTAATAGCTTTCATAGAGAACGAATAGTTAAGCGTTGTGGCTGCTCCATTCGTGCTTCCTCCTGATGTTGTGCTCTTGGTTGTGCCTTTTGCTAGCAGAGCCTTGTGGCCTGCCTCTCAAGCCAATGCAGAGATATCAGATATGCAACCGTTGCTTTTCATGTTGCTGAAACATCAGAGGTTCTAAAGTATCATGTAGCAGCCCAACAATGTAAGCAACTGGAGATTGGTGGTGTGCCCTGTCTACCGCTGGGCCTATGCAAGCATTATCTTCCTCTTCCGCAAGTGGAGATCTAAGCAGCATTATCGTTATTAAGTCACTAGCAAGTCTCACAAAAATCAACTATGGATACCAAGAAACATTGTAAAGCCAAACTAAAATATGCATGGAATGGGAAACCAGAGACCAAACCAAGCATTACATAGCACTACGAGAAATTAATAAACTAGTGCTACTTTTTGACAAAAACTAGAGCACATGGTATCATGAATTGACGATTTGTATCAAGATCGATCAATATAAATTTATTTCTTGCAAGGACAAATAGTGAATAAGGAAACGTGACAAGCCTTAAACCTTTAGATGTTCCAATTGATTAATTATTTTAGATGGTTTCACTGCTGCAGCTATTGCCATTTTCCAATTTCTAGAAACCCTCTGATGAAAAGATCATTACAAGCACATAATTGTATTTAGCCTTTAGCAATGGCCAGGCATCAAAGAAATATTTGTATTCATGTTCTAGCTTTAATGAAGCCCTCTAATCAGCCATGTTAGGCCAATACTAGGAAATTGGATGACCATAACACGACCAGATCAATAGAGAAACACAAACAAGACATTGTATATATGTGTGTATATATACTATATATATATATATATATATATATATATATATATATATATATATATATATATATATATATATATATATATATATATATATATATACATACATACATACATAAACACTATTTTGATCACGGGATCAGAATAATATTCTGATCACAACCTGAACTGCCCGAGTAACGCGCCTGAACTTCTACCGCGAGTTTTTCTGATCATTCGTGTTATTGGCGATGTAAGTGTAATGTTGACACGATTTTTAGAATCTAAATGCTTGTTTTGATTAGGAATCTAGCTGTTTGGCGGATGTGCTCTCGGGCGGTGATGAACATGGGTCTGTCACAGGTGTTTTGCATGTACTGGATGTTCTAGGATCTATAACAGGATGAAAATTGGGTTTAGGTACGAGATTACTTCATGATTGGTTGTTATTTTCAAACGAATTCGATTTGGTGTTCCGCCACATCTGTTCTTCGTCTGCGGGATTGGTTTCGGCCGCTGTTGTAGATTTGTAGGTTTTCTGTTCAAATTGGGTGTGGATTTGCATGCATTAGTGAGACAGAATGCTGCCCATGTTGTTAATTTGATTATTTGGGCTCATACAAATCGAAATCCGGCGATTGGATCTTCTGCCTCTCGCCGTGGTTTTTTGTTCGAGCGACAATATGATGGGGATCATTTTCTTATTTATCTGGAGCATGATGACGTTTGAAATGGCAGTTGAATCCTTCCCATTTTGTTAATTTGATTTGGCTGGCTCATTCATTCCGAATTTGCGGATTGCACTATCCGCCTCCCGTCATGGTTCATTGTTCGAGCGCATTGATTGATGGCGGATGTTTTTTGGATGTTTTTATCTGGAGCATGACGACGTTCAAAATGGCTGTTGACGTGTCGGAATTGACCCAAACGATTAAATATGGGAACCAAATTTAACCGGGGTTGTTGTTTCAATCAATTTTCGTTCTGTTTGTACAAGCTGGACTGCTAGAACTTCCGCACCTGAACTTCTATGCTCTAAGTAGATGCTGGACTTCAGTCGATGGTTGTTATTTTTGATAATCACCATCTTAAGTAGATGCTGGACTTCTTTCTAATTAATGGTTGAACTTCTGGTTTTCCACATTGCATTCCATATTTTGCAAGGCGAAGGTGCATGGTGCTATATATTTTCTTTTTTTTGTTTTTTTTATAATTTTAGTTCTTGAGATGTTATTTTTAGAGTTTGTCTCGTGGGCAATCATAGGATTAGTCCAAGTATGCATGCACTTTTTCCAGATCATCTAAGGGTCGTTGTACAAGCTGGACTTCTGTACTGTTCATACCTGAACTTCTGTTTTTCCTTCTTTGCAAGGTAATGGAGCAAGCCCCTCTGTATTTCTTTTTGTTTTTATGTTTTTTTTCGTACTTTTGCATTGCTTTGGATTTTCTTTATAGTTCCATGAGCAACCATGTAATTTTCCTACGGATATGCGTATATTTCTTTTTTTTTTCTAGTATGTTTTCGTAGTTATAGTAGTTGTTCGTCTTCAATGAATAACTATCCTGAACTTTTGTATGCTAATCGTTTTTAAAATGTTAATTTGAGGTTTTAACAAAACCCCGAACTTCTCTATCTTTTCTATTTGAACTTCTTTTAAATATAATTATGTTTGTTATTTTAGAATTTAAATAGTTGTAGACATTGAAATAGGCATTGGGCCTATTGAAAAAAGCGGTAGCGCAAGGCCGAGCACGGGGGAGCGGGGGTCGGGACCCCCCTCCCCTCCCCCTGCGAGGCCGAGACAGGAACGAGCCGAAGCAGGCGACGACGCGGCGTGCCGCATCGTCGCATGTGGAGGCGAGTCCGTCACATCCGTGACCCCACTATCTATCTTAGGTTTTTTAGGGTTTAGGGTGCGTGCGGTGGGGGGTGGAAACAGAATAACCGCATTGCGTCCTGTCAAATCCTAGCGCGTAGCAATGCGGTAGCGCGAGGCCGAGCAGGGGGGTCAGGACCCCCCCCTCTCCTCCCCCCTGCGAGGCCGAGACAGGAACAAGCTGGTGCAGGCAACGATGCGGTGTGCCGCGTCGTCGCATGCGGAGGCGATTTCCGTCACATCCGTGACCACACTATCTATCTTAGGTTTTTTAGGGTTTAGGGTGCGTGCGGTGGGGGGTGGAAATAGAATAACCGCATCACGTCCTGTCAAATCCTAGCGTGCAGCAATGCGGTAGCGCGAGGCCGAGCAGGGGGGAGGGGGGGTCGGGACCCGTGAGGGAGTCCTGGACTAAGGGGTGTCCGGACAGCCGGACTATCATCGTCCGCCGGACTCCAAGACTACGAAGATACAAGATTGAAGACTCCGTCCCGTGTCCGGATGGGACTTTCCTTGGCGTGGAAGGCAAGCTTGGCAATACGGATATGTAGATCTCCTACCATTGTAACCGACTCTGTGTAACCCTAGCCTCCTCCGGTGTCTATATAAACCGGAGGGCTTTAGTCCGTAGGACAACATACATTACAACAATCATACCATAGGCTAGCTTTAGGGTTTAGCCTCCTTAACGGAGATGGACAGCCCGGCTTGAGCGCCTTTCAGCTCTTCTCTGAGCTTGGCGTTGGCATCTTGGAGCTGGTTCCTTTCTTGTTGCACCCTATTCAGCACTCTCTCACCGGCCTTTAGCTGGCGCAATAATTCTTGCCTGTCCAGATCTCGTCCGGCGGCACCTGCAATGTCGCTATTAGACTTGCGCGCACACCGCACAGCGCTTATATTTACTAATAAAAATGTGTTACCAGGAGGGGTCTCTGCGTCTCCTCCTGCGGCAGCAAGTGCGGCCTCAAGTTGGGCCTTGCATTCTTGCAGCTCCTGAGATAGCTGGGCATTCTTCTCGGTAAGAGCCTGCGTTTTAGCTGATCCTCAAATCAGTTAACATAACTGCTTCAAGTCTCGGGGGCTACTGGTATATATAACCATTAAAATTCCCTTACCCGTATGTCTTTCACATACTGCTCCGTGGCTCTGGTAAACCCATCTTGAGCGGCACAGAGGTGCGCGTCCCCTGTGTTAAAGGCGTCCAATGCCTCAGGGGAGAAGCACGCTTCATGAAACACTGTTCGGCGGCGCCTATGGTTCATGGCGCTCTCCACCTCATATTTGGTGGCGGACAGTCTGTCGGTGTCCTCCGTTGGAGAAGGATCTGGCCCGCGTCTTGCGCTTGCCTCCCCCTCTAGGCCGGGCGCTGGAGCCTGGCCGGTGTAGGTTGGATCGGCAACTTCCGCGCCCGCAGCCCGGCGAGCGCTTTTTCTCCTATAAAGATCATGAGCACTCAGACGCTTCCTAGGAACGTTGCTCTGAAAATTCAAATACAAGTTATACCTTTGCGGCGACGTTTCAGTCTATACCGCGCTCCTTTTCCGCCTGTTGGTCCGGACTGACCTTTGTTGGTCAGCCGCCGCGGGCTCGGCTTCCCGCCGTGAAGGCGCTTCCTGCAAAATGCCATCGTTCGCGAAGGTCAGAAAGGGGCAAGGAAGAGATAATGGTGTCCGGACCTCGGTCGCAGTCACCTGGGAAGCCGGATACAGTCCGGGGTAGTACGCCGTAATGGCGACCAAGGCGTTGTCCATGCTGAGCTGGTGAAATACCCCGTCGATCAGCTCCACCTTGATGTCCGGATCCTCTTCGGAGGCCGGATCTAGGGATCTTTCTGGATCCTCTGGTTGCGGAGCGGGACTTACCATGTCCTCCACAATCCGGCATAGATCCTGCGCCAAAGACATAATGTAAGAAGCCTAAACTTCGAAAGCATGGGTTGAGCCCTTAAAAGGTGTTCGCTTACCCATCCTCTAGGGTTGTTCATGGAAAACCCATTCAAAGGGTTCGTTCGAAGGAAGTCCTCCTTCTCCCCTTTGTACAGGCCGGACAGGATCTCTACCAGATCCTCGGTCGAATCCGGCCCTTCGCGGCCATGACGGGTGGCGTCGTCTTCCCCGTTGAAATCCCACATGGGGAGGCCTCTGTATTGCAATGGCTGTACCCCCCGCATGATGCATGTCACCATGACTCCAATCATGGTCAACCCGGAATGGGCCAGTAATCTTATTCGGCCCATCAAGTAATGGACGCTCTTGTCTTCCTCCAATCGGGGGCTCCGGGGGCGCCAGCTGAGGCGTTTCTTTAGAGGAGCAGCACTAAACTCCGGGAGGCCGATCCGGACTGGCTCCGGCAGCGGAGCGTCTCCTATATAAAACCACTCTGAAGGCCAGTCTTCGGACGCCTTCTTGGGAGTACCGGATGGGTATCCGGTCCCGGCGATGCGCCATATTTCGGCGCCGCCCACTTGATATATGGACCCCTCGTGAGAACGGGGTACGAGGCAGAATAGCCTCTTCTACAACGCAAAATGGGGCTCAACGCCCAGGAATAGCTCGCAGAGAGCTACGTAGCCCGCGATATGCAGGACAGAGGCGGGCATGAGGTGGTGGAGCTGGAGTCCGTAGAACTCCAGGAGCCCGTGGAGGAACGGATGTATTGGGAATCCGAGTCCCCTTAGCAGATAAGGGACGAAGCATACTCGTTCCCCTTTGTTGGGACTTGGGGTAGCCTCCGCTTGCCTCCCACCTTGCTAAGTGACTAGCCCGGCTCGAACTGGGACCATGAAGGCCGGGGGGAGATATCCCCCCGCTTGGAGCTTCAACAGCTCGTTGTGCAGAACAGAGCACCTCCTCCAATCCCCTGGCGGTGGGCTGGCAGCGCGAGAAGAGGAGCCGCGTCGACGGTCCATGATGGAATGGATTTTTAGGTCAAGGGCACTCCGATGGAGTATTCGCGGGAGGAAGATGGTGCGGTTTGGATCTGGATTTTTGCCTCTTTTGTAGGCGGACGACTCGCACGACTAGGGGGTGAAACATAAAAGACACCCTGGCTTTTCGCATTCGTGCGATGTGTGGAAAAAGACCATTATTGGGCGTAGAAGCTGAGAAACACAGTATTTATGATAAGCCGGACACTGTTTGGCAGGTACATGGAGCTTGAAGGGAGAACCCGCCTTGCAACGCCGAAGACTATATACGCGCTGGACTTATCATCATTGAAGCCTGGTTCGGGGGCTACTAAGGGAGTCCTGGACTAGGGGGTGTCCGGACAGCCGGACTATCATCGTCCGCCGGACTCCAAGACTACGAAGATACAAGATTGAAGACTCCGTCCCGTGTCCGGATGGGACTTTCCTTGGCGTGGAAGGCAAGCTTGGCAATACGGATATGTAGATCTCCTACCATTGTAACCGACTCTGTGTAACCCTAGCCTCCTCCGGTGTCTATATAAACCGGAGGGCTTTAGTCCGTAGGACAACATACATTACAACAATCATACCATAGGCTAGCTTTAGGGTTTAGCCTCCTTGATCTCGTGGTAGATCCACTCTTGTACTACCCATATCATCAATATTAATCAAGCAGGACGTAGGGTTTTACCTCCATCGAGAGGGCCCGAACCTGGGTAAAACATCGTGTCCCTCGTCTCCTGTTACCATCCGCCTAGACGCACAGTTTGGGACCCCCTACCCGAGATCCGCCGGTTTTGACACCGACAACCCCCCTCCCCTCCCCTTGCGAGGCCGAGACAAGAACGAGCCGGAGCAGGCAACAACGCGGCGTGCCGCGTCGTCGCATGTGGAGGCGAGTCCGTCACATCCGTGACCCCCACTATCTATTTTAGGGTTTTTAGGGTTTAGGGTGCGTGCGGTGGGGGTGGAAACAGAATAACCGCATTGCATCCTGTCAAATCCTAGCGCGCAGCAATGCGGTAGCGCGAGGTCGAGCAGGGGGGATGGGGGTCGGGACCCCCCTCCCCCTGCGAGGACGAGACAGGAACGAGCCGAAGCAAGCGACGATGGGGCGTGCCATGTCGTCGCATGCGGAGGCGAGTTCGCCACATTCGTGACCCCACTATCTATCTTAGGGTTTTTAGGGTTTAGGGTGCGCGAGGTGGGGGTGGAAACATAATAACCGCATTGCCACCTGTCAAATCCTAGCGCGCAGCAATGCGGTAGCGCGAGGCCTAGCAGGAGAGGAGGGGGGTTGGGACACCCCCTCCCCTCCCCCTGCGAGGCCGAGACAGGAGCAGGTGACGACGCGGCGTGCCACGTCGTCGCATGCGGAGGCGAGTCCGTCATATCCATGACCCCACTATCTATCTTAGGATTTTTAGGGTTAGATATGAACTTCATCTGTTTTTGTACTTGAACTTCTTCTTTTTGTTTCTTTATGGTTTATTTATTCTTATTGCTTTAGTTCTTTTGTTAGAGTACTTGAACTTCTGTTCTTTATTTTTTGAACTTCTTTTCTCTTGTTTTTAGTGGCATATTTATGTAGGTATGTTCTTCCTTTAGTAGTGTATTTGCCATCTATTTTCTGTTTTGAGGATATCAGCTTTGCTGTTTTTGTGATCTTATCTCAGCATAATAGATGCATTCAAATGGTGCATTTATTTTATCTACACATGTATTTACTATTTTAGCTGTTGGGGGGTAAAACTGTAAATTTGGTGGTGC
The DNA here is from genome assembly GCA_963921465.1 of Triticum timopheevii. Taxonomy (NCBI): domain Eukaryota; kingdom Viridiplantae; phylum Streptophyta; class Magnoliopsida; order Poales; family Poaceae; genus Triticum; species Triticum timopheevii. The sequence continues at coordinate 9,496,078 of OY997272.1, forward strand.
TGCAAGTCCCACGACAGATGGGCATTAACTGACCATCTCCCTCGCCACCACCTGTCAGAGAATTCCTCTCCCTTTGTCGCTCTCTCTCTCTTCCCTCTCTGTCGCTCCGCTGCCTCCTTCAACTGCTACTCCTCCCCGATTTCTCCCCCCTGTCCCGTGCGCTCGCGAGTGGAGTAACCGGCGCACTCCCCCGCTCCTATTACTCCCCCGAGCTGCGCTCTCCCTCGCCCAGCCTGCTCTCCTCTACTCTTAAGTGAGGGCGGCAACTGCTTGCGCGTGGCGTTGTGGGGAGTGAAGAACCGCCGCGGATTCGTGCTTGGAGAGGTACAAATGCTGCTCCCCGCCCCCTCCCCCCTAATGCTTGTATTCACTTTCGCCAGATCTGTGGAGGCCTGCCCTGTTTGCTCTGCTTGCTCTCGCGTCCGCCTCCTACCCCCTTTTTCTGATGGTTTGGTGGGACATTAGGTTGGGTTCTTGGGCATGTGGTGGTTGGAATGCATTCCCCCGTGGCCAGATTTGTTTGTGATATGCTTGTGTGTGGACTTTCATTTCCCCTTTGTTGATTTTAGTAGTCAGGTGCATGTCAGATAGGTTGTGGTGTGATTGTTGATGCTAGATCTGTTGTATCTAATGGCATTAGTGTTGTGGATTTGGAGGTCTAGATTATGTTTGTGACATTGTAGTTAGTTTCTAGATACGTTTTTTGTTGTGCTTGCCTATATGTGCTACTGTCATCTATTTCATACTTTTTGGTTCTAGTTGTTTGTAGTTGGTTCTAGTGTTTGATCCAGTTTCCTTTTTTGCATTTTGTTGTATGTTTTTGTACTTGCTAACTATATGGAATCAATCTTCTGTGTTTACAGGTTTTTCTAGTGTTTGGAGTTGCATTCATCGAGGCAGTTGTGTTGTCATGGCTTCAAAATCTTCTCCGGGTATCTTAATGTAGTTGTATCTTGTATTTTAAATAGTAGTATTGTTATATATGTCTGCCCGTATCTTCATTTGGTATTTATGTTGGACTGCGAGTCTTAGTTGTGTGAACTTCTAACAAGTTTTGTGTGTATGCATTTGACACATAGTTTATGTGTGTGCCATTTCGTATTTAAAGTGTTTATCTTTTTTTTGTTTTCTTGTTATCATGTTCATGGTATTGATATTTAGTTTGCCTGTGAAATACTATTTGTGGTCATGCTACGTCTTTTTTATGTGCTATTTGCTTAGGTCACATAGTTGAACTTCTGGTTTTTATTATTCTTTGATTGTAATGAAATTTGGTTGATCTTCTGTTATGCACATTTTGTTTTACTGCTTTGTTATGTATCGTTGAACTTCTGGACATTCATGATGTATGTAGTAGCACCTCTGGTGTAGATTGTTTTTATATTTAGTTTGTAGATTTTTTAGTTTGTTTTTTGTGTTTACTGCTTTGTTAGGTATTGTTGAACTTATGGGTATTGGACATTTTTGTAAAAGTAGAAGTCCCTTTGGTGTAGGATTGCAGATGAGAACTCAGCTGCCTTTTTTACTTGCATTTTTTGTAGTTGGTGATGAGTTGAATAATTCTAAAAAAAATGCCTACGATCAAGATGGATCTTCCGAGGTTAATACTGATGTTCCAATATCTGATGTGGCTAAATCACCCATTATCCCTTTGACTGTGATTGCCGAGGTTGCTTCGAGCCTTGAGAATTTTTAAAGCCTTGAGGATCTTGCTTCTGCAGCTCTAGCTTCACCTAGTATGTGAAACCCCTTTTCTTTTCATTTTAAAGTTTTGAGCCATGTTTTTTTTAGCTTGTTCATGTTGTTTGTTTTTGTTTTTGTTCCTGACTTTTTTATTTTTTGCTTCGATTTTTGTGTTCTTTGCAGATGTGTCCACAGAGGAGGAAGCTTTGAACACCATCAATGATGTTTTATCTGATTTGGGTTTATCAGAAACCCTTGCTGCTGCTGAGGAGGAGGCTCCATCAGTCAAAGGTTGTGATTCCATTCAGGATCCTTTGTGCTCTCTTCAGATGTCAAAGACGCAGTCGTAGTCTGTTGATGGCACTGAACCTGTCACGCAAGCCGAGGATGTGCCTCTTCAGCTTCTCCTGGAGGACCAACGTAAGAGGAAGAAGCAAGAAGATTTTGACAAGAAAAGGGCGGCCCGCCTTGAGAAAGGTTCTGATGTTCCTGGATCTATTCGTGCGGCTGAGCTCACTGTTGAGGAAGACGTGTCGTGTGGTAGTGATGGCACGGTTGTCCCTGTTAAGAAGAAAATCAAGAAGACTGCTGCGAGGAAGCTAGTAGTTGGTGCAGTTACTCCTCGGAAGAGCCCACATGTTTCAAGGCCTACAGAAGTTGTTGAAGATGAAGGGTTAGGCCTTGGTGGTATGCCACGCCGTAGTCCTCGTGTGCTTGCCACTGCCATGCCTACACCTTCTCCGCTTGGTGCTGGTGCATCTGGTAAGGGGAAGAAATGCGGAGTGAAGCGCAAGGTTCCACCTGCAAAGGTCAACAAGGGTGTGAAGAAGCGTTCTCGTGTTAATCCAGAAGACAAGGATGATGCTGATTACAATGCTGATGATGAGGACGACGTCGATGATGATGTTGCCGCTAATCCGGTATTAATGTCCCATGTTTATTGTTTTTTAGAGCATTTGTCGCTATTGCTGTAGTTTTATTGTTTTTAGCACTGCCTTGGCGTACATAACTGACCTTCTGCTCCATCTCCATATAGACGAATAAATTAGCCAACGTGCTTTGCTTTTACGGTATTACTGCCTTTGTGTACATAGTTGGACTTCTGGGTATATACATGAAGAAATTAGCTTAACTTGTTTGTATACATGTTTGATTACTGCCTTAGTGTATATGGTTGAACTTCTGCTTTTTAAATTTCCAACATTTTTGAAAGCATGTTAACTAGTGTTCATACATGGTTGTACTGCCTATGTTTACATAGTTGGACTTCTGACATATATGTTTGATTACTGCCTTTGTATACATGGTTGAACTTCTGCTTTGTAAATTTCCAACAATTTGAAAGCATGTTAACTTCTGGTCATACATGGTTGTACTGCCTATGTGACATAGTTGGACTTCTGGTATTCATGTTTTATTACTGCCTTGTTGTACATGGTTGAACTTCTGCTATGTAAATTTCCAACATTTTGTTAGCATGTTAACTTCTGGTCATACATGGCTGTACTGCCTATTTAGACATAGTTGGACTTCTGAAATGTACTGAGTGTGTAATTTTGTAGGCACTAGTGCAATTTTGGTGTAGCTTGTGTATCTCATTGTGTATCTCATTTTTTCTAGTATCAGTTTGTGGAGCGGCCTGAGAGGAGGAAGAGAGGATGCAAAGCGCCCGAAGAAGGTGGCCAAGGAGGAGGTGAGGCGAAACGTTTTAACAAGACGGTTCGCTGCTCACTAGGAGAGGTGAAGACGTGTGTGAAAATGCTACAGCTTAGGCACACGACGAGGGTTATCAAGGCTGGTTTTGGTTGTGTGTTTGACCTGAAGGTTGATTCCAACATTTCTCGTCCTTTGATGGGTAACATCTACACGAGGATTGACCCTGCAACCATGGTTCTGGACATGGGTGAGGCGAACAAGGTTCTGCGTATTACAAGTGATGCTATTCACCATCTGTTTGGATTCCCTCAAGGTAATCGTACCCCTCCTAGGCCCTCGAGTGATGGGTTTGATGACGCTGTTATGAGGTTGAAGGGCAAGCTTGGGTACGCTAGGAATGACGACATCAAGACAAAGGATCTGCAGAATATCCTCGCAGATCTTGTGAAGGATGAGATGAAGGATGATCTTACTCTGCAGGTGTTTTACCTGATTGTTTTCATGAAGGTGGTTATCCCTGGAATGTCTACACGAGTGTCCAGGGAGGCAGCAATGGCTGAGAATCTTGTGTTTGAGGATATGGCAGATATGGACTACTGCCAGTTCGTTGTTGATGACCTTCGAAGTGCTGTTGTTAGGTATCAGCAAGGTACTAGAAGAGGAAAAGCTGTCACAGGTTGTGCCATCATGCCGCTTCTTATGTACCTGGACTGCCTTATCATTGGCAAGATGCCTAATGTTGACTTGAGGATGCCTCACATCAATTACATGGATCAGGCCAAGCTTCTTGAGCTCGCTGCGGTTGACTTGGTCAGGAAAGGTGATGATGACCCATCCAACTGGGTGTTTTGAGACTACTTGTGAGTGTTTCTTCTTTTTTGTGTAGTTAGTACTGCCTTTGTGTGCATGGTTGAACTTCTGCTATGTACATAGATGACCTTCTGGTTCATATAGACGAGAGTAAATTAGCTGAACTGCTTGGATTATATGGTATTACTGCCTTTTTGTACATATGTGAACTTCTGGATATATTCATATGAAATAAGCTAAACTTTGTTGTTGCACATGCATGCTTGAACTTCTGCTATGTAAATTTCCAACATTTTTGAAAGCATGTTAACTTCTGGTCATACATTGTTCTACTGCCCATGTAGACATAGTTGGACTTCTGAAATGTACTATGTGTCTAGGCATTATTGGAATTTTTGGTGTAGTTTGTGTATCTGATTGTTCTGCCTTTTTTCCTTGTCATTGTCTTTGTTTTCAGTATCAGCTTGTGGTACTAACTTGAACTTCTGCTACTCTCTTCTGTATTTCAGCTTCCATGTTCTTTCATTTGTTCTGCGACATGTTGATTTTTGTTTTCATATATGCAGTGGAAGACACAGGCTGAGGTTGTGTTCTTTAGGGTCATCGAACATCCTGTTCTTACTATGCCTCGTGCCGCCGGCCTAGGTAGTGGAAGTTCTCCGAGATTTGAATTCTTGTGGGATGTTAACACTGGTGCCCCCTGTAGATCCAGGAGGTTCTTCTGCCCGTGTGAGTGCTACAGGTGGCGTTTCTTCCGAGAGTTTGTTCGATGCTGCGAATATTTCCCTTTCTAGGATTGATGGACTTTTGGAAACTGTTTATGGGGAGATGGCTTGTGTTCCGACAAAGGTTGAGCATCTTAGTCGCGTGGATGGTATTCTTCCTCCCGGCCACGGTTTTGATGTTGAGTCTTCGAAGGAGCTTTTGTCGATTGAAGCTAAATATCTTGACGAGCTTCGTGAGAGCATTTCCCACCTCCGGGCTAGTTTTGTGCTGTTCAAGGAAATGCAGGACGCCCATTGCAAGCCTTTTGAAGATGAGGCGAGTGTTGTTGTGAGAGAGATTCAGAGGTAGGATCCCGTTCATTTGGGTCGTGAAGGAGGCCATGTGGAGCGTACCGAAGAGGTTTGTTTATGTTGGCTTTTGATATTTTTTTGCACTAGTGTTCATTGTTAGCTTTGAGTTATTACTGTTATGCAGTTATAGGGTGACCTTCTCTGTTTATAGGACCTGAACTTCAAGTGCTTCAGCACCTGAACTTCTATGACTTTGATGACTGGCCCTTTTTGTTCCTTTTTGTATCTTATGGTAGTTTGGTATGTTATCTGCTATGTTTACTGTATTTGGACTTCCATGATGTGTTAGTTGTGATAGCAGACCTTCTCTGATTATGTAACGTGAACTTCTGCTGATTAGGTATTTATTTTCTACATGATTATTTTCTAGTATTTTTTTCTTTTTGGTACTAGTGTTTCCTAGGTGACCTTCTCTGTTTATAGGACTTGAACTTCAAGTGCTTCAACACTTGAACTTCTATGACTTCTGATGACCTTTCCTTTTTGCCTTCTTTTGTATCTTAATGGTAGTTTGATATCTGGTCTGCTATGTTTACTGTATTTGGACTTCCAATATGTGCCAGTTGTGATACCTGACCTTCTCTGATTATGTAACGTGAACTTTTGCTGATTAGGTATTTGTTTTCTACATGATTATTTTCTAGGCTGTTGATGATGGTGCTGGGGTTAGGGAGGATGTTTTACCTATGCATGAAGATGATCCTGTGCATGAAGCTGCCCCTGTGCATGATCCTTGCCCCTCTAGTGATGTATTAGTTGATGAGGTTCATGGCAATGAAAATAAGGTACCATTTTTTCTATCCATTTTGTCTTGTTGCCCCTGAAATGGACTTGCTGCCCCTGTGCATGAGGTTTAGTCAGCCCTTTGTAATGACTTTTTGTTTCTTTTTGCAGTAGCAGAATGATGATGTTAGTGTTGCTCCAGAGAAGGCTGCAGACATGTCGGTCGCAGGCACCGGCTGCTCCGACGGGGTGGTCCTGACTGAACCTTAGTCGTCCGTTGGTGCTGAGGTTTATGATGCTGAGCAGTGCAAGACAACCGGAGACATCATTTTGGAGAAAGATCATGTTGACTGCTATACAAACTGGTGGTAGTGCTGCTGCAAGCCCGAAGAAGTCTCCTGCAGCAGAGCCATTAGTTGATGTTGATGCTGTACAGGCACAACCAAATGTTTTTCTTTTTTCAGATTCTCCGGTTGCTACAACTGCTGCTGGTGTCCTTCCCAACGATGCTGCAACGTCTACTGCAGACGGCGGTGAAGATACCGAAAGCGATAGCTATGGGGAGGAGGTTGATCATTCCGGTGCTGCCACTGGTCTAGGCAAGGATCCATGAAGAGAGGAGCATGCTTCTCTCTTCTTTTCCCATCCCCTCCCCTCTTTGTTGTTTGGTTTTAGTCCATGATATCCCCTGTGAACTGCCTGTGTGGTCTAAGTTGAACTTCTGGTTTTGTTGTTTGTCGTGTGGGTTGTAAAGAATATTAAGTGAACCTATTTTTTTATGTGGGTGGAGGTTTGTAATGCATGTGTTGTGATCTCTATGATGTTGTGGTTTTATCCTTTTTGATGTAGCAGCTGAGATGTGCTTATGTTTTGAATGTTTGTGCTTGAATGTTGGTCTTAATTGAAACTGTCGTGAATCTATGTGCTTTCAGTGTTGCTATTAATTGCTATTTTCTTTTTGGTGAGCAGATAGCAACCTTGCTGTCGTCCGAAAGAAGGTTGATGACTTTTATTACAGTGTAACTAGGCTTAGGAATGATCGTTCCAAGAGGTGAGTGCAGCTGCTTAATATTTACATCATTCATGTGCCCCCTGTGAATTGCCCGTGGTTTCTTACCTGAACTTCCCAACTCTATGTACCTGAACTTCTTGTTTTTTACTTATCTGGTGCTGAACTTCTGGCCTCTTTTGTACTGTACTGCCTGTTGTGATATAGCTGAACTTCTATGCTAACATGTGTTATGAACTTCCTGAGTTTCCTGATGCTGAACTTCTTTTACTTTCTGTTCACTTGTTTTAGATCAATGATTATGTTCCAAAACAAGGAGTGTGAAACTTCTGTTGAAGATGTCGCAATATCTTTTGGTCCTCGCGGAATGCTTCGGTCTAATGTGGCTGAGTGTGCACTCTACTGTTTACGTGCCAGGGTTCAGACAAACCCATCCTGCCGTATTGGGTTTGTGTAAGTCAACCATACAGTGATTTCTTTTCCGTTTTTTGCTTACCATTTTTTTAGTTAAAACTTGTTTGTCTCGTTTTTGTATTTTTTCATATGTTGGTGTTGCCTACATTATTTTATGACAAGATTTTCAGAGGTCAATTTGATTCCCGTGTGAGGAAGTACTTCATGGCGAGTGGTCCAGATAGCATGGATGCACATGATTCGGTATGCAATATCTTGTTCTTTGCCTCTGTATTAGTTTTGCAGTGCGATCCACTGTCTTAATATTTGTTTTATTCGGTATGCAATATTTTGTACCGTTCTGATATTAATTCTCATTTTTTAATGAGTCGTGTGTTTATGGTTCTTCAGGTTGTTTTCCCTACTTTTGACCCGCTTGAGGTTCCTGCTTCCATGGGTGGTGTCGGTATTTCTTGACCTGAAGAATTCAAGGTTACAACTTCTCGATTCCTACTATGGACCAGAAGATGAATGTGCGGTACTTCTGTTTCGGCGGATGACCGACAACAGAAAGAGGCTTTGGAAGGATGCCAGCAACGACAGGGAGACACCCTTCAGTCCAGTTAGCATCGACAATTTCCCTCTGGATTGGATTGATGTCACTACTAGGGAAAAGCCTAGCAGCAGCGCGGGTTTTGGGCCTATCAGTAGCGCGGGTAGGAGCGCTACTGATAAGGCGCTACAGCTAATGCTTAGCAATAGCGCGTCTTGACCCACGCTACTGCTAAATTGACTTAGTAGCAGCGCTTCTTCAGAACATCGCTACTGGTAATTAGTAGTAGTGCTTCTTCTTACACGCGCTACTACTATTATTTAGTATTTTATTTCTTTTCTTTTTCATGTTGTATCCATACACCTTTACACAAGTTTTCATACAACAGGAATTTAGAGATTGTTTTTACATCATAATGAGTTATTACATCATGGGGTGAAAGAACCGTGGACTAGTTTCAAGTGGATGTCCATCCACTTGAAACTAATCCGCGGTTCTTTCACCCAATGATATAATAATATCATCATCATCATCATCATATCATTAACAACTTAGCATCATAATACATCATTGTCATATAACACCTCCTCAATATCATCGTTTTCATCATTGACATCACATAACACCTCCTCAAGATCATCATTATCAACTCTAACACATTACCACATAATAAACATATTGTACCTCATAGGACCTATTACATTCGATTAACACCTACTACATTTTCTAAGGTAAAATAACAAAAAACAAGATAGCCCCTGACTCTCCATTATGGAGAATGGAGATTAGCCTGTCTCCCATTCTTGCCATTCGCTGAATGTTACTTCCAAGAACCTCCTTGGGAATGTCCATACATTTCTTCCATTCTCTGATGATCATGTGTTCACGGGTTTTAGAAATCCGATATGCATAGGTGAGCTCCGTAGATTTACCTGGCAGTATGTTCAGAACTGAGAGGCGACCTTGCAAAGACATCAGATGAGGCACACAATCCATCGGGAGTTTCTGTTGAAAAACATAATAATAACTTCGTACTTAGCAATGATGTACTAGTTTTAGAAGTTTGCAAAAAATGCACGGAAGTCGTAACATTAAAAAATCTTACCAGGGTATCTCCAGAGAAGTTATCGTTGTTCAACACATGCACTAGTGGCACGTATTCACCATAATTTGGAGGAGTTCGATAATAGTCATTGTAATTCTCAAGAAGAGTACAAAATGCGATCAGATGATTTTTCTCCTTATACGTTAATTGGGTGCCTTCGGTGTAGTGGGTTTTATCTACCATCTTTCGCACAGTCTTTGAAGAATCAAAATAAGCTGTCAATGGAAATAAGCTATCAACTATTTTGACATAAACAATATAAATTAGTTAATAACTATGTTTGAGAAACTCACATAGCGGTACAATCGGAAGCGTATCAACAAGGACCCAAATGTCCATATTGTCTTCCTCGCTGCCAGGATCACCAAGATCCATGGTGAAAATCATACCCTCATAAAAACCATACATTTTGCAAAGTGCTTCCCAATTTTGGCAACCAAAATGGGTTACGCTCTGAGCATTGTAGAGATTTACTTCAAAATCCATATCATGATGGGTCCTTAGGTGTATTTTCTTTGTTTCAAAATTTTCATGGTCTTCAAAACCCATCCTCTCCAAGACATAGCGTCTTGCATAGCATGGGATAAGCTAGTCGAATTGTAAAATATGAAAATTAGACGTTGAAATAGTTGAAGTCATGCTTAATGGAGAAAAAAACACTTGTCGTTGTTGCGTACCGTTTCACAATCGAAGGTCTCCTCGAGCTTAATGCTGAAGCGCCGATCGTCGTCCAGCCGAACGAACCTGTCGCACATACCTCAATCGTCATGGCACCAGCTACACTCCCCCAGGAGACCGTCGTCGTCCGAGTACGACATTTCCTACAATCATAATTCAAAGATTAAACTTGTACATATTCTAGCACAAGTCATGCTAGAATTCACGACAAAATCCGGCATGACCTTTGCTAAAAAAGGACATAACTAGTGTCTGAAATTTGCCAGAACGGAAATTAATCAACACTCCGGCAAAACATAGGCCACTCGGAGATGTAAACTGAACATGAACGGCCACGTGGGCAACCACATATCCAATTTGAGAAACAACACAAGATATACAAGGATATTTGGCTGGTCTCACCTCGATGTCGGAGGGGGTCGGTGACTGGGACGACGGTGGGGATGTCGGACGGGGTCGGTGACGGGGACGACGGAGGTCACCTAAAACCATATAAGTTATCACTAACAACAAACATGACATGTTCAACTAGTTTTATTAATTCAACTAGTTATTACTAAATATAAACTTACTATAAATAGAAAAAAAACTAGTTCTTTCTAAAAATAAAGTAGTTCAACTAGTTATATTAATTATCTTACTAAAAATAGATTAGTTCTGTTAATTCAACTAGTTCAACTAGTTTATTAATTTACTTACTAAACTATCAACTACAACTAAAGTAGTTCGACTACCACTACTACTACTAAAAATCTAGTACTAACTAAGCAACATCTAGTACTAGCTAACCCTAAATTAACATCTACTACTACTAAATCTAGTACTAACTAGTGGCAGGGGGTGGGGGCGACAGAGAGGTAGCTAGGGGCGGCGAGGTCGAGGGCGGTGGGAGGAGGGCTGCCGACGGAGGAGGGAGGAGGGGCGGCCGCAGGCGGAGGGAGGAGGGCGGCGGCAGAGGAGGGAGGGGCGGCCGCAGGCGGAGGGAGGATGTGCGAGGAGGATGGAGGAGGGACGAAAGGAGGGGAGTACCTCGGCGGCGGACGGACGAAGGCGGCGGCGGCGACGACGGACGACGACGGTTGACGCGGGCGAGAGTGAGAGTGTGAGTGAGAGGGCCGGTCGTGCGTGGGGATAAGGTAGGGATAGTTGTAGCGCTTTTGCCAAAATGCGCTACAGCTAACCTGAGTAGAAGTAGCGCTCTACAGTAAAGTGCGCTACTGCTATAGCTAGCGGGGGGCCAAGGTCATGGCAACTATAGCAGTAGCGCTGTATGCTACACACGCGCTACTGCTACTTCCAAGTCAGTAGCGCGTTTGGCAGACACGCGCTGCTGCTAAGTAGCAGTAGCGTGGTATTTTGAAGAGCGCTGCTGGTAAGATTCTGTGTATAGGCTTTTCCCTAGTAGTGTGTCCCCCAGCAGCAAAACAAGTATGAGTTCCACTTTTTATATTTATCACATCTGTTTAAATGTAGTTGTACTTAAGCTGCGACGTGTTTAATTTGTTGGCTTTCTTTTTCTGTTCTAACACTATTCTTTTTTACTTCGTTTGATAGCAGTATCGACTGCGGATTCTTCATGCTTACGAATGTTAATTCGTATCATGACGGGGTTCTTGCAAATTATTCCCATGAGAATATCGGGGATATCAGGAAGACGTCGCTGTACTCAATCGCTTCTTCTAACCTGTTTGAGATAGACTTCCAATCTCTGTTTGGCTACTACACATGTAAATATTTGGAAGTTGGACTGCTTACCTGCACTGCATCTTTTATTCTACCTGAACTTCATATTTTTTTTCTCTCAAACTTGGACTTCTTCTTGAGATCTGGCTGGGCTGCTGGTTTCGAAAGGAGAGGAGCATTTTCTTTGTACATGAACTTCATTTCTATCTTTTTTAATTTTGCTTGTGTGTTTGGTTTCAGTAATTTCTGTCCTTCCATTGCTTAAATGGACATGAGCATTTTTTTTCTAATTGAACTTCAGAGATGATGCCTTTCTATGGTTTTTGTTAGCTGTAGTTGAATGATTTCGAGTTCATCGGTTTATCTTGAACTGTGCCTCTGGTTGTGCCTGAACTTCATTTAGTTTTTTACTACAACTAATTTTTTTAGGTCAGCTTGAGTAGTAACCATGTCATCTTTTATTAGTTGGACTGCACATTGTGATGTTCCTAAATTTCAGTTGTATTTTAATGGTGATGTTTTCTCTCCTTTTTTTTCTTTGACAGTGGATCCGTTGGAGTTGACCGATTACCACTACTCATTCCTTGGGTCACAGAATACTAGCCTAGGGAGGAATCGATAGGACAGATCCGATAGAAGATGATAGACCTCGGACCCTCATTCCTTCGAAGTTGGGGGAGCAGGCTGGTGGTATTCGTGGTACTCCAAAAACCCCATGCTACAGGAAGGCTGATGCAGTCGAAGCAGCCGAAGCAGAAGTGATTTCGTCCGATGATGATTTTGAGAAGATTGCTTATCCGAAGAATATTAAACGTGCTGCTGGAACTGTTGCTGGTAGAGGTGGGAAGAATGCTGTGATGACCAGGAGGAAACCGTCAGTTGAGTCTGGGAACATAACTATCTCCAAGCAAGCATCAAGATTGCCTTTGAAGTGGCGTTCTCCTGTCGCTCCCCTAAAAAAATACAGTTACCCTCATCTATCCGAGCCCCGGAAGCTGAAATAGTATGTGCTGAGTAAAGACTGTCTGGAGAAGTATTCTGGGTGAGTTACCCTCATCTGTCATTCACTTGCCTTGGAGTTGTAGTGTCTGAACTTCTGTTGTTGTATTGTCTGAACTGCCGTTGTTGTAGTATATGAACTTCTGTTTTATGTCTCCTCTTGCCTTTTGAGTTATAGTGTCTGCACTTCTGTTTTGTTGTTGTATCTGAACTTCTAATATATTTTTTACCATCCTTTTGTATTCTGCGGGACAAGCTACTGCATGTTTACCATCCCTGGGAATGTGATTAACCTCACAGGAGATTTCCTTTATATGCTTTTTGGTGAAGGGCAGCAGATGGAAGGAGACATAGTGGATTATCTCATAAATTTGTGGAAGGATAACCCAGAGAACTCTAAGATATTCTCTAATGCTGACTGGGTTGTACTTAGTCCCTACTTCATACAGGTTTTAGTTCTTTGCACCCCTATCTCCTTTTTTTGCCTTAGTTTTGTTGTAGTGGCATCTGTGAGGTGTTTTAATTGTGTTTTGGTGAATGCACAGTACTACCTGGAGTATGATTTCTACGCCGCAATAGTTCTAAAGTTCGATGCAAAAAATTCGGCTAAACTCCTCCCAATGTTCGCTCACAAGGAAGAAGACCTTCTTAACGCAAAGCTGGTTAGTTTTTCATAACTCTTGCTTTTTTTTAATTTCATGTGCATCCTTTTGCTGAGTTTGTCAATAAGTTTTTGTTGATGTCATTTCTTCAGTGCATATGCTTTATAGTTTGTGTTCACCGGTCCTTTCATTCTTGGAAGGTTTTATTGATTCTATTCAAGCCAATTGGCACAATGGCGCACTACAATGTGTACGTGGTGAATAGATATCGTGGGAGGATTGACATCCTTGATTCACTTTCTGACGATAATATGGAAACGTCGCGATCGAGTTTCCACGGGGACTGCCAAAATATCGTGAGTGTTTCTTAGCTTGAACCTCCTTTCACATTCTCTTGTTTGACATGAAGTTTATTATGCCTTGTGTTGACAAAATAGGTTGTTGTCTCTATTTTGGTAATACTTCTTGAACTGACTATCATTTAGAAGTTGAACTTCTGCTATTTTTGTTTAGGTGGATCTTATGCAAGTGTCGCTTTTTTATGTACCTGAACTTAACTATTTTGGTTAACATGTTTTTGACTTCATCTAATTTTGTTATTTCTGGCAGATGAAGAGATTTGTTGGGTTGCTCGAGGAGGTGTACGGCAAGGCTGCATACAAGGCGAGCAAGCAGCCTAACTGGGTGACTATTGCAAAGAGGCCGACTTTCATCGATGTTCCGAAGCAGAATAATAATGATTGTGGTTTCTTTGCCATGAAGTTCAGCTCTTCGTATGACGGCCATGAGATTGTTGAAGATTTTGGTGATGTGGAAGTATGTTCTATCTTTGTTCTTGTCTAATCATCCTTTGATTTTTCTTATGTGTTTTAGCTGCGACGCTCCTGCTGTGCTTTTAGATATTCATTACTAATCCATCGTTTTCACCTTTCTTTTGTTTGCAGGCTGCTGCAGATGACTGGAAGGCTGAGTTCATGCACACTCTGGTTTTTAGCGAGAAGAATGAAGTCATGCATTCAGAGCTCCCTAAAGAGATCCGGTACTTTGGCCCGTGAATTCGACGCATTAGTTTCATTGTAGATTTGATTTCGTACATATTTTTAGGTTTGAAATGATTGGAACAATTCCGTAAAGATTTGGTTGTAAGAATGTTTTTAGTAATTTGTGTATCTACTATAGGTGAAGCACTATTACTTATGATATTGTGGACAAATGCATTTGGTGTGAAGAATGATTTGGCTTTTGTGAATTTCAATGTACTGCGTCGTTTTTTAGTATCCATGTGTTGAATGTTTTTGCCCCAATAGATATACCTGAACTTCTGCCTCGGTTTTGGTTGAACTGCTTGATTTTTTTGTGTTGTTTATTTTTGGGCCCCCAACATATGATCGTAGACTTGAACTTCTGCTTTGAGAATGTGGCTGGGCTGCTGGTTTCAGATGGAGAGGATATTCTGTGTTGTGTAATGCATTGGTAATTTTCAACCCAACCAATATGTATGCTTTTGTGTAGAATCTACATTTGTTTTTTTGTGTTTTTTGAAGTGCGAATGTATTTCATATGTAAATTTGTGCGGAGATATTGTTGACGTTTCTTTATCTTTGTCGGCATTGTACATGAACTTCTGCACGTATCCAAGCAGAACTTCAAATTTGAACGCGTTGTCTTAGGCTTGCTAACCTTAGTTTATGCGGCAAAACATTATTTTTTAAGCATATTCTTTTCCTACATCGATTTTACATACCAGAAATTCTTCTGTAAGCTGACATGAACTTCAAAAGTGTATGATTATTTGTTGGTTGCTCTTTTATGGAATACAACACGAGCACTTCCTCTCATAACTTACCAGGACTTCTGCTGTAATATTACTTGAACTTCACAATGTATGTTTTTCATAATTGTTCTTGCTTGCACTTTCATGCAATACATCGCCAGCACATCTCTTCCTCTCATAACATACCAGGATTTTTGCAGTAATATTACTTGAACTTCACAGTGTATGTTTTTCAATTTAACACTGCTTGCACTTTCATGTAGTACATCACCAGCACATCACTTCCTGCCATAACATACCAGGACTTCTGCAGTAATATTACTTGAACTTCACAGTGTATGTTTTTCAATTTAACACTGCTTGCACTTTCATGCAGTACAACACCAGCACATCACTTCCTGCCATAACATACCAGGACTTCTACAGTAATATTACTTGAACCTCATAGTGTATGTTTTTCAATTTAACACTGCTTGCACTTTCTGCAGTACAACATCAACACATCACTTCCTGCCATAACATACCAGGACTTCTGCAGAAATATTACTTGAACTTCATAGTGTATATTACCAGGGGATGACATAATGTTCTACACATTGACATGACATAAGTTTGCATTGTGTTAATTGACCTATTCTAATTGTTCATGAGCCTTGCTCTCCTCCTAGGCTTTGGTGGTAGAGGTTTTTGCTTGACATGTACCTCTTCCTCTTCATCGTCCTCTTCCTCTTCATCCTCGTCTTCCTCTTCCTCTTCATCGTCGCATTCCACTTCCTCTTCCTCCTCGCCTTCCTCTTCTTCGACGTTGTCTTCATCTTCGTCTTCCTCTTCATCTTCCACCACCTTCTTGTTGTTGGCTCTAGGTCTTGTTTTCTGTTTCTTCTCTGGCATTTTGCTTGTCTTTTCAGCATCTGCGCGCTTCGGGCATGTTCTTGCGTTATGTGGTTCATACTCCTTGCATATGCTACAAAGCCTGCTGCTTGCTTTCTGTGGGTGTGGTTCATTCTTTTGTTCCATAACTTTGGGCTACTGTTTTTGAGATTTGGGTTGCTTGACCTCCTCAGCATTGTTTCTTTCCAAGAGTGTTGGACAGGTCAGCTTGTTGTGTCCCGCAACCTTGTTGCACACACTGCATTTCCTGTGTCCAAGTGGCACTCCGTTCTCATCGTGCACGACTACTCTTCCTGCAGGTGCTGCCTTTATTTGAGCTCTCTTGTCACTTTTCTTTGCTGCACTAATTTTCTTCCTACCCTTTGTTTCAGAATACAACGGCCATTTCATTGTCTCTTGCTTTCACTGCTCCATTGATTGGCCATCACCCTGCTTGCATTGGTTGGCTTCAGCGTCGGTGTTGAGCATTTCAGCTGCATAATAATGAAGGTCATCTTCAATTTCAGCGTCCTCTTCAGCCATCCTTTCGTTAGCATCTGCCTGATTTGTTGAATGTATTACATCAAGCTCTTCCACAAGCCTCTTGAGAACATAGTATGCTCTGTCCTATTGCTGGTTACATCTCATCGCTTTCTTGTTAACCATCAAATTCAGCTGCAGCAAAATGTCTTGCTTTGATAGCATTGAGCTGCCATCCGATGCGGTTGTGTTGTAGTCCCTTGTATCAAAGGTTGGTTGTGATCTTGCAGTCTTTGTGTACCGATTGAGGATATACTTGTTTGGAAAATTGCCGTGCTTGAGGTAGTCAAGTATGTTCATGATGTGATGGCAGAACAGGCCTGCATTTTTGTGATGAATGCAGAATACATAGTTTGAGAGCCAACAATGAGTTTCATAAATTTTGATATGATACTACTAGTCTAGCTATTTAATGAGGTTGTTTTTGCGCTCACCTGTGTGTGTCCAGAGCTTGCATTCACACTCGTATATTTCATTCTCTACGTCAGCTACAACCGGGAATTCATGCTTTGACCAGGAAAATCTTTCTTCATCATCATGGCCAGGCTTGTTGTGGTAGTACACAAGTTACTTAGTGGGCTTTGCTGTATGCTTTGCACGGAATAGCGTTGCCTTTCTCATCCTATTCCTCATCTCAGTGTACACGGCTCTCGTGTACTTGATGGACATGTCTTCCTCGTAGCCGTAAGTTGTTTTTGTCACAGGATTGGTCTGCACATGTCAAAAAGTGAGATATTAGTCGGAGCAGAGTCATGGGTTTCATTTTTTAAAATTCAAAGTGCACATGTTGAAGGTAAAACATAACATGATGGGGGTGTTTTGTACTTGTCATCATACCATGATGGTCATTGTTTGCTCGTTCTCCTTCTGCATCTGAGTTTTTATGCAAGCATTGACCCGCCTAGCAAACTTGTGTAGGTTCTGGGTCCCCTTGACAAACCCTTTTTTTAGCACGTGGTTCATGCTCT
This sequence comes from Triticum timopheevii, assembly GCA_963921465.1. Lineage (NCBI taxonomy): Eukaryota > Viridiplantae > Streptophyta > Magnoliopsida > Poales > Poaceae > Triticum > Triticum timopheevii. Next base: position 9,513,200 of record OY997272.1, read on the forward strand.
CGCTTCGTTCTGTGGAAGTCATTCTAGCATAGAAAATGTTCTTGTAATATGCTGAAATCCACATCTTCCTATCACTCCAGAGGTGCATCATCATCTGGTCGTTCTCTAGGTTGTACTTGTGCACGAGTTTAGCTCAGGCATCTTCAAACTCCGTTGGCATCAGCGACCAGTTTAATATAGCTGTGAACTCCTCTTTGAATGTTTTATACTTTTTGTACAGCAACGCGAGGTACTGCCTGTTGTTCTTCAAGATGTGCCAACGACATAGCTTGTGGACGGTGTTTGGAAATGATTGTGGTATAGCTTTCGCCATCGATGGGCATTGGTCTGCATGAGTTAAAAAAAATGAAACTTGATTCTTTTTTTGTATTGATGGTGAACTTATGTTGTACAAGTACTTGAACTTCACATGCAGCAATATGACTATCTAAAAATGGCACATGTATTTTTTCTTATGGCAGTGTTCTTGAACTTCTGTGGTACTAGTGCTTGAACTTAACAGGTACTAGTTCTTGAACTTTTGTGGTACCAGTGCTTGAACTTAACAGGTAGTAGTGGGACTACCTAGTAGTGTCACACTCAAATTTTTCTTACAGCAGTGTTCTTGAGCTTCTGTGGTACCAGTGCTTGAACTTAACATAAATAACTATATTTTTTTGAACATGTTACTTGTTTTTTTCTTTACATCTTTTTGTCCTTGAACTTCTATGATTCCTGTACTTGAACTTCACAGTCATGAATAGTTTTTCTCTAAACATGTGATAGATAATTTTGATTTCCTCTACTTTTAGTTGGACTTATGTGCTAACAGTGGTTGAACTACATGCTGTATATTATTTTCAGGTAAAACCAAATATACCCAATACAGACCTATAGACTAAAGAGATGATGAAACTTGAGGAGTTTTTTATTTGAACTCACCTGTTAGAATGCAAGTTTTGTGCTTGTTGTTCATGCACCGTAGAAATGTATCGAACAGCCACTTCAATGACTTTGCATCTTCGTCTCTTATCAGGGCAACAACAAATATTGTTGACTGCAAGTGATGGTTTGTTCCAACAAACACTCCCAGAGGCATATGAAATCTGTTGGTCTTGTAAGTCATGTCGAATGTTACGCAATCGCCGAAGTCTTGATAGGCTCCTCGGCAGCTTGCATTGGACCAGAAAATGTTTTTAATTGACTTGTCCTTGTCCACTTGGATGTCATAGAAAAACTCATCATTTATCGCCTTCATGTCTTTGAAGAATGAAACAAGTTTCAATACATCATCGAAATCATCTTTCCATACATTCATGGCTTTCCTGCAAATCACATGCAAACTTGCATTTGTTTATTTTTTGCTAGCAAAGGGTTGTGAGCTAGGATGCTATTTAACATTGCAGTATGTGGGTGTTTGAGTACTTACTGGTTTAGCAGGTCTCGTCCGGTCATGCTTAGGAAGTAGCTTCCATCTTCATTTTCAGATAGCATGGACATGATTGTTGTGTGCTTGACATCATGGTACTGCAGGAGCTTTACGTACTCCAAAATAGTGCGGTCATTATTATTGTGTGAGTGCAAAAACACCAGCATGTCATCAGTTTGCATGAGCTGGTGATTATGATTGTACTCAATGTCCACTGCCACGCATGTGCCATCCTCCTGCACCTTCACCCTCATTCTTGCATTGCAGCCCGTCCTTTGCGAAGTTTTGTTTAGCTTCCTACTGGCCTCTGAAACAGAAGATGTGTGTATCCCTTGGAAGGCGCAAACAAAATACTTGTGGTTGTCATTTCCACCCGTCTTCCTGATTCCAAAACCAACGTGTCTGGCGTATCTGTTATAAAATTCCCTTGCTTTCTCTACATCTTTGAATCGCATCTTTAGTCTTGGTATTAGATAATCCGGTAGATCTGGCGTCTGCAGAAAAAGAAAAAAGAAAAATCCAAACAACAACTTAAAATGCAGTTTATGAACTTGTTATCCTGGAGGGAGCAGAAAATTTGCAGATAATACAAGATGCCTATATAAATATTTTTTGATTCACTTACGTGCGTGTATGATCGCAACTCCGCCGATGTCGGCTGCTGTCCCTCTGGGATGGGGCATGGTGGAGTAATCATAGCAGGATGCAGCAGTGGATCACGAGGAGGAAGGAGGGCTGAAGATGGCCTCTCTCTTGTTTGCGTCCTTTTTGCTTGAGGTGGTTGTAGAGGTATTGCGATCCTGGTCTTGGTTTGCTCTTTTGTTTTGTGAAGCAATCCATATACCTTTTGCCCCGTACAATTCTGACTTGTAGCAGCAGCAGCAGGATCAAACGGTGGTAGTGTGCAGATCACTCTCCTTCGTGTGTGTGTTGCTGTTGGATTTGTCCTGGGATCCGGTTTAGTTGCTTCGCTTTGGCATTGATGAGGCACACTAGGATAACCTCTAGAGTTACACGCAGGACTTGAGCTAACCCCCTCCTCCATCGATGTGCTTGGGAGTCTGCCGGTGGATACAAAGAATCTGCAGGGGATTTCCCGCGTCACCCAATTATGTGGAGGCGCAAACTTGTGCAGATAGGGCTGTGACCCAGCTTCTCGGGAGTATCCGTGTGTTTCGGGTGTCGTCCATTTTTAGTCTGGAGCAGGTTGGTAATGCTGTTGGTGCGTTTGAGGTGTGACCCATTGAGAGGGTGGTGCAACGCGTACAGGCTTTGGATTGTGTACTTACTGTTGGGAACTTCTAAGCTTCTTCATGCGTCTCTCGTTTTGCTGACATAAAAGGAAAAAATGTCTATTAGCACACAAGTTATATCTGCATATACCTTCGTAACTGAACTTAGCATTATTCACAGCCTGAACTTCTCATATAAAAGTGGTGAGAGCCATCACACTATGCACTGAACTCAGCATCTGCCAATGCCTTTGTACCTGAACTGAGCACCCTTCACAGAATGAACTTCACATCCTGTTTCTTAATTCTGCAATATTAGATAACTTATATGTACCTGAACTGAGCACTCTCCCCAACCTGAACTTCTTGTCGTGCAAAGGGGAAATACTGTCTACAGTTAGAAAACCTGAACCTTCATGAGTTTTTTGAATGGTTGGACTGCTAGTGCATACCAACCTGACCTTCAAGTCATATCACATGCATGTTCTTTTTTTCTTTTTATTTTTTTGAATGTGAATGTGAATGTGAATGCAGGCAGATTTTATAGTGTTTGTAGCCTGGACTGAGGCTCACATACTACCTGAACTTCACATGCGTGTAAGCAGGCAGGCCGATTTTACAATGCTGTTTTGTAGCCTGGACTGAGGCTCGCATACTACCTGAACTTCACATGCATGTAAGCAGGCAGGCAGATTTTACAATGTTGTTTTGTAGCCTGGACTGAGGCTCATACACTACCAGAACTTCACATGGTTGTAAGCAGGAGATTTTAAAAAAGCTTTTGTAGCCTGGACTGATGCTCACACACCACCTGAACATCACATAGCTGTAAGCAAATAACAAACTGAAGGAAGGGAGAAGTTCATCCATACCCTGGCTATAAATTCGGCCAACCTTTTTCCGGCAGCTGATAGGCCACCCTGAGAACAATTCGTCGTGGAGGTATGAGAGGAATCCCATGGGAATCCATGTCTTGCAGAGGGCGCGAAGTTCATCTACACGAAGTAAGAATGTCAGAGAATGCAAGATTGAAGAAGAAGGCAAAATTGGGAGGAAGTTCATGTACTGTTATGGCTGAATTTGAGGGGGCAGCAGATGCCGCCTCCGCGGAGGAGTTGCTCCGTTGGTGATGGGACGAGGATGCGGCTTCCTGAAGTCCATGGCGGCTTCGCCGCGTCCAGGCGACGCAGTCTCCCTCACGCCGGTGTCTGCCGTCGATCGCTCGCCAGCGCCGGTGGCCGGCCAGGAGCTGGAGACGGAGGGGAGGTGGCGGACCCGGCCGGCCAGGAGCTGGGAAAGAAGTGGAGGCGACGGATCCGGCCGGCCAGGAGCTGTAGAAGGGGGGAGGGGGCGGATCCGGCGAAGATCGACGGTGACCACGGGGGGAGGTCGGGCGATCGAGGGGAGGAGGTGGGCTGGGCCGGCTCGGGATCGGGATCAGGTGGATCCTATCGGGGGGCCTCAGGATCCAGTGGATCCTGTCGAGCCGGGGGCAGTCCAGAAGTTCGGGAGGGCCCTGTCGGGCCCTATATAGCAGTTGTTGTGATCCAAATAACTTTTCTAATCCTGGGATTAGAATAGTGCTACTATATATATATATATATATATATATATATATATATATATATATATATATATATATATATATATATAATCCTAATTGTTAACAGCAACCGACTGTACATTAGCTGACCTGGTCGTGCACATATAGCACGCACGATCACCACGTCCTGGTGCACGTCGCCCTCCTGTACTGAGCGATCCGGCGCCGCTCCCTGTACCCATATATACTTGAGATGTATAGAGCGACAACACCTATTGTGCAATTCATCCACTCCTCTCCCGTCTACATGGTATCAGAAGCCACCGTCGTCGTGCGCCTGTAACCATTTCCTCCGATGGCCTTCCCTTCCGGGCGGTCATGGTTTCACGCCCCACGCCCCCGCAATTCGTCTTAGGTCCAGGACGACGCTCATGTCGTCTCTTGGCAGTACACTCGCGTTAACCCCGAGATATTTGGGCTGGTGCATCAACGCGGCGCCAAGGCGGCCGAGCACTAGGCGGCAATCACGTCGCTCTTCCTGGGGAACAGAGACCACCAGGCCGTCTTCCTTTCCACTGAATTCCGCCGCATTGAGCAGGGCGGCGGCTCCGTCATCCCCTACTTCGCGTGCCTATGGGAGTGCGCGGATCGACTGGCGGACCCCGGCGAGCAGGTGGGCGATCGCGAGCAGGTCCTCAACATGTTCCGCGGTCTTCATCCCCGGCATCCCTACATCATCCCATTCCTCATGATGCAGACGCCCTTCCCCACCTTCCTCCACTGTCGCGCCTTTCTTCTTCTCGAGGAGAGTCACCAGGCACCTGAGCCCTCCAGCGAGATCGTGCTGCACGCCGCCCGCATCCCGAATGGCTCCAACTCAGGCGGGGCCTCCGATGTTGGCAACAGCAACAACCACCGTAAAGGTGGCGGCAGCAACGGGGGCGGGCGCGCCAAATGCAAGGGCAAGGCCGTCGTTGACACCGGTGGGGGCAGCTCCTCCGACCCACGCCCCCCACTCCATGGCCGCCAGCCGCCTCGCCCTGGACCGGCATGGTTCACACGTGGCCCATGCCCTGGCACCCTCATGCCCCCGGTGCGGGCATGCTCGACCCACGTCCTGGCTCATCTGCTTCGTTCGCCGGACACACTGCACACTACTTCAGCCCAACGATCCCACCTACGGCGGCCCAACTACATGGACGCCCGGCGCGGTGCCAGCCCTGAACAACCTCGGTGTCCAACAGGAGCAGCAGCCGCCGCCCAATGCCGACTGGTACCTCGACACTGGGGCCACGTCACACATGGCCTCCTCGCCTGGTATGCTCTCTCTTCCTATCCCTCTAATTCTTCTCCCATTGTAGTTGGCAATGGTAAGTCGTTTGCGATCACGCACACTGGCCATGCTTTCATCCCCACCTCTCACTCCCCTCTCACCCTTTGCAACGTCCTAGTCTTTTCCCACCTAATCAAAAATCTTATCTCCGTGAAGAAACTTGCCAAAGATAACCTTGTTAACATTGAGTTTGATGATGTTGGCTTCTCTATCAAGGATCGAAGAACGGGGAAGGTGATCCTCCGATGTGATGATGATGGGGACCTCTACCCCATCTCTGCATCCTCGCCACACCATGCACTCACTACCATCACCACCGCACCCTAGCACGCCCGCCCTTGCCACCCCAACGATGACTCTCTCGGCCTGGCGCTCCGGCACTCTCCTAAGGACGTCGTCAGACTCCTCGCCAGCTCCTGTCACGCTTGTCAGCTAGGCAAAAGCACTAGATTGCCATTTAGTTCTTCTGAACATGTGTCATATTTTCCTTTTTAGTTAGTGCATTGTGATGTTTGGACGTCCCCTGTACCTAGTACATCAGGATTTCAGTTTTATCTTGTATTGCTTGATGACTATAGTCACTTTGTTTGAACATTCCCGTTATGACACAAATATGATGCTCTGCTTGTAATCCGCAATTTTGCCACGTTAGTTCATACCCATTTCAACCTCCCCATCCTCACACTGCAAGCTGCCAATGTGCGAGAGTTTGACAACCATGCAGTGCGTGCCTTCCTCTCTGCCCATGGCATGCTCCTGCGCATGTCCAGCCCATACACCTCTCCCCAGAACAGGCGTGCTGAGCGATCTCTTCATACCCTGAATGACATCGTGCGTACGCTCCTAATCCATGCCAACATGTCTTTCGAGTTCTGGGCCGAGGCCCTCAACACGGCTACCTTCCTACTAAACCGACGACCCTGCTGCCCCCGCCATGGTCACACACCCTTATACATTCTCTAATGAGCACACCCAGACTACTCCGCTCTGCGGGTCTTCGGATTTCTCTGTTTCCCCAACCTATCTGCCACATCGCCACATAAACTCGCCCCGCAATCATCGCAATGCGTGTTCCTTGGGTATTCTCAAAATCACAAGGGGTGTGGGTGTCTCAATCGCACAACAAATCACGACATTATCTCGCGGCACATTGTGTTTGACGAGCACCAATTCCCTTATCGCGACACGTCTTTATCAATAGTGTTTAGATTCACACTAGTAGATGAATTTTATAACAAGTAACTAGTAACAAGCCTGTTAGATTCATAATAAAAATGAATGTTAGTCTTTAGATGCACAATAGTACAAATTCACATTAGTACATGAATTTTATCATAAGTAACTAGTAAGTAGCCTATTAGATTCATAACAAAATGAACTTATGGTATTATTAGTAGATTGTAGATGAATTTCCACTTCTAAACCACTACAAAATTTGCAAAATTTTGTGACATTTCACTTGTGTCATGTAAACTACTTTTTGTCACGGAAAATGTGCTAGCGATGTTTTCTGGTCGTCACCCCCACCATCACTAAGGCGCCGTCATAAAAAAATAAAATCTTAGTTGTACAAAAATTATAGCTGATGGCCTAAAATTTCACCTATGCCAACTGAATCTGTTGCCTAAGATCTTTTTGTTGACGATAATCCCATCACCAGTGATCTGTCTGCGGGTTTGATCGGTCCAAGATTCTAACAGGTGGGGCCAGCAGTTGCTGATGTGGCTGCTTCCATGTGGGTCCACCAAGGGTTTTATCGTCGACTGTCCCTTCATAATAAGTCGGTGTCTGTTTTGACTGGTTAACGCTGCTGACATATGGGACCACAAGATGTTGACATGGATTCGTACATGTGGGACCAGATGGTGCTGACATGGCTGCTTACATGTGGGTCCGGACTGTGATGATGTGGCTGCTTACAAGTGGGGACATGACCGTCGTGACGGTTTTAATTTCCGACGCCAATACCGTCACAAGTGTTATTATAGCGTAAAAATGTGCACTTTTATTATAATAACAATGGGATTTCACATTTCTCACATTATTGATCCACATACGAAATTTATCGTCCAAATGACATATTATCAAGCATTAGAAATAAGACCATCATGACAAACAGTAGTGCACCATCAGTGATTGATGGGTTGTCACACCGTCTCCTGCGAACACTGTGATGACTTCCTTAACAGATGACTAAGAAGTCCCTCCATATATTGTTGTTTTTTTCAAAGCCTCTAATTTATCTCTCCGGGTCCATCTTGATAACTTCTATTTCTACTTGTTGTTCCCTTTCGAGCTCTTTGATTTCCTGCATCTATGCACTAAGTAGGACATTCAGATTTTATGCAAATGTGACATTTGCCAGTTTTGTGTCCATCGCTTGTACTTTAATCTTCGCTTATAGCTCACAGATGCATTGTCCAGAGAATGAATTATGTGATGAGATGCCAAAGCTTGAATGTAACGTGGCGGAGGGGCTCTTTTCCTCAATAATCTGCACGTCAGTTACTTGCGGCAGGAATTCTTGTAAACATGCGCTCTTTGTTGTCTGCATCATGATTGAAAGCGTAGATCATGCACCGTTAGTACATTACACTATGATGGCTCACACTATAAGTTTGAAGCCAAAACATTATAAATTACTTGTGGCTGCTTGTTCTGCAATCTGTCTCATATAGGAATCCTTCTTTGATGTTGTGGGAGTTTCCAGAAAACTCCGAACTGGATGCTCTCTTCTTGCTATTTTTGGCCTTATCGAATAAGGACACTCGCATCAGTACAGCATATCATGTAATAATCAACAATATGAAGCATTTTAGTAACTTACTGAAATTGTAACATAGAGCTATGGGGGGTATCATATTTTGAGCAGCCAACCATATCGTTTACCACCATAGCATGTATGTTTGCTTTTTCCTTGTCAGAAAATTCCTATGATATTAAGCAAAAACTTAGTATGACACAGAGTGCATAAGTATGAAATCTTAAGAGGAAGTTCAAGTGTTATTTACGGTTTTAGAACATTTGGTCATGAAGTTATATTTATAGTGTTGAGCACTTTTTTGCAGAATGCCAGTGCAAAATTCTTCCTGAAATGCATCTCTCAAGTTAATTCCGGTCCCTGAAGAAAGCATGTGGCCATGAAAGTTAGAACATATGGAGGTGATTGTTTAATGAATGTGTTATAGCAGAAGTGCATAATATATATGCATGACAAATAAGCAAATGAAGTTTACCTTGTAAATAGATGGGGTCCATTTATTCTTTTTTGTAACATCGTAGACATCAGCTTACTCCTCTAAATTGTTTTCTAAATCATCATCTATTTGCGCGCTAGCATGCACAAAAGAATGTGCTATAGAAGCGAAATCTTGTGGACCAATGGTACCAGCACGGTGTTTCTTCATACGTGCAGATATTCGAGCAGCATTGTCCATCATTTTTTCCGCCAGTACCTACTCATACACTTTTGTTGAATTGCTGGTAGCATCTCAGAATCAAAAACAAATTATTGACGTACATGCTCATCATTGATGCGAATACTTATGTTTCACTTATCAATTAATCTTAAAATACACAAGTATCATCAAATAATCAGGATCTGCTTAATCAGATCATGTGAAGTCAAGTAGATCCCTAGATTGAATGAACCGCAGTATGGAGGCGTAATACATACAACAAAATTGAGTTGATCTAGAAGAAACGAAATGTGCGAATACATCAAGAGGCCAAAATGAAGCCCATGTATAAATCCAGATGGGTGTCGCAAACATATATAGATTTGTGGGGTGGGGATGCCGGGAGAGGAACTTCTCACCTGGTAGCGTATGATAACACTCTTGACATGAAGTAATTAAATGCGCTCAAGCCAGATGTCATGCGCAAATTTCGTTGCAAGTGTTGAATCTGGGATCAACTTTCTTGCCAACAGAGCCTGAATCTGACATCTTCCAGGTCATGTGTAAATACAAGTTTTTTTGCCAACAGAGCCTTTGTTCACTTCCTTTCCTGATGATGATCTGTGAGGCTCACGAGCCAATACAGATTTTTAGGGCCCAACAATTATGGTAAGCATTGTCTGCCTCTGCTGTAAGAGGTTATGAGGTGATAGCTACAAAACTAACAGGATTGCCTGACAGAATAAAGCATTAATATAAGCTACTCCACAAGCCACTAACCAGGATGTCTGCTGATCTTAGATATTTTGTTGTGCAATGTTGATCTTAGATATTAACATAAAAAGAGTTCACATGATTAAACCCGACAAGTTCCACTTCACAGGTCATGGTACATAAAAGTAGAACAACCTACATACTACATACAGGAGACATCTCTGGGCCGACCACAACACATTCCACAGCATACAGAATAAAGACAACCTCAAACTTTTACTCTTAACACCTACAGAACAATCAATGTTGTCTCATTAAACAAATTTGTAATGCTCACTCGCAGAAAAACATATTTTGTATGATCCCCCCCAAAAAAATTAACTTTCCCATGGTGCAAATTATAAAAGAAATACGCAGAGTGAATCATCCCAACATTATAAGACAAATTGATATTACAAATGGAGAGCAGCAATAAGAGAACATTTACTTTAACTGATACATAACTATGTATGATTGCAGCAGAAACTAAAAGATCAGTGACTCGACACCTAGCATCTGAGGCAAAAAAACTGAACTTCCAAGATTGCAATACTCTCTTACAGAACAGCCAAATTTCACATGATTCCAACGATAAATACTAATTTTATTGAAAGCAGACTACACAAGAATATTCAAAGTTGAAATAGCCCAGCATTATTAAATAAAACCAAAATTACAATGGAGAACCGCACTAGAAAACGAAGAGTTAGTGATGGCAATAGGATAACATTAATTTATAATAGCACACCTTCAAGCTCCATGGTTGACTCAATCTCAAGTTTTTGCGATACTGTAAATTATACAAATAGCGATATGAGAACTTTCAGTTTGTACGGGCACGACACATCTTTAAACTATATTGGTGACATTATTTCAAGATTCTTGCTACATAATTACGTCTGGTAACGGTACAGACTACAAAAACAGTGACTTCATGCCTATCATCTGAGGCAAAAACAGAACTTTGACGATTGTAAATTCGTTTGGAATTTATTTTTTGAGAGGGTCAGAGTACAAAGAAAAAGCGTCTGGGCATGTTTTTGAAATGTAAGAATAGATCATTCATCATCTTGTAAATTGAGTAACCAGGCAAAAATATTATACAAAAAGAAAAAAAAAATTACATAACTTAGCTCCAGATCCAACCATTACCACACAACTCCCATGTGTACAAGCAAGAGAAGCCCAATAAATCCATGAAAATTCAAAGACAAGTTCATTCAATGAGAAGGCGTATGCCGAAACCATTATGTCGTGGAATTGACACGTCAGATGTCCTCAAGAAAGGACTTGGTCGTTGAGCCATCGCTACGGGTTAGCTTGAAGGGGTTAAACCGGACAGAGACACGGGAGTTTATACTAGTTCGGCCCCTTCGATGAAGGTAAAATCCAACATCTAGTTGTGATGGAATTGATTGGGTTTCGATGATCTGGGAGTGGATACGCTTTGCCTGAGTCTCGAGTTGTTGTTTGTTGTCCCTGAACCGCCACCGGGTCATCCAATTATATACACAGGTTGACGCCCGACCGGTCTACAGAGTCCCAAGACCGACCCATACAAGGGTCCGGCTCGGTCTCTCCTTTCCTAACTTACAACACAAGTTACATAACCATGGCGGCTTGCTATCATGGGCCCTAATCCGCCTTTGGGCTCCGGCCCTCTAAGATTCAAAGTAAAATGCCATCTTGTGAGTCTACATGGGCTTTGCTATGGTTGAGGGTGAACCGGCCCCTCCTGGGCGGTTTATGCTCAATAGTTATATCCCCAACATTAGGCCCCAGAGTGATTTGAACCTGTTCATGTCAATCTTCAGTACTTAGAAAAATCCTGTGAATATCTTCCTTCGTTTCTCGTAAAAGGCCATGATGTCTTCTTTTATAAACTTTGTTGATCCGCCATGACGTCATCCTCTGGATACAGCAATGGATCATAATGACGTCATCTCTGTAAAAAAAACGAATAAAAAAGATTCCCTTCATTTAATGTCATCTCGGAAATCGAGGCGACAGTTGCTCCACTTGCCGCTTTTCACTCCTCGATTTTCGCGCCTGTCACTTATCTCCCTTCCCTGTTATAAATAAGCCCGACAGTTACTTTCATTTCCTTCCCATTCTTCTCATCTTCTTCCTCGCGACCCGAAGAACCCTAGCACCGCCGCCGCCGTCGATCTTCGAATCTGCACCAACCAAAGCCGCTGCATCATCCTGTTTGTTCCAGAGACCCTGTCGCATTCCTTCACCACAAAGTGGCCCTGGTAAGTTCATTTCCCTGTACCCTAGATCTTCATTAGGGTTTTCGAGTTCATCCATGTCCGTCGCCATTCCTCAGCTCTTTTGCAGCCTTCTCTTTAGTGCTTTTACTGAGGGTATATATATGCATCTGCTAGCTCTGATTTGCGGCCAGATTCTTTTTTATAGTCCACAATCCCGTGGATTCTTGCTGCTCCAAACAGACTGTGTCTGGATCTTATCTGTTCTTCTTAGCGCCATTGTAGGGTTCAGGAAAATTTTCTTTAGTTATCCACGATAGATCGAAAATTGTACTGTGATATTGTGAAACCTGTTTTTGTAACACTTAGCAGATATTTTGAATCCTGGCCCTTCTGCCTATGGGCGGTTTAACCTTTGATAACCAATCCACCATATATCATTAGCCCTCTCTTAAACCGCTAACTGAACTTGCACGGCAATTTGTCCGGTTTAACACTGCATAGTACACTTGAACCGTTAATTGTAAACCGACTCTTATTTTTCCTTTCAGTTTCCCTTTGAGTTGACCAAACAATTCTCTGCTTGCAATTGGGTTTCGTCCCGGGTCACGGAAACACAAATCAATGGATATGTCACCACTAGCGCTTTAGCCTCAAAAAGGGTCCTTCATTGGCGAGTTCCGGGCTCTGAATGCCCACCTGAACCTCAAGATGGAGAAGTGATTGTATTTATGCAACACTTAGACCGGGGATTCAGCCCGCCCGGATCAAAAAATTTCCGGGATGTCCTCACAAGCTTCCAACTCCATCCACAAGATATTGGACCGAACTCCGTGTCCAATATATGCAACTTTCAAGTATTCTGCGAAGTCTACCTTCAAGAAGAGCCATCTGTGGAGTTGTTCCAGGATTTTTTTCATTTGAACCGCCGTACGGAATTCTCGGATGGTCCCAACACAAAGTTTGGTGGTGTTTCAATTGATAAAATAGAAAGAAGTTGATTTCCCTCATGCAAAACATCATAGCCATCCTAAAAGATTGGAACCAAACTTGGTTTTATTGCTGGAACACTGCCCTTAACGGAGAAAATCCTTTGCCGGGTTATCACCCTCACCGTCTTAGCAATGGTCACCCATTACCTTCACGCTTATCCGCCACAGAACAGAAAAAACTGTGCACCTCAACTCGCCAAGCTCCGGGCTCTCATAGCCAACGGTTTGACTGGCATTGATCTCGTTCGATGCTGGGTTTCTTGGGGCATTTTGCCTTTAAGCCGCCGCCCCGGATTGATGCATGAATATACTGGCAACGTAAAAGACCCTGAACGATATCATGAAGTAGTAATGACAGACATTGAAGTTACTAAATCTGTGAAGAAGATGCTTGATGAAACGATCTGTGCATGCAGCCAAACCGGGTTGCCACCTTTTTGCGTCTCCAATCAACCGCCAGTAGTAAAGTTCATCTCAATACTTACCGATTCGCCTCCGCATTAATTATGTGCTACCCTTTTCTTGCCTTAATTTCACAGGCTAATAGCTCCTTCTGGAAACGGACTAAACTGGCCAGGGCTCCTCATGCAAAGAGCAAGGTCACCAAGAAAATTGCCAAGAAGAAAACCACCGAGTCTTCTGATCCGCCAGAAGATGAGGAATCAGACGCAGAGGTAGAACTTGACTCACTTGGTTCCTTTTTCATACATCTTATTGACAATGATTATTCCCAGGATGATGCTGAGGCCAGCCATGCAGACCATGTTGAGGTAATCACTCTTTCTTCCGATTCAGATCTTGTACCGGTTCAAAGAGTTCGCCGTACAGTTCAGAAAGTAAAACACTCTCACGCCCTTGCTCATTTGGATCCAAAATTTTCTTTGAAGACACAGCAAGCCGCAGAGGGTCGCACAACCCGGCACAGTGGTCAGCAAATCACTTCGTCCAGTCTAGCAGATACACCAACCCGGATACGTCGTCCAGAGGTGACTTGTTCTCCTGAAAAACTTTATCCTTCGAAGGGTTTCTTCTGATGCCCACTCAATCCGTCTGATCCGAATTATCAGGCATCTTCCAACTCGTCTGGCGGTTCATCAACCACTCAGCTGTCTCCCCTCAAGACCGTCGCTCGGTAAGTACATTGTTCCTCAATTTGTTTCTTCATGTGTCGGTTTATCATATTCTAACTGTTGATGTTCTAGTGCTAAGGCCCGATTAAGTAAGAAAGCCAAGACCAGCGGCCCTACTGACGATGTTGATCCGGAAAATACCCCAGAGAATGATGGCGAAAATCCTGAGATTGCCATAGACAGCTCTGCTCCGCAAAACCCGGGCGCTGATGCTAACCCGCTAGAAGTTGAACTAGAGATACATGTTGATACATCACATCCTCATGCCACTCCTCCAAGTCCAATTGTTGAGCAGCGGGATTCAACTGCTTATCCGCCAAGCCCTGCTACCAGACCGCCGAGCCCTGTTGCCAAAGCGCCAAGCCCAGTTAAGAAGAATGTCAATCCATCAAGCCAAGCCAAAGATGATGATGTTGTTGTTACTAGCACTGCATATACCGCCCCTGGCAATCCGGTTGCTCTATCAAAGCACACTGCCACGGACGAATTTGCTGCTATGAGCAAGGGGACGGGGAAGACTGATTTGTCAGCCTATGTTGATCTTTCTGCTCAAGACCTTCACTCCGGATTCTTGAACCGGCTTTACACCAGCTGGGATTATGAAGCCGGTTTGGTAAATCTGATGAAGGATTGCTATGAGGTAATTCTCAAAACACCATCTTTATTCTGTCCACTCCTTGTATTTGTAGCCCCCAAGGGCCGGTTTGTCTTAGAAAGTCAAACCGGGACTTTTATATTCCATACTGTACTTTGTTGATTTTCCTTGTGTATTCTGTGATCAAACACACATTAGTCCCCAAGTGCCATGATTAAAACTTGTATTAATCCGTGGGACTTCAACAATCAGTAGAAAAAAAATGATCCACATTAGCCCCCAAGTGCCAAGTCTATAACTAGTGATATGCTTGGGACTTTCAAAGAAGATATTGACACGCTCTTCTAACTATTGTAGACTGAGATAAATCAACAAGTCTCTCAAATTGCGGATCTTCAAGAGAATCTTAAATCCCAACAAGCAGAAACCACCAAGGCAAAAGATGAGTTAAAAACCGCTTTAACCACCATGGAGCAGCTCAAAGAGTGGTTCAAGTCTGAAAGGGCCAACTGGGACACCGAAAAGGTTGGATTGCTGAAGCGGGCGGAAGACGCTGAATCAGCTCTTAAACCGGTGGCGGAAGAACTTAGTGGATTGAAGTGCCAAGTTAATGACATGACTTCTGCAATATTTGGTAAGTACCTTTTGCCAATGCTTTGTGAATGTCTAGCTTTGAAATTTTTCCGGTTTAACATGAAATTTTTAAACCGCTGTAGGTAGCCGCATTGCTCATCTGGGCTCTGATATGTGGAGGAAACTAAAGGCCGCCTATACACTGATTGAACAGCTGTATACCGGTGCCCAACGGGTTATCTGCGCATCTTCCTATGACAATGCGGCCCCAACACTGATCAAGGACACGCTGGCTAGGTTATCTATGACGCCAGCACAGATAGAAGAGTTGAGGCGATCCGCTGCCAGGGCTGGCACTTTGTTAGCACTTACTCGAGCCAAAGCATGGATAGCTGATCTTGATCTGGTTGATATAGCCAAGGGCTTCCCCAGTGAACAAGAAAACAGGGTAGTGTTTGATAACGAAGTCCTCAAACGTGTGACGAGGGCGATGCATCCTATGGCGAGTCAGTTGGCAGAAGAAGCTAACTTGACGATTCACCGATCCTTCTATGATGCTAACAACAAACGGGTTGAGGCTGTCATTCCAGAAGTGCAAAATCTTATTCCGCCAATCCGTAAGCACACTTAAGCCCCTGATGTTGATCCGACTGAGCTTATAAGTGAAGAGGCTGTCTTTCAGGCCTTACCCTGGATTGACTGGACCACCACTGACTTCCAGCCATTGGATGGGGAGGAGGAGGCTGAACCGACGCCAGATGACCCATCTACTTCACATCAACATGGCGATGAAGCTTGATCCGGCAATCTGGTTGATACGTCAGAAACTGTCCAGTTTAAAACAATTCCATATTTTGGGCCGTTAAGTGCCTTGTAATAGGGTAGCAAAAATACTTTGATCTGCTGCCATCGTGTAGTGGGAGATACTTTATGTGATCCGCCATTATAATTTCAATGTTGGTTCATATATCATAAAATGCAATTCCTATGCCTGCATAAAAAATTGTCCTGGCGTTTACTGCCGGGCGGGTCATAATGCCCAATATAAGGCCTAACTGATAATCAAACCGTAAGAAATATGAAATAACTCATACCTGTGATGTAATATCACTTTAGTTGGTTTACCAACTTTGATTGCAATAAGGGTGCAGACCCAAATCTATAATTTTTGTATAACTCCATCATGTAGTGATGACGTATAATAAGTCATACCGGGTGATGATAAACACTAGATGATCAAAACTGGCGACAAGTAGTCAAAGCCAGACCGGGTTAACAAACTCCGGTTTGATAATAAGGTCTGTCAACTTGTAGTTGAAAACCATGCCGGTTTAAGAAACACCGGGCTAATAAGATGACTGATAAGTCATACCAGGTCAAAGAAACCGGATTAACATAAAATTTATCAAAAGAAAAGTGACAAACGCAAATAAAATCGTGTAGTCGAGGCTTTTCGAGGGCTGCCAGGCCCAAATTCAAGGCTTTTCATGGGCTGCCAGGCCGCTGAGTTGAACCATTTAACAAAGCCTTTTAAGATGGACCTCCAGCTAACCAATCACCGTTTTAACTTTGACAAGTTCAGGGTCTCAATGAGAGTAACTGTCAAACGTTCAGAGGGTCATGCCAGGATTACCTAGATAGGAGTGTCTTACTTGATGAAGGTAGGTTAACCCGGGGTTTTAGGTAAATATACCAGGCTTCCAAGCCGTGGGTTGATACCCAGCTACAAGGGTCCTTTGAAACTCCTTGGTATTTGACACAAGGAGCCCCCAAGTAACGTGATGAGCTGTGCTCATTGGGTGCCTATGTTTGAGTTGTGCATAGCATCCAGACTCTCTTTGGCCCCTTGGGTGTGATGCTCCCAAGATATGTTGTGGCATGATAGCCGGTTTAACAGGCAGTACTCCGCTTTGTCAGCTGAAGACCCCATGTAACTCAAAGGATATATGAGAAAAAACAGTAGAGGCGCTGCTTATAGCAAGGATGCTGGTTTATTTATTGATCATAATATATACATTGTCAAAATATGTACATAAGAAGAGCCTATGCCTCAAGTGTAGTAAGGCCATAGGAGAGCTATGTTCCACGGCCGCCAGGTCTCCTCCTCAGAGCTGCGTGAGTTGTCTCGAACGTCAATGAGGTAGTATGATCCATTGTGCAGATTTGTGCTGGCCACAAAGGGCCCTTCCCAAGGCGGGGATAACTTGTGCATGTCGGTCTGATCCTGGATGAGCCGAAGCACCAAGTCGCCTTCTTGAAAGGTTCTTGTCCTAACCCGGCGGCTGTGATAACACCGGAGGTCTTGTTGATAAACCGCCGACCGAGCCAGAGCCATGTCCCGTTTCTCATCTAACAGGTCCAGCGCCTCTTGGCGTGCTTGCTCGTTGTCCGCTTCAACATAATTAGCAACCCGGGGCGAGTCATGACAAATATCACTTGGTAGGACTGCCTCTGCCCCATATACCTGGAAGAAAGGTTTGTAACATGTTGATCGATTGGGGGTGGTGTTGATGCTCCATAACACAGAAGGCAATTCTTCCACCCAACAACCCAGCGTCCGCTTCAAAGGAATAATGAGCCGTGGTTTAATACCCTTCAAAATTTCTTGGTTGGCTCGCTCCGCTTGACCGTTGGATTGTGGGTGCGCCACAGATGCTAAGTCAAGCCGGATGTGCTCTCTCTGACAGAAATCCTCCATCTCACCTTTGGAAAGGTTTGTACCATTATACGTGATAATACTGTGTGGAAAGCCAAAACGGAAGATAATCTTTTTGAGAAATTGAACTGCCGTAGCTGCATCACACTTGCCGACAGGCTCCGCTTCAACCCACTTGGTGAATTTGTCAACTGCCACCAACAGGTGGGTATTCTTATCCTTGGAACGCTTAAAGGGCCCCACCATATCAAGCCCCCAAGTAGCAAAAGGCCAAGTGATAGGAATCATCCGTAGTTCTTGAGCCGGAACATGAGCTCTGCGTGAATTTTTTTGACAAGCATCACATCGCTTTACCAGATCCTCTGCATCAGCATGAGCTGTCAACCAGTAGAACCCATGACGAAAAGCTTTTGCAACCATGGACTTTGAACCGGCATGATGACCACAATCCCCTTCATGAATTTCCCATAGGATTTCTTGGCCTTCTTCCGGAGAAACACAACGCTGAAATATGCCTGAAACGCTACAACGATGTAACTCGCCATTGTGAATAACCATTGACTTGGATCGCCGGACTATCTGCCGAGCCAGGACTTCATCATCTGGTAACTCGCCCCGGTTCATATATGACAGATATGGAACCGTCCAATCCGGTACAACGTGCAAAGCGGCCACCAATTGAGCCTCTGGATCAGGAACATCCAAATCCTCTTCTATAGGCAACTTAACAGACGGTTTATGCAAGATATCTAAAAAGGTATTGGGAGGTACCAGTTTACGCCGAGATCCAAGCCGGCTTAAAGCGTCTGCTGCTTTGTTTTTGCGCCAATCGATACGCTCAACCTGATACCATTTGAAGTGACCTGCCACAATATCCACCTCACGTCTATAAGCCGCCATGAGTGGATCCTTAGAATCCCAAGTACCAGAAACTTGTTGAGCCACCAGATCAGAATCTCCAAAACAACGAACTCAACTTAAGTTCATCTCTTTAGCCATACGGAGACCATGGAGTAAAGCTTCATACTCAGTTGCATTGTTAGTACAAGGAAACATCAAGTGGAGTACATAGCAAATTTTATCACCTCGAGGGGAAGTAAGGACAACTCCAGCCCCCGAGCCCTCCAGCTGCCTAGATCCATCAAAATGAATAGTCCAGTATGTATTATCCGGTTTGTCTTCCGGTGCTTGCAACTCGGTCCAATCATTGATAAAGTCCAAAAGGGTCTGAAATTTGATGGTTGTTCGAGGCACATACTTCAAACCGTGTGGACCAAGCTCAATTGCCCACTTTGCAACCCGGCCAATCGCTTCCCTGTTTTGAATTATATCGCTCAAAGGAGCAGAACTAACAACCGTGATGGGATGGCCTTGAAACTATTGCTTAAGTTTTCGACTTTCCAAAAAAAACCCATACACCAACTTCCGCCAATGTGGATAGCGTTGTTTTGACTCGATCAGGACTTCACTGATGTAGTATACAGGTCGTTGAACCGTATATTACTTCCCAGCCTCCTTACGCTCAACCACAATTGCTACACTGACCGCTCGGGCATTGGCAGCCAAGTATAACAGCAAGGGCTCATTATCAACCGGATCTGCAAGAACCGGTGGTTCAACCAACTGCCGTTTTAACTCCTCAAAAGCCGCATTGGCTGCATCACTCCAGACAAAATCGTCTGTCTTTTTCAACATCTGATACAAAGGAATTGCCCTCTCGCCCAAACGGCTGATAAACCGGCTAAGGGCTGCAATCCGACCCGCCAGACGCTGAACATCATTGATACACTTCGATTTAGCCAGGGATGTAATTGCCTTGATTTTTTCCGGATTAGCCTCAATGCCCCTGTTGGATACCAGAAAACCTAAGAGCTTGCCTGCAGGAACACCAAAAACACATTTATCCGGGTTAAGCATCATTTTGTAAACCCGAAGATTGTCAAACGTCTCCTTGAGGACATCTATCAGTGTTTCCATCTTCCTATATTTTACCACAATGTCATCCACATAGGCATGAACATTATGCCCAATCTGCGTGTGAAGACAATTCTGCACACAACGCTGATAAGTTGCCTAGGCACTCTTGAGCCCAAAGGGCATAGAAACATAGTAGAAGGCTCCAAAGGGAGTGATGAAGGTTGTCTTCTCCTGGTCCTTAACTGCCATCTTGATCTGATGATAACCTGAATAAGCATCCAAAAAACTCAGGCGCTCACAACCCGCCATCGCATCAATGATCTGATCAATACGCGGGAGAGCAAAGGGATCGGCCGGACAAGCTTCGTTCAAGTTCGTGTAGTCCACACACATACGCCAAGTGCCGTTTTTCTTAAGAACAAGCACCGGATTGGCCAGCCATTCAGGATGAAACACTTCAACGATAAACCCAGCAGCCAACAGTCGGGCTACCTCTTCACCAATTGCCTTGCGTCTTTCCTCATTAAAGCGACGAAGAAATTGCTTGACCGATTTAAACTTGGGATCAATATTAAGAGTGTGCTCAGCGAGTTCCCTCGGTACACCTGGCATGTCAGAAGGCTTCCATGCAAAAATGTCTCGGTTCTCACGGATGAACTCGATGAGCGCGCTTTCCCATTTCGGATCCAGATTTGTGCTGATGCTGAACTGCTTGGACGAATCGCCAGGCACAAAGTCAACAAGTTTAGTCTCGTCAGCCGGTTTGAAATGCAGGGTTGGGTCATGCTCAATGGTCGGCTTCTTCAGAGGGGTCATATATGCCGGATCAACATTTTCCTTATAAAACTTTAGCTCCTCTGTAGCACAAACTGACTCAGCATAGGCCGCATCACCTTCCTCACAATCCAAAGCAATTTTATGACTTCCGTGAACCGTAATAGTCCCTTTCTGACCCGGCATCTTGAGCTACAAGTAAATATAACAAGGCCTCGCCATGAATTTTGCATAAGCTGGTCGCCCAAACAGTACGTGGTACGGGCTCTAGATTCTCACCACTTCAAAGGTCAATGTCTCAGACCGAGAGTCATGTTCATAACCAAACACAACTTCCAAAGTGATCTTACCTGCAGGATATGCCGATTTACCTGGTACCACACCATGAAAAACAGTGTTGGATGGTTTAAGACTCTTGTCTGTCAACCCCATGCGACGGAAGGTCTCATAATACAGAATGTTGATACTGCTTCCTCCATCCATGAGTATCTTGGTGAACTTATAACCTCCTGTTGGGTTTCATAGCAGAAATTCAAAATTTTCCTACGTGTCACCAAGATCTATCTATGGAGAAACCAGCAACGAGGGGAAGGAGAGTGCATCTACATACCCTTGTAGATCGCTAAGCGGAAGCGTTCAAGAGAACGGGGTTGATGGAGTCGTACTCGTCGTGATTCAAATCACCGATGATCCTAGCGCCGAACGGACGGCACCTCCGCGTTCAACACACGTACGGAACGGAGACGTCTCCCATGCCTTGATCCAGCAAGGAGGAGGGAGAGATTGATGGAGATCCAGCAGCACGACGGCGTGGTGGAAGTAGCGGGATTCCAACAGGGCTTCGCTAAGCGCTGCGGGAGGAGGGAGATGTGTCACGGGAGGGAGAGGGAGGCGCCAGGCCTTCAGGTATATTTGCTCCTCCTTTTCCCCACTATATATAGGGCCAAGGGAGAGGGGGGAGGCACAGCCATTGCCCCTTGCTCCAAGGAAAGGGTGCGGCCAAGGGGGGGAGGAGTCCATCCTCCCCAAGGCACCTCGGAGGTGCCTTCCCCCTTTAGGACTCTCCCCTTTTTCTCTTCTCTTGGCGCATGGGCCTCTTGGGGCTGGTGCCCTAGGCCCATATAGGCCAAGGCGCACCCCCTACAGTCCATGTGGCCCCCTGGGGCAGGTGGCCCCACCCGGTGGACCCCCGGGACCCTTCCAGTGGTCCCGGTACAATACCGATGACCCCGAAACTTGTCCCGATGGCCGAAATAGCACTTCCTATATATAATTCTTTACCTCCGGACCATTCCGGAACTCCTCGTGACGTTCAGGATCTCATCCAGGACTCCGAACAACATTCAGGTTACCGCATACTAATATCTCTATAACCCTAGCGTCACCGAATCTTAAGTGTGTAGACCCTACGGGTTCGGGAGACATGCAGACATGACCGAGATGACTCTCTGGTCAATAACCAACAGCGGGATCTGGATACCCATGTTGGCTCCCACATGTTCCACGATGATCTCATCGGATGAACCATGATGTCAAGGACTTAATCAATCCCGTATACAATTCCCTTTGTCTATCGGTACGATACTTGCCCGAGATTCGATCGTCGGTATCCCGATACCTTGTTCAATCTCGTTACTGGCAAGTCTCTTTACTTGTTCGGTAACACATCATCCCGTGATCAACTCCTTGATCACATTGTGCACATTATGATGATGTCCTACCGAGTGGGCCCAGAGATACCTCTCCGTTTACACGGAGTGACAAATCCCAGTCTCAATTCATGCCAACCCAACAGACACTTTCGGAGATACCTGTAATGCACCTTTATAGCCACCCAGTTACGTTGTGACATTTGGTACACCCAAAGCATTCCTACGGTATCCGGGAGTTGCACAATCTCATGGTCTAAGGAAAAGATACTTGACATTAGAAAAGCTTTAGCATACGAACTACATGATCTTGTGCTAGGCTTAGGATTGGGTCTTGTCCATCACATCATTCTCCTAATGATGTGATCCCGTTATCAATGACATCCAATGTCCATGGACAGGAAACCGTAACCATCTATTGATCAACGAGCTAGTCAACTAGAGGCTTACTAGGGACATATTGTGGTCTATGTATTCACACGTGTATTACGATTTCCGGATAATACAGTTATAGCATGAATAAAAGACTATTATCATGAACAAAGAAATATAATAATAACCAATTTATTATTGCCTCTAGGGCATATTTCCAACAGTCTCCCACTTGCACTAGAGTCAATAATCCAGTTCACATCGCTATGTGACTAACACTCAAGGTCACATCCCCATGTGACTAACACCCAAAGAGTTTACTAGAGTCAATAATCTAGTTCACATTACCATGTGATTAACACTCGATGAGTTCTGGGTTTGATCATGTTATGCTTGTGAGAGATGTTATAGTCAACGGGTCTGAATCTTTCAGATCCGTGTGTGCTTTACAAATCTCTATGTCATCTCCTAGATGCAGCTACCACGTTCTATTTGGAGCTATTCCAAATAACTTTCTAAATTGTTGCTCCATTGTACGTATCCGGTATCTCTACTCAGAGCTATCCAGATAGGTGTTAAGCTTGCATCGACGTAACCCGTTACGACGAACCCCTTTACCACCTCCATAATCGAGAAAATTCCTTAGTCCACGAGTTACTAAGGATAACTTTGACCGCTGTCCCGTGATCCATTCTTGGATCACTCTTGTACCCCTTGACTGACTCATGGCAAGGCACACTTCAGGTGCGGTACACAGCATAGCATACTCTAGAGCCTATGTCTTATGCATAGGGGACGACCTTAGTCCTTTCTCTCTATTCTGCCATGGTCGAGCTTTAAGTCTTAACTTCATACCTTACAACTCAGGCAAGAACTCCTTCTTTGACTGATCCATCTTGAACACCTTCAAGATCATGTCAAGGTATGTGCTCATTTGAAAGTACTATTAAGCGTTTTGATCTATCCTTATAGATCTTGATGCTCAATGCTTAAGTAGCTTAATCCAGGCTTTCTATTGAAAAACACCTTTCAAACAACCCTATATGCTTTCTAGAAATTCTACATCATTTCTGATCATTAATATGTCAACAACATATACTCATCAGAAATTCTATAGTGCTCCGACTCACTTCTTTGGAAATACAAGTTTCTCATAAACTTTGTATAAACCCAAAATCTTTGATCATCATCAAAGCATACGTTCCAACTCCGAGATGCTTACTCCAGTCCTTAGAAGGATTGCTAGAGCTTTGCATACTTATTAGCATCTTTCATGATTGACAAAACCTTCCGGTTGTATCACATACAACCTTTCCTCAAGAAAAGTCGTCGAGGAAACAATGTTTTTACATCCTATCTACAAGATTTCATAAATGATGCAGTAATTGCTAATATAATTCCAACAGACTCTTAGCATCGCTACGAGTGAGAAAGTCTCATCGTAGTCAACTCCTTGAACTTGTCGAAAAACATCTTAACGACAAGTCGAGCTTTCTTAATGGTGATACTTACCATCATTGTCCGTCTTCCTTTTAAAATCCATCTGCACTCAACAGCCTTACGACCATCGAGCTGTTCTGCCAAAGTCTACACTTTGTTTTCATATATGGATCCTTTCTCGGATTATATGGCTTTGAGCCATTCGTCGGAATCCGGGCCCACCATCGCTTCTCCATAGCTCGTAGGTTCATTGTTGTCTAGCAACATGACTTCCAAGACAGGATTACGTACCACTCTAAAGTAGTACGCATCCTTGTCGTCCTACGAGGTACGGTAGTGACTTGATCCGAAGCTTCATGATCACTATCATAAGCTTCCACTTCAATTGGTATAGGTGCCACAGGAACAACTTCCTGTGCCCTGCTACACACTTGTTGAAGTGACGGTTTAATAACCTCATCAAGCCTCCACCATCCTCCCACTCAATTCTTTCGAGAGAAACCTTTCCTCCAGAAAGGACCCGATTTAAGAAACAATCCATATTGCTTTCGGATCTGAATTAGGACCCAACTGTTTCGGGTGTCCTATGAAGATGCATTTTATCCGCTTTGGGTTCGAGCTTATCAACCTGAAACTTTTCCACATAAGCGTCGCAGTCCCAAACTTTTAAGGAACGACAGCTTAGGTTTCTCCAAACCATAGTTCATACGGTGTCGTCTCAACAGAGTTTCGTGGTGCCCTATTAAAGTGAGTGCGGTTGTCTCTAATGCCTAACCCATGAACGATAGTGGTAATTTGATAAGAGACATCAAGGTACGCACCATATCCAATAGGGTGCAACTATGATGTTCGGACACACCATCCCACTATGGTGTTCCAGGCTGTATTAGTTGTGAAACAATTTCCACAATGTCTTAATTCTGTGCCAAACTCGTAATTCAGATATTCATCTCTATGATCATATCATAGATCTTTTATCCTCTTGTCGCGACGATCTTTCAACTTCACCCTGAAATTACTTGAACCTTTCAATAATTCAAACTCGTGATTTATCAAGTAAATGTACTCAACATCTACTCAAATCATCTGTGAAGTAAGAACATAACGATATCCACTACATGCCTCAGCACTCATTGGACTGCACACATCAAAATTTATTACTTCCAACAAGTTGCTTTCTGGTTCCATTTTACTGAAACCGAGGCTTTCAGTCATCTTGCCCATGTGGTATGATTTGCATGTCTCAAGTGATTCAAAACAAGTGAGTTCAAACGGTCCATCTGCATGGAGTTTCTTCATGCATATACACCAATAGACATGGTTCGCATGTATCAAACCTTTCAAAAACGAGTGAGCCCAAAGATCCATCAACATGGAGCTTCTTCATGCGTTTTATACCGATATGACTTAAGTGGCAGTGCCACAAGTAGGTGGTACTATCATTACTATCTTTTGGCATGAACATGTGTATCACTACGATCGAGATTCAATAAACCATTCATTTCAGGTGTAAGACCATTTGAAGGTATTATTCAAATAAACAGAGTAACCGTTATTCTCCTTAAATGAATGACCGTATTGCGATAGACATAATCCAATCATGTCAATGTTCAACGCAAACACCAAATAACAATTATTTAGGTTTAACACCAATCTCTTTAGTAGAGGGAGCGTGCGATGCTTGATCATATCAAGCTTGGAAAAACTTCCAACACATATCTTCAGCTCACCTTTAGCTAGTCTCCGTTTATTCCGTAGCCTTTTGTTTCGAGTTACTAACACTTAGCAACCGAACCGGTATCTAATACCCTGGTGCTACTAGGAGTACTAGTAAAGTACACATTAACACAATGTATATCCAATATACTTCTATCGACCTTGCCAGCCTTCTCATCTACCAAGTATCTAGGGTAATTCTGCTCCAGTGGTTGTTCCCCTTATTACAGAAGCACTTAGTCTCGGGTTTGGGTTTAACCTTGGGTTTCTTCACTAGAGCAGCAGCTGATTTGCCGTTTCATGAAGTATCCCTTCTTGCCCTTGCCCTTCTTGAAACTAGTGGTTTCACCAACCATCAACAATTGATGCTCCTTCTTGATTTCTACTTTTGTGGTGTCAAACATCGCGAATATCTCAAGGATCATCATATATGTCCCTGATATATTATAGTTCATCACGAAGCTCTAGCAGCTTGGTGGCAATGACTTTCGGAGAAACATCACTATCTCATCTGGAAGATCAACTCCCACTCGATTCAAATGATTGTTGTACTCAGACAATCTGAGCACAAGCACAACAATTGAGCTTTTCCCCTTAGTTTGTAGGCTAAGAAAATCGTCGGAGGTCTTATACCTCTTGACGTGGGCACGAGCCTGAAATCCCAATTTCAGCCCTCGAAACATCTCATATGTTCCGCGACGTTTCAAAAACATCTTTGGTGCCTAAACTCTAAACCGGTTAGCATTACGCACTGAACTATCATGTAGTTATCAAAATGTGTATGTCAGATGTTCGCAACATCTACATACAACGTTCGAGGTTCAGCACACTGAGCGGTGCATTAAGGACATAAGACTTCTATGAAGCAATGAGGACAATCCTCAGTTTACGGACCTAGTCCGCATAATTGCTACTATCAACTTTCAACTAATTTTTCTCTAGGAACATATCTAAACAGTAGAACTATAGCGTGAGCTACGACATAATTTGCAAAATCCTTTTGACTATGTTCAGGATAATTAAGTTCATCTTATGAACTCCCACTCAGATAGACATCCCTCTAGTCATCTAAGTGATTACATGATCCGAGTTAACTAGGCCGTGTCCGATCATCGCGTGAGACGGACTAGCCAACGTCGGTGAACATCTTCATGTTGATCGTATCTTCTCTACGACTCATGCTCGACCTTTCGGTCTCCGTGTTCCGAGGCCATGTCTGTACATGCTAGGCTCGTCAAGTTAACCCTAAGTGTTTTGCATGTGTAAAACTGTCTTACACCCGTTGTATGTGAACGTACGGATCTATCACACCCGATCATCACATTGTGCTTCGAAACGACGAACTGTAGCAACGGTGCACAGTTAGGGGAGAACACTTCTTGAAATTTTAATGAGGGATCATCTCATTTACTACCGTCGTTCTAAGCAAATAAGATGCATAAACATGATAAACATCACATGCAATCAAAAAGTGACATGATATGGCCAATATCATTTTGCTCCTTTTGATCTCCATCTTCGGGGCTCCATGATCATCATCGTCACCAGCATGACACCATGATCTCCATCATTATGATCTCCATCATCGTTTCTCCATGAAGTTGTCACGTCATCTATTACTTCTACTACTACAGCTAACGGTTAGCAATAAAGTAAAGTAATTACATGACGTTTATGTTGACACGCAGGTCATAAATAAATTAAGACAACTCCTATGGCTCCTGTCGGTTGTCATACTCATCGACATGCAAGTCATGATTCCTATTACAAGAACATGATCAATCTCATACATCACATATCATTCATCACATTCTTCTTGGCCATATCACATCACATAGCATACCCTGCAAAAACAAGTTAGACGTCCTCTAATTGTTGTTTGCATGTTTTACATGGCTGCTATGGGTTTCAAGCAAGAACTTTTCTTACCTACGCAAGAACCACAACGTGATATGCCAATTGCTATTTACCCTTCATAAGGACCCTTTTCATCGAATCCGATCCGACTAAAGTGGGAGAGACAGGCACCCGCCAGCCACCTTATGCAACTAGTGCATGTTTGTCGGTGGAACCGGTCTCACGTAAGCATACGTGTAAGGTTGGTCCGGGCCGCTTCATCCCACGATGCCGCCGAATCAAGATAAGACTAGTAATGGCAAGCATATTGAACAATATCGACGCCCACAACTACTTTGTGTTCTACTCGTGCATAGTAACTACGCATAAACCTAGCTCATGATGCCACTGTTGGGTTTCGTAGCAGAAATTCAAAATTTTCCTACGTGTCACCAAGATCTATCTATGGAGAAACCAGCAATGAGGGGAAGGAGAGTGCATCTACATACCCTTGTAGATCGCTAAGCGGAAGCGTTCAAGAGAACGGGGTTGATGGAGTCGTACTCGTCGTGATTCAAATCACCGATGATCCTAGCGCCGAACGGACGGCACCTCCGCGTTCAACACACGTACGGAACGGAGACGTCTCCCATGCCTTGATCCAGAAAGGAGGAGGGAGAGGTTGATGGAGATCCAGCAGCACGACGGCGTGGTGGAAGTAGCGGGATTCCAACAGGGCTTCGCTAAGCGCTGCGGGAGGAGGGAGATGTGTCACGGGAGGGAGAGGGAGGCGCCAGGCCTTCAGGTATATTTGCTCCTCCTTTTCCCCACTATATATAGGGCCAAGGGAGAGGGGGGAGGCGCAGCCCTTGCCCCTTCCTCCAAGGAAAGGGTGCGGCCAAGGGGGGGAGGAGTCCATCCTCCCCAAGGCACCTCGGAGGTGCCTTCCCCCTTTAGGACTCTCCCCTTTTTCTCTTCTCTTGGTGCATGGGCCTCTTGGGGCTGGTGCCCTTGGCCCATATAGGCCAAGGCGCACCCCCTACAGCCCATGTGGCCCCCCGGGGCAGGTGGCTCCACCCGGTGGACCCCCGGGACCCTTCCGGTGGTCCCGGTACAATACCGATGACCCCGAAACTTGTCCCGATGGCCGAAATAGCACTTCCTATATATAATTCTTTACCTCCGGACCATTCCGGAACTCCTCGTGACGTCCGGGATCTCAACCGGGACTCTGAACAACATTCGGGTTACCGCATACTAATATCTCTATAACCCTAGCGTCACCGAACCTTAAGTGTGTAGACCCTACGGGTTCGGGAGACATGCAGACATGACCGAGATGACTCTCCGGTCAATAACCAACAGCGGGATCTGGATACCCATGTTGGCTCCCACATGTTCCACGATGATCTCATCGGATGAACCACGATGTCAAGGACTTAATCAATACCGTATACAATTCCCTTTGTCTATCGGTACGATACTTGCCCGAGATTCGATCGTCGGTATCCCGATACCTTGTTCAATCTCGTTACCGGCAAGTCTCTTTACTCGTTCCGTAACACATCATCCCGTGATCAACTCCTTGATCACATTGTGCACATTATGATGATGTCCTACCGAGTGGGCCCAGAGATACCTCTCCGTTTACACGGAGTGACAAATCCCAGTCTCGATTCGTGCCAACCCAACAGACACTTTCGGAGATACCTGTAATGCACCTTTATAGCCACCCAGTTACGTTGTGACGTTTGGTACACCCAAAGCATTCCTACGGTATCCGGGAGTTGCACAATCTCATGGTCTAAGGAAAAGATACTTGACATTAGAAAAGCTTTAGCATACGAACTACATGATCTTGTGCTAGGCTTAGGATTGGGTCTTGTCCATCACATCATTCTCCTAATGATGTGATCCCGTTATCAATGACATCCAATGTCCATGGTCAGGAAACCGTAACCATCTATTGATCAACGAGCTAGTCAACTAGAGGCTTACTAGGGACATATTGTGGTCTATGTATTCACACGTGTATTACGATTTCCGGATAATACAGTTATAGCATGAATAAAAGACTATTATCATGAACAAAGAAATATAATAATAACCAATTTATTATTGCCTCTAGGACATATTTCCAACACCTCCCACCTCAGGCGCCACCACCAAAGCCATGTGACCCGGATTGTCAACCCGGGGCGGAAGATCCTCCCTACTCCACACAACAGGTTGTTCGGACCACCACAGATAATGTGGTACTGCCGGTTCAACAACATTAACTGCCCTCTTGTGAAGCTTCTGATCACGCTTGCACAAACTAGTGGTGAACACATGATACTGTCCACCATTCAACTGCTTTGGGTGACTCTGGTAACCCAACTGCTGCTGATTTCCTTGATTACTGTGCTGGTTATTACCACCTTGGTTGTTCTGGTTGCCCTGATTATTCTGAAATCCAGAGTTTGAGCCGCCGCCACCATGAAAACTTGGACTTGAACCGCCTGATGGACCCTGATCATACCGGAAAAGATCAGAGTTTTTGAACTCCTTCATAATGTTACAATCCTTCTAGAGATGCGTTGCAGGAACCTCCTTGGTTCCATGCTTTGGGCAGGGCTGATTCAACAAGCGCTCCAGATTCATTCCGCTACTGCGCTGGGGCGGTTTACCCTTACGACGCTGCATATTAGCGTTAGCCACAAAATCTGAATCCGCTTTACTCTTACCGTTATTCCCATGGCCTCCTTGGTTGTGCTGCTGTCCCTTTGCACCGCCGTTCTTCTTTCCCTTCTCCGGCTTCTCATCATCAGAATCGGGATCCTTGGTATTATCAGAATCGGCATACTTGACCAAGGCTGCCATGAGGGTTCCCATGTCGTTGCAGTGGCGCTTGAGCCGTCCCAACTTCATGTTCAGTGACTTAAACCGGCAATTGCGCTCCAGCGTTATGATCGCTTGACCAGCGTTAATCTGGTCGGACGGATGCAAAACTTCTGAAACTCGACGTACCCAATGAGTTGTTGACTCGTTCTCCCCTTTAACACAAGCATCCAGGTCCACAATGGACATGGGATGTTCGCACGTGTCTTTGAAATTGGCTATAAACCGGGCCTTCAACTGATCCCATGACTCGATGGAGTTAGCTGGTAAAATTTTCAACCAAGTACGGGCCATTCCTTCCAACATCATCGTGAAGTACTTTGCACAGGCCGCTTCATCTACATCCAGCATCTCCATTGCCATCTCATAACTCTCAACCCACGCCTCAGGTGGCTGATCCGCCGTGTAGTTAGGCACTTTACGTGGACCCTTGAAATCTTTGGGCAGACGCACATTACGAAGAGCCGGAATAAGACACGACACTCCCAGGAACTGAAGGCAAGCCCTGTGCCTCGGTCGACTGACGCAGCTGGCTGAACCGGAGCGGGTTGATGACGACCCAAAGTGGCCTCCCTTCGTGCTCTACCATTATCCACCACACCTTGAGCATTACGATGATGCGCACTGCTAGACACTTCCGGTTCATCCATATGCCTTCTATAGCTCGGGCTTGGACAAGGGGTTGAATGAATTCTATCCCGGCTATAAGAATAAGCCTGCTGCTGTACCACGGCGGTTTGAAGAAGGTCCCTAGCCCGCCGCGTTTCAATTGCTGCCGGTGAATCGCCCTCCATCGCAATGGCTGCCAGGCGCGATGCTGCGGCAATCATGTTATCCAGAGGGCTCGAGAAGTGACCCGGCGGCGTGGACACGTATTGCGGCAGGTTATCTGTTCGCCGGGGCGGTTCTGTCATCCGTAGCTGATCTGGAGCTGCCCTAGGCATATCCGTCCGATTTGTAGCGGCCGGATTGCTCGGCCCAGCGCCTGGTGTTTGAAAGAGGTTCAATCCTTCGTAGACCGATGGCAGACGAGAACGGTATTTCCTTCGCATTACATCCTCTAATGCGGTCCGATACAGCATGAGTTGATAATTCTGCGCCTATATCTGCTGTGACTGGGCATCCAAAGCGGCCCGCTCTTCAGCCATCCTAGCATCCTCAGTTGCCAGGTCCTCCTTAGCCTGTGTTATCTGATCCTTCAACTTTGCAATGTCCGCATTATGCTGATCCCGCGTCTCCGGGGTGACTGTAGTGGTCAACAAAGTCGCCCAGGCATCCATTAAACCGGAGAGGACTTGAGCCGGTCGGCGCGTCGGGGCTCCTGCCGCGGCTGCTGATCCGGTATTCATCGCTGCTGTAGATGAAGACTGCAAAGTGGGCTGTGTTCCGGCCATGTAAACAGCAACCCAACTTGGCGGTTCAAGGAGGTCTGGAATACTGTTGCCATCGGAATATCCTTTGAACACACCGTTATGAATCTGGTACAAGGACTCGGTTTTGCCAGTGGATGACTCGCCGTCGGAATAGACGGCTGTCTCGCCTTCAGACACCGGTTCAGATCCGATCTCATGGACACATCCTACGAACGCACGCTTCATGGCGGGCTTAACCGGGCTGGACTCGCACGCTGAGCCGTTTCGACGAGGTCGGTGCAGATGTCCGACTCAGGGCCCGGTTCGCCGATCTTGCCGATGAAGACATGAATTCCACTAAAGGGGACCCGGTACCCGTACTCGATTGAGCCGGCCTCGGGGCCCCACCCTTCGTCGTCGATGTAGAGCTTACCGCGACGATTATTGGTCATCCGGCCGACCACGTATCCCTTATGTCCTTCAGAGCTGCCCTTCAAGAACTCAAAACCACCGTGCGATAGCCCCACGATGGGCACCAACTGTCGTGGAATTAACACGTCAGATGTCCTCAAGAAAGGACTTAGTCATGGAGCCATCGCTACGGGTTAGCTTGAAGGGGTTAAACCGGACAGAGACACGGGAGTTTATACTAGTTCGGCCCCTTCGATGAAGGTAAAAGCCTACGTCTAGTTGTGATGGAATTGATTGGGTTTCGATGATCAGGGAGCGGATACGCTTTGCCTGAGTCTCAAGTTGTTGTCTGTTGTCCCTGAACCGCCGCCGGGTCATCCCTTTATATACACAGGTTGACGCCTAACCGGTCTACAGAGTCCCGAGACCGACTCATACAAGGGTCTGGCTCGGTCTCTCCTTTACTAACTTACAACACAAGTTACATAACCATGGCGGTTTGCTATCATGGGCCCTAATCCGCCTTTGGGCTCCGGCCCTCTAAGATTCATAGTAAAACGCCATCTTCTGAGACTTCATGGGCTTAGCTATGGTTGAGGGTAAACCGGCCCCTCCTGGGCGGTTTATACTCAATAGTTATATCCCCAACACACTACTTATGCATGTAAGTGAAGGTGATGGTGTAGCTTATCTATTCCAGGAGAAAGAAATTGATAATAATCCTTGACCGATACATGTAAGTCTAAGTGGTCTGAGCAAAGGCATTAATCCATAATTATTCAAGAGAGAGCCTGTTCTAGCTCAAATGCTGCCCAATAATAATATAATGAATTATATCACCATAGGATCACCCACCTAGACTAGAACCAACCTACAAACTTATTGTTACATATGTAGTCCATCCTTAATCAAGGAACACATACCATAACTAACTAGAATAAATGTCAGCAAATAAGAATGAATTGGTTTTTTGTTGTTTGTGCAATGTAGACAACAAGGTGTTACCTGCAGTGTAGAAATTTGTGTAGGGAGAAAATATCGTGTAAATTAGGTCATTTGCTTTCGGGATATTACTGATTTGAATCGAATCAACTTGGAACATGAAATTGCCGATCAAGGTAGTCAGAACAATCACATTTTGTGTCGTCATCGTACCCTGCCAGAAGTACCCTCTTGTGATCACTAGACATTCCCTGTGGAAACATCCACTCCAGTGGAGTGACTTCCGGCAGCAGCACCCATCAACAGCACCATCACAGTTTGATTTCCTCTCCCATATGTCCGTAAGAGCTGATAAGAATAGTTTCTCAACTCGGCATCGACAATGTGTCACTAGTAGAAAACCACCCATTAGTCCCGGTTCGTAAGGGCCTTTAGTCCCGGTTCAGTAGCCGGGACTAATGGGTCGTTACTAATGCCACCACCCATTAGTCCCGGTTCAAACACGAACCGGGACCAATGTGCCTCCACGTGGCCGCTCCGCCGAGCCCAGTCAGGGGGCCTTTGGTCCCAGTTGGTGGCTCCAACCGGGACCAAAAGTCAATTTTTTTTACAAAAGTGGCTGCTTTAGGGGTTTTGGGGGTTATTTTTAGGTTGTTATTATAGCTAGCTAATAGAGAGAAGTGTCCTCTCTTATCTTCGTCCTTGGTTTATCAACGCTGCTGCTATGTTCATTGCACCCGCAGATATAACATGCTCATGCATGCTTTGCATCATACATCATCATATATGTATATAATAACAAGTCCTACTAATCATGCATCATCATACAACTTCTACTCGTTATTAATAATAAGTCATACGATCATCATCCTCATAGTCATCGAACCCAACCCTACATAATTGTTCTTAGCACATGATCATCAGTATTAGGTAGGACCTACACCCTTAAGGTAAAATAGCATAAAACAATATAGACCCTGACTCTCCATTATGAAGAATGGCGATCATCCTATCTCCAATTCTTGCCCTTCGCTGCTTATTGCTTCCAAGAAGCTCCTTACGACTATCCATACATTTTTTCCATTCTTTGATTGTTATGTCTCCATTTCTTCTAGAAACCCGGTATGGACAGTTGAGATTCGTAGGACGACCTGGTCGTATGTTCAAAACATGAAGGCTACCATGCGTATACATCAGATGAGGCACACAATCATTCGGGATTATCTGTTGAAAAACATAGTAATAACTTCGTAGTTAGCAATGATGTACTAGTTTTAGAAGTGTGCAAAAAGATGCACGGATGTTGTAATAGTAAAAAATAATCTTACCAGGGTATCTCCATGGTAGTTACCGTAGTTCAACACGTGCACTAGTGGCACGTATTGACCATAATGTTGAGGAGTTTGATTGTAGATATTGTAATTCTCAAGATCAGTACAAAATCCGACAAGATGATTTTTCTCCTGGTAAGTTAATTCGGAGCCTTCGGTATAGTACATTCTGTCTACCATCTTCCGCACATTCTTTGAAGAATGAAAATAAGCTGTCAATGGAGATAAGTTGTCAACTATATATTTTCAAATAAACAATATAAATTACTTAATAACTATGTTTAGCTCACATGATGGAAGAACTGGAGGTGTATCCACAAGGACCCAAATCAAAGGTGTCTCTTGCTCGATTGTAGGATCACCAAGATCCATGGTGACAAGCATACCCTCATCAAGACCATACATCTTGCAAAATGCATCCCAATTTTTGCAACCAAAATGGGTTACACTCTGAGCATTGTACAGCTTTACTTGAAAATCCACACCATGATGGGTACTTAGGATAATTTTTTTGGTTTCGAAACTTTCATGGTCTTCAAAACCCATCCTCTCCAAGACAGAGCGTCTTACAAAGCATGGGATAAGCTAGTCGAATTGGAACAGATGAAAAATACACGTTAAAATAGTTGAAGTCATGCTTAATTACGAAAAAAACTATTGTCGTCGTTGCGTACCGTATGAACATCGCAGGTCTCCTCGAGCTTAATGCTGAAGCGCCGATCTTTGTCCAGCTCAATGAACCTGTCGCACATACCTCGGTCGTCGTGGCACCAGTCGCACTCCCCCGGGCGGTTTTCGTCGTCCGATGAGTACGACATTTCCGGCCTACGTTCATAATTCAAATATTAAACTAGATCATTATTATTAATCACGGGTTGACTATCGATGATCGATGTACGTACGTAGCTCCTCTTTCATTCCCGAATGCATTATTATACCAAATTGTGTAGCACACGGGAATGAAGGAGAACTTATCCAATATGAGCATTCCATAAGCAAAACCAAATCATAAAATAAGCAAAACCAAATCATAAAATAAAGTATAGTATTCAAATTAGAATGCATTCAATAATTATAAGCAAAAGTACATCGTCTCTTCATGTCCGTACATCGTCGAATATTATCACTAATACAACTAGAACCGTAGCGCCCGACGGGTATCGACGCGGGCGGTGGACACCCAAAGATAAGAAACCATCACAGGATCAACTAGAACCTGCCAGGTATTGTCGAACCTCCCCTCCAATGCAACCATGTAGCGACGGACGTGCTCGTCCTCCTCGCTGACACGGTGACGTACCACCTCCGCGGTGTCCGGATGCCTCACCACCGTCACTGGCCCACGCGACCGCCACCAAACAAGGATCGGGTCAACAACGGGCTGCCTCCTCACCAACCTACGTCCCCCGGAAGGTAGCACCTCCCAATACCAACCCGGCGGAGCCCAGTCCCGAACATGGCCCTGATCAAGCAGGCCTCCACCGGCGAGTCGACGATGACGAGGATGCGGGATAGGCATCGCCGACGTCGACGCGGGAACTACTTCTATATATAGTTAAATAAAAGTAGTCTTATTAATTAAATCAACTATCTAGTTCAACTACTAAACACTTACTATAAATAAATAAGTAATACTTACTAAAAACAAACTACTTCATTATATAGTAAAATAAATTAGTTTATTAAATCAACTAGCTAGTTCAACTATATATAAACTACTTCTTATTTTTTTTCCTTTTTCTAAATACTATGAACAAAAAAATCATTAGAATTCTATGAACAAAATTAATTACACATTCTAAATATCACCAAAAAAATCTAATAACAATAATATCACCAAACATGCATATTCAATAATAATATCACCAAAAAAATCTATTAACAGAAAAAAAATCTAACATAATATAAAGAAATTAATTACTACACATTTCTAATCTAACAAAAAAATCTAATTAATCTAACAAAAAAATCTGACATAATATGAACAAATTAATTACTACACATGTAATCTAACAAAAAAAATCTAATCTAATAAAAAAAATCTATGAACTACATATCTAAATTACTACACATCTAACCTAACAAAAAAAATCTATGAACTACAAAAAGAATCTAAAAAAATCTAACAAAAATAAAAAAACTCTCACGTCGGCGTCGAGGCGGCGCGGTGCAGGGGCGACGACGGGCTCGGGGCGGCGCGGGGCAGGGGCGACGAGAACAGCGGGCTCGGGGGCGGCGACGGGGACGGCGGGCTCGGGGCAGTGGCGATGGCTGGCGACGCGCGACGTCGGGGCGGCGGCGCGGGACGAGGGCGGCGATGACGGGGCGGTGCGGGACGCGGGCGGCGATGGGGGCGGCGACGATGGCGGGCTCGGGGCGGCGACAGGGACTGCGGGCTCGGGGCGGCGCGGGGCGGGCTCGGAGGCGACGGCGACGAGGAGCAGAGGCTCGGGGCGAGAAAGAGATGGGATTTGGCGAAAACTGCTATGTCCAGTATATATAGCAAGAGCATTGGTCCCGGTTGGTGGCTGCAACCGGGACTAATGCCACCTTTAGTCCCGGTTGGAGCCACCAACCGGGACCAAAGGCCTCTTTTCAGCAGCCCAAAGGGCGGGAAACGAAGACCTTTGGTCCCGGTTGGAGGCTCCAACCGGAACTAAACGGTGGGCATTGGTCCCGGTTGGAGCGACCAACCGGGACCAAAGAACAGCATTGGTACCGGTTGGTGCCATGAACCGGTACCAATGGACCCGTGTAACTACTTTTTTATTTTCCGCAGCTATTTTTTTGTTGATTCTTCCTGCAGCTGTTTTTTTAGTCCCACCTCGCCAAGCGAGAGGCACTCGCAGCTGTTTATAAGCCCTGAGTGCAGATACGATGACGAAGAGGCTCAATGCTCCTGCACGTTGGTTAGCTTCAATCCTTGCGGAATACGGTAGACTGCACAGAGCTATGTGCAGTGCAGTTGACACTATTCCAAAAGGCTTGAAGCAAATTAATGAGCATTGCGCCTCTTTTTTATTTTTAATGACTTATTACAACTCAGAAATAAAAAGAAACAAATAAATGTAGCAGAAAAGAAAAAAAATATAAAAAACCACTCAGAAATAAATAGAAGAAAAAATATAACAGAAAAGAAAAAAATATAGAAAACTACTCAAAAATGAATAGAAGCAAAAAATAGTTGTGATTAACTGTACTAAAAAAGGAGCATATATGCTTATTTTTAATGGCTTATTACAACTCAGAAATAAAAAGAAAAAAATAAATATAGCAGAAAAAGAAAAAAAACTATATAAAAAACTACTCAGAAATGAATAGAAGCATAAAATAGTTGTGATTAACTGTACTAAAAAAGGAGCATATATGCTTATTTTTAATGGCTTATTACAACTCAGAAATAAAAAGAAAAAAATAAATATAGCAGAAAAAGAAAAAAAACTACTCAGAAATGAGCAGAGATGCGCTTATAGAGGAAATTCAACTTAAATTCATAACGAATTTCAAGAGAAATCCGTATGAATTTATGCTAAATTCTCTATATAAGGGCATCTATTTTACATTTTCAGAGGAGCTCAATAAGGTAGAGAGGGAGGGGCTTATAAACCGGTACGATTCTCCTTCGGTTGGCAAGGTGGGACTAAACTCTGGTCACAACGGGGCCCAACCCTTTAGTCCCGGTTGATGGCTCGAACCGGGACTAAAGGGCAGCCTTTGGTCCCGGTTCAAGCCACCAATCGGGACCAATGGTGTTGGGCCAGGAGCGAGGCCCATTGGTCCCGGTTCATCCCACCAACCGAGACCAAAAGGTCCAGACGAACCGGGACCAATGGCCCACGTGGCCCGGCCGGCCCCCGGGGCTCACGAACCGGGTCCGATGCCCCCATTGGTCCCGGTTCTGGGTTGAACCGGGACTAATGGGCTGGACCGGCCTGAACCATAGGCCCCTTTTCTACTAGTGTGTGTATCTGCCGGCTTCTCAATCACACCAAGGCTCTGACTTTCAAAATTATGCACAAGGATGACACCTCCAGAAAAAGAAACCCGTAAAGTTCATTTCCAACCAAGATGATGGGTCTTATGGTATTAATAACTTCCATAGTCTCCACCGAGATAATATCTCCCCATGTACCAGGCCCCGATTCATAGACTCAAGAGAATGCATGTGTTTCTCTTCTGAAGATCAGGAATAGTTTGAGCAGGCCTGAGAAGCAATCGTTGTGCATGTGCACATCTTCGGCATCAGAGCGCATCACCGCAGCCTTGCAGTATATCGGAATTGAGTCGACCCCCGGTGGAAAATTCATGCGGTGTTGGTGGCCGGTGAGGGGATCCCAAAGGGCGATCTCGCGCAGCAACTAGCTGACTAGGACAGCAAGGCCATGGCGGCAACCCATGAAGTCCTAGTGGGGCACGGGGAATTGCTTGGCAGGTATACGGTCGGGCTGGTCCAGAATTGGAGTGAAGACAGGGGATCGTCCCCATTCTTGGGCAAAGAAGCCGAGCAACAGGGGAATCTTTGTTACGTCCCTCTACTCAATTATCTCGAATCCATGGCGATACAAGGATGAATTGGAGTTGAGGAGGGGGATCAGTTTCCTGGAGAAATAGGGTTCGAGGAGGAAGAAGGGGATTCGGGAGGCTGCATATAATATATAATAGAAAGGCAGAAAAGGCTGTACGCAGTTCATAGTGCAAAAAACATTCATTGTTCATCTTCTTCCACCTCTTGCTCACTCTTTTGTTCTCTTGTGCTCACGTCGCTAGTCCAGATCAGGCAACAACAAAGGAGAAGTATTATAGCTGCAAGTGGCAAACACGAAGCAGGAGACAGGGTTTCAGTATAATTTGGATCGAGAGAAAATTGTGGATCCACGTTGGACGAGCTTTCAAGAATGAGACATTTTTCTCATGTGAAATACTATTCGTGGAGCATATATAAATACACAGACACATTTAGACATGTTAAACACTTGATTTGATTTTAAAGTAGGACGATATTTTGCCTTGTCGCCTCGATCACACTTACGAAAGACCAAAGTAAGCCAGCCCCAAGTAGGCAAACATTTCCTTTGTGTATCTAGGTTTTCCATTCCAGGAATCCAGCTAATTAAAAATAATAAACATGAGAAATTATCGGCGACAAATTTCCAGATACCAAAACACATGTAGTTGTATGCATCAAGCTAGAGATACTTTACAAGTTACAGAAAACATAAGAGGTGGTGTTAAAGGATCATGTAGCAACCAAGCAATAAAGATTAGACTGCACTCTGTCCAAAATATTTAGCAGAGCGTTTTTCTTCTGTAGTAATCATCACATGATTAATGAATAAATTTTCTCAACACTTCCTTTTCATTTTATGCACGAAATCACAGTTTAACACACTCACTTGAAGAAATTACTTTGATTTTTTTAACACGATAAATCACTTTGATGTCAGATGCATTTTCTACCAATAATGACAAATGCATTGCCAACAGCCAGATAATGCAAACATGTTCGTGTGCAGCCTGGACCATGCCAATTTTTGTGACACATGTGCATCAAAGTCAACTGACACCTTAGGATCAGAAGCACATCAAAATGAACTCACAATAAAATACATCAAATTAGTCATTGAAACAATGGTAAACTGGCATAGACTCCTACAGCTTTCATAGAGCACGAATAGTTAACCATTGTGGCTGCTCCATTTCGTGCTTCCTCCTGATGTTGTGGTCTTGGTTGTGCTTTTTTGCCAGCAGAGCCAATGCCAGAAACATGAGATGTGCAACCGTTGCTTTTCATGATGCCGAAACATCAGAGGTGGTAAAGTATCATGTAGCAGGCCAATATTGTGGACTACTGGAGCTTGGTGGTGTGCCCTGTCTGCCACTGGGCCTATGCAAGCATTACCTTCCTCTCCCGCAAGTGGAGATATAAGAAGCATTATCATAATTAAATGACTAGCAAGACTCACAGAAATCAACAATGGATACCAAGAAACAGTGTAAAGTGTTAGAGCCCACTATTCTTTGTTCATCTTTCCGGGATTTTGTAAGAAAAGGAGGATTAAATGTTCATCTTTCCTGTAAGTTCTCACATCACAGAACCAATCATTAATTGGAGCAACTCCGTGAGATACTAACCAGTAACCAGGCAAGGTTGTTGACATTAGATAATAGTATAAAAGAGTACACACGATTAAATCGAACAAATTCCACTTCACAAGCCACAATCCATAAATGTAGAACAAGCGTCGACCACAACACATGCCGCAGCATACACAATGGAAGAATCTGCAGACTACATAGTGGGACACTTTGAGCATCCACCGCACCATACAAAACGGAACAACTTCCTTGCACCGAATAGCCATGTCCGCATCTCAACAACCCGAATTCAACTTTGGATACCTGCAGAACATCACTGTCATCTCAGTCAAACTAATTTATCATGACCACTCAGAAAAAAAATTGGATGATCAACAAAAATAAACATTAAATCTGCCATAGTGCAAATTATACGGAAAACAATCCAGAGCTCAATCATCCCATCATTATTCGACAAACTGATACCACAAATGGAGAAAAACAGTAACAAAACATCTAGTTTGTACTAGGAGATGTATGGTGACATGTTTACAAGATCAGTGACTCGCAGCCAATCATGTGAGGCAAAAAAAAATCTGAACTTTCAAGAGTGTTGACTCATTCCAGATTACTTTTGTGTGCAAAGATATATGTGAGGCTCAGAGTACGATGGGAAAATGTCTAGTGTGCCAAGCTAGTATGTCCAGTACGAAGGAAAATGTAAGCATAGACTATGCACCATCTTATAAATTGGGTAACCAAGCAAAAAAAAAAGAGGCGTATGAAAAGAGAAATTAACTAAGTTGTTTGACCAACATGTTAGCATATCTAGTGTGTTCAAAGTTGCAGATCCGCCCCTTTCCTCCCAACTCTCCTGCCTAGAAGCAGAAGAAGCCCAAACCAAATGAAAATCCAAAGGAAAGTTTAGTCAATGATGGTAAATGAAGCCACATATGTTGCCAGGTCCAAAAAAGAATTATTGTATTACATGTTCAGGGAAAATGCATTTACCCAGAATAATTGTCGAGTGAGTTCTGTACCAGTTATGACCATAAAGCCAAAATAAAATATGCATGGAATGGGAAAGCAGAGTTCCTAAATAAGCATTACATAGCACTACATGAAATTAACAAACTAGTGCTACTCTTCAATAAACACTAGAGCACATGGTATCATGAATTGACAATTTGTTTCTAGATCGATCAATATAAATTTAATTCTCGCAAGGAAAAATAGTGAATAAGAAAACATAAGAAGCCTTAAACTGCCTGCAG
The DNA here is from genome assembly GCA_963921465.1 of Triticum timopheevii. NCBI lineage: Eukaryota > Viridiplantae > Streptophyta > Magnoliopsida > Poales > Poaceae > Triticum > Triticum timopheevii. The sequence continues at coordinate 9,554,992 of OY997272.1, forward strand.
ATGTTCCAATTGATTAATTACTTCAGATGGTTTCACTACTGCAGCTATTGCCATTTTCCAATTTCTAGAAACTCTCTGATGAAAAGATCATTACAAGCACATAATTGTATTTAGCCTTTAGCAATGGCCAGGCATCAAAGAAATATTTGTATCCATGTTCTAGCTTTAATGAAGCCCTCTAATCAGCCATGTTAGGCCAATACTAGGAAATTGGATGACCATAACATGACCAGATCAACAGAGAAACACAAACAAGACATTGTATTGTTATAACTGGAACAATGCTTTCGCAAGAATATACAAAAAGTAACTGGAATGAATATGAGCCAAAACTAATTGCACTATTTACCATAGTTTTAAATAGCGCGCTAAGCATCTTAGCGGCAGACCTCTTCCAAATGCTATAGCGTGCTATAGCGGAGCTATCTATAGCGTGCTATAGCGGAGCTATAGCGCGCTATTTAAAATGTTTGTTCATTTGTTTGGACCAAAGTCTCTTAGCGCAAGACCTTTTGTAAATGCTATAGCGTGCTATAGCGGAGCTATAGCGGGCTATTTAAAACAGTGCTATTTACTTGTCGAAATTATATAGGGGCATTACCTGGAGTACAGAAATTCCTGTAGGGATGAAAGGTGTCATGACATATCTGGTTTCTTTTAACAATATGTTTGATCTGCATCGAGTCAATTTGGAGCGTGAAGTTGCCAATCATCGTGGAGAGAACAACCAAATTTGTGTCCTCATCATACCCAACAAAAAATGCATAACTTATTCTCCTTTGAAGCATCTCATCCAGTGGAATGGTTTTCCGCAGCAACACCCATTCGTCAATGCCATTACAGTTAGATTTCCTATTCCATAATTGGATGGTCAGGTCCAAAAAACCAGCAAGGCCAAGGCCACCATCCGCCATCCGCAAGAGCTGAAGGCACCTGTCATTGGTAACATGGTTTTCCACCGCTGTCTTGATCACAACAAGACTTTGCATTTTGAAATCAAACACGAGAACTTCACCACCACAAATCAACCAGCAAAGTGTATTGCCGACAAGGATGCTGCGGCTTGTCGCAGAAATCCTATTTGCTATGGTCACCGAGAAAATATTTCCCCAAACGCTAGATGCCGAATCATAGAGAGAACAAAATGCCTGTCTATTGAATCCATCGCAGACCAAAACCAATTTAAACGGGCTTGAGAAGCAATCTCCATGGACGTGCCCATCTTCTGCATCAACACAAAGCACAGCGCCATGCCAGGCTGAATTACTCCTCATAGAGTGGGATCCTGGTGGAAAAGCCACGATGTGCTCTTTGCCGGTGAGGGGATCCCACACGATGTCTCATGCTTATTCCTGTCGATTAGGACAGAAAGACTGTGGCTGCTGCCCATGTACGCTTCACCGTTGTGGTAGGGTGTGCTGCTCTTGGGCAGGGAGAAGCGGGCAGCAGGGATGCGGTCAGGCGAGTCCATAACAGGAATGAAGCTTTTAGCATACCCTCTGAAGAAGCCGAGCAGAGGTGGCTTCCGGTGGTGCTTGAGGAACCGTTTGCGGAACTGGGGGTCGTAGACGATGCTGCCCCAGCGCTTGCAGACGGCGGACGCACGGGGGAGCGACGACGGCTTTGGAGGGAGGCGGACGAGGATCTGGATGAGGAGGTTGTCGTCGCGAAGCACCTCGGACACTGGGTCGGCCAGCGGCACAATGCAGCGCAGCCTCCTGCTGTCCACATGCGTCAAGCTGGGAAAGGGATCGGCCCTGGCATGAAAAGGAATGTAATCAACGGACACACATATATGCACATAAGGGCAGCTTCTAGAATCCAACACAGATCTGCACATCCATCCACAATAGCGATAGTACAAAGTAAGTAGTGCACTGCACAAAATTAAGTGGGGGAGGAACATCAGCGGGATCTTACCCTTGGCCTTGGGGAAACTCTGCAGCAGGATCCATCAGCGGCACCATCTCCACTCTCTCTCTCTCTCTCTCTGCCCTGCTGCAAAAGGGGATGAATTTTAGGGTTTGATTAGGAGGGGGAAATCTGGCTAGGGTTTACTACTAGGGAAAAAATAAGATGAGAGGGAATCACTAGTAGATTAGATGGAGAAGGAAGGGAAGGAGAAGTGGTGGACTAACCACGATCGGATCCCAGGGGACGCGGACGGGGACGGGGCAGGGTAAGGACGGCGACAGCTCCAATCCTTCTTTCTCCGGTCCGTCCGCAGCTGAGAGTGGAGAGACTCGGGGGTACGCCTACTAGTACTCTCTAGACAATGGGATGTAAGCAGCTGCAGACTTAGCCTGCCCTGTAACGTTGGCCCATCCAAGCCCAGCCTTGTAGGAGTATGTTCCACTGAGAAAAAAAATCTTCTAAGAAATAACACTGAGATATTTTTTTTAAAACACTGAGAACAACCTACATAAGGGCATCTCCACTGCCGAACCTCAAACCTCCCGCAACCGTTCGGATGGTGGAAGCCATCCAACGCGGGCCTGTATCGGTCAGCAGGGCGGTCCAGATGTGTTTTCTCCCCCAAACCGAAGACAAACATGGGAGGTTTGTAGGAGTCCGGACCGCCTCCAAGCCCGTTTCTGACCGCCCTGGCCAACCAGAAAACCCTCGCCTCTCCTGCGCGTTTTCCGTCAGCGCCGCTCCAAAGCGTCATCACCCGCATTCATGCCCGGCCAGAGCGGACGCGACCACGCACTAGCGCTGGCATTAAAGCGGATCGCTGGCCGAGAGAGCACCGGTGGCACCGCTTTCTGGTGCATGCGACTGCCACACAATCAAGCGACACAACGACTGCCCGTCCGTCCGTCTGCCGCCCACGCCGCTTCCCGGTGCTAGCGATTGCCACGTGTTCAAACAATATGTCGGCCGCCCGTCTGTCCGTCTGCAGCCAGCATTGATGGCACGCGATTGCCGAGGCATCTCCCTGGCACCACCCATCCATGCGTCTGTCGCCTACCATTGCTATAAAAGCCAGTAACCCGGCCATGGCCTCTGTAATCCACCTCTGATCCCTCTCCGCACCACTCCCGCCATGGATCTCTTCCCCGCCAATGCTCTCTGGAACGGGCTGATGTCAGACCAGAAGAAGTGTTGGAGATATGCCCTAGAGGCAATCATGTATCATGATATTTCCTATGTGTTTATGAATAAATATAGTCCTTGGATGTAATCAATGTTACTTGTTTGCAAATATGTGACTTGTCTATGAGATCTTGTGTTATATGATACATCCTAGATTGTCCCTAGTCGCAAGTGACGTGTGGGAACACGTCATGCTAAACTAGCATATGACACGGTATATGGCTTGGTCTCACTAGCCGTGTAGCATTGGATGCTAATCAGATAATATGGACTCGGAAGGATCTGGTCGGATTCGATGTAGTCGAATCCGAGTCGAGATAAGGTCCGAGTCGGACAGACCCAACTATGAGACGCAGCGATATGTCATCTGTGAGTCTCTAGTACAACATACGTTCTATATCCTAAGACCTGAGCTGGCGCATGTACTCGGGATGGTGACAGACTTACTTTGGGCCGACCAAACGCTACTCCGTGACTGGGTACAAAGGTAGGTTTCGGGTTTGTCCACTCCCGTGTTGCGAGACATGGTCGAGAAAGATGGGATTTGCCCCTCCGATCAGGAGAGATATACTCTGGGCCACTCATGTGATCCGACCAGGATAAGCATGGCCATGCGACAAGGATTATGAGATAATCCGGTTTGTGGTCGGTACCACTGGAACGAGAAAGAGGACTGGCTAGCACAAGGATGACAGTCTCGCCTTGAGCCCGACAACATATATCGTGCGGCAAAGGGAACAAAAGTGTGACACGTTGTACATGTTCGCCTAACCAGCTTCATAGTCTGCTTGGTGGTCGGCACGCCTTGCTAGACGCGACTACCAACCATGCAGGTCGGAGGTGATCCGAACTGTGACCAAGCCGACTTGAACCTAAGGGGTCGCGCGCTTAAGGAAAGGAACCTACGAGGTCGGTTCGGAGGACACTAGTCGAATGTGATCCGAGCTGGAGTTGGAACGCGACCGAGTAGAATTTGGCTTTAGGGTCCATGCAAGGCCCAAGTCTTGAGCCTGCGACGGATGCCTATAAATAGTGGAGGTGCGGCACACTTATTCAGTTGATCGCTTCGGCGCTATCACTAGGGTTTGCATGTGTTCGAATAGCCACCTCCCCTCGCCGCCGACTGTGTGATCGGACCTAGCAGTCTGTCGCATGGTGTCCCTCCTGCACGCACGGATACCGTTAGAGGCGGTGCACTTGCGCCGCTCCGGCGAACTTGTATGTGGGATCGGAAGACCGGCTGTACAAGTGATACGTCTCTAACGTATCTATAATTTTTGATTGTTGCATGCTATTATATTACCCGTTTTGGATGTTTATGGGCTTTACTTTACACTTTTATATCATTTTTGGGACTAACCTACTAACTGAAGGCCCTGCCCAAATTGTTTTTTTGCCTATTTCAGTGTTTCGAAGAATAGGAATATCAAACGGAGTCTAAACGGAATGAAACCTTCGGAAGCGATCTCTTTGGAACAAACGTGATCCAGGGGACTTGGAGTGGACGTCATGTAACAGAGGAGACGGCCACGAGGGTGCCCGGCGCGCCCCCTACAGGCGGGCGCGCCCCACCCTCGTGGGCCCCCCGAGCGTCCACCGACCTAATTCTTCCTTCTATATATACCCATGTACCCTGAAAACATCCAGGAGCACCACGAAAACCTAATTCCACCGCCGCAACCTTCTGTATCCACGAGAACCCACCTTCGAGCCTTCGCCGGCGCTCCACCGGAGGGGGAATCGACCATGGAGGGCCTCTACATCATCTCCAAGGCCTCTCCGATGAGTTGTGAGTAGTTTACCATAGACCTTCGAGTCCATAGTTATTAGCTAGATGGCTTATTCTCTCTCTTTGAATCTCAATACCAAGTTCTCCTCGATCTTCTTGGAGATCTATTCGATGTAACTCTTTTTGCGGTGTGTTTGTCGAGATCCGAAGAATTGTGTTACAGATTGCTACAGACTATTCTATTTTTGACAGATTCTGTTTTTCGTGTGTTGTTTGCTTATTTTGATGCATCTATGGCTAGTATTGGAGGGTATGAACCATAGAGAAGTTGGAATACAGTAGGTTTAAAACCAATATAAATAAAGAATGAGTTCATTACAGTACCTTATGTGGTGGTTTTTCTTTCTTGCACTAACGGAGCTTATGAGATTTCCTGTTGAGTTTTGTGTTGTGAAGTTTTCAAGTTTTGGGTAAAGATTTGATGGACTATGGAATAAGGAGTTCCAAGAGCCTAAGCGTGGGGATGCCCATGGCACCCCAAGATATTCAAGGATAACCAAACGCCTAAGCTTGGGGATGCCCTGGAAGGCATCCCCTCTTTCGTCTTCGTGTATCGGTAACTTTACTTGGAGCTATATTTTTATTCGCCACATGATATGTGTTTTGCTTGGAGCGTCTTGTATGATATTAGTCTTTGCTTTCTAGATTACCATAATCATCATTGCTGTACACACCTTTTGGGAGAAGTCCACTTGATTAGAATTTATTAGAATATGCTATGTGCTTCACTTATATCTTTTGAGCTAGATAGTTTTTGCTCTCACTAGTAGAAAAAGGGTCAAACGTGAAGCACATTAGTGCCGGTTTGTATTAGAGCCGGCACAAATGTATACATTAGTGCCGGTTCCAATGGCTAGCCAGGCCCCTCTCATTAGTACCGGTTCGTGGCTAACCTTTAGCACCGGGTCGTGCCACGAACCGGTACTAATGAGAGTGGTGGCAGGATGTTGTCAGTCTGGGCCCCTCCAGCACCTTTAGTACCGGTTCTTGGCACGAACCGGTACTAAAGGTCGTCCTAAATAAACCCTTCGTCCACCCGAGCTCGCTCTGTTCTTCCCCTTTCCCCTCTCCTCTCTGTTCTTCCCCTCTTCCTCTCGAGCTCATCACACATTTTGCCCAAAATTTGTCAAGATTTGAAGGCCCCCATCCATTCAAATGATCACAAAGGTTAGCAACTTTGTCCTTTCATCTCTCATTGCTAGATTAGCTCTTGCAATGCTTTATATAGTTATTAATTTGTGAGTTTAGTAATTTAGGAGGAAATATATATATATGTGCTAGTATTTGATTTATATGCAATTTGAGGTCAAAAATAACACTTAGTTTGCATATGTAGGTGTGGTTTACTTAGTGCCTTCTAAATCTCCGTCGTAACCACCGTCGATTGTCGCACCGTCCCGTCGCCGGCACCACCTTGTGGTGAGCCTCTTGTTCATGAAATTTTATATAAAAAATTGATGTTTGTGTGATTTGGATATATAGTTACTCGTATAATAATTTTCTTACCCGTACGTTGTTTGTTATACATAGTGCCATGGTTTTGATATCCGTGCCCGTCGGCCCTCATCCTTGTTATGATTCGGATGTGGTATATTCTCTTTTAAAACTATTTGTTGCATTTCGTGTTTATGACAAATGATGCCCATCAAGTTGACATAGATATTTTTATCTAGGAGGTATGTGAACCAGAAATTCCAACCGACCCTATTGTCGAGAGGTTAAATTTAGTTGAAAGAGAAACGAGTACTTGAAAGAAAAATTGAAAAGAATTGAGGGGGAGAAGATGGATTTTGAGTTGCATGTTGCCGATGTCGTCGATGATCACAAGATCAAGATGGAGAAAATGCGCTTGAAGATTAGAAAGATTAGAAAATATGCCATCGATGGTGAGGCTTGGTATCATTATGCTGTTGGATCAATTGTTACCTTAGTTGCGATCTTGATCGCATTTGTTGTTGCATTTAATTGCTTTAGCTAGAGAGTTACTTGTTTGTTGCATTTAAGTGTTGTATGAACTTTATGTATGAACTTGTATTAATTTGGTCTATTCGGTGTTGTGTAATGAAGATGAGCCGGCAATGGATGTACGATGACCGATGCTCTCCCCAGTTCGTTGAGGGCGTGCATACTTTTCTGCTTGCGGCTGAGGCAAACAAGCGGGCGGATGGTTTTATGCCTTGTCCATGTGCTGGATGTAAGAATGGTCGCAATTACTCTACGTCAAGAACCATTCACGTCCACCTGTTTGAGTCCGGTTTCATGCCCCACTATAATGTTTGGACCAAGCACGGAGAAAGAGGGGTTATGATGGAAGACAATGAAGAAGAAGAAGACGGCGACAGCTATCCTGTCCATGGGTTCCCTGAATACGATGATACAACAATGGGGGAAGAAGCTGAGCCGATAATGCGGGAAGAAGCTGAGCCGGCAATGCGGGAAGAAGCTGAAGAAGAGGCATCAGATGAGTCCGTTGATGATCTAGGTCGGGCCATTGCCGATGCAAAGAGAAACCGCGCAAGTGATTTCGAGAAGAAGAAGTTGCAGTGCATGTTAGAGGATCACAAAAAATTGTTGTACCCGAATTGCGTAGGTGACAAGAAAAAGCTGGGCACCACACTGGAATTGCTGCAATGGAAGGCAGAGAATGGTGTATCTGACAAGGGATTTGGAAAGTTGCTGGTAATGATAAAGGATATGCTTCCAAAGGACAACTAATTGCCTGAGAGTACGTACGAAGCAAAGAAGGCTGTCTGCCCTCTAGGGTTAGAGGTGCAGAGGATACATGCATGCCCTAATGATTTGAACGCTTGCCCGGTATGTGGTGCATTGCGCTATAAGATCAGCCACGATGAGCCTGATGTCGAGGGCGAGCGCCACAGGAAGAAGATTCCTGCCAAGGTGATGTGGTATTCTCCTATAATACCACGGTTGAAACGTTTGTTCCAAAACAAAGAGCATGCCAAGGCGATGCGATGGCACAGAGAAGACCGTAAGAAAGACAGAAAGTTGAGAGTACCTGCTGACGGGTCGCAGTGGAGAAAAATCGAAAGAAAGTACGGGAAGGAGTTTGCAGATGACGCAAGGAGCGTATGGTTTGGTCTAAGTACAGATGGCATTAATCCTTTTGGGGAGCAGAGCAGCAACCATAGCATCTGGCCTGTGACTCTATGTTTGTATAACCTTCCTCCTTGGTTGTGCATGAAGCGGAAGTTCATTATGATGCCAGTGCTCATCCAAGGCCCTAAGCAACCCGGCAACGACATTGATGTGTACCTAAGGCCATTAGTTGAAGAACTCTTACAACTGTGGAATGGAACAGGTGTACGTGCGTGGGATGAGCACATGGGGGAAGAATTTGACCTAAAGGCGTTGCTGTTTGTGACCATCAATGATTGGCCTGCTCTCAGTAACCTTTCAGGACAGACAAACAAGGGATACCGCGGATGCATGCACTGTTTGGATGATACCGACAGTATATATTTGAATAGTTGTAAGAAGAATGTGTACCTGGGACATCGTCGATTTCTTCCGAGCAGGCATCCCGTAAGAAAGAAAGGCAAACATTTCAAAGGTGAGGCGGATCACCGGACGAAGCCTCGCCACCGTACTAGTGCTGATGTACATGATATGGTCAAGGATTTGAAGGTGATATTTGGAAAGGGTCCTGGCGGACAACCTGTTCCGAAGGACGCTGACGGACGCGCACCCATGTGGAAGAAGAAATCAATATTTTGGGACCTGCCATATTGGAAAGACCTAGAGGTCCGCTCCGCAATCGATGTGATGCACATGACGAAGAATCTTTGCGTGACCCTGCTTGGCTTCTTGGGCGTGTATGGGAAGACAAAAGATACACCTGAGGCACGGGAGGACCAGCAACGTATGCACGGAGAAGATGACATACATCAGGGTCATGCAAGCTACGCTCTTACCAAAGAAGAGAAGGAAATCTTCTTTGAATGCCTGCTCAGTATTAAGGTACCGTCTGGCTTCTTGTCGAATATAAAGGGAATAATAAACATGGCAGAGAAAAAGTTCCAGAACCTAAAGTCTCATGACTGCCACATGATTATGACGCAACTGCTTCCGGTTGCATTGAGGGGGCTTCTACAGGAAAACGTTCGATTAGCCATTGTGAAGCTATGTGCATTTCTCAATGCAATCTCTCAGAAGCTAATCGATCCAGAAATCATACCAAGGTTACAGAATGATTTGGTGCAATGTCTTGTCAGTTTCGAGTTGGTGTTCCCACCATCCTTCTTCAACATCATGACGCACGTCCTAGTTCACCTATGCGAAGAGATTAACGTTTTGGGTCCTGTATTTCTACACAATATGTTCCCCTTTGAGAGGCTCATGGGAGTCTTAAAGAAATATGTTCATAACCGTGCTAGGCCAGAAGGAAGCATCTCCAAGGGCCATCAAAATGAGGAGGTCATTGAGTTTTGTATTGACTTTATTCCTGACCTTAAGCCGATTGGTGTTCCTGAATCGTGGCATAAGGGCAGACTGGATGGAAAAGGCACGCTAGGAGGGGAACAAATAATATGTATGGACGGACATTCTCTCAGTGAAGCACACTACGCAGTTCTACAGAATTCCACCTTGGTGGCTCCGTATATAGATGAACACAAGAATTTGCTACGCTCCAAACACCCGGAGCGGTCTGATGACTGGATTACACGTGAACAAACCAGGAGTTTCGCCAGCTGGTTACAGACACGTACCATGCATGACACCTCTGTTGAAGATGACATGTACTTGCTGTCCCAGTTACCATCTTCGAATATAATGACTTTCAAAGGGTACGAGATAAATGGTAATACATTTTACACGATCGCCCAAGATAAGAAGAGCACCAACCAAAACAGTGGTGTCCGCTTTGATGCAGAAACCAAGACGGGAAAGGAAACATATTATGGTTATATACAGGACATATGGGAACTTGACTATCGACGTGGTTTAAAGGTCCCTTTGTTTCGGTGCAAATGGGTCAATATGACACGAGGCGGGGTAACGGAAGACCCGCAGTACGGAATGACAACAGTGGATCTCAACAATCTTGCGTATGCAGACGAACCATTCGTCCTAGCCAATGATGTGGCACAGGTTTTCTATGTGAAGGACATGTCTACCAAGCCAAGAAAAAGAAAAGATAAGGAAGCGAATTCATCGTACGATGAGCCAAAGCAGCACATAGTTCTTTCTGGGAAGAGAAACATCGTGGGAGTGGATGACAAGATAGACAAGTCAGAAGATTATGAAAACTTTGATGAAATTGCTCCATTCACAGTGAATATTGACCCGAGCATCCTGTTAAATGATGAAGATTTTCCATGGTTACGGTGCAAAGGGACACACGCGAAGAAAAAGTTTCACACCCAAAGATCTTGGATGTGATCGGCTTCACTATCATCACTTTCTTCTGTGTTTCACACCCAAGAGGGAATGTCTGTAATAGTTAGGGTAGTTATGTGTTTTGGCATTTGAAACGCGAAGAAATTTTATGTGCAAACAAATTCTTTTCATGCATTTACTGATTTTTTTCCAGCTAAATGACCCTGAAATTGAAAAGCATTTCAAAATGAACTCAGAAAAGGTTGAAAGTTGGCATGGTATCATAATTTCATACAAATAGCATGTGCAAGAAAGTAGAGAGGGTTACGACAAAAACTGGATGCACTTCATGTACAAAATGGACAATCTCTTTCGAAGTATCAGGGTTTCCGACTATGAACGCCTTCAAGGCCTAGAAGCAAGTCAAGCGGAATTGGCAGTCAAATTCCAGCGGCAGCAGGAGCAGATCGACTCACTTACCCAGCAAAAGGGGGTCTCAGCAGCTGCAACAGCTAGCGGATGATCCAGCATTGGATAGCACCGCCCCATCCATGCCGAGAAGCAGCGTGGGTTCCGCCCCGGACGACGCAATGCTGGGTAGATACCCCATGGATGACATCACGGAGAACACTAACTGCGAGCTACACATCAAAATGAAGAACATATCCATGAAGGTGGCGGACGGCGTTGCTTTTACAAATCCCCCCGAGGCAACCTTCCATTGCAACCCGATTCCAGCGGGCTATGCTCATGTCTTGGTTGATGAGGTGGTGGACCCACCATATTTGGAGCTACAGCTTGACACTCCTGGAGGTGACGACGAGCGCTTTCTCGGAGAGGCCAAACATCGTATCATCCTATGGAAAAAGGATTGCATCATCTTTCGAAGGCCATCGACACCACGTTAGCCGACTCCTCGTCAAAGTCCGCCACCGAGTCAGCAGACTCCCGCTCCTGCAAGTCCACCAAGTCCGGCAAAGTGTCAGGCCACTCCTCCTCCAAGTCCGGCAAAGTGTCAGGCCACTCCTCCTCCTCCAAGTCCGCCACAGCGTCAGACGTCCACTCCTCCTCTGGCACAACCTCAGGCCACTCCTCCTCGTCCAACTCAGCCCCGTCAGCCGTCTCCGCCGCCTCAGCAATCGCAGAAGAGACACCCCGCAGCTATGGTGCGTAGCGGTACGAGTCGAGGTAGTACAGGAAGTACAGGCGGAGGCAAACGATATAAATATGGTCCAAGCCTCACGCCTCTTCCGCAGAGGGCTTATGATAGGTCCGAGGAGGAAATCGCAGCCATATCGAAGGCCGAGGTGAAAGCCCATTTTGCACCAAAACCGCCACCGCCGCCAAGGGAGAAAGTGCCTGAGGAAATGATTGACCAGTTCATTCGTATGGCTCAACCACCAGCTCCCAAGCCTGTTGACACAGACTATGAGCGCCACATCAGGAAGTTAAATCGAGCACGTCTACAAAAGGAGGCGAGCTCGGGATCGAGCAAACAAGAAGCAGTTGTCAAAAAATGCGGGAAAACCATTCCCCAGCTGGGAGAACAGGCGGCGCAATCGATCCCCTCGCTTGTTGTGCCAACAACACGTGACAGTACGCGCGCCCAATATTAATGTGGGCAAACAGTGCACGTTTCCGAGGTGGGCAATGTGGTAATAACGGAGGAGCATATAATGCAGGCTGAAGTTCTCAACATCACTGTTGGACAACTCCTCGAGATCGAGCCCATGCCTGTGCTTAGAGAGGATGAAATAAAACAGAAATATGTCCGGGGCCAACCTTTAGTCGAGCCAGACAAGGTCAAGAACCTCCCAACGAGAATGTCTGAATTGCATCAATGGTACATGAACATTACCAAGATTTCAGATCGATTGTCCCTCATGGTGAATGTCAAGGAGGAGCATTACTTCCATGAGAAAGCTCTGTCCGTTGAGTATGCTGAACTGTTTCAGTTATACAATCAAGACGCACTCCACAAATCTGTCGTCAGTTGCTATTGTCTATAAGTGATTTCTTTCTGTAATTTAAGTCTCAAGCTAGCTATAGTGATCCTTTTGATCAATCATTACCTGTAATTATCCTCACTATATTCTTTTCTGTGGTATTATGCAGGATGAAGATGTATGAAATGAGAAAAGGTGGACGCTTTGGCATTGGGTTCATTGACCCAAACACCGTTAATGAATACACATGGCTAATAAATCCACATCATCAAAAGAACGTAGAGGACAACATGCTAGAGTTCTTGAAGCGCCTCAAATACATGAAGATATACTACTTCCTTACAACTTTGGATTTCACTGGATCTTGTGTATCATTAAAGTTGACACTGGAACAGTTGAAATACTGGACTCACTACTCACAGCAAAAGCTGACTATAACATCTTGTTTGGGATAGTCAACATGTAATTTCAATCATTATTAACTATATATCTCGGCCTATTTAGTTCATCATTTCATGATATGAACTATTTAATAACCCCTTTATTCATTTTCTTTGTCGGCGGGCAGGGCTTGGGCAAGGTTCATCAGCGTCACGGAAGGCGAATGGAAACAAAAGCTTAAATGGTTTCGACCCAAGGTAAGTAATTAAGTAGTACTAGCTAGCTAGCTAGATGCCATCTCTTTAATTATCATGCTTGATTAATTATTATCTGACCAAATTCCATTCTCGTAAAGGCCCTGAAGCAGGCGCAGGGGACTGATCTGTGTGCATTCTGCGTTTGCGAGAACATTCGCATGATGGCGTCCGAAAGGAGCAGATCTCAAAGACAGGAATGGGTACGCTTGTGAGAACACTATTCACAATTTTTACACCATTATCGATATCTAGTCACACAACTAATACACATGCATATTGATCTCCTTCTTAACAGGTCAAAGAGGTGTGGGAGAACCTCCTAGAAATGGAGCACGTAGAAGCACTTCAAGAGGAAATAGCGGGATTTTTGCTCGACCAGGTCATAAATCCGAAGGGAGAATACTATTACCCGCTACTGCCCCCATGAAAACCACTTCCAATTGTCATCGTGCTCCGAAGGCACCAATTAGGCTAATGCCACTGGCTCCGAAGGAAACATGCATATGTAGGAGAAATTGTATATAGCTATACATGTGTGTATGTGTGAATTAATTAATATGGTGGTTTGTGAGACATTGATGATATATATATGCATGATTGGTTCCACTAGAAATTCTATATATATATATATATATATATATATATATATATATATATATATATATATATATATATATATATATGCATAACGTGTACAATGTGTAGTATCGTAAAATACCAGCAAACGAAAAAGAATTAAAATGGAAACACAAAATTAAATGAAAAAGAAATCATAAAACTAAAAACCCCCCAAACCTTATAGTACCGGTTGGTCTTACCAACCGGTACTAAAGGGCTCCAGGCCCCCGGAGCTGGCTCGTGCCACGTGGTTGCCCTTTAGCACCGGTTCGTGCTGAACCGGTACTAAAGGGGGGCACCTTTAGTGCCCAAACTTTAGTGCCGGTTACGGAACCGGCACTAAAGGGCATTACGAACCGGTGCTATTGCCCGGTTCTGCACTAGTGTCTAGTGCTTCACTTATATCTTTTAGAGCACGGCGGTGGCTTAATTTTGTAGAATTTGTTAATATCTCATGATTCACTTATATTATTTTGAGAGTCTTTTAGAACAACATGGTATTTGCTATGGTTATAAAATTGGTCATAGAATGATGGGCATCCAAGTTGGGTATAATAAAAACTATCATAGAAAGTGAATTGGATGCTATGATCAATTTGATACTTGATAATTGTTGTGAGATATAGAGGTGGTAATATTAGAGTCATGCTAGTTGGGTGATTATGAATTTACAGAATACTTGTGTTGAAGTTTGTCATTCCCGTAGCATATACGTATGGTGAACCGCTTCGTGATGAAGTTGGAGCACAATTTTATTTATTGATTGTCTTCCTTATGAGTGGCGGTCGGGGATGAGCGATGGTCTTTTCCTACCAATCTATCCCCCTAGGAGCATGTGCATAGGACTTTGTTTTCAATGACTTGTAGATTTTTGCAATAAGTATATAAGTTCTTATGACTAATGTTGAGACCATGGATTATACACACTCTCACCTTCCACCATTGCTAGCCTCTCTTGTGCTGCGCAACTTTCGCCGGTACCATACACGCACCATATACCTTCCTCAAAACAGCCACCATACCCACCTATTATGGCATTTCCATAGCCATTCCGAGATATATTGCCATGCAACTTTCCACTGTTCTGTTTATATGACACGCATCATCATTGTCATATTGCTCTTTGCATGATCATGTAGTTGACATCGTATTTGTGGAAAGGCGACCTTCATAATTTTCATACATGTCACTCTTGATTCATTGCATATCCCGATACATCGCCGGAGGCATTCATATAGAGTCATATCTTGTTCTAAGTATTAAGTTTTAATCTTGAGTTGTAAGTAAATAAAAGTGTGATGATCTTCATTATTAGAGCATTGTCCTAGTGAGGAAAGGATGATGGAGACTATGATTCCCCACAAGTCGAGATGAGACTTCGGACTTTACAAAAAAAAAGAGGCTAAAGAGCCCACCAAATAAAAAAAGGGGGAAGGCCAAATAAAAAAAAGAGAAAAGCCAAATAAAAAAATGAGAGAAAAAGAGAGAAGGGACAATGCAACTATCCTTTTTACCACACTTCTGCTTCAAAGTAGCACCATGATCTTCATGATAGAGAGTCTCATATGTTATCACTTTCATATACTAGTGGGAATTTTTCATTATAGAACTTGGCTTGAATATCCCAATGATGGGCTTCCTAAAAACTCCCTAGGTCTTCGTGAGCAAGCAAGTTGGACACACACCCACTTAGTTTTTTTTGTTGAGCTTTAATCCATTTATAGCTCTAGTGCATCCGTTGCATGGCAATCCCTACTCACTCACATTGATATCTATTAATGGGCATCTCCATAGCCCGTTGATATGCCTAGTTGATGTGAGACTATGTTCCGCTTTTTTGTCTTCTCCACAACCACCATTCTATTCCACATATAGTGCCATGTCCATGGCTCACGCTCATGTATTGCGTGAAAGTTGAGAAAAAGTTTGAGATTACTAAAGTATGAAACAATTGCTTGGCTTGTCATTGGGGTTCTGCATGATTAAATACTTTGTGTGATGAAGATAGAGCAACAGCCAGACTATATGAATTTGTAGGGATAATTTCTTTAGCCATGTTATTTTGAAAAGACATCATTACTTTATTAGTATGCTTGAAGTATTACTATTTCCTATGTCAATATGAACTTTTATTTTGAATCATTTGGATCTAAACATTCATGCCACAATAAACAAAATTACATTGAGAATTTTTCTAGGTAGCATTCCACATCAAAAATTATGTTTTTATCATTTACCTACTCGAGGACGAGCAGGAATTAAGCTTGGGGATGCTTGATACGTCCCCAATGTATCAATAATTTTTTAATGTTCCATGCTATTATATTAGCCATTTTGGATGTTTATGGACTTTACTTTACACTTTTATATCATTTTTGGGACTAACCTACTAACTGGAGGCCCAACCCGAATTGCTGTTTTTTTGCCTATTTCAGTGTTTCGAAGAAAAGGAATATCAAACGAAGTCCAAACGGAATGAAACCTTCGGGAGTGATCTTTTTGGAACAAACGTGATCTAGGGGACTTGGAGAGGACGTCAAGTAACAGAGGAGGTGGCCACGAGGGTGCCCGGCGCGCCCCCTACCCTCGTGGGCCCCTCGAGCATCCACCGACCTACTTCTTCCTCCTATATATACCCACGTACCCTGAAAACATCCAGGAGCACCACGCAAACCTAATTCCACCGCCGGAACCTTCTGTATCTGCAAGATCCCATCTTGGAGCCTTCGCCGGCGCTCCGCCGGAGGGGGAATCGACCACAGAGGGCCTCTACATCATCTCCAAGCCCTCTCCGATGAGTGGTGAGTAGTTTACCACAGACCTTTGGGTCCATAGTTATTAGCTAGATGGCTTCTTCTCTCTCTTTGAATCTCAATACCAAGTTCTCCTTGATATTCTTGGAGATCTATTCGATGTAACTCTTTTTGCGGTGTGTTTGTCGAGATCTGATGAATTGTGGGTTTATGATCAAGTTTAACTATGAGAAATATTTGAATCTCCTCTGAATTCTTTTATGTATGATTAAGTTATCTTTGCAAGTCTCTTCGAATTATCATTTTGGTTTGGCCTACTAGATTGATCTTTCTTGCAATGGGAGAAGTGCTTAGCTTTGGGTTCAATCTTGCGGTGTCCTTTCCCAATGACAGCAGGGGCAGCAAGGCACGTATTGTATTATTGCCATCCAGGATAAAAAGATGGGGTTTATATCATATTGCATGAGTTTATCCCTCTACATCCTGTCATCTTTCTTAATGTGTTACTCTGTTCTTTATGAACTTAATACTCTATATGCATGCTGGATAGCGGACGATGTGTGGAGTAATAGTAGCAGATGCAGGCAGGAGTCGGTCTACTTGCCACGGACGTGATTCCTATATACATGATCATGCCTAGATAATCTCATAATTATTCGCTTTTCTATCAATTGCTCGACAGTAATTTTTTCACCCACCGTAATACTTATGCTATTTTGAGAGAAGCCACTACTGAAACATATGGCCCCCGGGTCTATCTTTTATCATATAAGTTTATCATCTACTTCTATTTGCATCTTTACTTTTCCAATCTATATCATAAAATACCAAAATATAATTATCTTATCATATTATCTCTATCAGATCTCACTTTCGCAAGTGGCCGTGAAGGGATTGACAACCCCTTTATTGCATCGGTTGCAAGGTTCTTGTTTGTTTGTGTAGGTGCGTGGGACTTTTGAGGAGCCTCCTACTGGATTGATACCTTGGTTCTCAAAAACTGAGGGAAATACTTACGCTACTTTGCTGCATCACCCTTTCCTCTTCAAGGAAAACCAACGCAAGCTAAAGAGGTAGCAACGAGGGAGATCAGACGAGGTGGAGACGATCCACGCGGATGTGCTGCCCCAACTCTTCTTCGACTGCACGGCACTGCGCATCTAGTGGTAATGAACTGTGATCCATCTCCCGTAGCATGATCCTAGTTGTTCTGCGCGTAGGAAAATTTTAAATTGCAGAGGACGCACCCTACCGTGGATCCCAACAAGA
Organism: Triticum timopheevii; assembly: GCA_963921465.1. Taxonomy (NCBI): domain Eukaryota; kingdom Viridiplantae; phylum Streptophyta; class Magnoliopsida; order Poales; family Poaceae; genus Triticum; species Triticum timopheevii. Next base: position 9,572,438 of record OY997272.1, read on the forward strand.
AGGAGATGCCCTAACACCACATATAGGGTACGGTTAACAGGAACGTCTACCACATCAGCTGAAATTGCATCCAAAATTAAGATGATTGAAATTCCTATTAATTTTGCGCATATCCGTACAAAATTGAGATGTTTGAACTGGCACCGAACTCTATGCTCTATTATATCGTTAAATGTATTTATAATTTTTGATTGTTTACTGTTATTATGTTATCACTTTGGAATATTTTATATAATTTTTTGACTAAACTATTAATTTAATGCTCAGTGCCCGTTCCTATTTTCTGCATGTTTTTGATTTAGCGTGAAAATATCAAGGAAGTTCAAAATAGATGCTGATTTAACACGATATAATACAAGGGCGACTCCAAGGTGTTTCAATTTTCCTGACCCAAGATCTTGAGTTTTCGCCCTGGAGAAAGTCTGAGTTCACCCAAAAACAATTCCTTCAATAAGGTCGTTGCCAGGTACAACCAATAAAGGCCAGAATTTGGGTTTTAACCCTGGGATTCAAGACTCGGTACTCGGGAGGCACCACCGAACATGCAGTCCTCCAGTGTTGCCGCCCCCGCTTGTCATGGCTGCAGTTGTAAGTCACCAACACAATGAGCAGCGGATCGTCATCTTTTCCCCATCCATTGCGAGTATTCCCTGGTACATCAGTGATAGTAGACGATCTCTGACTCAACACAAGCATGCGAGATAAGACCTTCAGAGCCTAGTGATCTTCAACAATAACCTCTGTGCATCCCCGTGTCCACAGCTTGGAATTGGGGCCATGGAGGTGCCGATGCCGATGTTTCCAAGGTGGTGACAATATGTTGTTGACAACCACCAAACACCTGAGCATGCAGCCTTCTATAGCGTCAGTGATGCATCCACATCAGAGGCGCGTGTCATGGCGGATCAGTAGACAGGAGGCAGTGTCCTTGGGTAGCACGAGAAGACCGGACCTTGTGATGGTGCAAATAGGTCCGGCAGGACCTCAAGAATGTTGTTTGTTCTACAGGTTGGTTTTCTAAAAACAAAAAATTAAAAGCTCATGGAGTGCCTAGTCATTTCAGGGGTGAACACTAAATTTCTTGACCTATCGTAAAAAGGAGAACGACAGTCAGTGAGCTTCCTCCAGCTTGTAGATTGGTGAAACCAAATTCCGCTTTGAAAACGTGAGAAAATGGAGGAGAGAATGACCGCTGCCCCAGCGATTACATGTGAAGTAAGGGGCGGAGATTACTGGTCTAGCAAGCAAATGCGGATCCAACTAAGGTACAAGCGAAGGTGGCCTCAGCGATCCAGAGCCTGCTCACCAGAGGATTGGGGGATTGGGCCCGTCGATTAGATGCCTGGGAGGCAAATCTTGGAGAGGGAACCGCAAAGATGCCGAAAATGTGAGATGGAGCACTGCTTGTTAGTTCTGATTGCATATAAGCGACCGGCTCAACTGGTTGGGGGAGTGAGACTAGCTCAACTGGTCGGGGGAGTGGATGTACAAACCCAACACCTAGGTTCAAATCCTCACGGAGGGGAATTTAGATTCCTAATTATTCTTGAGGACCAGACTTTCCTGGTAATCACGCATTTATTGAGGACTAGGCTCGGTGCATAACCGACATTAAAAATTATAGAACTCATATTTAAAAGGCCGTATGCATCCCTAGTTGGTGCAGAGACCGGGGAAGTGAAATTGTCCCCCATTTTAAGGGTTGTAACCATAATTGCTACCGAGCGAATAGGTAAGGCGACGCGAGCCCCCGGCGACGCCGCTCATCGGAGGGTGGGCGAACGGTTCTAGGCGCTAGCTTGTGACCCCGGAGATGATGAAGACGAGAATGGGGAGTCGGCCGGCACCTCCTCGCCGGCAGTGGCATCTCCAACGCCATCGGATACGATCTCCGAAGCGTTCAAGGTAGGACACTGGGAGGACGACATTGCACTGATTGTCGACTTGGTGATCCCACAGGACAATCTGGCATGGATTGGTTTGGCCAGGACGGAGAAGGTGGAGATAGCCCAGCGAGTGGCTCAACGGAGGACGTCGGCGATGGTGGCACGGACCACTGCCGAAGGTACGTCTCCCTCCCTTAACACTTGGTGATTTCTTCGGATCCAATTGGACTATGGTTAATCATCGCCGGAAGAAACGACGGCCGTCAGTGGAGAAGCCGCTGGCGTCCGGCGAGATCTTGATCAGCGAGGCAACTCATTGTCGTTTGAATTTTCTCCTGGGCCAATGTGGGCCAGTTTCAGATTCTGCGGTAGTGGGCCTCCAAGGCTCTGTGTATGAGGCCCAGAGGGAGGTGCAGACCAGCTCCCTGGTTGGGGTTTCTGTCTATACGGTGCATGGATCGGGTTGCGACCGGGAAAATGCTCTCGCACGTACATATCCGCTGGGGTTCAACCGGTGATTGCTCGTCCTGGTTATCCCTCATTGGCCAATGGCCGCACCGCGAGGATCAGCGGGAATCCTCCGTAGCCGGTGACTGCAATGGCGAGCAGGGGCTCGGGCCAGCAGCCGCCGCCACGGGCAATGCCGCCCCTGGCGGACGCCCAAGCGCCGCAGGGGGCGCTGCCATAGGGTGGTGGTGCGCTGTCCTAGAAGGAGCAGCAACAGCCACGCACCGGTGGGGCGTCGATCCAGGGCGGTGGTGCGCATCACCAGCAGCAGCAGCCGTGCACCGGAGGAGCACCAGTTCAGGGCGGTGATGCCGACCGGGGCCGTGAGTACAGCCAAGGCCGGTTCAACGGCCTGACTGATAGCGGCAGAAAAACCCTGAGGGGCAATGGGGAGATGACATGTACGGCGCGTATGGCGAACGGCAGCATCGAGGTTCATCATCGTCGAGTGGTGAACATGGATATGCTATGTACAATGGCGGTGGTGCGGGTCGAGGATACCAGGTCCTACTGGCACTTTCGTGGAGGGGGTAGCTAGGCCGAACCGCCACTGGGGTGGCTACCACAGATTTCGCGGCGGGCGTGAAGTGGGCAGGCGGCCTCCTCCACCACGGCCTCCAGCGCCGCCCGCGGAGACGACTGTGGCCATGGCTACAGTCGTGCCTCTGACTACGAAGGTACCAGTTATGACAGCTACGACGCCGGTGATGTTGGAGGCCGCTTTGAAAACGGTACATGCTTTCGTGAATGTGACTACTACCGGGGCCAAACAGGTGGTGGCTAAACCCCAGGACGCTAGTGAGGACAAGGGGTCTGAGAAGTCCGAGGGTGAACGAGCGTTCAAATGGGCGCGAAAGGAAGAAAATTTGCCATGTTACCGGTGTGGTGAACCAGGGCATTTTTTTGCAGAGTGTACCTCGGACCTATATGATAACTGTCTCAAGCCAACGCATACGTCTGCAGAGTGTCCACTTCTTCCACGACCAAAAACGGTGGTTAATATTTACGGGGTTTGCTGACAGGAGTTGATGTTTTTCGAATCACCAGATGTATTCTAGACCACGCAGCCCTTGGACAGTTCTTTTCCGGGCATTGTGAGGGTGACAAATGGAGTCATGACCGAGGCACAGATTGTGTAACATCTGAGAGAGCTTGCACCAGAGAGATTTCCTGTGAGGCTCGAGGAGCAGATTTTACAAGGTGGAGTTTCCCACTAGAGAGGATCGGCACCATATTCTAAAGTTCGGTATGTGTAGAGTGCCGAGTACTAACATCATCATGGAGTTCGATGAACGGAAACAAAAAGAGCCACAGGGCACACCTTTATCTCAGATATGGGTCCATTTCTCAGGTGCACCCGCTAAGCCTCTGAATAATTTTCTGGTCACATGGAGATTGGGATCTCCTATTGGCAAGGCTGAGCAGGTTGACATGTCTTTTACCCGTGCACATGGTGTAGCGAGGTTACTGGTCAGTGTGATTAATATTGAGTTCGTGCCCGATGTGGTCAAGTGGACTCTTGCCGGGATCACTTATGATCTAAATATTGAGTTTGAGTATAGACCTATGTTCCAAGAGGTTGACGGGGAACAGGACATGGACACCACCAAGGGGGATTGGGCACCGGGGAATCAGGATAAGGGTGCAGACCGTACACCTCGGGAGGCGGCCAAGGGGACTGATTCATCTATGACACCGGTGAACACTTTACGCTTTGGTTCCTTTGGGGCATCTTCGGCTCCTAGTCGTTTCTAGAGTAACAGAGTTCAGATAGATAATCTAGCAGAACATGAGCTGCCGCCGCTGATTTCAGATGGTTGTTTACTTCCGACTGCAAACACACAAACTCGGGAGAGCTCCAGTCCTTTTGTGGTGCCGCCATGTTCTGCAGATGTCGGGACCGAGGGGAGGACGGGGCAGGAGGCCCTCTCTCTTCCTCTTCCTTGAGGGTTGCTGCTAGGTGCGCAGAGAGGGTCGTCGAGGGGGGTGGAAGGAGGACCTCGTCCCGGCCTCTCCCATGGCGCCACCTCCCGCTTCTCCTGGTGTGCCATAGAGCAGGGATGCCGCGCAGGTGGCTCGCAGGTCCCTATCTCCAGCCGCACCATCTGGTGATCTTTCTTCGGCCGTCGCGCCCCCCATCTCCTCACCAGCCTTGACGGGGGGGGGGGTGGGGGCATGAGCCCAGGGATCACGCACCAGGGAGAGGACAACGGAGGAGATTGTCGCTTTCGATGGGATCATTGATTCGGAGACGGCTGGCAGGCGTGTCAGCAACTGGATCCAAGAGCAACCTGATGAGCATGACTTGCAGTTAGGGCATGCCATGAGGGCCGCCAAGTTTCGAGATTTCGAGACAACTACAGTTATGTCTTTTAATAACAGTTGTTCACTTCTGCAGTTCTCCAAAAATGAAATCATCGCTAAAGCACACGACTTGGGATTTTCACTTGGTTCGAATGAGAAAAAAAATGCTAAATCTATCAATGACCTTTTAGACTTAGAGGCGGAACGAGCTTCTGATATTATCCATAACATCGCTACCGTAAAACCCATGAGCGAGGCTGACATGAAAAACCTAGGGATGTCAGCTCTTGAGAGTTTCTGTAATGACCTCTTGCCTACTTCGGAAGCCGAGGTAGAGATAGAAGTGTCAGAGGATGAGGCTATTGTAGAGCCAAGAGATAGATGGTGAGGTTTCAATGCTTCCCGACAATAAAGAAACGAAGGTTGATGTGGATAGGCCAAAGCATTCCTAGAAAAGGAAGGTATATCCTACTTCGGCGGTTCGTAGAAGTGCTAGAGTAAAACTAAAGAAAAAATTCATGATTATCTATGAAGGGATTTTTTTTAGGAATAGCAGAGGTCTAGCTGACTTGGCTAAAAGAAGGTTCCTTGTAGAGACATCGATGGAAAAACGAGTAGACTTTATTGCTCTTCATGAGACGGGAAGAGATAATTTTACCTCACAGTTCCTTGGAACTTTGTCTGGTGCAATCGACTATGATTGGCACAGCTTACCACCCAGAGGACGATCCAGTGGGATCTTGGGGTAAAGTGTGAAACTCTAGAAGTGCTTAATGTGGTTCCGGGGATTTTGCGGTTCAGTTTCCTGCGAGATCGAAGTTAGACGGCTTCCGTTGGTCTTTGGTGGCTGTGTATGGAGCAGCCCAACCCGAACTAAAACCTGACTTCCTAGCAGATCTGGTTCGGATTTGTCGGGACGAAAGACTTCCCGTCCTAGTTGGAGGGGATTTTAATATAATCAGAAGAAGAGATGAGAAGAATAATGATAATTTTGATGGGCGTTGGTCCCTAATGTTCAATAGGATTATTGAGAGTCTCAATCTACGAGAGATTGAACTCACAGGTAGACAGTACACATGGGCGAACACATTACCTAACCCAACTTATGAAAAGTTGGATAGGGTGCTGGCAAGCCTGGAGTGGGAGCAGAAATATCCACTAGTGTCGGTGCATGCGATGTTGCGGGCAATCTCAGACCACACACCATTGCTAGTAGATTCCGGAGACGCAACACATATTGGTAACAAAAACACTTTCTCTTTCGAATTGAGTTAGTTCCGAAAAGAAAACTTCTTGGCCATCGTAGCACGAGAATGGGTGAAGCCTGTTTTGCGGGAGATCTAATGTAGAGCGATGGCAAAACAAGATAAGGCATCTACAACAATTTTTATAGGGTTGGGCCAAAAATGAGAGTGGGATTTACAAACAAGAGAAAGATGGACTCACCCAGCTGATAGAGGCTTTGGACCTAAAAGCATAATTAAACCTGCTAGATGTGGTGGAACAAGCCACAAAATCCGAAGCTGAGAAAATCCTACGTGCTCTTCTTAGAGAAGAAGAACTAAAATGGGCCTTGCATGCTAAGGTTCTCTAGGTTGTCCAATGGGGTGACAATACACAATTCTTTCACATGATCACGAACGGGAAACATCGGAAGCAGAGGATAATCCAACTTCAACAGGACGAGGGGACCGTGGTGGGCCATGAGAACCAAAAGTTCTATATATCCAACTATTACATGATTCTTTTTTGAAATCTTAGGACCGACTCTAACTATTGCAAGCAGGTGGGCATGCCCATGATAGGCATCCATGCTCACTTTGAATGACTTCCGACATCGTAAGCGCGTTGCGACATGTATGGCCATTTATCGTCTTTTTTCACCGGGAAAACATAGAAAATGCATAACTTGTCAAAAACCCAAATAACACTACTAGGGAAAACCCTAGTAGTAGCGCGGGTTTTGAGGGTAGCAGCAGCGCAGTTGGCCGCGCTACTAATAAGGCGCTACAGCTAACTCATAGTAGTAGCGCGGACCTTACCCGCGCTACTACTGTTGACGATATCAGCAGCGCTTTTTAAGAACGCGCTACTATTACCTATCTGTAGCGATTTCGCCATCCCTCGCTACTGCTATATCTTTCATCATTTTCCCAGTTCCGCTTTCCCTTTCAGTTTCCCCTTTCCCTTTCAGTTTCCCTTTCAGATACTAGATACTAGGTACTGCTAGTAGATATCAAATTCATAAACCATTACTAGGTAGTACTCCCTTCGTTCCAAATTACTCGTCGTGGTTTTAGTTCAAACCACGACGAGTAATTTGGAACGAAGGGAGTACTAGATAACAATTTCATGCATAGTCAACATGCATCCTCAAGCAGTACAAGGTCATATCAACACTACTAGGAAAAGTGCTATAGATAGGATTGATACTAATGGCGCACCGTGGAGGTAGTGCGCCACTACTATATACTAATGGCACACCTGTTGGTGATGCGCCATTAGTGTGGAAGACATTAATGGCGCACCAGAGACATGGTGCGCCACTAGTATTAATTTTTTTTATTTTTCCATACATACTAACTGTGCATCAGGTCGAAGTGCGCCATTACTAGTTAGAACTAGTAATGGCGCACCAGGCAGACCGTGCGCCATTACTGTATTTTTTTTATTCTTTTTTTTGCAAAACTACTAATGGCGCACCATTTCACAGTGCGCCATTACTAGTTTAAACTAGTAATGGCGCACTATGACCCGGTGCGCCATTAGTATATATATTTACTTTTCTGCAAAACTACTAATGGCGCACCACCTGCAGCTGCGCCATTGGTAACCAGGGTTACTAATGGCACATTTGCTGTTGGTGCGCCATTAGTAACCTGGGACCCCAACTAGATATTTTGGACAGCCCCACACCTACCCACTCACTTTCCCCACTTCATTCCCTCCACCTCCTTCTCCAAGCTTTCGGCTGCCTCCTCCTCCTCACCTCATTTCCACCATAGATTCATCAAAATTAAGTGGTGAAATTACCTTTTTTTGATAGGTAAGTAAGGGGAAAGCTATCTTCATGATGTAGATCTACTTTTTTTTCTCCCTAGCTCGCTCCAACAACGTGCACATGCACTTTTTGTGGCCTAGCTAGATCTATGTATGTTTGTGGTGTTGCTTGTGTTTGTGGTGTTGCATATATGTTTGTGTTTGCAGGTACCGGTATTTGAAATGCGATAGTTGCCAATATTTTGCTGGTATGTTGATTCATTTCCGTTTCGGCGAGAATTTTGGCACTATGCATTCTTTTTGGTCCGATTTTTAGGGAAGGTCATGCCAAATTTTTTCTTGGTTCTAAAATATCGTTTTGCTCTACCCCGCAGGCGACCATGGTCCGCATGATGACCGTAGGCATCGTGAATAGGTTTTTGAGCTCCGCGAAGGCCGAGATGCTTCAAAAGAACGAGACGGAGATAAGATGTCCGTGTCGAAGATGCAAGCTGAAGAGCCTTATTGCGGACCCGGATTTCGGGCAGGTGCGGGACCACCTGCTCTTGCGTGGTTTCATGGATGGCTAGCGGTGGCAAGGTGATGAAGATGACTATGAAGTCGTCCATGGGGGCCGGGCAAGAAATGAGGAAGGGCAACAAGACAAGTACCACCGCGGCGAGGGCGGCCGAGAAGACGAAGAATCTCCAGGACATGATCACGGCGGTGCTGTACACAGTCATCATGTAGAAGATGTCATACATTATGATTAGGAAGATCAAGACGAAGGGCATGATCATGAAGATGAAGATGCTGGAGCAGACAACGATGGAGGCTGGGTGCAGGACCCTCATATTCAAGAGCTGCATCTCAAGCAGATGGATAACGCAAGAGCTGCCGCCCGAGAGAAAGCCAATCTGGATCAACTGGAGATCGACGCGGTTACTCCATTGTATGAAGGATGCATGACCGAGGATACCCGCCTGAAAGTAACGCTCATGGCTCTGGAGATGAAGATAAACATAAAATGACCAACGCATGCTTCGACGAGAACATGTCATTCTGGCACGAACATCTTCCCAAGGGGAACAAGTGTCCGACCAGTTTCGAGGAGCTGAAGAAAATCGTGTGTCCTCTGGATTTACCGCACGTGAAATACCATGTGTGCATGAACAATTGCATCATTTATCGGGACGAGCAAGCGGAGTCTACCATATCTCCGGTGTGCGGTGTCACTCGATACAAGAAGAGGAAGAAAGCTCCTCGAAAATCGGTGTGGTATTTTCCGATCACTCCTTGTCTGCAGCGGTATTTCGCGGACCCTAAGGTAGCAAAGCTCCTGTGTTGGCACGCGGATAGGGAGGAGAAGAAGCGGGAAGATGACGGAAATGATCCGGAGATAAATAAAAAAGACAAGATGCTGAGTCACCCTAAGGATGCGAACCAGGGGCAAGCGTTGAACTTCGAATACCCAAAATTTGGGAAGGATCCAAGGAACATCGTGCTGGGCGCGAGCACCGATGGAGTCAATCCGTTTGGCAGCCAGAGAAGCACACATAGCACCTGGCCTATGTTTGTGTGGATGTACAACCTTCCCCCCTGGTTGTGCATGAGGAGGAAGTACATTCACATGAGTATGCTAATTGAAGGGCCGAAACAACCAGGGAACGACATCAATCTGTATCTGGGGCTGCTGAAGGAGGAGCTAGACACGCTGTGGAAAACGCCAGCCAATACGTGGGATGCCGCAGAGAAAGATTATTTCCCTATGAGAGCCGCACTGCTCACGACGGTGCACGACTATCTCGGTTACGGATATCTCGCAGGGCAGGTAGTCCACCGATTTTCTAGATGTGTAAGGTGCATGGATGACACAACGTATCGCCAGCTAGATAGAGATCCCGGGTATTTGAAAACCATGTTCATGGGACATCGAAGGTGGCTTCGCGACTTTGACCCGTGGAGGAAACGCAAGGATCTGTTCGATGGTGAAACCGAACCCCGAAAACGCCCGTGTACGAGGAGCGGCGAGGAAATAGATAGCTAATGAAAAATTGGAAAGACTGCCCACTGCCGGGAAGGAGGCAAAAGGCACCAGAGCCGGCAAAGAAGCGAAAGGCGCCAGAGCCGCTGCTGAAGGTATGGAAAACGAGGTCTGTTTTCTGGGACTTGCCATACTGGAAGATCCACCGTGTGCCTCACAGCCTTGATGTCATGCATATCACGAAGAACGTGTGCAAGAGTCTGCTTGGTACCCTACTCAACATGCCAGAGAGGACCAAAGATGGGCCAAAAGCAAGGGCACACTTGAAATCAATGGGCATTAGGTAGGAGCTTCACGCTAATGATGATGATGATGATGATGATGATGATGATGATGATGATGATGATGAGGCGAAGCAGGACACAGAAAGTCGTCGCAAAGGCTAAAAGGCCAAGAAGACCGGAAATGACTACCCTCCCGCGTTCTTCACTCTAAGTCAGGAGGACATCGAGCAGTTTTTCACCTGCCTCCTTGGAGTAAAACTTCCTTACAGTTACGCGGGGAAGATAAGCAGATACCTAGACCCAGCGAAGCAGAAGTTCACCGGGATGAAGTCTCACGACTGTCACGTGCTGATGACGCAGATACTTCCAGTTGCAATCCGTGGGATCATGGACGTGCACGTCCGTGAAATGCTATTTGGCCTATGCAACTTTTTCGACGTCATCTCTCGGAAGTCGATTGGCGTGAGGCAACTCAGAAGGCTACAGGAAGAGATCGTGGTGATACTATGCGAGCTTGAGATGTACTTCCCGCCCGCATTCTTCGACATTATGGTGCATCTGCTGGTCCATATCGTGGAGGATATCATCCAACTCGGGCCGACGTTCCTGCACAGCATGATGTCGTTCGAAAGGATGAATGGTGTCATCAAAGGATACGTTCGCAACATGTCACGTCCAGAGGGAAGTATAGCCAGGGGCTTTCTGACCGAAGAGTGCATCTCCTACTGCACGAATTATCTAGGCATTGAGAACCCCGTTGGTCTGCCCGTCAACAGGCACCTTGGCAGGCTCGCTAGATGGGGTCACCGTGAGGGTCACCGCGAAATGCATGTCGACTTCGAGGGTCGACTCGCCGACTTTGAAAGAGCAAACCTAGTCGCGCTACAACACATAGACGTGGTCGATCCTTGGGTGGTAGAGCACAAAACCTTTATTGAGAAGACGTACAATGACCGAGGCCAACAGAGGACGGACGGAGATATAATCAAAGAGCACAACTCATGTTTCACGCGTTGGTTCAAGCAGAAGCTTCTGTCGTACCCTTTACATGAGGATTCTTCCGCGGAAGAACAACTCATATTCGCCTTGTCACAGGGCGCTGAGCACAACCTGATGACCTATGAGGCGTACGATATCAACGGCTACACATTCTACACCGAGAACAAGGACATGAAGAGCGATGGTTATCAGAACTCCGGGGTAACGATGGAATCCTACACCGACAACGACAAGGACAGATACTACGGAAGGATCGAGGAGATCTGGGAGCTGAGCTACGCTGGAGAGAAGGTCCCGATGTTCCGTGTCAGATGGGCCAAGAGCTTCCTAAAAGAAGACTGGTATTTCACCACCATGGTTATACCCGAAGCTAAATCCAAGACCGCGGGCGCAAACGTCACGGCGAAAAATGAGCCATGGGTACTGGCTTCCCAAGTGGACCAATGCTTCTTCATTACCGACCCGTAAAAGCCCAGTCGTGTTGTCGTGAGGAGAGGCAAAAGGAAAATCATCGGAATGGATGGAGTAGCCAATGAGCAAGACTTCGACAAGTACGGCGACCCGAAGATCGAACATGACGACGATGATGAAGTAGCAGTACACACCACAAGAAGAAGCAGGACCACCGTACCTAAAGGACGTCCATTCCACAGAAGAACTCCATTTGCAAAAAAGAAGGGCAAGAAGATTGTGAACAGATAGCTAGCTAAGATCGATTGTATTTAAATCGTAGCCTTCATTTCTCAATTGTATTTCATGGGCACTTTTTGATATCATGAATATTTTAAATTTCATGGGCACTTTTTGAATTCATGAGGACACTCGATCTCGATCCCCCTCCATCTTGATCTGGATTCCCCCTCCATCTCGATCTCGATCCCCCTCCATCTCCATCTCGATCCCTCCCCCGCTCCAGCGCCACCGACGAGCACCCCCCGCACCCGCCCCCGCTCCACCGCCGCCGACGAGCACGCCCCGCACCCGCCCCCGCTCCACAGCCGCCGACGAGCACCCCCCGCATGCACCCTCCCTCACTCCACCGCCGCCGACGAGCACCCCCCGCACCCTCCCCTGCTCCACCGCCGCCGCCGATGATATTTTCAAATAAAAAATTTGATGATATTTTTAAAAAAATGATTACTGTTTTTATAAAAAAATATTACTATTTCATATTCATATTCATTTTTAAAAAAATAATAATAAAAAAGTGTAGACTACAATTGTTGTTAAACAACAATTATTACTGTTTGTATAAAAAATTACTGTTTCATATTCATATTCATATTCATTTTTTAAAATAAAAAAAATCTTACTTATGGCGCACGGGTGGCTGGTGCGCCATTGCTATCTAAAAAAACATTCTAATGGTGCACCGCCTGGTGGTGCGCCGTTAGTAATCTTCCCCCATCCATACACTTCGTCCCTCCCTCGTCCCTCTCCCTCTTGCCAGATCGACACTTCCTTCCTCTCCCTCCACTGCGCCGCTCCCTCCCTCCACCGCGCCACCGCCGCTGCCCCGACCCACGGCGCGCAGCCGCCCACGCGCCCCCGCCGCCTCCCTCTCCCCGTCCTCCCCCTCGAGCGCCGCCTCCCCCTCGAGCCCCACCTCCCCCACGAGCGCCGCCTCCCTCGCCTCCCTCGAAACCCTAGAAACCTGCCGGAGATTTGGAGCCTCGGAGCCGCCGGAGACTTGGAGCCTCAGAGCCACCCCACGTCCACCAGGAGAGGAGGCCCCACGTCCACTAGGAGAGGAGGCCCGCGACCTCCCCGCCGTCTATCCCCGCCTCCCCCAAGCTCGCTGTCTCCGCCCTCCGTCATCTCCGCTCCGGCCACCACCTCATCGTGGTCAGGTAACCCTCCTCCCTCTGCCTCACTTTTTTGTGTGGAGTTGAGTAGTGTGATGGTGGGTTTCTTATTATTGCGCTGTATGTAGAGTATCGTGTTGATTTTGGTGCCAGCGTTCGTGTAGTACTCTGCATTCATAAATCTATGAGCTGAGATACATATCGCTAACATTGTAGTGTCTATCTGAAGAGACTAATGTTCAGTATTGAAACTGACAGCATAGCATGGATGGAATTCACTGCTAAAAATCACCTCTCGAATTTAGTGTGGTATTTGTCCATGGTATTGAAACTGATAGCATAGCATGTATTTGTCCATGGTTTGTATCATGCATACTGGATTGTGAAAACCATTAATTTAATACTAGTATTTTTTGATGCAAAGGGTTCTCATCAGTGACACAGTTTTGGTCAATCATTGTCTTGAGGTTGCCAGTGGGGAAGTTGTTTCTTCCCAGCGAACCCTGATGGACTGGTCGTGAATAGCTGTTGTTGAAGAGTGAATGTTGGCCTGTCGAATCTTTTGACCTCGGGTTGGGCTTGATTGGTAGAGTATTAGAACTGAGAAAAATGTACAAATGTTAGGTTTGATTAAGGCTAGTAAAGATGGAGTATGGCTGCTGGGTAATCTGTATTTGGCTGTATAGTCCTTTTTCAATGTGTTTTGTTCTCCTTCGCTCCTGTTTTTTTCGGTTATGAGCTCTCAATACTTGTGTAATATGATTGCTTTTGGGCTGTTTGAAGACATGTTGAATCGGGTTTATGTGTTATTTAGGATGAACTTCTTGCACTGCTGTTTAAGCCTAAATATATTGCTGCTGTTACTTTTATGTATACATATTGTTGGTCCATTTCATCCATGATGTCTTTTGGGCTGTTTGAAGACTCTGTTATGTAGGTTGAATATTTCTTGCACTGCTGTTAAAGATGTTACCAGTCACATTTCTGTGTCCACATTGTTTTTGTATGTAATTAAAAATGTCAAATACACTACACTGGCTGTGACAATCTGTAACTTGCTTAATTTGGATGAGTTTTTTGTTCTTCATTATAGTGTATACATCTAATTCAGTAAAAAATAATAGGCATCACCTTCTGTGTAAAAAGATGTCTGAACCTTGTTTATGCCATTGGAAGAGAAATTTACAGGATGCATAGATTTCTTTACTTCTGTTGCATTGGAGGTTCATCTTGTCTTGCGGCAAACAAATCAGCATAGGAGGCTCATCTTTATTACATATCAGAACATGCAAACAAATATGTGAAAGACTTGTAAAGTTGCTGGGTTTTGTCTCCGACCATTGTGTCGTGATGAATTTGCAGGTACCCCGAGAGGCCCTTGAGTTTGCCGGAATGTCGATTAACTTTCGTTCTGGCAAATTCGGGTACTCCATATGTCCTGCTTTCAGCAAAGGTCATGCTGAAATTTTTCGTGAATTTTAGCTGCTAAAAATATGACATATGGGGTACTTGCGACTAATGCATGGGCCGGGGTATCTTAGTAATTAGTTAAGAAGGATCAACTGCCCCGCCATTCTTGCTGCATTAAACCATAGGTGGCAATAGAGCCAAGTGATTAGGCCCAAGTTAGAATTCTCTTTAGCATCGATAAACCCTAGATGATAAACCCAGAATAGGTGGCAATAGAGCCAAGTGATTAGGCCCAACCTAGGGTGCCTCGGCATCGATAAACCCTAAATGATGAATACTTAACTTAGCATTTAGGGTGCCTCGGCATCGATAAACCCTAAATGATGAACACTTAACTTGGCTGCCCCGGATGCCTCGGTGTTGATGAGAACCTAAATGATGTACGCTTAGGCTTTTAGGGTGCCTCGGCGTCGACAAACGCTAAATGATAAAAGCTTAGCTTTTAGGATGCCTCGGTGTCGACAAACCCTAAATGATGAGACCATGATCTTGTTCCTTGACAATAACCAACTTTTTGACCAAACTTTTTTCCTATTTAGAGCGAAACATGGCCCACGACAATGAGGCCGGTGGTTCGGGCGGCAAGCAATTCTGGGAGCTGTCCCAGGAGATGGAGGAACAACATCACCGCTATGAGGACGCCGCGAAAGACGCCGATCCTGACTACACAACCCCTAGTGGCATCGGGGATGACACCACTGATGGTTCTGCCGAGGATTCCACCACTGATGATTGCGGAGCACACACAGATGGCAGCCAACCGAAGAAGCAAAGGAAGGACCGGCGCCCGAATGCACTCCGCACCCTCAAGGAGGAATTCACTCAAGTGGACTCGGACGGGAATCCAACGGAGCCCAAACATATAGTCAAGGGGTACGCGCTTCAGCTCGGGTGCATTCTCCGGAGCACCGTCTCGATCAACACCGATAACCTTAGGAATAAGGACCACGGGAATTTGCGCAACCTCCTCTTCACGAGGCAGCACGAACGATACAAGTTCCCCGCCAAATTTTAAAACACACGCCTCTCAGGGAATAAACTGAACAGTGCCGCCCTCACGAAGATGAGCACGGCCCTGTCTACTTGGAGAAGCGCGGTGAAGAGAATGATTGATAAAGGTGATAGTTATGAGAAGATCAAGGCGAAATATCCTTTGATGAGCGAAGATGAGTACAAGGAGTTCAAGATCAAGTGCGAGAGCAGCGCAACCTCCAAATCAAGTCAGTGGGGGAAAGAAATGCGGGAGTTGGACTTAGGGGAACACAAACTCGGTCCCAGCGGTTACAGAGTGGCGGAGCCTATATGGGACAAGGAGGACACGGAGCGTGCCGAGCAAGGCCTACCGCCCCGCTTTGAGAAATACAGTGGTGACAAGCAGACCAGGAACTATGTCAGGGCCCGGTACAAGGAGGACCCGATAACAAAGGAGCTTACCACAGATCTGAAGACCAGGGCGCTTGAGCTTGTTCTGGTAAGGAATACACCCCCGCGTAATTAGCTCCATATGGTTGCACTCTAATTAATCCCCAATATTTCTAAATGGTTCACGTTCCTTTCGCAGGAGACTGAAAGCAGTAGCGTGGGGTCGTCTTAGAGCTCCCCTTTCGACACCTCTTTAAATAGGGCGTTGAACGTAATGAAAAACAAGGATAAGTTCACTAAGCCGACGTCAGCTGGTCGTGTGGCTGGCAAAGGCTTGTCCACAAAATGGGGGTCATACTATACCGCTGGTGTGCGGAAGGAGAAAAAGGCCAGCTCGGAAAGCCAGACGCGCGAGGTTGAAGCACTCAAGGCAAACGTGGCGCGGATTCCGGAGCTTGTCCAAGAGCAAGTGGAACAACAACTGGGAATGAAGCTCAATGCCATGGTGCCTACGTTGATTCATGGGCTGACGACGTGAATTGCGGGCGGCCAACAGGGGCCTCCCCCGGTTCCCAGCTTCACGGCCAGCAAATCGCACAGCGCGTAGGCGGCGCAATTGGTGTCTCCGGCGGCACCATTGGTGTCTCCGGCGGCGGCGCCATTGGTGTCTCCGGCGGCGGCGCCATTGGTGTCTCCGGCGGCGGCGCCATTGGTGTCTCCGGCGGAGGCGGTATTCGTGTCTCCGGCGCCAGCACGGGCATTGGAGCTTAATGCACCCGGGTGTACGCCGGCCGGCACCTCGCCAGCGAGCGGCCCCTCCGTCAGTTGCACGCCCGCCGTTGGCGGTGCCTCAAAATTAGCCGAGCTCGACGGCATCACGGTAACTAAGCCTCTCGGCCGATGACTTCATCTCCTTGCCTTTGACTGGGTATCCCTGACGCCCTGTACATGTTTTCGCAGGGCACCGCCGACGTTCCTTGCACTCTTCTGCACTTCGTGGGCGCCGAGTTGGTCGATGTCGCCAAGGGAAGAATCGTTCAACCGGGCAACCCCATGTTCCACGGTAATCCGATGCCACCCACAGTATATAGGGTTGAAGTGGTTCAGGTGCTGCCAGGCTCCGACGAGCTGTTACCTCTGATTCAACCCGCTGGGGCCGACGAAGAAGATGAGATGACCCTCAGCGCCTGCGTAAACTGGCCCCTGCTTTGGCCGAAGAGCCAGATTCGTTTGGGGGCGGGGGACACCACCCCACAGACAAGACCGCTAGTCGTGCCGGCGCCAAGCCATGGCAAGAACGCCGCAACGCTACTGGACCTACCGGACATCCCTATGGCACAGGATCCGGACAACCCTATGGCACAGGATCCGGACGACGACAACAACAACGACGGTACATTTACCAAAGTCGATAAGTACTTTGCCGAACATGGGTACGCTGACGAGTTCTGCGAGCCTCTTTCTCAAGAACCCAACCAAGACGACCGCAATCTAGCTGGTACAGCAGAGAAATCCAATTGCAACAGGCGTCGTCTGGCGTTCAGTTCTCAGGAGATGCCTCCAGCTCCCGCCTTCACCGAGCCTCAGATAGCTGAGGTGCGAAATATTATCAGCCCCAACACGCTCAAGAAGGCGGTCTGTGAGCAAAACTCGATCCAATTACAGGAGATCAAGAAGAAGGGACGAAAACGAAGACTAACAAGGGCGCCGGTGCGAACCAGCCGGCACCGAGTTCGATCCGTGCTCAGGATGGGCCACCTTTACCTAAGGATATCTCGAGGAGGGTGCATGTGGCGGGTAGGGCGATGCTACCGCCAAATATGCTGAATGCTGCAACCGGTGCTATACGGAGTCTGCACGACAGTGTTCTTTCTTTGCAGAAGCGGCATCTCAGAGAGAAGGATGTGGCATACCCGGTTTTCGTGCCCAAGGTGCCAGAGGGCAAAGGCTTTGTGGATGGCGACATCGGGGGTACGATCGTCCTATGGTTTGATGACATCTTTGCTATGTTTAACCTTCATTCGCTGCACTACACCTTTGTTCGGCTATTTTCGCTGAGTATGGAGATGCGGATCATTAGAGACAAGACTCTGGACATCGTGATAGTCGACCCCTTCTACATGCGTGCCAAGCACTTGAGCAGCGCTGGGGACCGCCAAGTTGCGAGTTCACACTTCGAAGGCGTGATTCTGGCAAACCCAGATAAGGATAACTTCCTTGTGGCTTACTTTCCCGAGTAAGTCATCCCTTAACCGCCCCGTAACATATGATTTCTTAGATTTTGATCGTTCCTTTTTTTCTAACATTCCGTGTTCTGTGCAGTGACACACATTGCACACTCATCCTCTTAAGCCCGAAGTATTCCATGGCCACGTATTTCGACCCGAACCATAACTCCAAGATAGACTAAACAAATGTCAAGAAAGTTCTTGATGACGTTCTCCCCGGCTACGCCAAATCTGGAGGCACCTTCACCAGGACAGTTCGTAAGTACGGCAAGCACATGTTCTCACACAATACAAAGTTCTGCTGCGTCAAGCAGCCGCCTGGTGGTCAGAAGGATGCCTACTACGCCCTCCATCACATGCGGGCGATCGTAAGGGACCATCATCAACTTCTGCTACCAGATAATCTCAAAGGTTGGGCCGTGAACTTGTCGGCAATCCAGGACGCGGACCTCAGACAAGAATTCTTTCGCATCCAGTCGGAGTTTGCGGACATCATCCATCAAGATGTCCTTCATACCTCGGGGCAGTTCTTCCTCAGATATCAACCGTCCAACAATGAGATAGATGGAATGCTACAAATGCAGGGTGACAATGACCACGATTTCATGACCATCACGACAGACGGCGGTTTCATCCACGCTCCTGTCCGATGAGTCGAGTCAAAAGTAGTGATGTGTAGTTCTGAAATATTGATTGGCTCATGTTGTAATTAAACTTTAATGAATTTGTATGTCTCTTTGGTTTGGACAGTCGTTCAACTTAGATGTAATCGATGCTATTTATTAGTAGGACCATGAATCGTGCTATTAATGTCTTACTTTTCTCTTCCGATCCTTTTGTTGCATACTTACATATTGCTTATGTATTGTCTGTTGTTTGGCTTGTGCATAGAGATGCCGTTGTATGTCGTGTACAAGGGTAAGGTTCCCGGAGTCTACGACGACTGGGAGGAGTGTCGGAGATAGGTTCACCGTTTTAGCGGTAATAGTTACAAAGGGAACACCACTAGGGCGGAGGCCGAATCTAGATACGCCCGCTATCTAGCGGCAGAGAGGAGGGAGCGTTGGAGGAACCGGATGAAGACCAGTTTGATCGCGATGATGCTCATCATGATGACCACAACTCTCTTCTATGTGATGGTAGTTTAGATGATCGATATCGACTTGTAATGTGAAGACAAACTCGATACTCGTGGTCTTGAGACTTGTATTGTTTTATCTTTGTTCGGTCTTTTGAATTCGGAGACTAATATGATGAATTGTATTTGGAGAGTGATCTTCTATTGTATTCGATGAATCTGATGTTGCTGTGTGCTGCTGTCTATATTCTGTCCAATAATATATTTTGTAACATGTGCAAAAATCAGAAAAGTAAAAAAAACAAATATTCATACTAATGGCGCATCACCACCAGGTGCGCCATTAGTATGCCAAAGGATACTAATGGCGCATCAACACAGAATGCGCCATTAGTATGACAAAGCACATGCTTACGTATGGCCCCCCGGGAGGCACACTAATGGCGCATGGAGTTACATACTAATGGCGCACTACTTGGTGCGCCATTAGTATACCAGATACTAATGGCGCACCAGTGGTGCGCCATTAGTAAAAAATACTAGTGGCGTGCTACTAATGGCGCACTGGTAATGCGCCATTAGTAGGCAAAACCAGTGCGCCATTAGTAGGCCTTTTCCTAGTAGTGCAATGGCCATCATCATATGTAGTTCTAGATGATATCGACGACGATCATCATATGTAGTTCTAGATGATATAGCCACACACACATATGTAGTTCTAGATGATATAGTCACACACACATATGTAGTTCTAGATGATATCGAAGAGCATCATCATCCTCAAAACTGGGTGGTTGGTGTTCCTGATAGTAATTAGGATGGCCTGTCCAACACGAAGATTCTTGTCATCGAGGAATTTCTTCCACCCAACCGAGTTTAAGTGTGTGCGACCATCCGTGTCCACGTGGTAAGTACAGGTTGTGATGGAGCCCCTTGCAGTAAGACGTAGTCCAGCTGAGCCTTCTTCATCAGGCTCGATACCATAACTCACAGAAATGCTCTTTGCCAATTTCTGAATAAGAAAAACATATCAATTAATAATTAGCCTCGCAAATAAGTACATATGGATTATCTACAGTATTAATAGTTTCCTTAGATTCTACACTAATAAGCATGTGATCGAACTCTACACTAAAACATATCATCGACTAGATTCCACACAACATACCATATCATTGGACTGTACACTAAGTAATTCATCGGATAATTTGCATTTGTAAGTATAACATACAATATCATGTCGATCAACCATGGTATTTGTCAAGCGGGTCACGAATGGCACCCCGACAAAGTCAGCACGTGGAGGAATTATGTCCCACAGGTTGGACACCTCCTCCTCACCCAGCCTTGTTCTTTGAGCTACGATGGCATCATGAAGTGGGTCCTCATCATCTTCATCGAGTGGGTCCTCATTATCTTTATCATCTTCATCATCTTCGTCATCTTCATCATCTTCCACCAGGTTGAGATAAATGACAGCTAGCTTGGGTCTTTCTGCTCGGAAGGAGAAGCTGATCAACTCACCACCAGTAAGACGCATGCGAGCGACGAAACGGGTCCATCCATCTCCTCCAATCTGCGACATATTGTGTACTTTCACGACCTCCATAGTGTACGGCCCCCTAGGAGCCTCAAATGTCACAGTGTCTCCTGTCAGCTTGTTGAATTTCAACTCACATTGCGTGGGATGATCTGTGTAAAATAAGCAAAATGACACAATGCAGTAATGTCAACACTAAAAATAAATTAGTTATTACATTTCATCTAATTTCTTACCGTCGCACGACGAAAACTCGGCTGGAAGTAGATGCCGAACAGCTTGCCAGTTGCAAGGCTGCTGGCGCATCTTGACTTGCACAGTCGACATAGTGGTGGTGGTGGTGGCGCCATTTTTTGTAAATCAATATAAGCAAAGGATTAACAATCAACTAAATCAAAATGTTCTAAGTCAACTAAATCAACTAGCCTACTAAATCAACTAAATCAAAATGTTCTAAATCAACTAAATCAACTAGCCTACTAAATCAAGTAAATCAAAATGTTCTAAGTCAACTAAATCAACTAGCCTACTAAATCAACTAAATCATATCAACTAAATCAAAATGTTGCATATGAACTAGCCTACTAAATCAACTAAATCAAAATGTTCTAAGTCAACTAAATCAACTAGCCTACTAAATCAACTAAATCAAAATGTTCTAAATCAACTAAATGAACTAGCCTACTAAATCAACTAAATCAAAATGTTCTGAATCAACTAAATGAACTAGCCTACTAAATCAACTAAATCAAAATATTCTAAGTCAACTAAATCAACTAAATGAACTAGCCTACTAAATCAACTAAATCAAAATGTTCTAAGTCAACTAAATCAACTAACCTACTAAATCAACTAAATTAAATCAACTAAATCAAAATGTTGCATATGAACTAGCCTACTAAACCAAAATGTTGCGGGCACGAAGGAGAAGGAGGGGCGACTCGAGGAGGGAGAAGAGAGTAGGATGGAGGAGGAAGGCGGAGCGAGGAGGGGCCGGCCGGCGCGGCCAGTGGAGGGAGGACGGAGGAGGAAGGCGGAGCGAGGAGGGGCCGGCCAGCGGCGAGTGGAGAGGGAGGACGGAGGAGGAGACCGGTACCGAGTCCAGCAAGGAGGAAGAGGTGATGGCGGCGCAGATGGAGGAGGGGTGACGGGGGTGGGGGATCCAGTGAGCGTGTGACTATGTGAGTGGATCGGATAGAGGAGATGGGGATGGGAGATGAATGGCTTAGCAGTAGCGCGCTGTAGGAAAAGACGCTACTGCTAAGCTATCTAGCAGCAGCGTCTTTCACAATAAAGAGCTACTGCTATGTGTCAGCATGTAAAAATAGACTTTGTTGAATATATCAAAAATACATTGATCATCAACGATCTTTTTGTGTACAATCTGATTTATCAATATGGGTCCTCACCGGTTTAGGAACATGTGAAGACTCATATTGCAGCCACAAATTCTACACATAGAGTTCAATGAAGACCAAGTGCTTGTCAAAGTTTGAGAAGTAACATATTTAAGGTGGTAGAAACTCTCTTCACGGAGCGAGGTGGGACTAAATTTTTGTAGTAAACTTAGCAGTAGCGTTTATTCGAGAAATGCGCTGCTACTATGCTACGTAGCAGTAGCGCCCGTCGTTATAACGCGTTGCTGCTATAACTAGCCTCGCGGCGGCCTCGTGGGAATTGTAGTAGTAGCGCGTCTTTGAGCGGGCGCGCTACTGCTATATTTGTTTCAGCAGCGAGTTACTGCTGAGCGCGCTACTGCTAATTAGCAGCAGCGCCTTATTTTAAAGCTCGCTGCTGATAAGATTCTGTGTATAGACTTTTCCCTAGTAGTGTAAGTTGGCTTGGTGCCTTGAATTGGTAAGACAAGGCCATAAAAAATAATTCAGGCCATTACAAGGATGTGAGGAAAGAACGTGCTCTCCAACAGTCTTCTAACCTGCCTGAACACACTCCATTCAACCTGGTCTTTTTGTGCATCCTTGAAATGACCTTAACTTCTGCAAGTAGATGGGAATGCCCATTGTAGGCATCCATGTCGGCTTTGAATGATTTTTGATACCGTATGCAAATTACGGCACGTCTGATCATTTGTTGACCTTTTTTAACCGAGAAAACTCCAAAAAATACGGAATTTACAGAAAAACCAAAACAACTTGACATCGCTTATAGAATTGGTCATACAAGACAATATATAAAAAGGGGCCATTGGATGGATGCCGAGAAACAACATGCTCTCAAACAACGACTCTTGGGGAGGAGATGTTTCTTCATTTCGGACCGGCCTCAGGAGGCAGGAAGTAGCCCCGATCGTCATAGTTTTCAGCCGCCGCAGCCTGGTAGGCACGCTCAAGAGAGAACACCGCGTCTTTCTCGTCAGACGAGACCATGATGATACAGATGCACCTAGGCATCTTGAGGACGTTGTAGCCATGGTGGGTTGCCGCCATGAACTTGGCGAGGGCCGGATACCCGAGGATGGCGTTGTATGGGAGGCTGATATGGGCGATGTTGAAGTCGATGAGCTCGATGTGATAGTTGTCGCGCTTGCCGAAGGTGACCAGGAGGCGTATCTGCACCAAGGGGACGACGGAGCCGTCGTTCACCCCAGAGAATGGCTTGGTTGGCATGAGTTGATCATAGGCACCTGAAGCGTCTCGAACGTCTCGCCAGAGAGAACGTTGACCCCATCGCCACCGTCGATGAGGGTATTGGTGACGAGGACGTTGCTCATGGTGGGTGTGCAGAGCATGGGGAGCGCACCTGCGGCAGCTGAACACTTGAGGTGGTCCTTGGAGTCGAAGGTGATACCGATACATATTGCGACCACTTGAGGGGAAGCGCGGCCTCGAGCTTCGGGAGGGCCGTGTTCACCTCTTGAGAGACCTGCTTGAAGATGCGGTGTGGGGCTGGGGCCTGAGCGCCACCCAAGATGCAAGCAATAACACGAGGTTCTTAGAAGCCCCCAGCCCCATCATCCTGCCGGTTATCGACATTTATCCTTGTTGGAGGCGGCAGTGGTGGGAGGCCGGGATTGCCATGAGGACGGACCTCACGAGGCTGGTCGCACCAGGGTCCATCGCGAGGCTCATCACGCGAGCGGTCCTCGTGAGGCTGGTCGCACAAGTCCTGGCGAGGGTCGCGGTTGTCCCTGCGGCCTCCACCACGACCTCCTCCACGGCCGTAGCCACGGTCACCACGCTCGGGGCGGCGGCTGAGGCGTCCATCGCAGAGAGCTCTGAGCTCTTGGCGGTCGTTGGTGTTGTGATTGTGCACGTTGTGGAAGATGCATAACGGGTGGTTGCCCCTAGGAGGATTATCTTGGTCACAACCGCGCTTCATCTCAAGCTCAGCTGCGAGCATGACGGGGCCCTTGCGCTTTGCCTCCTTAGCCTTGGCCTTCTTGTCTTTAGGGCCGGCCTCCGAAAGCTCAAGGAGGGAGAGACGTCCTTTTTCGGCCCTTGCGCACTTGTTCGCCAGGTCGAAGATCTCCAGGGCCGAGCACAATTCCTCGTGAATGGCGAGCTCCTCTTTCATCTTGACGTCCCGGATGCCATCGGTGAATGCTGAGATGATTGCCTCGTCCGACGCCTTCGGGATCTTGAGGTGGACGTTCGTGAAGTGCTGTATGTACTTGTGCAAGGTCTCGCCCGGCTGCTACTTCATCCGTCGTAGGTCGCCCATCGCAGGGGCGGGGTCACAACTGACCTGGAAATTCGAGATGAAGCGCTTGCGAAGCTCATCCTAAGAGGAGATTGACCCCTCCGTGAGGTGCAGGAGCTAGGAGACTAATTAATTAAAACAAGAGGAGATGGACCCCTCGCAAGCCGTGGGGCCTTCGCGTTGGTCTTGTCTCGGAGGTTTAGCCGCTAGGTCGTACCAGGGCCTTCGCGTTGGTCTTGTCTCGGAGGTTTAGCTGCTAGGTCGTACCAGGCTGACAGGACACTATTTCAAATTTTGAACAAGTTTCAAACAAAAGTTTCAGAAGGAGACTAATTAATTAACGAAAAATACAAGAAAATGAAAAATAGAACAAAATGATTAGGCCTCGGATGAAATAGGTGATGACATCGCTCCCGCCTGGCACCTGTTGGGTCATCCTAAGCACCCGCAGATTTGAAAAAAGTTCATCACTTCAGAATATGTCCCTTTTTTCAAAATTCACAAATACTAAGAATGTTCCCTTTTTCCAAAAAAGTGTTCACAAATTGAAAAAATGTTCGGAGAGTTTCAAATAAGGTTTGTGCTTTCAAAATTTGTTTGGAATTTCAAATATATTCCTATTTTTAATATTTTTTTCTACACAATTAGAAAAAATATTCGGGGAAATTCAAGAAGAATTGGTTTAAATTTTTGTTCATAGTTTTTATTAGTTTTTGAAATGCTAAATTTATCAGTTTTCGAAAAAATGATTGATTTTTCTTAAAATGATGTTCAATTTTTTGTTATAGTCCACGAAAAAGAAAAAGAAACAAAGAATGAAGAGGAAAGAAAAAGAAATAGTGAGACAAGATCGGTTCACTACCGTAGTCCGATGGTTGAGGGATAGTTCTTATAGTCCGCATTTCCTACTTAGACACTTTAACTAATTATCTTGTGTGGCTACCGACGAGTGGTCAGCAGCAGCGACAGTTACAATGTTCTTTCCCTCGCACTGCCATTTTTTTGGTCAATTTGTTTCAAAAATTCAAAATACAAATTATGAATTTACAAAATTTATGGTTTTCAATTTTTTCTCAGAAACTTCAAAATTGTTCATGTGTTTCACAAATGTTCAGAATTTAAATATTATTCATGCTTTTGCAAAATTGCTTTAATTTTGGTAAACGTTGGCATTATCAAAGTTTGTTCTCAAAACTCAAAAAATGTTCGGGATTTTCAAAAATTGTTTTGATGAAAATAATGTTTACACTTTGAGGAAAAAGATGAAATATCGAAATTTGTTTCGGCTGTTCAATTGTCGGATTTTCACAATGCTCTTTTTTTAAAAATGTTCACAATTTTCAAGAAACGTTCGATTCTTTTATTCAAAAACTGTCTGGATTTTGTGTTATATTTAGTTCTTAAGACTGCCTGTTCCATTTTGTTCGCAAAGGTTTGTTAGCTGGACTGGTAATGTGCGCCACCTTAGGGTTCCCCACTCAATCGCGTGGAAGAAGGGGAGGCGGCCATGGCAGCAGCCTCGCTCTCCGATGACATCCTCCTTGAGATCCTCGTCCGCGTCAAGCACCCGGTTGCTCTCTTCTGCTGCGCCATGGTGTGCAACCATTGGCGCCGTCTCGTCGTTGAGCGCTCCTTCCTCCGGTGCCTCTTGCCAGAGGATGCCTCCACCTCCGTCGGCCTCTTCCGCGGTGAAGGCCGGCGTCGCACCTCCTGTAATGGACCACCTTCTCCCGACCCGGAAGCCCGCCTAACCAGGCTAGTGCATAGCGCAATTTATGTTATCCAACGTTTCGACCAAGCACGAAATCAATAGGCAAGATGTGCTGCTCCTTTTGATTGAAGCATGTACCTATCTAATTGAGCTGTGCTTCTTGGCGAGGCCGGCTCCAAGGCCAAAACACAACAAACAACAAACAAGTGGAGCAAGTGGCGTGGTCAATCAAGGTAGTTCGTATGTGCTGATTTATTTGTTAGATGTGTATGGGAATTTTTAACCCCGTGGGAATTAACAAACAAATGCTAATTAACATCTTTACCTTGAAGCAGGGCTATTTACTTGACCTCGTTCTTCTAGGGGAGGCTGCATCCAAAGCAAAATCACAAATAACAAACAAGGGGAGCTCTGGTTGGCGCTGATCGATCGCACACGAATACTTAATCTAGCAAGTATACCAACTACTAGTAGTTATTTGGATGCAAGTGGGTATGCTCCACTTCATACATAAATACTTGCAAGTTGATTGCATCTTCTGCACACTTTGTCCATACCCTAACGGAGAGGATGCATGGCAGTCGTGTGTCAGTAAAATCAAACATCAATGGAAGTTCGTGCATCGCACGCCCGCAAATGTCGGATCGATACCTCTTGCGTGGTGGGCCTGTACATGTGGTGGCCATTAGCAGGAAGCGACAGAAGCAAGTAATTACGTGTAATAAGGACCTACTCCCAGATGCTCTCTTAATCTAGTCTTGCTGGTACAACATACATACACCTCCGTCCCAAAATTAGTGTCTTGAGCTTAGTACAAATTTGTACTAGAGCTAGTATAAAGTTGAGACACTTATTTTGGGACGGAGGGAGTAGTTAATTTGGTATCACATGCATCTGCTGCAAGCTGTCTCCCTAACAGCACGCACGTGGATCGTCAGATCAGATCTGATCCCAAGCTACCACACGGACTAGATTCCTCTGAAAAAGTCACCAACCGCTTGAACTCTTTATATATGTGCGCGTGTCCCCGTCTCTTACGGATAATTTGTTCAAACCAGCCAGCCAGCCACCAAGCTAGCCATGGGTGTGGGTTCCAGGAAGAAGCGCAGCAGCGGCAGCGTTTTTGTGTCGTGTGTAGTCCTATGCCTAGCCCTGCTCGTCGTCGGGGCGACGGCCAAGAAGAGTATACGCCAGTGCATCGCTGAGTGCACTGGCAGTTCGAAACTTCGAATCCCAAAGGCTACATGACATATTGCATTAGGGAAGCCCTGGTGCTGGCGGCCCATGGAGAGTCAAGAGGAGTTGGAGGAGAAGGGATTGGGCTGTTGGCGACGCCGGTGGAGCGTGCCAGACAGGAGGAAGAAGAAGAGAGGAGGAAGCAAGAGGTTGCCGCCACCGTCGACCTCACTTTTGACCCGTGCGATATGTGCCATCCAGGCGACTACTGGTACGAAATGTGCATGACAGTATGTCATCGTTAGAGCCTCGCGGCGGCCCACGCCCTCCTTCTGCCCATGGACTGGGGAAAGGCTCTTACACGGACCTTTCTCAACTCCATCGTTGGTAAAGGTTATTATCCTATTATCTTGTGTTTTGCTGTTTCCGTTACCATGTCTTGTTGTTAACCTTGGGTGGCGCCACCCGTCGACCTGGTTGTCTTTCCCTTTCCGAATAAGAGCAGCTGCATTTGCTTTGCACCTGGTTGTGTTGTGTCTGTATTTCATTTTCTGCACACTGTACTGTTGTCGAACAGATAATGAGGTGCTGCTTTTGTGTTTGTGCGTGAGAGAGTTTTCCAGCGACTAGGTGGGGTGATTGGAACGTGGGCTGTGTACGTGGAGTGGGTAAAACCTAGCCGCGACTCATCTCCCTCCCCCGATCCCCCTCCCCTTCCTTGTGCTCCGCCCACCTATTTGTGCGCGGCGGTGGCCGAACCTCTCCTGCCCTTCCATTCTCCATCGGCTGGGGGCCCCATTGGGACACCGCTATTCCTCACCACCCGCTGGGAGCCTCGGGGGTGGCGACAAGCAGGAGCTCGGCGGCGCATGGAGGAGGTCAACGCATCGCAGCTAGTAGAGGAATGGCCTTTAGTCCCGGCTGGAAAGGGCCTTTAGTCCCGGATCACCAACCGGGACAAATAAATCGTGACTAAAGGCCCCCACCCTTTAGTCCCGGTTTGCCACGACCCGGGACTAAATCGCTTCCACGTGGCCAGCAGCACGCGCCGGGGGCTAGGGACCTTTAGCCCTGGTTGGTGCCACCAATCGGGACTAAAGGTTTAGCGGTTTTTAGGGTTTTTATTTTTCATTTTGTGTTTTTCATTTAATTATTTTCAATTTCAAACATATTTTACGCTACTATATACTGTACACGTCATGCATATATAATTGAATGTCTCGTATGGCCAATCATATATCATAGAATTTCTCGTGCGACCACACACACACACACACACACACACACACACACACACACACACACACACACACACACACACACACACACATATATATATATATACGCACAATTTGGCATATACAATTTCTTCTACAATTTGCAGATCGTTACATGCAGGCATTAGGTGTAACGGTATTCTCCGCCGAGAGATATGACCTTTTGAAGCAAAAATCCCGCAATTTCCTCTTGAACTGCTCGTATGTGGTCCTTTGGTAGGAGACTATCCCGCATCTCCAACATCTTTAAAGAAGGAGATGGTCAATATGAATATATTAGTTGTGTGTGTATATATTAGATCATGATAAAAATATTGTGAATAGTGTTTACGTACCCAAAGATATATTGCATCTCTGCTCCTTTTGGTTATAAAGAGAATGTTCGAAACGTAGTATGCACATAAATTATTTCCATTTTCCTGCCTCATGCACTTTACAAGAATAGAATTCAATCAGATAATAATCAAGCATGATTATGGTATTGAAACTAGAATTAAAGAGATGGGCGCACGTAGCTAGTACTACTTAATTATCTTGGGTCATCGTCGTTTCAGCTTTGGTTCCCATGCACCGACGACTTCCTTGTTGAACTTTCTCCAAACCCTGCCCGACAAACAAATTGAATAAAGGAGTTATTAATTATTTTATATCAGGAAATGAACTACAGAGACCGACATAGTGCGATAATGATTGAAATTACTTATCGAGCATCAAAATCAGGCTGCTGTATTCTTTAGGGTCTCTATCTAGCGAGTCCAGTGCTAAAACGGATCACTCATGAACTCTAATGATGAGTAGGATCCAGTGGAAACTGCGCACATATTTGTATAAGCGGCATGCATAACTCGTCAACTACCACACAAAAGAATATAGTGAAGATAATTACATGCAATGAACGAGCTGAGCTAGATACTTAAATTACAGAAATAAATCACTTACAGACAATAGCTACTGATGATAGATTTGTCGAGTGCTTCTTGATTGAATAACTGAAATATTTGTGAAAACTCAATCCATACATCGTTTCCATAGAAATAATGCAATGGCTTGAGTTTCACCATGAGCATCTCTGGCTCCGCCTTTATTTCTCTCCAGTACTAGTCATGCGATCTGCGCATCTGCGTCGATAGAAGCGGAAACTCCTTAGGCCTGACCAGAGGGTTCCCGGGAACAAATTTCCATGATAATTTAGTAGCCATGGGGAGTTCCTTAGTGCCTAGGAGTTGCTCAATAATGAGACCAAATTATTTAGCAAGCACGACTAACCGGTATTGTATGCAGAGAAAATATAAACAACTCTACCACTACTCCACCTCTAGTACTAGTATCAAAAAAGATATATAGGCTGGAGCTTCAGCGCTTTCTTGCTAAGGGCTGCCCACTTGCTTCTCACACTATCACCCTCTCTTCAGATGTAAAAAAGATGGCCTCTCTCTACCTCCCCACCGGTGGTCTCAGATCCAGCGGGGAAGAAAAGGACGTGCAGCGTTGACGCACCCGTCGTAGGCGAGCGAGGTCACGCACTGACGACAAGGCCGTCCTCTCAGACCTAGCACCCTCACGGGATGGCCTCCGTCCCCAAGCTCCCTGCCATAGTGTGTGCGGAGGACGACGACCACAAGCAAAGCCACTTCCCGCCGACCCTCAGGTATGCTACCTTTTTTCGAACCATACCCTTGTTCTATTGTCCCATCTTCCACATCGCTGCATGTGGATCTTTTTCCACTCCACCATCTTCCCAATTTGCTATCCTCTGCTCTGCTGGTCACGCAAACGAAAACCTTAATTTGCACTATTAAAGGAAACCCTACTTCATGCAGACTAATCCATGTCTGGGATGAATAAGGAAAGGGAGGGAGAAAGTACTGTCCAAGAGACTAGGCATCGAACCCGCATCTAGGTTGAATAGGGGAAAATCAGTAGATAAGAAACGAGTCTGGTGTCTCTTGGTTGAAAAAGGGTGAAAAGGGGTAGAAAGGCATGACAACACAATAGAGAATGACCAGGTCGATCGGTTTGTTGTCCTCACATAGGAAAAAGGTGGCAAAAGAGAACAAAAATGGGACATGATCCACATATGTTGCCTGGATATTTTTTGCTCTGGGCTCCACTCTATGCGTCTGTGGAGGTACGTCGTACTGGTGCGCCCACTGTCGGAATGGGTATCTCATGCTCTTATTGCCACTTTTTTGCTGTTAGTATAACGCCAGCGGTAAAGTCAAGCAATGCTACTGCTAAAGTGATGCCACATTTAACTAATGTCGCACTCAGTCTAATGCCACCGATAAATTTAAGCAATACCATTTAATGTCACTGGATTAGTTCAGTGTTAGCTATTGACTGTGGACATATTAAAGATTTTTAAGCTAAGGCATTCTAGTGCTGTTGCACAGCCAGTATACCAACGATGAAATTTGTTACTACCTTCAGATTTTTGCACTCTTAATTTTTATAGATTACATACCTGACATCATGTTGTAATATTAAGTCATTTATTTTTGTATAGTTTCACTGAATTGTCAAGGCAGTGATGGCATTTTATTGTAGTGAACTGCACAAAATTTGCTTAAAGAAGAGAAAAGGTCACGAACCGTTCATTTTTCACAAAGAACTATATATGCCTTCCTGACATCATCTATTGTTGCCTTATTTATTCCTTCCAACAGGTGGTTAGAAACAGCCTTGCTGCCTTTTCCTATTAAGAAATTGGAATGCTTACTCTTCAACTAGTGTCACTTTTATAGTAATGACACTTTCAATATCTATGCAAACAGGGATTCTCGATTTTAGTTGAACTGCACAAAAAGTCCAAATGGTTCAACATTAGGAGCATGTTTTCTTCCAAACCTTTATATCAAATTTGTTGCACTATGAGCTGTTCATTACGAAGGTACATGGTTTGCTACTATCTTGCTACTCTTTTTGTACGGTCATTGGATAGTAATATTAGTGGTTTGCATGTGAATTAATTGGCAGGGTGGACCTACATTGGAGGTGCAGGACATGATTCAATGATTGGATGCTCAATTTCAGTTGTATCGATTTCACCTCTTCCATCACTGCGAACATGGATATCCTTGCTATGATGAAGAATAGGCGCTATATTTCTGCTCTGAACCGGCAAATCAATTCACTACGAAATTGCCCAGGGCCAAACAGGACAATATCAAATTGTCCAGTGCAAAACATGACAGATGCTAAGCGGAAGAGACGTGTTTAAACGGAAAATATAAGGTGGGGTATATGTTTACTAGCTGGTTGATATTTGTGCAGACAGATGTATACCCGAACAAACAAAGTGACCGAAATTTTGGTGGAACTGCACAAAAGAATAGTATAGTCACTGCATGAAGTGCCATTTGAAAATAGACACGGAAAGACTGGATAGTCACTTCATGGACTGCACAAAAGTAGTATTGTACTATTTATTGGCCAAAACTAGGTGCTTCATTGCTTTGGTCTGATTATACAATGGGCATAATTTTGCCTAAGTTAAAGTTTGTATTCTAAAAATAGTCTCGCTGTGTGATCGAGAGAAGACCAAATCATATTGCAGTGGATGTTCCTCCGTCATGTGTGGTTCATTCTCATGGTTCCAGCTATTGGTGAAACCACTTAAGTTTGCAAGAGGAATTGTAGACTTCACAAACAAATTGGTCTTTCACTTTGTATTGAATGTTCACCCAGAAAAGCGCCCATGTTAGTAGGAAGAACAGATGTTTTTTCTAGATCTTTACTTTTGGAGCTACATATTTGTATATGATATGTGAATCATTAACAAGTTACTAGTTGGTTGGGCTACTAATGTGAACATATTACAATGCCAGGCCTGTGAGTCTTGAATGAACATTTCGAACGGGTTGGCTCTTACTACTGCGCACAACATGATCCCGACTTATGTGTTCTCAGTGTTTAAAAGATACTAGCAGTTCCTTATTTCTGTTCGCTTAGTGTTTACAAGTTACTTATCGATCAATAGCTAGCCTACTAATACACTCCTGGCAGTTTTAGTTGCGACGCATGATCCAAAGGTGGCAGTTTTCTGAATAAAAATGCCTATCTCTGAAGAAGATGACAAGTGGTTCTGAAGAAATGTGCATGCGAATCTGAAGAAACTGAGTTGTTATGAAGAAAATGCCATGCGAATCCGAAGAAACTGCCAGCAAAAACGTTTGCAAATGCCTTATCTCCCAGCGAATGTTCATGAGCTAATGCGATCCTACAGGTACACTATCCGACCTACTTGATCCTACACGTACAGTATCCGACCTACTCGATCCTACACGAATAAATAGCGGATCACGCACGAACTATTCCCTCCGTCTAGGTGTGTAAGTCATCTTATGAAAACAAAATAATCCCAAAACACTTAGGCGTGGTGCATTAACTTTTACCTCGTTTCTTTTTTCTTGACATACCAACCAATAAGAGATGTGTAGTGTGCATGCTTTTAATGACATGAGACAAAAAACACGACATGTAGTGGTTAGTTCATTGCATGCAGTGCTATTAATTAGCAAATAAACATTAAATTATCTCATTTTTCCCCTCCTCCTTGGTAACGGTGCATAACCTAAGATGACTTATTCACCTAGACGGAGGGAGTACCTCCTTTCCGGTTTGCAGGGCTCAATTTAAAAATCTCACCAACCAGGATAGATGATGAGTGGTGGAACCATTTTTGACAAGGAGGGAGTACCTCATCTGGATGATTCGAGTACACTAGTTTGATCGTCATGCCGAAAGTAGCACTGTCACCCAGCACGGAAGGGACGCACCACTGACGGGACAGCAGGGCGCGCTAAGCCATGCCTGCTTATGCATTGAATCCCAATGACTGTCACGTTTCCCGTGACACGCTGCTTCAACTACCTTGGTTGGTGAGATTTTTGATCACCATAGCGTTTCTTGTGACATGCTGTTACACATACACTATCCTCCTATAATTATTGGTTCCCGACATTCTCCCGTAGCACTGTCACCCAACTCGCCCTATCGTCTCTCCTCAAAAAAAACCACCGGCCCAACGTTGCTCGCCACTTGCCCTCACTCCCGCCATGTCGGGCATGCCCCCAACCGTCCGCAATAGGCGATGCCAGAGGCGCTCACCGCCGGAGCTAGTGTTCGTTTATTCACTGGAAGGAAGACGGAGGGAGGAGGCATTCTATTGGTCTTTAGATGGCAATGCGGAAATCGAGGACTTGTTGGAGCGCGACCGCGTGGCGAAGAAGCAGCGTATCGCCGATTTCCACCGCCAACGGGGCATGGAGCAGTAGCGCACTGCCGCTTTGAGTCGCGAGCAGAGCGCCCGCGACTGGGCCGACTACGTGGAGGCCGGCGCCCGGCAAATAGCCATAGAGGCTGTCGGGCACGCATGCGTGCGCGACGCCGAGTTTTACTACCAGCTCGTCAAGTGGGTTTCTCGCTTAGAAGCTGAAGCTTCGGTGGACCACGCCGGCATGGAAAGGGCCAACACACGCGAGCAACACGCCCTATCGCATCTCCGGCAAGTCCGTGGCGAGGAGGAGGACGTCGGTGCCGGCATTTAGCGTGTACCGCAGATGGCGGCCAACATCGTCTAGTTAGCTAGGAGTAAGTCAGTACTTGTACACTAGAGTATTATCACTAGTAGAAAAAGGATCTAATGGTCCGCTCTCTTTAGTACCGGTTCGTGCGGAACCTTTAGCACCGGTTCATGCCACGAAGCGGTACTAAAGGGTGTAGTGGCAGGATGTTGTCAGACTGGGGCCCGTCCAGCACTTTTAGTACCGGTTCTTGCCACGAACCGGTAGTATAGTCATCCTGCATGTAAACCCTTCGTCCAGCTCGCTCTGTTCTTCCCCCTTTGCCCTCTCCTACTCTCTGTTCTTCCTCTTCTCCCCTCGAGCTCATCACACATTTTGCCCAAAATTTATCAAGATTTGAATGCCCCCATCCATTCAAGTGATCACAAAGGTTAGCAACTTTGTCCTTTCATCTCTCATTGCTAGATTAGCTCTTGCAATGCTTTATATAGTGACTAATTTATGGTTTTAGTAATTTGGGAGGAATTATATGTGGTAGTATATTTGATTTATATGCAATTTGAGCTTAAAATAACACTTAGTTTGCATATGTAGGTGTGGTTTACTTAGTGCCTTCCCGTCTCCGTCGTAACCACCGTCGATCGTCCGCACCGACCCGTCGCCGGCACCACCTTGTGGTGAGCCTCTTGTTCTTATCTTTTTTATATAAAAAATCATGTTTGTGTGATTTAGATATATAGTTACTTGTATAATTATCTTACCCGTACATTGTTTGTTATACATAGTGTCATGGTTTTGATATCCGTCCCCGCCGGCCCTCGTCCGTGTTATGATTAGGATGTGGTATATTCTCTTTTAAAACTATTTGTTGCATTTCGTGTTTATGACAAATTGTTCCCATCAAGTTGACATAGATATTTTTATCTAGGAGGTATGTGAACTGGAAATTCCAACCGACCCTATTATCGAGAGGTTAAATTTCGTTGAAAGAGAAAATGAGTATTTGAATGAAATATTGAAAAGGATTGAGGGGGAGAAGATGGAATTGGAGTTGCATGTTGCCGATGTCGTCGATGATCACAAGATCAAGATGGAGAAAATGCAGTTGAAGATTAGAAAGATTAGAAAATATGCCATTAATAGTGTGGCTTGGTATCATTATGCTGTTGGATCAATTGTTACCTTAGTTGCGATCTTGATCGCATTTATTGTTGCATTTAAATTCTTTAGCTAGAGAGTTATTTGTATGTTGCTTTTAAGTGTTGTATGAACTTTATGTGTGAACTTGTATTAATTTGGCTATTCGGTGGTGTGTAATGAAGATGCACCGGCAATGGATGTACGATGACCGATGCTCTCCCCAGTTCATTGATGGCGTGCATACTTTTCTGATTACGTCTCAGGCAAACAAGCAGGCGGATGGTTTTATGACTTGTCCATGTGCTAGCTCTAAGAATGGTCACAATTACTCTAACTCAAGAATCATTCACGTCCACCTGTTTGAGTCCGGTTTCATGCCCCACTATCAGTACTAGAATCAGGATCTTTGCCGTCAGCCAGCTCTTTGCCGTGTGCTAGCTGACGGCAAAGAAGGTCTTTGCCATCAACTTACAAAAAGTTGACAGTAAAAAAAAGCGGACGACAAAGGGAGTGTTTGCCATCAGCCTGCTCTTTGCCGTCTGCTAGCGGATGGCAAAGATGATGGATAGGCCATTAACGAGAACGATCTAACGGATACTATTTTTGCCGTCTGCTAGACGGCAAAGAGTCCGAAAGCGGACGACAAAGAAAATAATCTAACGTGTCTAACGGCCGCCCCCGCCCTCAGCAGACGGCAAAGAATAAACACAGCCATGGACACGGATCGATGACTTGGCACACACCCACCCACGACCCACACAGCCCCGGGCCCCACCCACGATGCACACACACCCATGCCCAACCCACGCACACACAACCACGTTGGATCCCATCTCTCTCGTCTTCCTCGATCCCCTTTCTCCACCCCACGCCGCCGCCAGATTCCGGCGATCGGTTCCCCACCACCTAGCTCTCCTCCCCGAGGTCACCTCTCCCCGCTCACCATCTCCACTGACCGGTTTTTCTCCTCGCCCAGCAGAGCCACGCCCAGGCACTGGTGGTGGTGCACCGCGAGGAGCCCCCAGCGGCGTCGAGCTGCTGTTGCTGCGGGCACAGCGACGTCGGCGTGGTCAGAATGGTCACAGTTCTACATCAACCACCTCAAGCCCGCCCGCCTCGGCGACCGCATCGAGGCCAAGGCGAACCCCATCCGGTACCCCGACCCCGACGCGTGCTTGGACAAGGTATTTGTGCCACCACCGCCGCCACCGCCGGCGGCGTGTCCCCGAGTGACTCCGTGAGGTCCTGATTGGTTCGGTGTCTGGGTTTTGGTATGCAGGACCAGCTGCTGGACGCGGTGCATTGGATCCGGCAGACGGTGGGGCTCGCCTGCGGCCTGCTCTGGGGCGCCGTCCCCATCATCGGCGCCTTCTGGATCGCCCTGTCAGTCCCTCCCTCCCTCCATCCTCAAAGCTCCAACCTTCTTCTTTCCCTTCAGACATAGGCATAGATTCAGGTTCATTGTTAACTGAATTTGTAAGCTCATCTCACACTGAATTTGGGACCTCTTTCCCATCGTGTAGTATAGTACTAGCAAGTCAGTCACACATGAATTAGTAGATGAGTCTAGCGATTCTGTAAACTGAATTATTTTAGAAACCCGCTTTGTTTTGCCTTTCATTGATCACCGCGACAGGTCAGAGGAGGTGAAGTGAGTGTTAGATTCGCTGCGAATTGGAGGTTCGTTAGCCTCGTCTCTGAGCACTCGACACCAGCTCAGCAACAAGCATCGCAGTGGTTATGCACTTTCTCTGGTATTAGATGTGACATGAGCTGTTCAATCAGCTCTTTGTTTGGCGTGGCCGTCAGCAAACCAGCAAACCAACGCAATTGCCGCATATATGTAGTGCGATATGAACTGCTCTTAGTTTCTCTGTTCTCATTATTAGTTCAATAACTTGGCAAATGGCTGCTGATGTATGATTGACTGGCTTTGTTCATCTTGCTAGAGTTACTTGGAAATATTGACATTCTCAAACCAAATATGAGGTGCCCTTTATTCAGTCCATGGGAGTATATGTAAGTTGACTGCTTCAAACCCAATCCGTGCTTGCTGTTTAGTGAATAAATATGTTGGTAGAAAATTGCAAACTTCGTAATATGAATAAATATTTGATGGTAAGTTGCGATGAAGATTAAAATTGTATTCGCCCACAAAAAAGAAGATTAACATTTTATTACATACACTAATCTATCTAGCACCAATGTCATGCAGTCAATTTCCTTTATCCTTAGCATTTTTATGACATACCTTCTTCTATTTAGAATCTTTGGTGGCAATCAGTTCTTTTTTCCGCAAAAAATGAAATCAGTTTCTTTTACTTTTAGCATATGTACTTAACAACTGAGGTGCCAGTGAAAAAGTAAATTTATTTTTATTTAGTATTTGGTGGATCCTCTGTTTTTATAGGTTTCGACATTGCTGCCTCCATATAGCTTTTTGCTGATATACATTGATGGTTTGATGTGTCTCTCCTAGTCCGAATGTAAGTTTTTTTTACTGGACCTTCCTTTTTGACTGGATATTGTTTATATACGTGACTGATTCGTAATCCAGCTGAACTTTCTTTTCATGTACATGATGGAGTTTGCATCCATATATTATTGTACGTGTTGGATGGTAGACTTGTACATTTAATTGTGGTGCATGTCTTCCAATATACTCCCGTTATGCATGTTTTTTAGACTTATTTTAATATTATTGCTGTTATTACGTGCGTAGTGCCGTGGAGATGAAATAACATGCTCGTGTACTAATTGACTATACGCTAGCCTGGCTTGCCATTGGAAGCTGGCGTATGGACTATGGACTCCTTTTTCTTAAGCTGGCCATGGGATTCCTTTTGCCTATAAGCTGGCCGTGCCGTTGGCCGTGTGGACTCTGTATGCCTTTACGCCGCCATCAAGTTGAGGTCAATGAATCACTGCCGTTCATTTATCATAACTTTGTAATTTTGAATCTCCTCCTTTCGTTTTCTATCGTTTTAGTAATATTGAATCTCCTCCGTTCGTTTTCTATCATTTTAATAATATAATATATTTGATTTTGGTAGTACCGTTGAATTTGGTTGCTGCTATTCATTTATGTATGTGAAGGAATTGGATAATGTGCTCTTTTTTTGTTTGCAAAATGAAGGACGCTGCATCCAGGTAGTGGGAATAGTTAGTCCTTGCTATCAATAGTAGTAGCATTATTCACTGTGGAGTGTGATGGAATTTGATGATCATCTACTTTTGCCTATCATCTACTTCTGATGTTTTCCCTGAAAGTGACACGTGATCTTCCTTTGTTTTTCTTTAGCTGATAGTATGATAACTGCTTGCTTGGTAGAAGTTATGGTTGTGATGTTTCTTAGATAAATAAAGAAACTGAGATTTAGTTCGATTTGGAGTGCCTCTTGTTGTACCACAGTTCCTTCTCTTAGAGTTGTATTTGTACTGCAGGTTTTGGATTGGGAGGGGAAAATGCTCTTCTTTCAGTCTCTGTTGAAGTCAAACCCATCCATGCAAAATCTGTACTTAGTAGAATTAATCTAGATGAATATATATGCCTTGCATTTTTATCGTGCATGCCATTCAACTAACTTGCTCTTGTCCATGCAGACGGAGTAGGAGGACGAGCAGCAGCAGCAAATCAGTCTGATGATGACGGGGTGCGGGAGGCAATGGTGATCATGCTGATGGCATGAAGAAGGCTGATGACCAGAACCTGGACCTGTTGGCATTTCGAGATGGCAAACATAGGCGGCGTGGAGACAACAACCTGGACCACCCACCTCCCTTGCCTTTTTAATTTTGGTTGTGGTGGTTGCATCACCGGCGCGGTCGCAAATCAGTATGTAGTGTGCTTGTGGTGTTGGGTCTGGACTGCAGTGTCCATCCAGTAGGTTAGGTGCTTGTTGCTGCTAGATCCCATGATGCTCAGCTAAGTTTTGTGTTATGTGGAGGCCAACCCTTGTGATCTTATTTGTCGACACTTGTGTGATCTCGTCTTACTTTGTGATACAGGACGTGTGATATATATGTTTTTATGGATGAACTTGTCTTATTTTCCTGTGGTTTGTGTTGATATTTGTGATATATGCATGCGCTATACATATGAATATGAATTGCTGAACATACTGTAAATCAATGACAGAGATGGCAAAGAAGGAGATTTGCCGTCTGTGCATCTGGACACTTTGGACACTTTGCCATCTGCTGGCAGACAGCAAAGACCTTTGCTTCTTTGCCGTCAGCCGCGGACGGCAAAGACTGCCGTTAGCCACCTAACGGACTAACAGCGAAATTCTTGCCGTCTGTGTTCTTTGCCGTCCGTTGCTGATGGCAAAGGCCCCTTTGCCGTCAGCCACCAAAAGCACACGGCAAAGTAGCTCTTTACCGGACCTTACTTTGCCGGAGCCTGTTGCCGTCCGTGGTGGACGGCAAATACCTTTGCCATCCGCCATTCATGCCTTTGCCGTCCGCCGTGGCGGACGGCAAAGTAGCTGATTCCTGTAGTGTATAATGTTTGGATCAAGCACGGAGAAAGAGGGGTTATGATGGAAGACAATGAATAAGAAGAGGACGATGATAGCTATCCAGGCCATGGGTTCCCTGAATACGATGATACAACAATGGGGGAAGAAGCTGAGCCGGCCATGCGGGAAGAAGCTGAAGAAGAGGCATCATATGAGCCCCCTGATGATCAAGGTCGGGCCATTGCCGATGCAAAGAGAAACTGCGCAAGTGAAAAGGAGAAGCAGAAGTTGTAGTGCATGCTAGAGGATCACAAGAAATTGTTGTACCGGAATTGCGAAGGTGACAAGAAAAAGCAGGGCACCACACTGGAATTGCTGCAATGGAAGGCAGAGAATGGTGTATCTGACAAGGGATTTGGAAAGTTGCTGGTAATGATAAAGAATATGATTCCAAAGGACAACGAATTTCCCGAGAGTACGTAAGAAGCGAAGAAGGCTGTCTGCCCTCTAGGTTTAGAGG
Organism: Triticum timopheevii; assembly: GCA_963921465.1. Classification (NCBI taxonomy): domain Eukaryota; kingdom Viridiplantae; phylum Streptophyta; class Magnoliopsida; order Poales; family Poaceae; genus Triticum; species Triticum timopheevii. Next base: position 9,612,333 of record OY997272.1, read on the forward strand.
TGCAGAAGATACATGCATGCCCTAATGACTGCATCCTCTACCGTGGTGAGTACAAGGATTTGAACGCGTGCCCGATATGTGGTGCATTGCGCTATAAGATCAGCCGTGATGACCCTGGTGATGTCGAGGGCGAGCGGCCCATGAAGAAGATTCCTACGAAGCTGATGTGGTAGGCTCCTATAATACCACGGTTGAAACGTTTCTTCCAAAACAAAGAGCATGCCAAAGCGATGCGATGGCACGGAGAAGACCGTAAGAAAGACGGAAAGTTGAGAGTACCCACTGACGGGTCGCAGTGGAGAAAAATTGAGAGAAAGTATAGGGAGGAGTTTGCAAGTGACCCAAGGAACGTATGGTTTGGTCTAAGCGCAGATGGCATTAATCCATTTGGGGAGCAGAGCAGGAACCATAGCACGTGGCCTATGACTCTATGTTTGTATAACCTTCCTCCTTGGTTGTGCATGAAGCGGAAGTTCATTATGATGCCAGTGCTCATCCAAGGCCCCAAGCAACCCAGCAACGACATTGATGTGTACCTAAGGTCATTAGTTGAAGAACTGTTGTGGAATGAAAAAGGTGTACGTGCATGAGATGAGCACAAATAGGAAGAATTTGACCTAAAGGCGTTGCTGTTCATGACCATCAATGATTGGCCTGCTCTCATTAACCTTTCAGGACAGACAAACAAGGGATTCCATGGATGCACGCACTGTTTGGATGATACCAACATTATATATTTGGATAGTTGTAGGAAGAATGTGTACCTGGGACATCGTCGATTTCTTCCGAGCAGGCATCCCGTAAGAAAGAAAGGGAAGCATTTCAAAGGTGAGGCGAATCACCGGATGAAGCCTCGCCACCGTACTGGTGCTGATGTACATGATATGGTCAAGGATTTGAAGGTAATCTTTGGAAAGGGTCCTGGCGGACAACCTGTTCCAAAGGACGCTTATGGACGCACACCCATGTGGAAGAAGAAATCTATATTTTGGGACCTGCCCTATTGGAAAGACCTAGAGATCCGCTCCGTAATCGACGTGATGCACGTGACAAAGAATCTTTACGTGACCCTGCTTGGCTTCTTGGGCGTGTATAGGAAGGAAAAAGATACACCGGACGCATGGGAGGACCAGCAACGTATGCACGGAAAAGACGACATACATCAGGGCCAGGCCAGCTACGCTCTTACCAAAGAACAGAAGGAAATCTTCTTTGAATGTCTGCTCAGTATGAATGTACCGTCTGGCTTCTCGTCGAATATAAAGTGAACAATAAATATGGCAGAGAAAAAGTTGCAGAACCTAAAGTCTCATGACTGCCACGTGATTATGACGCAACTGCTTCCAGTTGCATTGAGGGGGCTTCTACCGGAAAATGTTCGATTAGCCATTGTGAAGCTATGTGCATTCCTCAATGCAATCTCTCATAAGGTAATCGATCCAAAAATCATACCAAGGTTACAGAATGATTTGGTGCAATGTATTGTCAGTTTCGAGTTGGTGTTCCCTCCATCCTTCTTCAACATCATGACGCACGTCCTAGTTCACCTTTGCGAAGAGATTAACATTTTGGGTCCTGTATTTCTACACAATATGTTCCCCTTTGAGAGGTTCATGGGAGTCATGAAGAAATATGTTCATAACCGTTCTAGGCCAGAAGGAAGCATCTCGAAGGGCCATGAAAATGAGGAGGTCATTGAGTTTTCTATTGACCTTATTCCGACCTTAAGCCGATTGGTGTTCCTGAATCGCGGCATAATGGCGGACTGGATGGAAAAGGCACGCTAGGAGGGGATCAAATAATATGTATGGATGGGCATTCTCTCACTGAAGCACACTACATAGTTCTACAGAATTCCACCTTGGTGGCTCCGTATATGGAGGAACACACGAATTTTCTACACTCCAAACACCCGGAGCAGTCTGACGACTAGATTACACGTGAACAAATGAGGACTTTCGCCGGTTGGTTGTAGACACGTGCCATGCATGATGGCGATATTGAAGATGACGTGTACTTGTTGTCCCAGTTACCATCTTCGAATATAATGACTTTCAAAGGGTACGAGATAAATGGGAATACATTTTACACGATCGCCCAAGATAAGAAGAGCACCAACCAAAACAGTGGTGTCCGCTTTGATGCAACAACCAACACGGGAAAGGGAACATATTATGGTTACATAGAGGACATATGGGAACTTAACTATGGAGGTGGTTTGAAGGTCCCTTTGTTTCGGTGCAAATGGATCAATATGACACGAGGCGGGCAACGGAAGACCCGTAGTACGGAATGACAACAGTGGATCTCAGCAATCTTGCGTATGCAGACGAACCATTCGTCCTAGCCAATGATGTGGCGCAGGTTTTCTATGTGAAATACATGTCTACTAGGCCGAGAAAAAGAAAAGATAAGGAAGCGAATGGATCATACGATGAGCCAAAGCGCCACATAGTTCTTTCAGGGAAAAGAAACATCGTGGGAGTGGATGACAAGATAGACATGTCCGAAGATTATGAAAAGTTCGATGAAATTGCTCCATTCACAATGAATATTGATCCGAGCATCCAGTTAAATGATGAAGATTGTCCATGGTTATGGCGCAAAGGGACACACGCGAAGAAAAAGTTTCACACCCAAAGATCCCACACTGGCATGTGATAGGCTTCACCGTCATCACTTTCTTCTGTAGTGCCGCTTCGAACAAACCAGATGGAATCTTTGTTATAGTTAGGGTACTTATGTATTTTGGTATTTGAAACGCAAAGAAATTTTATGTGCAAAAAGTGAATGCACTTCGTCTACAAATTAGTTCGTCAAATAATAAACTACTGGCACTAACAGGAAGTTTGTAATTTTTTGTAACTATAGAAAAAAAATATTCAGAAATAAATAAATGAAAATAAATGAAGTACAAAAGAAAAAAACTAAATTTTTGTTGAGTCAAAAACTAAATAAAGAAAATGTAAACTATTCAAATTAGAAAACTACTCGCACTAACAGGAAATTTGTAATTTTTTGTACCTAAAGAAAAAATATTTAGAAATAAATAAATGAAAATAAATAAAGTAGAAAAAAGAAAAAAACTAATTTTTTGTTGAGACAAAAACTATGTAAAAAAAGCCCACCTACTGGGCCACAGCGGCTTGCATACGACTAGTAACCCAACCTGTAGTTGGGCCAGGGTGCAGGCCCGCAATGCGCAGTAGGCCCACAGAGCTAAGAGGTAGAGTTAGGCCCAGAAGCCTGCTATAGAGAGGAGTTCGATACAACAGCCGCGCCGGGGCTTTTAAACAGGTGCGGGGCGCCCTCGGCTAGCGAGGTGGGACTAAACTTGCCCGCACCGCACCTGCGCCAGCGCATCCCCTTTAGTACCGGGTCGCGGCTACAACGGGTACTAAAGGGGGTGCCTTTAGTACCGGTTGTAGCCACCACCTAGTACTAAAGGGGTGCGCTTCCCGCCGCTTCGCCTGGCCAAAACAGACCTTTAGTACCGGTTAGTGGCTCCAACCGGTACTAATGGTAGGTTCTATATAAGAAAACACTTCAAAAAAATTCATCAGTTCTCCCTCTACTTCTTCTCCTCTGCCCCGTCGCCGCCGCCCCTCGTCGCCGTCCCCATCCCACGTCGTCGTCGTCCCCGTCGCGTCGTCGCCCCGTCCCACGCCATCGCCGTCCAGCCCCTCGCCTCGTCATCGCCGTCGCCTTGAATCGACCTGGCCCCACCATCGCCGTCGTCTGGACCTCGCCGTCGCCGTCGCCTCAATCTCGCCCGCGCGCGCTGTGAGCCCCTCCCCCGGCCTCTCCTCCCTCCAATCCACCGCGCCGTCGCCGGTGACGGCCGCGCGCGCGCGCTCACACACACTCACACTACACGCGCGCGCGCACACACACACAATTTTTCTGTTTTTAGTTTTTAGTTTTTTCTGTTTTTCATACGAAGTTTTTGATGAATTAATTAATTAGATTAGATTAATGTCAAATAGTATATAGAAATGTTAGAAATGTTATAGAAATGTTATAGAAATGTCAGAAATTTTAGAAATGTTAGTTTTATCTACATGAATTAGATTAATTTAAAATTGTTATAGAAATGTTATAGAAATGTTAGTTTTTAGTTTCTTATAATTTTAGTTATAAAAATTTAGAATTTGCATATAAGAAATCACAATCCAATCATTTAAAAAATTTATATATAGAAATGTTAGAAATATAAGTATTTGTTCTCGACGATGCCCGGCCCGCATCCTCGCCGTTGACCCGTTCGCGACGACGTCCTGCTTCAAAGGACCCATGTCTGGGACTGGGCTCCGCCGGGTTGGCACTGGGAGGTTCTACCTTCAGGGGCTCGCCACTTGGTGAGGAACCCGGGTCTCGTCGTCGACCCTGAGCTCCTTTGGTGGCGTTCCCGTGGGCCACTTTCGGTGCGGAGGGAGCCAGCACCGCCGGAGGTGGTGCGTCACCGTGTCAAGGGAGGAGGATGAGCACGTCCGTCGCTACATGGCTGCTATGGATGTCAGGTTCTCCAATACCTGGCAGGGTCTTTGGGGAGATGACCGGAGCTATGAGCCTGTGATGGTTCCTTCTCTTTGGGTGTCCACTGCCCGTGCCTCAGAGACCGCGAGTGGCGTAGATTATTCTGTAGTATTCGATCTTTATTAGCTCGCTAGCTAGTGATGTATTGGATATATAGTATTCGAGAAAATGTATTCGAGACTATATATTATTTGAGACGATGCATATTATGTACTATGATTCAGGATTTCCTCTTATTGATTGCATGCATGCATACCGTAATTTGAATACTAAATTGTTTTATATTTCTTCTGGATTTGTTAAATAAAAGCTATGGCGGACAATACCGGTAGAGAGGGAGAAGAGGCCCTGTTCGAGATCATACGCTCCCCTCGCGTGCCAGATAATCGAAATGAAGAAGATGATGGCTCCCAATATCTGAACAATAACGGGAAGGGTGATGATATGATATTCGATCGCGACAACCGAATTGATGAAGTCATGGATTACGATGGCGAAGAAATTAATGATTATGATGGCGACGAAATTAATGATTATGATGGCGAAGAAAATGTTGGTCTTGATGAAACAGACACCGGCGAGGTATATTTATATAAGAAGGCATCTGGTGATCATCACATGTTTTAAATGATTTGAAGATATATTAACGAATCGAACTTTCTTCTTTTCAGCCCTGCGGAACGAGCAAATCTTCTACAGGCAGAGTGTGAGGCTCGGAAAAAAAGTTGAAGCAGGGAGTAAAGTACAACATCGATGCCATCAAAACTAATGGCGAACCAATAGTGCCTAAGAACATTGCGAACAAGTTCATTCGTGAGTGCAGAGTTCTTGTGAAGGACAAACTCCCGATCTCCCTTCAAGAATGGAAAGAGCCATCAAAGCCCCGTCCAGATCTTACTTTTGTCGATGACAGAGCAAAAAAAGCGCTTTGGGAAGATCTCATGTAACATTTCACCCTACCAGATCATTTCACAGCTACAGATGTGGAGAAAGTCAAGGACGTTGCTCTTAGAAAGATGGCAATTGCATTCAACAACCACAAGAAAACTGTATGGAAGGACTACGTCAAAGCAGGAAAGAAGACTCCAGAATTCAAGGGAACACTGGAGAACCAAAGAGAACACTGGGACGATTTCGTGAAATTCAAGGAATCAGAATTATCTAAGGAATGGTCCAGAGAAAACAAGGCCAGTGCCGCAAAAAACCAGCAATTCTATAGGCTGGGGCTAGGTGTCTACGCAGTGGCAATGCCTAAGTGGGATAAGTCTGAACAAGAGATGCTGGCTGCACAGGTCACTCCAGTTACATTGAGCTGCCACCCCAGGTGCAGAAGTTGGTTCTATGCGCATGGGGGGCGTTGGACCCGAAGACAGGCGAGGTTTCGAAGAAGGCATGTCTTAAAGGAGCCGATGATAAGTTAGTTGAAGCAATATAAGAAGCTCGAAAGGGGGTGTTCACGCCCAACAAAGAGAACGACGAGCTAACGTGCACCCTGGGAAATCCTGAGCACCCGGGAAGAACACGAGGCAAGGGCGTTGTTCTGAGGTATGAGGGCTTTCCTGAGTGGAACGCCGACTACAGAAGCCGTGCAAGAATGAAGATGGAGGAGGAGAAGAAGAAGAAGCTGGAGGACGAGCAGAGGAAGCAGGAAGCAGAACGGCTTCAAGGCCTAGAATCAGCGCATGTGGACTTGGCACTCAAATTGCAGAGGCAGGAGCAGCAGATCGACTCGCTTAGCCAGGAAAGGGGGTCTCAACAGCGGCCGCAGCTAGCGGATGATCCAGCATTGGATAGGACCGTCCCATCCATGCCGAGAAGCAGCATGGGTTCCGCCCCGGGCGGCGCACTGCTGGATAGATACCCTGTGGATGACATCATGGATAACACTAACTGTGAGCTACACTTCACAATAAAGAATATATCCGTGATGGCGGTGGACGCCGTTTCTTATACAAATCCCCCCGGAGAAACCTACCATTGCAGAACATATCCAGCCGGCTTTGCTCGTGTCGTGGTTGGTGGGGTGGTGGACCAATATTCGGGGCTACAGCTTGACATTCTTGGAGGTGACGAGGAGCACACACTGGGAGAGGCCATACATCATTATCATCCTATGGAGAAAGGATTGCATCATCTTTCGAACACCACCGACACCGTGTTGTCTAGAGCTTGAAATTGCAGGAGGTGACGTGGAGCAGACGACTCACGCTCCCCCAACGTGTGAGGCCACTCCTCCTGCTTCAACTCAGCCAACACGTGAGGCCACTCCTCCTGCTTCAACTCAGCCAACGCGTGAGGCCACTCCTCCTCCTCCATGTCGACCAACGCGTGCTACTCCTCCTCCAAGTCCGACACCGTGTCAGCCGTCTCCACTGCCTCGACAATCGCGGAAGAGAGCCGCCACAGCTATGGTGCGTAGTGCTAAAAGTCTAGGTAGTATAGGAGGTACAGGCAGAGGCAAGCGATTTCAATATGGTCCAAAAAGCCTCGCGCCTCTTCCGCAGAGGCCTTACGACATGACCAAGGAGCATAATGAAGCCATAGTGAAGGCCCAAGTGGAGGCCCATTTCACACCAAAACTGGCACCGCCGCCAAGGGAGGAAGTGCCCGAGGATAAGATTGACCACTTTATTCGTATGGCGCGAGCACCAGCTCCCAAGCATGTTGACTCAGACTATGAGCTCCAAATCAGAAAGGCACATCGAGCACGACAAAAGGGGTCGAGCTTGAGCTCGAGCCAAGCAGCTGGCCAAAAATGTGGGAAAACCGTTCCCCAGCTAGGAGAACAGGCGGCGCAATCGATCCCCTCCTTGTTGTACCAACACATGAGAGTACCGGCGGCAGTCAGCTGGTAATAATCAACGAGCATGGATGGAACGCTGAAATGCTCGGTATCACTGTTGGACAACTCCTCAAGATTGAGCCCATGCCTAAAGTTAAAGAGCAGGACAAATATGCCCGCAGCAAACCTTTGGTAAGGCCTGAGGAGGTCAAGAACCTCCAAACGAGAATGTATCAATTGCATGATTGGTACATGAAAATTACCAAGAGTAACAATCGAGAGGGCCTCATGGTGAAAGTCAAGGAAGAGTATTACTTCAATAAGCTAGCTCTGTCCATTGAGTATTCAGAACTATTTCAGTTATTCAATCAAGACGCACTAGACAAATTCATCATCAGTTGCTATTGTCTGCAAGTGATTACTTTCTGTAATTCAAGTCTCAAGCTAGCTGTACTGCTCATTGATCGATCATTACCTATAATTATTCTTACTATATTATTTTCTATGGTATTATGCAGGATGAAGATGTATGAAATGAAAAAAGCTGGACGCTATGGCATTGGGTTCATTATCCCAAATACCGTTAATGAAGAAACATGGACATATGAATGGTTTAAAGCAGATGTAGAGAAAAACATGCTAGAGTTCTTGAAGCGCCTCAATACCAATGGACATATACTACTTCCTTACAACTACACGTGAGTCACACTGTCTTGTACTGCAAATTCTGTTTTTACTTACTGGCTAGCTAGATGTTAATAATTAAGTGTATAGGGTTTAAGGTAGTTGATGAGTGTTATGTACATGCCCGCTTAATTAAGACATGCAAACGTGTGTGCATGCAGTTATCATTGGATCTTGTTAATCATTAAAGTTGACAAAGGAACAGTTGAAATACTGGACTCACTACTTAAAGATAAGAGAGACTACACAATCGTGAAGGGAATAGTCGACAGGTAATTTCAATCATTATTAACTATATGTCGGCCTCTTTAGTTCTTCATTTCCTGATATCAACTATTTAATAACTCGTTTATTCATTTTTTTTGCCGGCGGGCATGGCTTGGGCAAAGTTTAGGAATTTGAAAGAGGTTCCAGGCGAATGGAGAGAAAGGCTGCATTGGTTTCGACCCAAGGTATAATTAATTAAGTAGTACTATCTAGCTACCTACCATGCATCTCTTTAATTCTAGTTTCAATATCATTAATTATCATGCTTGATTAATTATTATCTAAATAAATTCTATTCTCGTAAAGGCCCTGAAGCAGGCGCAGGGGAGTGATACGTGTGCATACTGCGTTTTCGAGAACATTCGCATGATGACGTCCGAAAGGACCAAAACTGATAGACAGCTATGGGCACACGCACGTTTGACAGAACACTATTCATAATTTTTACGTCATTATCGATATCTAGTCGTATAACTAATACACATGCATATTGATCTCCTTCTTTAACAGTTCGAATCGGTGTGGGAGACGCTCCTACCAGTGGAGCGCATACGAGCACTTCAAGAGGAACTAGCGTGATTTTTGCTCGACGAGGTCATAGATACCAAAGGGTAATTCTACTACGAGCTATTGCCCCAATGAACTACTCCCAATTGTCATCGTGCTCCGAAGGCACCAAGGCAAATGCCACTGCCTCTGTAGGCTACATGTAGGAAAACATGTGTGTGTGTATATATATATATATATATATATATATATATATATATATATATATATATATATGCATGTGAATAATAATGGTGTGGTTGTGAGACATTCGATGATATAATCGGTTCTACGAGAAATTATATTTATATATATGCATAACGTGTACAATATGCAGTTTCGTAAAATACCAGCAAACGAAAAAGAATTAAATGGAAAACACAAAATTAAAGGAAAAATAAATAATAAAACCAAAACCTCCCAAACTTTTTAGTACCGGTTGGTAACACCAACCGGTACTAAAGCTCTCCCCACACCCGGCCCTGGCTCCTGCCACGTGGTGGCCCTTTAGTCCCCACCCTTTAGTGCCGGTTACCGTACGAACCGGGGCTATAGCCCGGTTCTGCACTAGTGTATTGGGACTAGATAGTTTACTTGGCTATGATGGTTGTCAACGTGGAGGTTCAGTACTCTCTATCTGGTCAGACCTGTTACTTTGCTCTGTATGTTGAACTTTCCGTGTGAACGTATGGAATGGGCTATTATTTTTTTAAATGGGTTGTATTTGTCCGCCACGGGTTTAGAGGCTGACTTCTGGGCCTACTAGGTTGATGCGAACACAATCATGAGATGATTGTACATGGAGAGCATGACAGCAGGGATGAACCAGGGTCATGACAGTATGCAAGCAAGTGCCTCCTTGTTTCAAGTCAGAAAAATGGTTCCTCCTAATGGATTTCTCGCATCTGGGTCCCATGTCATTGTCAACATAATCAATAAACGAGAGAATTGCACAACGAGCGGCTGACACGAGGGACTCAGTAGCGTGCCCAGTGTTTTTTTAGGGAAGTAGCTTGCCTAGTTATATTTGTTTTTTAGATGGAAGCACGGTGTCAACTGGGCTGTGCGGGGCACTCTGGCCTGTATAGCGAGCCTTTTCTTTTATGTTTACCACAAGACCAACCCAGTAGTTTTTTTTCTTTCTGAAATTTGCTAGCCCGGTTTTTTTGTTCTTTTGCAGAATACCCAACCGAGGCCTATTTGCTTCGTCAACCCTGCTGGGCTGCAAATCTTTCAAGACGAGAAAATGGGCTATCAGTAATTAGAAATGGGTTGTCTATTTTTAAAAGAAATCAAACCTGCAATTAGTTTCAAATTTCTATTTTTTTTAATTTCGAGATTTTAAATTCCATTGATTTTTATGTGTGCACAATTATTTTGATTTTATATTGATATGAATCTTTTTTCAAATTAGTTTGAATGTGACTCGAAATGTCGGGATTTAATACAGCTGACCGCACCGGAGTATGCAAAATTTCGTATAATTTTTAACCGTGGTCGCAATATGGGATGTAATGCTAACAACAAAAGATGGGCTCCAAAATAATCCTTAAGAATTAGCAAATATGCTGTACATTATTGGAAATAATGCAGATGAGTTGTTTGATGTTTTCCACACATTTGAGACTGACTTGTACGCTAACTATAGGTTGGCGCGTATGCTTTCCTAAAAAGGTTGACGCACACCAACGCCGTGTCAACTTAGTCAACACACAAGAGCCGCAACTGTTGGATGTCCATCCAATGGCCGTCGTGCTTCTTCAATCTCTGCTCTTCCTGCTCTAGCCGCTCAAACAAGCACCGGCGGGACTACCCCCTCCTCCCGCCGCCGGCTATGCTGCCGCGCAGGCATCACTACACCATTGTACTCCCATCGCTGGCCTAGCCATCCCTCTAATCACCCACACCTGCTGTTATTCTCCTGCGACGACAGACGAACAAGGAAACGCTCGTACTCCCCTCCGAGTGGGAAACAAATGCCGAGTCTTCCCTGACTCCGTGTCGTTCCTTCCTAGGCCTCGCCGTCGTCCACCGCCCTGGTGCTCTTGGGGTGGCGTGGTCAACGTGGTCAACCAACAATATCCATCAGAAGTGGACAGTACGTGGAGAGGCTGACAGCTGGGTCCACGGCTGCACACAAGGAAATGCCTCATTATTACGTTTAAAATAATGATTCCTCCACCTGACAGATGGGACCCACCGGAAGGGCCTCTATATTTCACGAAAAAACGTACCCCCACTGGCAGCTCGGACCCACCACCTATATCTTCACACGCAAGGAAGTGCCTCCTTATTACGCACAAAAAATGAATACTACCCCTGCTAGCAGGGACCCACCATAGTGGGAGACTGACTTGTGGGCCTACTTAGTTGACGCAGACGGAGGGCTTCATCAACTTAGTCCATCCAAAGGTCGTTGTGCTTCTTCAACCTCTGGTCTTCCTGGTCCAGCCGCCCAAACCAGCCGGTCGTGTTGCGTGCTCCTGCCTCCCATGGCCGGCTGTGCTGCTGCGGAGGCCTCACCGCCCCTACTGCTCCCACCGCTGGCCAGGCTATCCCCCTACTCACCCACACCCCCTGTTATTCTATGGCGACGGCAGCCTCACACCGCAGCCAAACCAGTGAACCCTCGTACTCCTCTCCGTGTGGGCATCCACTGCGATGTCTTCCCCAGCTCCGCGTCATCCCCTTCCTAGGCCTTGCCATCATTCACCTCCTTGGTGCTCTCAGCGCGGCGTGGTCAATGTGGTAAAGGAACGACTACCATCGGAAGAGTACTGTACGTGAGGCTGACAGCTGGGTCCACGGCCGCAGTAAGGAAGTGTCTGCTTATTACGCGTAAAATAATGATTCCTCCACTTGACCGTAGGGACCCACCAAACGGGCCACTGTATTTCACGAAAAAAAACGTCCCCCCTGACTGCTGGGACCCACCAGCTATATCTTCGCACGCAAGGAGGTGCCTGACAGTCAGGACCCACCTGGTCGAAGCGTACGTATCGTTATCATTCTGGTAGCGAACATGTACGTACATACTGTCAATCAGTCTGTCTGCGGGCTGCAGCGATGAACCGTGGCCGAGTAAGGAAGAGCACGTGTCATAGTAGAGGCGCGCACGTAGCATGTATACATACATACAGCCAGGGTGCAACAAAGTAAATACGGCCACGTACATACATACGGGTGGGGTCTCAAACGCTTACTCTCGTATACATACGGCCAGGGCTCATGTACATGGAGAGGCAGTGACGGCGCCCTGTTCATCGACAGCCAACCGGCTGGGTCGGAACGGAGAAACTGTGTTGTCCTGTTCATCGGGAGGTAGCCGGCTTGGACGGAATAGCCGGTTGAAACGAGGATTGGCGTACCGCAGAATGGAGGAAACGACCTTTTGCTCGACCTCCTAGGGTCGAAACGGGATCCTGTTCATCGGGAGGGGTCCGGCGTACTGCAAAACGGAGGAAACGGACTTGTGTTTGAGTGCCTACGGTCGAAACGGGATCCTGTTGATCGGGAGGGGTGTGGCGTACCGCAAAACGGAGGAAACGGACTTGTGTTTGAGCGCTACGGTCGAAACGGGGGTCCTGTTCATCGGGAGGGGTATGGTGTACCACAAAACGGGACTCCACAGGCTACTATTCATGTCCACCGTCGACCTCCTCCAGCCTCCACGGGCTACTGTTCATCCACCGTCGACCTCCTCCAACCTCCGCCTGTGACTGTTCATCCACGGGCTCCTGTTCATCCAGCCTCCACTGCTCCTCCACCATCTACTGTTCAACCAGCCCTCTCCACGGGGTCCTGTTCAACCACCCCTCCACGGGCTACTATTCATACAGCCCTCCACCGGTTACTGTTCAACCAGCCCTCCACGGGGTCGTCCTGTTCATCCAGTCCTCCATGGGGTCCTGTTCATCCACCCCGAATCGGCTCGATCGATTGGGGTCCTGTTCATCCAGCGGCAATGGCCTCTACTACCCTAGGGTCTTGTTCATCCAACACCCCACCGGGAACTATTCATCCAAGCCCCCGCCCCCAACGACGCTCACTGTTCATCAAGAGGCAGCAGGTCTAATCAGCTTCAGTTAGCAGCAGTAGTGAAGGAATCACTCGATCAGGTTTAGTTAACAGCCAGGGATCGATCGATCGCTCGGGTTCAGTAACGCGTAGCCTATGCAATCGCTCGGGTTCAGTAGGAGAACACCTTGCTCGGGTTCAGTTAGATCCAAACGCCTCGCACCCATGCGAGTACGTGCACGAGAGAAACGCGCAATCCCACTGTGCATCGCTCGGCCCCGACCACCCACCGTAACCGGGAACTCCCCAAAATTTTCCTCGCCCTCGCTTCTACCATGATTTTTTCGGTCATGGACGGCACAAAGAATGTCATGCAGGTGTGTCTCTGGCCTTCCTAGGACGGAAGAACCCATTTTCTGCCATGATTTTTTGTCACAGAAGTAGGAGTCCGCCACATATATGATGATACAGGGTTTTGTCATAATTATCATCATAGAAGTGTCATAAGTATGACCGAAAAAAATTTCGTTCGGCCCAAAATGTCACGGATGTGTCTTTTTTTGTAGTGTTATATTGTTGAATTCATTCATGATGCTACTGAAAATTATTATGAGGGAGGAATATGTGCTTGTCGGAGTTGCAATAATATCAAGTTTCCTCTCTATGTGTTGAAAGTTTTGAAGTTATGCTTGTTTTGTCTTCCTATGCTAGTTGATTCTTGTTCCCATAAGTGGTTTTCTCACAAAACTATGCATAGGAAGTGGGTTAGACTTAAATCTGCTCGTCATATTCTTCATGATGCTCTCTTTATGTTTCAGTTCTTATCTTTTATACGAGCATCATTGAAATCATCATGCCTGGCTAAAAGGCATTAAAGAAAAGCGCTTGTTGAGAGACAAACCAATATTTACCCCTACTGTTTTTGTGTGTAATCATATTTTATAGCTTTTGTTTTAATAAAGTGCCAAGTAAAGCCTTTGGGATAGTGTGGATGATAGTTGCACTACTAAAAAAGGCCTACTAATGGCGCACCGGTTTTTCCTACTAATGGCGCACTACCGGTGCGCCATTAGTAACATTTTTTTTCAAAAAAAAAATTCAGAATTTTTTTTTCGTTTTTTTCTTAATCTCAGGTCACTATGGCTTAATCTCGGGTCAATATGCTTAATCTCAGGTCAAATCGCACTCCATGGTCAAACTTCCCGAAAGGACACCCATCCTCACACTACTCCAACCCAAGCACGCTTAACTTCAGAGTTCTATCCAACCCCAGCAACAGCTCACTTCACAGGAACTTGTTGATATATCTAGCATATCAATCCTATTATACCTTGTTGATGTCTAGGACTTTGTTCATGTTCATGACTATGATGAAATTTTGAAAAATATTTCAAACTTCCCGGTCATATTACGTATCATTTTTTGAAAAACAATAAAAAAAATTCAAAACCAATTTTTTTTTTCTATTACTAGTGGCGCACCACATCCATGGTGCGCCACTAGTAAATTTGAATTTTTTTGAATTTTTTTGGGGATTTTTGGGGATTTTGAAAATGCTTAACGGGGTTCCCCCGACTAAATTCGGATGTAACTTTTCGAGTAGATGATTTTTCATATAAAAAACTTTTTAATCCGAGTTGGTATGCAAAAGTTATGCCCATTTTACAAATTTCCGGAGAATTTTTGCAAATAAAGTCGATATTCATATTTGTAAATTTTCCCAACAACTAGACCACATATCACATGGGAAACTTATTTTCTTTTACTCCCTCCGTTCTAGAATATAAGGTGTATTGGTTTCCGTGCAAGTCAACCATTTGAAAGTTTGACCAAGATTATAGAACAACATACAAACATCTACGATACCTAATAGATAAAATATGAAACTACCTTTCATGATCGATCAAATGATATAGATTCATATTGGGGATATTGATATATTGTTGTAAAAACTTGGTCAAACTTGCACTCGTTTGACTTTTGAAAAAACAAATACACCTTATATAAAGGAACAGAGGGAGTATTTTTTTGACATTTCCATCATTTTCTTTTAGTTTTCTCAAAACTCAAAAGGCGGTCCAAAGGGGGGGGGGGTGCATTCGGTGTTGGGCCAAGTTAGTAATGGCGCACCAGTGGAGAGTGCACTGTCCACAAGTAATGGCGCACTGTCCACAAGTGCGCCATAACTAACAATTTTTTTTATTTTTTTACTTTTTAAAAAAAAAACTACTAATGGCGCATGGTGGGTTTGGTGCGCCATTACTATGTCAACTAGTAATGGCGCACCACTCCCACGGTGCGCCATTAGTATGTTTGAAAAAATTTAAAAAAAATTTACTAATGGCGCATCGTGGGATGTGGTGCGCCATTAGTATTTGCACACTAATGGCGCACCAACACATGGTGCGCGATTAGTATTTAGTAATGGCGCACCACATGTACAGTGCGCCATTAGTGTCCATCCCATCTATAGCCCTTTTCCTAGTAGTGTTGACTTGATTCTGTGCAAAAACAGAAACTTTTGCGCTCAATCCAGGAAATTTGAAGAGTCACTGGAACGTGCTTTTGATCTGAATTGTGTACGCTGTCCTAAATTTTCAGAGTTTTTGGAGTTATATCAGTATGAAAAGTTTCCAGATTACTATAGACTGTTCTATTTTTGACATATTCTGTTTACTATGTGTTGTTTGCTTATTTTGATGAATCTATGCGTAGTATCGAAGGGTATGAACCATGGAGAAGTTGAAGTACAGTAGATATAACACCAATATGAATTTAGAATGAGTTCACAATAGTACCTAAGTGGTGATTTATTTTCTTATACTAACGGATCTCATAAGATTTTCTGTTGAGTTTTGTGTTGTGAAGTTTTGAAGTTTTGGGTACAGTTTCGATGGAATCTGGAATAAGGAGTGGCAAGAGCCTATGCTTGGGGATTCCCAAGGCACACCAAGGTAATATTCAAGGAAGATCCAAGCAACTAAGCTTGGGGAAGCCCCGGATGGCATCCCCTCTTTGGTTTTCGTTCATCGGTAACCTTACTTGGAGCTATATTTTTACTCATCACATGATATGTGTTTTGCTTGGAGCGTCATTTTCATTTGTTTTTATTTGCTTGCTGTTATTCAGAGACATGTTTTCTATCTTTTAGTTCAATAAAAAAAGTCAAGTATAGCCTTTACCATGCTTATTTTACAAGTCTATACGTTGCTTTTTTGAAATCATAAAGTTTGCTGTTATGTTTTCAATATTGGTGAATAGTCAGAACATGATAAAATCTAGAAATTTGACACAATGAGTAACAACAAATTTTCTATAGTGTGGTAATTTTTTAGAAGTTTTGGAGTTAGGGAAGTATGATTCCTCTTGCATTCTTTACAGACTGTTCTGTTTAGACAGATTGCTGTTATATTTGCATTGTTTGCATATGTTTACTTGATTAATGATTCTATTTGAGGATCGGAGTGTTAAATATGCAGATGCATTTAGTAAGCAATATCAAATAATAATAATTTTAGTGATTTGCTAAAGTATAAAATGATAAGGTTATTGTGTTGATTTATACTAACCTATCTCACGAGTTCTTGTTGAGTTTTGTGTGGAGGAAGTTCTTAAGATTTAGGGAAACCGTGATATAAAAGGAATTAAGGAGACACAAAATATCAAGCTTGGGGATTCCCAAGCCATACCTAATTAATATTTCAACAAGTCTCAAGCATCTAAGCTTGGGGATGCCCCGGTTGGCATCACACCTTTCTTCTTCAACAACTATCGGTCAGTTTTTGTTGAGCCTAAGTTTTTGCTTCTTCACATGATATGTGCTATCCTTGCAGTGTCATTTTATTTTATTTTGTTTTGCTTTCTATTTGAATAAAATATTAAGATATGAAATTCTTAAATGTTAGGGAGTCTTCACATAGTTGCATAATTATTCGACTACTCATTGATCTTCACTTATATCTTTCGAAGTACTTTGTCATTTGCTCTAGTGCTTCACTTATATATTTTTAGAGCACGGCAGTGGTTTTATTATGAAGTAATTGTTGACCTCTCATGTTTCACTTATATTATTTTGAGAGTATTTTAGAACAGCAAGGCAATTTTCTTTGGTTATAAATTTAGTCCTAATACGATAGGCATCCAAGAGGGATATAATAAAAACATTCATATAAAGTGCATTGAATATTATGAGAAGTTTGATTCCTTATGATTGTTTTGAGATATGAGGATTGTAATATTAGAGTCATGCTAGTGGAGTAATTCCGAATTTGAGAAATACTTGTGTTGAGGTTTGTGATTCCCGTAGAATGCACGTATGGTGAACCGTTATGTAACGAAGTTGGAGCATGATTTATTTATTGATTGTCTTCCTTATGAGTGGCGGTCGGGGACGAGCGATGGTCTTTGCCTACGAATATATCCCCCTAGGAGCATGCGCATAGTACTTTGTTTTGATAACAAATAGACTTTTTCAATAAGCATGTGAGTTCTTTATGACTAATGTTGAGTCCATGGATTATGCGCACTCTCATCCTTCCACCATTGCTAGCCTCTCTTGTACCGCGCAACTTTCACCGGTAGCATGCACCTACCATATACCTTCCTCAAAAAAGCCACCATACCTACCTAATATGGCATTTCCATAGCCATCCCGAGATATATTGATATGCAACTTTCCACCGTTTCGTTTATTATGACACGCATCATCATTATCATATTGCTTCGCATGATCATGTAGTTGACATCGTATTTGTGGCAAAGCCACTGATGTCTACTACACAACCTTCTTCTTGTAGACGTTGTTGGGCCTGCAAGTGCACAGGTTTGTAGGACAGTAGCAAATTTCCCTCAACTGGATGACCTAAGGTTTATCAATCCGTGGGAGGCGTAGGATGAAGATGGTCTCTCTCAAATAACCCTGCAACCAAATAACAAAGAGTCTCTTGTGTCCCCAACACACCCAATACAATGGTAAATTGTATAGGTGCACTAGTTTGGCGAAGAGATGGTGATACAAGTGCAATATGGATGGTAGATATAGGTTTTTCTAATCTGAAATTATAGAAACAGCAAGGTAATTAATGATAAAAGTGAGCGTAAACGGTATTGCAATGGTAGGAAACAAGGCATAGGGTTCATACTTTCACTAGTGCAAGTTCTCTCAACAATAATAACATAATTGGTCATATAACTATCCCTCAACATGCAACAAAGAGTCACTCCAAAGCCACTAATAGCGGAGAACAAACGAAGATATTATGGTAGGGTACGAAACCACCTCAAAGTTATCCTTTCTGCTCGATATATTCAAGAGTCCGTAGTAAAATAACATGAAGCTATTCTTTCCGTTCAATCTATCATAGAGTTCATACTAGAATAACACCTTAAGACACAAATAAACCAAAACCCTAATGTCACCTAGATACTCCATTGTCACCTCAAGTATCCGTGGGCATGATTATACGATATGCATCACACAATCTCAGATTCATCTATTCAACCAACACAAAGTACTTCAAAGAGTGCCCCAAAGTTTCTACCGGAGAGTCAAGATGAAAACGTCTGCCAACCCCTATGCATAGGTTCATGGGCGAAACCCGCAAGTTGATCACCAAAACATACATTAAGTGGATCACGTGATATCCCATTGTCACCACAGATAAGCACGGCAAGACATACATCAAGTGTTCTCAAATCCTTAAAGACTCAACCAGATAAGATAACTTCAAAGGGAAAACTCAATCCATTACAAGAGAGTAGAGGGGGAGAAACATCATAAGATCCAACTATAATAGCAAAGCTCGCGATACATCAAGATCGTGCCATAGAGAGAACACGAGAGAGAGAGATCAAACACATCGCTACTGGTACATACCCTCGGCCCCGAGGGTGAACTACTCCCTCCTCGTCATGCAGAGCGCCGGGATGATGAAGATGGCCACCGGTGAGGGATCCCCCCTCCGGCAGGGTGCCGGAACGGGCTCTCGAGAGGTTTTTGGTGGCTACAGAGGCTTGCGGCGGTGGAACTCCGGATCTATTATGTCCTTCGATGTTTTTAGGGTATATGGGAATATATAGGCGAAAGAAGTTGGACGGGGGAGGCTCGAGGAGCCCACGAGACAGGGGGGCGCGCCCTCCTATCTCCTGGCCTCCTCGAAGCTTCCCTGGCTTGTACTCCAAGTCTCCCGGATCATGTTCGTTCCAAATATCACGCTCCCGAAGGTTTCATTCCGTTTGGACTCCGTTTGATATTCCTTTTCTTTGAAATACTGAAACAGGCAATAAAACAACAATATGGGTTGGGCCTCCAGTTAGTAGGTTAGTCCCAAAAGTAATATAAAATTGTATAATAAAGCCCATAATCATTCAAAACAGATAATAAAATAGCATGAATGCTTCATAAATTATAGATACGTTGGAGACGTATCAGCCACCGTTCATAATTCTTTCATACATGTCACTCTTGATTCATTGCACATCCCGGTACACCGCCGGAGGCATTCACATAGAGTCATGTTTTTGTTCTAAGTATTGAGTTGTAATTTTTCGAGTTGTAAGTAAATAGAAGTGTGGTGATCATCATTATTGGTGCATTATCCGATGTGAGGAAATAAAAAAGAGGAGGCCAAAGAAGCCAAAAAAAAGAGGCCAAAGAAGCCATGAAAAAAAAAGAGAAAAAAATGAGAGAAAAAGAGAGAATGGGCGGTGTTATTATCCTTTTTCCAGACTTGTGCTTCAAAGTAGCACCATGATCTTCATGATAGAGAGTCTCCTATGATATCACTTTCATATACTAGTGGGAATTTTCCTTATAGAACTTGGCTTGTATATTCCAACGATGGGCTTCCTCAAATGCCCTAGGTCTTCATGAGCAAGCAAGTTGGATGCACACCCACTTAGTTTCTTTTTGAGCTTTCATACACTTATAGCTCCAGTGCATCTGTTGCATGGCAATCCCTACTCGATCCCATTGATATCTATTGATGGGAATCTCCATAGCCCGTTGATACGCCTAGTTGATGCGAGACTATCTCCTTCTTTTTGTCTTCTCCACAACCACCGTATTCTATTCCACCTATAGTGCTATGTCCATGGCTCACGCTCATGTATTGCGTGAAAGTTCAAAAGGTTTGAGAACATCAAAAGTGTGAAACAATTGCTTGGCTTGTCATCGGGGTTGTGCATGATTTAAATATGTTGTGTGATGAAGATGGAGCACAACCAGACTATATGATTTTGTAGAAATAACTTTCTTTGTCCATGTTATTTTGAGAAGACATGATTGCTTTATTATTATGCTTGAATTATTATCGTTTTTACATTAATATTAAACTTTCATTTTGAATCTTATGGATCTGAATATTCTTGCCACAATAGAGAAGATTGCATTGACAAATATGTTAGGTAGCATTCCACATCAAAAATTCTGTTTTTAGCATTTACCTACTCGAGGACGAGCAGGAATTAAGCTTGGGGATGCTTGATATGTCTCCAACGTATTTATAATTTTTGATTGTTCCATGCTATTATATTATCCATCTTGGATGTTTTATATGCATTTATATGCTATTTTGTATGATTTTTGGGACTAACCTATTAACCTAGAGCCTAGTGCCAGGTTCTGTTTTTTCCTTGTTTTTGAGTTCTACAGAAAAGGAATATCAAATGGAGTCCAATTGACCTGAAAATTTATGGAGATTATTTTTGTACCAGAATAAGCCCATGGAGCATCGGAGATGGACCAGAAGAGTCCCAAGTCAACCACGAGGGTGGAGGGCGCACCCTACCCCCTAGGCGTGCCCCCTACATCGTGGCTGACTCAGGGACCCCCTGACTTGTTCCCGATGCCAACACATCTTATATATCCCTAAACTTCAGAACAGAACCAAGATCGGGAGTTTCGCTGCCGCAAGCCTCTGTAGCCACCAAGAAACCAATCGGGACCCTGTTCCGGCACCCTGCAGGAGGGGGGAACCATCACCAGTGGCAATCTTCATCATCCCGGTGCTCTCCATGATGAGGAGGGAGTAGTTCACCCTCATGGCTGAGGATATGTACCAGTAGCTATCTGTTTGATCTATCTCTCTCTCTCGTGTTCTTGATTTGGCATGATCTTGATGTACCGCGAGCTTTTCTATTATAGTTGGATATTATGATGTTTCTCCCCTTCTACCTTGTAATGAATTGAGTTTTCCCTTTGAAGTTATCTTATTGGATTGAGTCTTTAAGGATTTGAGAACACTTGATGTATGTCTTGCGTGGGATACCGGTGGTGACAATGGGGTATTCTAGTTATTCACTTGATGTATGTTTTGGTGATCAACTGGCGGGTTCCGTGACCTTTGAATATATGCATAGTGGTTGGCACACGTTTTCGTCTTGACTCTCTGGTAGAAACTTTGGGGCACTCTATGAAGTTCTTTGTGTTGGTTTGAATTGATGAATCTGAGATTGTGTGATGCATATCGTATAATTAAACCCGTGGATACTTGAGGTGACATTGGAGTATCTAGGTGACATTAGGGTTTTGGTTGATGTGTGTCTTAAGGTGTTATTTTACTATGAACTCTAGGGCTATTTGTGACACTTATAGGAATAGCCCAATGGATTGATCGAAAAGAATAACTTTAAGGTGGTTTCGTACCCTACAATAATCTCTTCGTTTGTTCTCCGCTATTAGTGACTTTGGAGTGACTCTTTGTTGCACATTGAAGGATTATTATATGATCTAATTATGTTATCATTGTTAAGAGAACTTGCACTAGTGAAAGTATGAACCCTGGGCCTTCTTTATAAGCATTGCAATACCGTTTCCACTCACTTTTACCACTTGTTACCTTGCTGTTTTTATAATTTCAGATTACAAAAACCTATATCTACCATCCATATTGCACTTGTATCACCATCTCTTCGCCGAACTAGTGTACCTATAAAATTTACCATTGTATTGGGTGTGTTGGGGACACAAGAGACTCTTTGTTATTTGGTTGCAGGGTTGTTTGAGAGAGACCATCTTCATCCTATGCCTCCCATGGATTGATAAACCTTAGGTCACTCACTTGAGGGAAATTTCCTACTGTCCTACAAAACTCTGCACTTGGAGGCCGAAAAACGTCTACAAAAAGAAGGTTTCATAGCAGACATCATCTGCTCCCCTTGACCTGCAGGAAAGTCAAGCTCTAGTGAGTTATATCCCGACAGAACTTCATCTACCCTGACACGAGCATAGCCAGCTAGAATCGGATTGCCATGAATGGTTGCTTCAGGTGCATTCAGGAAAGCAAAGCCGTCCGCCACCTTCATGGATATGTTCTTTAGTTTCATGTGTAGCTCACAACTTGTCCTCTCTTTGATATGATCCACGTGGTAGCGAGCCAGAAGTGCATCATTGGCGGGGACCCCCGTGGAACCCATGCTGCTTTTTGGCATAGTTGGGATGGTACATACAGTGCTGGATCTGCTTGCTCCTGCCGTTGAGATGCCCTTTCCTGGCTAAGTGTGTCGATGTGCTCCTGCTGTCTCATTGAAAGGCGTTCGAACTCTGCATTCTTTGATTCTACCTTCTGAAGCCGGTCTGCATCCTGCTTCTTCTTTCTCGCATGGCTTCTATAAGTGTTGTTCCAATCCGCAAAGCACTGAACCCACAGAACAACGCCTTTGCCTCGTGTTCGTCTCAGGTGTTTAGGATTGTTGAGGGCGTGTATACGCTCGTCGTTCTCTCTCTGGGGCTGGACCCCCCGGTTCGAGCCTCTTCTATGGTTTTAATTAAAGCATCCAAAGCTTCTTTAAGACTTTCCTGTTCAATAATCTCCCCCGTCTTTCGGTCCAACTTTCCCCATGCGCTTAAAACCAAGTCCTGGACCTGTCGGGCCAACCCATCATTTTTGGAGTGACCCCTGCAGCAATCGTCTTGGCCTCATATTATTTCCACTTAGGTAGGCAAGTCTTGTAGCCACCTGGCCCCAGAACATGGTGAAACTTTTTTGGTCAGTATTTCTCTTATTTTCTCTTGATTGTTCCTTAGCTGCTTCCGCTTCCTTGAACTGCACAAATAAGTCTCAGTGATCTTTTATCTTCTCTAGTGCTCTACTGAATTCTGGAGTCTTCTTTTCTGCCTTGATGTAGTCGGCCCATAATATTTTCTTCCACGTCTAGAATAGTGTGGCCATCTTCTTAAGAGGAAACTGCTTGAATTTCAACCGTTCGCCATCCGTGAAACCCTCTGATAGGTGGAAATTTGACATGAGCGTATCCCAAAAGAATTTTTTTGATCTTTCGTCGACAAAATTAACTCCTCGACCTTCCTTTGGCTTATTTTATTCTTGAACGGTGATCGGAAGGTTGTCCCTAACAATAACTCCACATTGACCTACAAATTTGCGGTCATTGTTTGTAGGAGCAATCGGGCACAGATTGCGAGCTAGTGATATCAAATTAATGTAATATTATGTGGTACTAACCGAACGGTCATCACGGACTCACCGCTGTCATCAACGACGGTGAGAATAATTGGCTTAATCCGTGTGCAACTGGGGTTGGTCAGGTCTTCCTCCGGCTCGTATAGCTGCTCGCCGCAATACACTTGCCTTCTACTTGTTGTCGCGGCTGATACCCTACACACACGTACGCGCGCACACATGCACACGAAACCACACACCGCATCGTTTACACATCTCGGACATCATCTTCTACATACCCTAAATTGACCATGTAGTAGCATACAAAGCAATTATGTATTCACATTTCATCACACAATTTGCTTGCGTCGAAATACGAATATCATTGCAGGGGTAGTGTGGGATCCGGGAGGGGGGCGACTAGCAGGGGAGACACACCAGGTGGCGAGCAGGAGACATGCGTCGTAGATGGGTTTCACTACTAGGGAAAAGCCTAGCAGTAGCGCTGGTTTTTGGGCTAGCAGTAGCGCGGGGTGCCACACTACTGATACGACGCTACAGCTAAAGGTTAGCAGTAGCGTTGGTCTAGACACTCTACTCCTGTATGCACTTAGTAGTAGCATTTTGTAGGAGGCGCTATTGGTAAATACTAGCAGCGCACCTCTTTGCCTGCGCTACTGCTATTATTGTGTATTCTATTTCTTTTTCATTTTATGTCGTATTCATACATCGTTATACAAGTTTTCATACAGTAGCAATTTAGAGATTGTTTATACATCATAATGAGTTATTACATTAATATATCATCATCATCATATCATTAACAACTTATCATCATAATACATCATTGTCATATAACAACTCCTCATGATCATCAGTTTCGTCAATGAGATATCATATAGCAAGTTGGTCACTAGTCATAATCACAACTCCTCCTCATCATCATCCACTCTAAAACATTGTAGCACATAATAACACATCGTACCGAGGACCTACTCCTCTCTCATAGGACCAACTACGCTCTCTTACGTAAAATAGCATAAAACAAGACAGGCCCTGACTCTCCATTATGGAGAATGGAGATTATCCTGTCTCCAATTCTTGTGCTTCGCACAATGTTGCTTCCATGTAGCTCCCTACGATTGACCATACATTTTTTTCCAATCTTTGATTGTCATGTCTTCAACGGTTTTAGAAATCCGGTATGAATAACATTGATGCATAGGATGACCTGGCCGTAAGCTCATAACATCAAGGCGACCTTTCTGAAACATCAGATGAGGCACACAATCCTTCGGGATTTTCTATTGAAAAGTATAGTAATAAATTTGTAGTTAGCAACGTAGTTTAGTTTTAGAAGAATTTATGCAAAAGATGCATAGATATCGTAATAGTAAAAAATCTTAACGTGCCATCTCCATGGATGTTACCGTAGTTCAACACGTGCACTAGTGGCACGTATTGACTATAATGTGCAGGAGTTTGACAATAGATATTGTAATTGTCAAGATCATTAATAAATAAGATAGGATGATTTTTCTCCTAATAAGTTAATTCTGCACCATCAGTGTAGTAGGTTCTGTCTAACATCTTCCGCACATTTTATGAAGAATGAAAATAAGCTATCAATGAAAATAAGCTGTCAACTATTTAGAAATAAACGATATAAATTACTTAATAACTATGTTTGAGAAACTCACATAGCGGTAGAATTGGAAGCGTATCAACAAGGACCCAAATGTCCATATTGTCTTCATCGATGTCAGGATCACCAAGATCCATGGTGACAAGCATACCCTCATGAAAATCACACATCTTGCAAAGTGCTTCCTAATTTGGGCAACCAAAATGAGATACGCTCTCAGAATGGTATGGATTTACAGCAAATCATATCCATGATGGGTCCTTAGCTGAACCATATTTGTTTCCATACTTTCATGATCTTCAAAATCCATCCTATCCAAGACATAGTGTCTTGCATGGCATTGGATAAGCTATAGTCGAATTGTAGAAGATAAAAATTACACGTTGAAGAAGCAGAAGCACTAGTAGAAAAGGGGCCAATGGTCCAGGTCAGTCCAGCCCATTAGTCCCGGTTCAATCCAGAACCGAGACCAATGGGGGCATCGGACCCGGTTCGAGAGCCCCGGGGGCCGGCCGGGCCACGTGAGCCATTGGTCCCGGTTCGTCTGGACCTATTGGTCCCGGTTGGTGGGACGAACCGGGACCAATGGGCCTCGCTCCTGGCCCAACACCATTGGTCCCGGTTGGTGGCTTGAACCGGGACCAAAGGCTGCCCATTAGTCGCGGTTCGTGCCATCAACCGGGACTAAAGGGTTGGTCCTCGTCGCGACCAGAGTTTAGTCCCACCTCGCCAACCGAAGGGGAATCGGACCGGTTTATAAGCCCCTCCCTCTCTACCTTATTGAGCTCATCTGAAAATGAAAATAGATGCCCTTATATAGGGAGTTTAGCATAAATTCATACAGATTTCTCTTGAAATTCGTTATGAATTTAAGTTGAATTTCCTCTATAAGCGCATCTCTGCTCATTTCTGAGTAGTTTTTTATATAGTTTTTTCTTTTTCTGCTATATTTATTTTTTTTCTTTTTATTCCTGAGTTGTAATAAGCCATTAAAAATAAGCATATATGCTCCTTTTTTAGTACAGTTAATCACAACTATTTTTTGCTTCTATTCATTTCTGAGTAGTTTTCTATTTTTTTTCTTTTCTGTTATATTTATTCTTTTGTTTTTATTTCTGAGTTGTAATAAGTCATTAAAAATAAGAATCTATGCTATTTTTTTAGTAAAGTTAATCAAAATTATTTTTCTTCTTTTTATTTCTGAGTGGTTTTTATATAGTTTTTTTTCTTTTCTGCTACATTTATTTTTTCTTTTTATTTTTTAGTTATAATAAGTCATTAAAAATAAAAAAGAGGCGCAATGCTCGTTAATTTGCTTCAAGCCTTTCGGAATAGTGTCAACTGCACTGCACATAGCTCTGTGCAGTCTACCGTATTCCTCAAGGCTTGAAGCTAACCAACGTGCAAGAGCATTGAGCCTCTCCGTCATCGTCTCTGCACTCAGGGCTTATAAACAGCTGCGAGTGCCTCTCGCTTGGCGAGGTGGGACTAAAAAAACAGCTGCAGGAAGAATCAACAAAAAAATAGCTGCAGAAAATAAAATAGTAGTTACACGGGTCCATTGATACCGATTCATGGCACCAACCGGTACCAATGCCACTCTTTGGTCCCGGTTGGTTGGACCAACCGGGAAGAATGCTCATCTTTAGTCCCGCGCAAACAGCTGAACACGTCACGGTCGCCACTGATACACCTCAGCGCCATGCTGCCAAGTACCACCAGCCGACACAGCTTGAAGCCCTTGGTGGATCTATCGTGCGTAGCACCTCCGACCAGGCATGACCAAGCATAGCACCTGTCGGCCATGCATGACTTGACAGCTCCACCGAAGCTCCGTGCAAGACGAAGCCGCTCCACCTCCTTTCTCTGACTTCCGGCACTGCTCCACAAAACAATGCTCCCAAAAGAGAAACAACACCGCAGTGCCGCCATCGTCCGGTCTGGAACACCAGATCCTAGGGTTTCCCCCGGAGCAATACGAGTGGGTCAACGATAGTCACACGACGATGCCTTCATCATGGTAACGACATGGAACGCCGCCATCGCCCGCCGTCAGCTCGGTTTTCACCGGCAACTACGTCTCCCCGACTCGCAGCTGATGCCAGATGACGGATCCCGAGATCCGAACACCCAGCCTCAGGCCGACGACCTCTGACGGAAGAGATGACCACCATCGCCGGCTGCAACGGTCAGAACAGATCTGATCTATGCTATTTTTTAGTAAAGTTAATCAAAATTATTTTTTCTTCTATTTATTTCTAAGTGGTTTTTATATAGTTTTTTTTCTTTTGTGCTACATTTATTTTTTCTTTTTATTTTTTAGTTATAATAAGTCATTAAAAATAAAAAAGAGGCGCAATGCTCGTTAATTTGCTTCAAGCCTTTCGGAATAGTGTCAACTGCACTGCACATAGCTCTGTGCAGTCTACCGTATTCCTCAAGGCTTGAAGCTAACCAACGTGCAAGAGCATTGAGCCTCTTCGTCATCGTCTCTGCACTCAGGGCTTATAAACAGCTGCGAGTGCCTCTCGCTTGGCGAGGTGGGACTAAAAAAACAGCTGCAGGAAGAATCAACAAAAAAATAGCTGCAGAAAATAAAATAGTAGTTACACGGGTCCATTGATACCGGTTCATGGCACCAACCGGTACCAATGCCACTCTTTGGTCCCGGTTGGTTGGACCAACCGGGACGAATGCTCATCTTTAGTCCCGCGCAAACAGCTGAACACATCACGGTCGCCACTGATACACCTCAGCGCCATGCTGCCAAGTACCACCAGCCGACACAGCTTGAAGCCCTTGGTGGATCTATCGTGCGTAGCACCTCCGACCAGGCATGACCAAGCATAGCACCTGTCGGCCAGGCATGACTTGACAGCTCCACCGAAGCTCCGTGCAAGACGAAGCCGCTCCACCTCCTTTCTCTGACTTCCGGCACTGCTCCACAAAACAATGCTCCCAAAAGAGAAACAACACCGCAGTGCCGCCATCGTCCGGTCTGGAACACCAGATCCTAGGGTTTCCCCCGGAGCAATACGAGTGGGTCAACGATAGTCACACGACGATGCCTTCATCATGGTAACGACATGGAACGCCGCCATCGCCCGCCGTCAGCTCGGTTTTCACCGGCAACTACGTCTCCCCGACTCGCAGCTGATGCCAGATGACGGATCCCGAGATCCGAACACTCAGCCTCAGGCCGACGACCTCTGACGGAAGAGATGACCACCATCGCCGGCTGCAACGGTCAGAACAGATCTGATCTATGCTATTTTTTAGTAAAGTTAATCAAAATTATTTTTTCTTCTATTTATTTCTGAGTGGTTTTTATATAGTTTTTTTTCTTTTCTGCTACATTTATTTTTTTTCTTTTTATTTCTGAGTTGTAGTAAGTCATTAAAAATAAAAAAGAGGCGCAATGCTCGTTAATTTGCTTCAAGCCTTTTGGAATAGTATCCACTGCACTGCACATAGCTCTGTGCAATCTACCGTATTCCTCAAGGCTTGAAGCTAACCAACGTGCAGGAGCATTGAGCCTCTTCGTCATCGTCTCTGCACTCAGGGCTTATAAACAGCTGCAAGTGCCTCTCGCTTGGCGAGGTGGGACTAAAAAAACAGCTGCAGGAAGAATCAACAAAAAAATAGCTGCAGAAAATAAAAAAGTAGTTACACGGGTCCATTGGTACCGGTTCATGGCACCAACCGGTATCAATGCCACTCTTTGGTCCCGGTTGGTTGGACCAACCGGGACGAATGCTCATCTTTAGTCCCGGTTGGAGCCACCAACCGGGACCAAAGGTCTTCGTTTCCCGCCCTTTAGGCTGCTGAAAAGAGGCCTTTGGTCCCGGTTGGTGGCACAAACCGGGACTAAAGGGGGCACTAGTCCCGGTTGGAGCCACCAACCGGGACCAATGCTCTTGCTATATATACTGGACTTAGCAGTTTTCGCCAAAACCCATCTCTTTCTCGCCCCGACGTCTCTGCTCCTCGTCGCCGTCGCCGCCGAGCCCTGCCCCGCGCCGCCCCGAACCCGCCGTCCCTGTCACCGCCCCGAGCCCGCCGTCGTCGCCCGCGCACGTCGTCGCCGCCCCCATCGCCGCCCGCGTCCCGCGCCGCCCCGTCATCGCGCGCCCGTGCCGCCCCGACGTCGTCGCCAGCCGTCGCCCCTGCCCCGCGCCGCCCCGAGCCCGCCGTCCCCGTCGCCGCCCCGAGCCCGTTGTCCTCGTCGCCCCTGCCCCGCGCCGCCCCGAGCCCGTCGTCGCCCCTGTCCCGCGCCGCCTCGACGCCGACGTGAGCATTTTTTTTGTTAGATTTTTT
Source organism: Triticum timopheevii (assembly GCA_963921465.1). Taxonomy (NCBI): domain Eukaryota; kingdom Viridiplantae; phylum Streptophyta; class Magnoliopsida; order Poales; family Poaceae; genus Triticum; species Triticum timopheevii. Next base: position 9,641,524 of record OY997272.1, read on the forward strand.
TAGATTCTTTTTGTAGTTCATAGATTTTTTTGTTAGGTTAGATGCGTAGTAATTTAGATATGTAGTTAATAGATTTTTTTGTTAGATTAGATTTTTTTGTTAGATTACATGTGTAGTAATTAATTTGTTCATATTATGTTAGATTTTTTTGTTAGATTAATTAGATTTTTTTTGTTAGATTAGATATGTGTAGTAATTAATTTGTTCATATTATGTTAGATTTTTTTGTTAATAGATTTTTTTGTGATATTATTATTGAATATGCATGTTTGGTGATATTATTGTTAATAGATTTTTTTGGTGATATTTAGATTGTGTAATTAATTTTGTTCATAGAATTCTAATGATTTTTTTGTTCATAGTATTTAGAAAAAGGAAAAAAAGAAGAAGTAGTTTATATATAGTTGAACTAGCTAGTTGAATTAATAAACTAATTTATTTTACTATATAATAAAGTAGTTTGTTTTTAGTAAGTACTACTTATTTATTTATAGTAAGTGCTTAGTAGTTGAACTAGATAGTTGATTTAATTAGATTTTTTTGTTAGATTAGATTTTTTTTGTTAGATTACATGTGTAGTAATTAATTTGTTCATATTATGTTAGATTTTTTTGTTAGATTAATTAGATTTTTTTGTTAGATTAGATATGTGTAATAAATAATTTGTTCATATTATGTTAGATTTTTTTTCTGTTAATAGATTTTTTTGGTGATATTATTATTGAATATGCATGTTTGGTGATATTATTGTTAATAGATTTTTTTGGTGATATTTAGATTGTGTAATTAATTTTGTTCATAGAATTTTAATGATTTTTTTGTTCATAGTATTTAGAAAAAGGAAAAAAAGAAGAAGTAGTTTATATATAGTTGAACTAGCTAGTTGATTTAATAAACTAATTTATTTTACTATATAATGAAGTAGTTTGATTTTAGTAAGTACTACTTACTTATTTATAGTAAGTGCTTAGTAGTTGAACTAGATAATTGATTTAATTAGATTTATTTGTTAGATTAGATTTTTTTTGTTAGATTACATGTGTAGTAATTAATTTGTTCATATTATGTTAGATTAATTAGATTTTTTTGTTAGATTAGATATGTGTAGTAATTAATTTGTTCATATTATTTTAGATTTTTTTGTTAATAGATTTTTTTGTGATATTATTATTGAATATGCATGTTTGGTGATATTATTGTTAATAGATTTTTTTGGTGATATTTAGATTGTGTAATTAATTTTGTTCATAGAATTCTAATGATTTTTTTGTTCATAGTATTTAGAAAAAGGAAAAAAAGAAGAAGTAGTTTATATATAGTTGAACTAGCTAGTTGAATTAATAAACTAATTTATTTTACTATATAATAAAGTAGTTTGTTTTTAGTAAGTACTACTTATTTATTTATAGTAAGTGCTTAGTAGTTGAACTAGATAGTTGATTTAATTAGATTTTTTTGTTAGATTAGATTTTTTTTGTTAGATTACATGTGTAGTAATTAATTTGTTCATATTATGTTAGATTTTTTTGTTAGATTAATTAGATTTTTTTTGTTAGATTAGATATGTGTAGTAACTAATTTGTTCATATTATGTTAGATTTTTTTCTGTTAATAGATTTTTTTTTGGTGATATTATTATTGAATATGCATGTTTGGTGATATTATTGTTAATAGATTTTTTTGGTGATATTTAGATTGTGTAATTAATTTTGTTCATAGAATTTTAATGATTTTTTTGTTCATAGTATTTAGAAAAAGGAAAAAAAAGAAGAAGTAGTTTATATATAGTTGAACTAGCTAGTTGATTTAATAAACTAATTTATTTTACTATATAATGAAGTAGTTTGATTTTAGTAAGTACTACTTATTTATTTATAGTAAGTGCTTAGTAGTTGAACTAGATAATTGATTTAATTAGATTTATTTGTTAGATTAGATTTTTTTTGTTAGATTACATGTGTAGTAATTAATTTGTTCATATTATGTTAGATTTTTTGTTAGATTAATTAGATTTTTTTTGTTAGATTAGATATGTGTAGTAATTAATTTGTTCATATTATGTTAGATTTTTTTGTTAATAGATTTTTTTTGTGATATTATTATTGAATATGCATGTTTGGTGATATTATTGTTAACAGATTTTTTTTGGTGATATTTAGATTGTGTAATTAATTTTGTTCATAGAATTCTAATGATTTTTTTGATCATAGTATTTAGAAGAAGGAAAAAAAGAAGAAGTAGTTTATATATAGTTGAACTAGCTAGTTGAATTAATAAACTAATTTATTTTACTATATAATGAAGTAGTTTGTTTTTAGTAAGTACTACTTATTTATTTATAGTAAGTGCTTAGTAGTTGAACTAGATAGTTGATTTAATTAGATTTTTTTGTTAGATTAGATTTTTTTGTTAGATTACATGTGTACTAATTAATTTGTTCATATTATGTTAGATTTTTTTGTTAGATTAATTAGATTTTTTTTGTTAGATTAGATATGTGTAGTAATTAATTTGTTCATATTATGTTAGATTTTTTTTCTGTTAATAGATTTTTTTGGTGATATTATTATTGAATATGCATGTTTGGTGATATTATTGTTAATAGATTTTTTTGGTGATATTTAGATTGTGTAATTAATTTTGTTCATAGAATTTTAATGATTTTTTTGTTCATAGTATTTAGAAAAAGGAAAAAAAAGAAGTAGTTTATATATAGTTGAACTAGCTAGTTCATTTAATAAACTAATTTATTTTACTATATAATGAAGTAGTTTGTTTTTAGTAAGTACTACTTATTTATTTATAGTAAGTGCTTAGTAGTTGAACTAGATAATTGATTTAATTAGATTTTTTTGTTAGATTAGATTTTTTTTTTGTTAGATTACATCTGTAGTAATTAATTTGTTCATATTATGTTAGATTTTTTTGTTAGATTAATTAGATTTTTTTTTAGATTAGATATGTGTAGTAATTAATTTGTTCATATTATGTTAGATTTTTTTTCTGTTAATAGATTTTTTTGGTAATATTATTATTGAATATGCATGTTTGGTGATATTATTGTTAATAGATTTTTTTTGGTGATATTTAGATTGTGTAATTAATTTTGTTCATAGAATTTTAATGATTTTTTTGTTCATAGTATTTAGAAAAAGGAAAAAAAATAAGAAGTAGTTTATACTAGCGATACCCGCGCGGCGGCACGCCACGCCCAGGTCGATACGATGTGTGTATATGCTATTTTTGACTCATGTGATGAAATAAGAGCTTCTTGTTTGTAAGTTTGTAATTATTATAAATCTATAATATAGTTGCACTTGTACAATTTGAAAATGATACATTTATCATCACCATGAGTGCTACATCTTGCCAGATGATAAGTATACATTGCCATTTCTTTCTAGCAAAACTAAACACATTACATTCATTTGCAATTTATATTATTCTAGTGTAGCCCCCAGCAGCATGGGTACCTGTAGTGAAATGATAAGAGCTTTTGCAAAATGTTGCATGCGACCTACATGTGGCTTAGCGCCAGTGTAAAAACTAACTGGATCATCAGTATATGGACGCTACGATACATATGGAGGGGTATATATGCTATTTGCAATATTGTCACATATCATTGACAAGATTTTAGTCTCCCTTGTGAATCGACTTTCTTGAGCAATGTTATGTTGGCAAAGATGTTTTTTACATGCAGTAGTAGTGTATGCTTGTATAAGATAGTTTATGTTATTATATATTATATATAGATATTTTGGAGTTGATGTGATGATCTTATTTATGTTTGTTGCAAATTCTTGTGGTGTGCCAAAGTGCAGTGGTGTGTTGCAGAACTGAAGCCAACTTGCCTTAAAAACACTTGCAAAAGCAACAGAATGCATTTCCGTCTGGGTGAGATGAATCACAACTGAATCATGAAAAGGAAGGATAAAGGGCATGTTGCCCAGACCCAAATACTGCTACCTCTCCTCTTTGCTTCCAGTTACTCTGTTTTTCTCTGAAACTCGTAAGGCTAGCATTGTCTATGTGTCTACAGTAATCATAGAACACAAGTCATAGAGAGCGACAGTCTACAAACCCAGACGTACCAATGAAGACTGAAGACAGCACAAGAGGCCAAACAATGGCCGGGTGAGGTCGAGCACGGCAGCGTGGTTCCAAAAGTAGCACCATAAGTCAGTGTCTACTTGAGATCTTTTGATTTAGATTCAGCAGGTAGAGAAAAAACATCTTCCGATTTATTCAGCAGCTTCAGAAATACACAAGATCTCTTGATTCAAATTCAGCAGGTTCAGAAGTACAAAACTTGTGGGACATAATGCGTACTCCTGAAGATAGCACAATGCACAGACTTAGCATCCTAGCTAAAGGCGGGCACACATATATGGCTGTTTGTAAAGTCTTATGAAAGGTAATATTGCCAAACTCATACCTCATAGCCGTGTGTGCAAACTGGATGACTGAATAGATGGGATTCTCCATGCTGTAGGAGGCCATGTGGGAATTAACAATCTGGTCTATTATCAACCAAGACTCTAGATGAACTCCATGCTATCACATCTCTAGTAGCACAAGTACATATACAGGACAGAGAATGATCAATGATGCAATCACTACTTTGGTCAGTATACAATCAAAATATGGAAACTAATTGCTCTATAAGCAGATGATATACTAAGAAGAAACCTAGCACGAAATCAAACATCAACAACCTCTCAATAAGATCAGCTGACATAAACCATGAGAAGAACAATTTATATGATCAAGATTATGTTAGCTGGGCTGTGTACATAAACTCCTAATTAAGGCACTTAGATGCATCTTCAGGGGGATAACAAAATTCATACAGACTTACTGTTGACACAAATTTTCTTGTATTAACACTCAAAAAATAAATTATAAACTTAGATCAATCAAAAGTAAGAACAGAAGAACTACAAAGTGAATTCTCCAAAACAGTATACAGGAAGTATGCATCTTTCATAGATATGTGTCCTGTTTCAGAAGGCATATTCAGAAGGGAGTAGTATGTGTTGTATCAAAATCAAACCCACAATTAACTAAATATTCTCCTAATATGTATCATTGTCAACAAGATCCTAAATCCAGTGTAACCCATCAAGTAGAAGAACACAATTGTAACCAGGCCCAGTCTATGCGATCAATTGGAACTGGCCGGAGGTCCTGTCCCACTGAGATGCTCCTGCCTAGGTGACGAACAACATCTTTTGATACATCATCAAGGTATGGTGTACTCCCGAAGATAGCACTTGAGCCCTTGCGGATGCTGGCCTGCCAACAGAAACATTTTTTGCTTTATTGCACTTGTGTATGTGATGTGGAACACTTGTATATTACAGTAGCAGTGAAGAATTCAGCTAGAAGGGCACACCCCAGTGGTCCTCGTTGTTAGAAGGGAGAGAGGGATTTGGTGGAATAGTTTGTTCGTTGTATTGCTTGAGCCTCGTGGGCATATATATAGGAGTACATGATCAACTTGGAGTACAAGACAAGCCAGAATAATTCCTAGTCTATCTTATGTTTCCTAACTAATCACGATACTCAACATCCCCCCCAGTCACAACGGTAGCGACGCAGACGGTGAGACTGGAGAAGAATCCAAAGGCAAGCCGACGGACACCCCCCCACAGTCGTAACGGTCGACGCATCGCGGAGTCGTGGCTGGAGTGGAAACCAACGAGGTTGCTCAAGCAGGCGGTAGCCCTTTGTGCCGTTTGTCGATGTAGCCGAGGGCGTGGGTGGTGGAGCCGTGGTCGAGGTAGCCGTGCGAAGAATGCCGTGGTCGATGTCGAGTCAGGGTAGCCGGTGTCGAGGAAGTCGCCGTGGAGCCGCAGGCGCAAGGGGGCGCCGAGTTAGTCGTGGGCGCAGTGGTGTCGAAGTAGTGGTGCGCCAGGACGGAGATGATGTTGACGACGCGTCGCGGCGGGTTTGCCAAGCCCGGGGACACATCGTAGACGAAGGCACGCACCGGTGTTGCCAACACCGGGCATGCGTAGACGGACGAAGACGAAGTTGACGAAGCGCCGCGCCAGGCTTGCCAGGCCCGGGGACACGTCGTGGACGAAGGCACGCGGCGGTGTTGCCAGCACCGGGCATGCGTAGACTGGGACCTGCACAAGCTGTACGCCATGTCGAAGAAGTCGGAGAGGCCAGCAGAGAAGGATTCGACGACGGTTGCGGCGCCAATCGGCGCGGGGCCAATGTCGCCCGCGGTTGTCGAAGTAGATGAAGCGGTCGGGGTAGTTGACGGCGACACTGGCGACGAGCTGGTGCTGGACGAAGACGAAGGGGGTGGACGGGCGGCGGCGGCGGCTACAAAGGTAGCGGCGGCGGCGGCCAAAGAAGAGCGGCGGCGGCGGCCTGACGGCGGCGGCGGCGGCTAGGTGAGGAGTGCGGCGGCGGTGCTCGAAGTAGGCGAAGAACCCTGATAGTGTGACGAAGACCGGCGCGGACGGTGGCGTTCCCGCGCCAAAGAGAGACGGCGCGGCGCATACCACGAGAAGTCGACGCGCGGTGACGGCAGAGTGGACCGTGGGCCGCGGCGCTACGGCCCGAAGGGGCGACGCAGCGGCGGCAGGCGGGTCGGGGCGACGGCGGAAGACCTCGGGGCGGTGGCGAGGACCGCGGGCCGCGACGCTGCGGCCCGAAGGGGCGACGCAACGGCGGTTCACGAGTCGGTGCAACCGCGGGGACGGCCTCGGGACAGCGGCGTGGACCGCGTGCCACGCTCGCTACGGCCCGACGGGGCGACGCAGCGGCGGCGCGAGGGTCGGTGCAGCCACGGGGACGGCCTGGAGCGGACGGCCCCGGAGCGGCGATGGACCGCGGGCCGCGGCACTACGGCTAGAAGGGGCGACGCAGCGGTGACGCGGGTCGGTGCAGCTGTGAGGAGAACCACGTGGCGGCGGCGCTGCGGCCCGACGGGGCGACGCAGCGGCAGCCCGATGCTCGATCGGTGGAGACGCGCGCTGAACTCGGGGACGATCTTCACGGGACCTGCGGAGGCGCGCGTAACCAACGTGGCAGGTCGGTCGCGCGGCGTAGATGAGGCGGCTCGCGGCGGCGGGCGGGTGATCAATCCGATCGCGCGCGAGGTCGGGGACGCCGCTCGATGGAGGAGTGGTGGCGGCGGAGTCCGGGATGAGGCCGGCGACGACGGAAGGCCGGAGACGTCAGCACCGGCACCCGGGCTGCCAAAACAGCGCCGACGCCCGGGCAGCGAGGCCCGAACGACCAACGGAGCAGCGGCGCCCGAGTTGAGGCGGCCGACGAGCCTGATGCAGCCGTGGACGAGGCCGGCGAGGTAGACCGCCGAGCCGCCGTGCAGACGCGGCGGAGGCGGGTGACGTGGATCGATGGGCGGGCCGGCGCGCGAGCGTCGGCTATGATTGGCCGACGCATGGCGCGAGGCCGCCGGGTCGCGGCGATGCAGGTGTGTCCCGGTCGGTGCAGGGCGATGACGACCGGCGCAGGGCGACGGGCGGACCGACGCGCGGACGGCGGCTGGCCCGGACGGGCCGCCTCGGCGTGCGTGGCCACCGGGTCAGAGGAGAGGCCGGCTGGTCGCGCCGGGGTCGGAGTAGAGGCGCACGGGGATCGACGGTGGCGGCGGGCGACGCAAACCGATCACGAATAGATCGGAAAACCAAAAAGAAAAAAACGCCGATCAAAAACGACCGGCGAGAGAGCGAAAAAACCCGGAGCAAGGGCTCGGAAAAAAGACTCTCTAGGGCAGCCGGCCAACACGGCCGGCGGACGAACCCTAGGTACGGGCGGCGCGGCCCCCGGCGGCGGTCATGGAGGCCGACCGCCCCGGAGGCGGCGCGCGGGTGCGGAAGCGGCGGCGGCTAGGGTTTAGGATCGACTTGCGATAGATACCATGTTAGAAGGGAGAGAGGGATTTGGTGGAATAGTTTGTTCGTTGTATTGCTTGAGCCTCGTGGGCATATATATAGGAGTACATGATCAACTTGGAGTACAAGATAAGCCAGAATAATTCCTAGTCTATCTTATGTTTCCTAACTAATCACGATACTCAACACTCGTCCTGTGATTTTTTTTTCCTCGTCCTGTGATTGTTGTGAACCTTCAATGCTATAAGAAGAAACTGGAGATAACTTCCTTCCATTAGTTCCAGTATATGAAGGCAGCATTAGAATCAATAATTATTCATCATACAGACTTCAGCTGTACACAAGATACATGTTTCTGTACACAATCGAAAGTGCCAACTGCCAACTCCCTGCATAAATAACTCCCTCCTGGGAAGAAATTTATACAATAATGAAAATACCATAAAAGGGGCATTAAAGATCGACCCCACATTAGGAGAGAATAAATAGACCCCAACCAGAACGATATCTACAACCAATACAAAATGTAGCAGAAAATCTGAAGTAAAAAAACAAAGAAGTGACGCTCAGTTCTCTACAATTTGCAACAGGGCTAACTAATAAATGTCTGCATAACAAAAGAGTAGTGCTACACCAGAAATCCAAATAGCCTATCCCCTTCCTATAGACCATAGCATCCACAAGTTTTCGAGAAGCACACAAATAGCCTAAAATTCAGGAATTGTTAAACGCATGAGCACACATACTATCTACCTCCACGACATACCCAGACACCGCTCGATTTCGCCCACCCACGTTTAGCAACGACAATAAGTAGAGGGGCATTGTTACTGCTGTTTAGAAGCATTTGAACAAATATCAATCCTGCAAAATTATTGTAAACAAATCGACATCATGCACGCCCGTAGAAGTGTAGATAGCCTCCTATCTGCAATCAATTTTTTGCACCATCCTGTAGAAATTTGTCCACATCCACATTCAGCAAAAACAAAATAATTAAGCTATAGGACTGTAGGCAAAAAGGTAATCTAGCTGTACTTTGACTTAACTTTTCAGGTTTGAAGGAATGAGCAGAGGATGTTTCTCACAGGGAGGCTCCACCGATTAAACAGAGAAAAGTCATAGTGCTGAATGCATAAACATTTCAAGTTCGCTGAATAACTGAATCTCTAGAGGGCAGACAAAGCAAGAGAAATATTCGACACACTACGACGCAGATATTCGTACAGACCAATCGAGCACATAACTGCAGCTATCAGCGTCCTTCCGCATAGCAGCAAGGCAGCAATATTACCTAGGGCGGCGCTCGTTGTGAGCGGGACGCACATGTGACCGCGTGGCTATGGCACATGTGGCTATGGCACATGTGACGCACATCTCCGTTCCATGGTTTTCAATTTCAGTTTCAGAAAAATTTCAGCACCAACCGAAATCACTGAAATTCAGTGAATTTCAGTGATTTCAGTTTTCATTTCAGTCAAATAACCGAAATATTCACTTGAATTCAATTAAAAATTTAAAAAAATTAAAAAATATTTTGAAAAATATTGGAATTGTAGTGCTATAGTGAAATTGCTGAAATATTTTGGCCGAAACGTAATATTTCAGCGTCTGCTGAAATTACTGAAATTCAGTGAATTTCACCGAAATCTCACTGAAAGTGAAAACCATGCTCCGTTCTGAGCGAGCTGCAAAACTGCTTCGGCAGCAGCATGACCAGTGCTAGCTTGTCCATCGCTGAATGTTGACGCCGTCTGCCTGCGCCTAGGAGGAGCGCCGCCTCGAACCACACGCGGCAGAAACATAGCCAGCATCGTCTCCAAACTGGCGGACGACGTGCGCGCTCTGGCCTTCCACGCCGCCGTGAGGCATCACATCGGGGAACATCATCGACCTCAGGGAAGTGTGCTTGTAAACAGGTTCACGTGCGAGGGATGTGGCTTCCTTGGGCGGCGCTCGCGGGGGAGGTGCCGAGGTTCTGCTGTCGACGATGTAGGTTGCGCCGCTGGAAGAGGACTTCAACCATGGGGCAGCTGCAGGTGACCGCGGCTGTTAGTGGGCTGGACCGCTGAACCGGCGAAACGATGGCTAAGATGCTCGCCAGAAGGAGACAGGGAGAGGACAGGAGACAAACCTGCTTGGTCCGGCGAGAAATGCTGCACATCTTCGCCATCCTGGATTTTGACGCCGCCGTGCCACACTGCCTGGATCCGGCCGCCGCTGCGTCGTCGTTGGAGTGACTGGCTAGGAGGGGGGTGGCATAGCTGGGGCGTAAGGAGGTGCGACTGCTGCGTGCGTCACCACGGCGGCTGCGCACAGCAGAGATGGGGAACAGCGGCCGACGGTCAGGGCTACGGCGAGACAGAGGCCGGCGGCATCGGGTGTGGAGTTGTGGGCACAGCCAGGATTTAAGGATGCACACGGCGTGGGGGGATTTTTATAGCCGCGTAGAGCGGTGCGGTGGGCGGTGGGCGGCGGACGGCGATGGCCTGGACCTTTCTCGATAGACAAATCTGGAACCTCCGGACGAAACAGCCCAATCCAACTCAATCTAGTCAACAGCCAATAGTAGACTGCCCACCGGTAATAGCTAGACCAACCCCAAAGCGTACCACGCCAGATCCCCCAGTAATTAACGTGGCACCCTTTCATTGGCTGGTTTTTCACTGTTAAGAAAAAATCAAAAAAAACCTGGTAAATCAAACCTAGCTAGATTTAGTATATTTAGAATATAGTTGAACTAGCTAGTGCGACTGGAAATGTCGTACTCATCGGACGACGAAAACCGCCCGGGGGAGTGCGACTGGTGCCACGACGACCGAGGTATCTGCGACAGGTTCATTGAGCTGGACGAAGATCGGCGCTTCAGCATTAAGTTCGAGGAGACCTGCGATGTTCATACGGTACGCAACAACGACAATAGTTTTTTTCGTAATTACGCACGACTTCAACTATTTTAACGTGTATTTTTCATCTTTTCCAATCCGACAAGCTTATCCCATGCTTTACAAGACGCTATGTCTTGGAGAGGATGGGTTTTGAAGACCATGAAAGTTTTGAAACCAAAAAAATTATCCTAAGTACCCATCATGGTGTGGATTTTCAAGTAAAGCTGTACAATGCTCAGAGTGTAACCCATTTTGGTTGCAAAAATTGGGATGCATTTTGCAAGATGTATGGTCTTGATGAGGGTATGCTTGTCACCATGGATCTTGGTGATCCTACAATCGAGCAAGAGACACCTTCGATTTGGGTCCTTGTGGATACACCTCCAGTTCTTCCCTCATGTGAGCTAAACATAGTTATTAAGTAATTTATATTGTTTATTTCAAAATATATAGTTGACAACTTATCTCCATTGACAGCTTATTTTCATTTTTCAAAGAATGTGCGGAAGATGGTAGACAGAACGTACTACACCGAAGGCTCCGAATTAACTTATCAGGAGAAAAATCATCTGGTCGGATTTTGTACTGATCTAGAGAATTACAATATCTACAATCAAACTCCACAACATTATGGTCAATACGTGCCACTAGTGCACGTGTTGAACTACAGTAACTACCATGGAGATACCCTGGTAAGATTATTTTGTACTATTACAACATCCGTGCATCTTTTTCTAAAACTAGTACATCATTGCTAACTACAAAGTTATTACTATGTTTTTCAACAGATAATCCCGATTGATTGTGTGCATCATCTGATGTATACGCATGGTAGCCTTCATGTATTGAACATACAACCAGGTTGTCCTACGAATCTCAACTGTCCATACCGGGTTTCTAAAAGAAGTGGAGACATAACAATCAAAGAATGGAAAAAATGTATGGACAGTCGTAAGGAGCTTCTTGGAAGCAATAAACAGCGAATGGCAAGAATTGGAGACAGGATGATCGCCATTCTTCATAATGGAGAGTCAAGGTCTATATTGTTTTATGCTATTTTACCTTAAGGGTGTTTAGGTCCTACCTGATACTGATGATCATGTGCTAAGAACAATTATGTAGGGTTGGGTTCGATGACTATGAGGATGATGATCGTATGACTTATTATTAATAACGAGTAGAAGTTGTATGATGATGCATGATTAGTAGGACTTGTTATTATATATATATATATATGATGATGTATGATGCAAAGCATGCATGAGCATGTTATATCTGCGGGTGCAATGAACATAGCAGCAGCGTTGGTAAACCAAGAACGAAGATAAGAGAGGACACTTCTCTCTATTAGCTAGCTATAATAACAACCTAAAAATAACCCCCAAAACCCCTAAAGCAGCCACTTTTGTAATAAAAAAATTAACTTTTGGTCCCAGTTGGAGCCACCAACTGGGACCAAAGGCCCCCTGACTGGGCTCGGCGCACAGGGCCACGTGGAGGCACATTGGTCCCGGTTCGTGTTTGAACTGGGACTAATGGGTGGAGGCATTAGTAACGACCCATTAGTCCCGGTTCTTAAACCGGGACTAAAGGCCCTTACGAACCGGGTCTAATGGGTGGTTTTCTACTAGTGAAGTCGTGCTTAATTGCAAAAGAACGCTTGTCGTCATTCTGTACCGTTTCAACAACAAAGGTCTCCTGGAGCTTAATGCTGAAGTGCCAACCTTCTACCAGGGGAGGCCTGTTGCACAGACCCCGATCATCGCCGCACCAGTCGCACACTGGGAGACTATCGTCGTCCGACGACAATTCCTATGTTCATAATTCAAATATTAAAATTCTGAAATTAAATATATGTACTACAAAAACTAAATTAGATCATTATTATTCATCACGGGTTGACTATCGCTCTATCGAGTATTTTCTTGAAAACTCTTAGCTCACGTGGTGTATATATTTGATCCTCGGTGATGGTAGCTCCTCCCTTCGTTCCGGAGTGCATTACACCAAATTGTCTAGCACACGGGAACGAAGGATAAGCTACCCCCACGACAACAGTCATGATTCTTCATCCTCTCTCATATATGGTGGACACACTCCCTCACTGATTTTTCGACCGATCGGTGATGATCGTTATGCCTCCTTCCCCTTGTGCATAACAAAGGTCTAGCATAAGTAAAAAGAAGGAGAAACGACCCCCACGACAACAGTCGGGATTCTTCCTCTCTCATATATGGTGTAGACTTTCTCCCTCACTCATTTTTTGATTGTCATGTATGGAGCCTCGAAAGACTTAAAGTCAACCCGAAATGTCGTTTAATTATCTTTCTAGAAAATCTATGCCAGTCGATATTTCCTACATATTCTAGCACAAGTCATGCCAAAATTGACGGAAAAATCCGGCATGACCTTTGCTAAAAAAGGACATATCGAGCGCCTGGAATTTGTTGGAACGGAAATTAATCAACACTCCGGCAAAACATAGGTCACTCGAAGGTGTTACCTGCAAACATGGTCGGCCACTTGGGCAAGCACATATCCTATTTGAGCAACACTAGATATACATGTTTATATCTACATCATATGAGCATTCAAACATGATGGTCATTGCATTTCAGTGGTTAAAAATATGAAAAAAAAAACATTTCAAAATATCTTATAGGTCTCTCTCTCTAAGTTCTATTAAGCACTTACTAAATAAACTAGTTCTATTAACTACTTACTAAATAAACTAGTTCTATTAAAACATCTACAACATCATCGACATGGAGATTTGGCTGGTCTCAGCTCGAGGTCGGAGGGGGTCGGTGACTGGGACGACGGAGAGGATGATGCAGGGGCTCCTTGATTTCTGCAAAAACAAAATATAGACAAGAATATTATTATCCTCATCATAGGACTTAGTGAAACCCTATAAGCTATCAACTAAACATTATTATGCTGATTCAAAAGACCTGCATTTACTAAAAAATCTACATCATCATCTATTCAAAATGTTCTATACCTAAAACATCTACATCATCATCCACTATTACTTTTTTTTACTAAACCCTAAAAATATGCCCTAAGTTCAGAATATAACAAATACAGGACGTTTTTTCAAATTCTACCAACTAAAAATTCCTATTACTAAAATTTCTAATCAAAATAAGAATTTCATATTCTATTCAAATTACCTACATTCTACAAGAACAGAGAGAAGGGAGGGAGGGAGGAGGGGTAGGAAGGAGGGGTAGGAAGGAGGGAGGGAGGAGGGGGAGGAAGGAGGGAGGAAGCGGGAAGGAGGGGGAGGAAGGAGGAGGGAGGTAAGAGGAGCTATCTCGGTGACAGTGAAGGCGGGAGGGGGGGCGACGGTGGCGGGATGGAGGAGGGAGCTAGGGAGGGTGTGCGACGGTGGCGGGATGGAGGAGGGAGCTAGGGAGGGAGGGGGCGACGGTAGCGGGATGGAGGAGGGAGGGGATGTAGGAGGGACCTATGGAGGGTGGGGCGACGGCGGCAGCAGCGGGCGGCAATGCGGTGGTAGTAGATGACGGGGTGTAGGGGAGAGTGAGTGGAGTGGAGAGAGGAGAATGAGGGGCTGCCGGTTGGGAATGATAGGACGACTTTTGCAGTAGCGCTCTTTAGGGTAACACGGTACTGCTAAACGCATTAGCAGTAGTGCCTTTCAGATAAGACGCGCTACTGCTATGGCCGTAGCAGTAGCGCCTTCTGTGAAAATGTGCTACTGCTAAGTCTAAGCATGTAAAAATAAACATCAAAAATACATTGATCATCAATGATCTTTTTGTGTACAATATGAATTGTCAATATGAGTCATCACCGGTTTAGGAACCGGAGAAGACTCATATTGCGGCCACAAATTCTACACATAAAGTTCAATGAAAACCAAGTGGTTGTGATAGTTTCAGAAGTAACACATTTAAGGTGGTAAACACCCTGTTCGCCGAGCGAGGTGGGACTAAACTTAGGTGCAAGGAGTGGAGTCGACGAGGTGGGACTAAACTTAGTTGTCAAAAGGGGCTACTGTTAAGATCGATAATGGTAGCGCAGTTTAGAATATGGCGCTACTTCTATAACTAGCTTGGCGGCGAAGTCGTGGCAATTATAACAGTAGCGCGGTTTATTTCAGAAGCTCTACTGCTATTTTGATTTCAGCAACGCGTTTTGTTTACACGCGCTACTGCTAAATAGCAGTAACGCCTTACTTAAAGCGCGCTACTGGTAAGATTTTGTGTATAAGGTTTTTTCTAGTAGTGTTTGGGGCGGCCATCGTCGGTGGGGGCTGGGTGCCGATGAGTAGCTCGTCCTTGCTACCCCACCATACTTTCGGCAAGCTGATGCGGCAGGAGGTCTCGCCGGCTGGATCCCATAGCCTTGATCCGATTCTTTTGGTGCATGCTCGTCAGCGGCGACGAAGGAAACCACAAGGACGCCGGCGATAGGTGAAGCACAGCGGTGGATCCTGCCGTTCTCGTCCGGATACAGCGATAGAGGAGAGAGGACGAGCACCGGGGAGAGAAGTTTGGGGGCACGGCGGCGCTAGAGGGAATCCTTGTCTTCTCATGCGCGACAACAATGTCAACGACGGGTGAGTTAGAGCTGCATATAAAACTTTTTTTTTAGTTATGGTGAGGCTACGGTGGACTGTGGGTGGATTCCTATAAACCATAGGGTCTTTTCGGCCAAATTACTGACGGCGGACGGGCAACGCACTAATTACTGTATTATTATTAGGTATAGGTATAGATATGTACTAGCAAAAGGGTCCGTGAGTTGCAACCGGAGACAAAAAATCATAATCTCCAAAAGCCATGTAAACATTTTGCTGCATCACCGATAACATTTTGGCGAACATTATGTTCAATTTCGTTAAAATTATGTAATACACGATTTTAAAAAAAATCATTAACATTTTTTGATGTCCCAAGTATTGTTTCCAATGTTACAATTTTTTAATATGTATTTTTTCAAAAAAAACTTACGAACTTTTTTTTAATCCACAAAAAATTTATGATCTATTGAACATTTTATTCAAAAATTCATTTTTAACATTGTTGGAACTTTTTTGTAGTGTCAAATTATTTAAAGTAGAAAAAAATAAAAACGGATAAGACAGAAATAAAAATAAATAACGAAATTTAAAAATAGACCCCCGTATATGGGCCGGGCCAAACGGGTGCGATGCATCTTCTTCCAGCACATAGAGCACAGTATAGGAGTTCCCTACTAGTGTCTCAAAAAAAAAAAAAAAAGGAGTTCCCTACTCTGTGCAACGGCCATGGTGGAGTATTCCCATGTGTGAAATATTTTTTTACTTATAGCTTCCTTCGGTGGGTAATATTTTGCAACTTTGGGGATAAATTATGTGACGTACTGCCATAAGCATAAATGACTTTATTATTTCTAGCACAACGACCCAAGCGTTGCAACAGAAGAAACAATTTCGTAATATTCAATGACCATGACCACATTTTGTTGCATTGCAGAGATACACCATCACTCTCATTTTTTGTGACATCATGAATAATATATCAAAATCATGATCATTTATTAAAACTCAGGAATATATATGAAATAGGAAATTTTATCAAATTCGTGAACATTGTACATATTTTAGAAATTTTTTCAAAATCATGAACATTTTTTGAATTCACGAACATATATCCTATTTGCAAACATTTTTTTAAGAATTGTAAACATTTTCAAAACATTTTTCTGGAATAGGCGAACATATCTAGAATTGCCGAACAATTTTTTCGAAATTGGTGGAACAAATGTTGAAATTAACGAACATTTTTTTGATTTAACGAACATTTTTTTGATTTAACGAACATTTTTTGAAATGCACGATCATTTTTTCAATCAGCGAACATTTTATGAATCTATAAATTATTTCGTAAGTCACGACCAGTTTTTGAATTTTTAGGATATTTTTTAATTCATGCATATTTTTTGAATTGGCGAAATTTTGTTTAGTTTCATTAATATTTTTTAATACACAAACTTATATTTGAAAAATCAACATTTTCTGAATCAAATTCTATTTTTTGGAACTTTTTTGAAGTTCCAAATTATCTAAAGTACAAAAAATGAAGACAAAAAGGAAAACGAAAAAAATAAGAAATGAATTTTAAAAAACAGCCCTCCCAAACATGTACCGGCCCAACCAGGTGTGTTGTGTCTTCTCTCAGGGCACAGAGCGAAGTATAAAAGGTTTCTACTGCATGGGCAGTACCGGGCGGGTATTCTACGTGAAATGTTCTTTTAATCATTTATAGGTCGCATCGGTGTGTAATATTTTACAATCTTGAGGGCAATTTCGACGACGTACCGTCAAATTAGGTAATACAGTACCTTATTATTAGATATTTTTTATTATTTACAAGCGGTATTCAAACTCATTCCGATTCTTTTTTAGTTCCCCAGATATAATTTATTTGTTTTTGGCAAGAGCGGTGGGTGACTATGTGCAAGACACGATAGGTTTGGTTCGTAAGGGTCAGCCTTTTTTATTAATTAACTATTATCTTTACCTAATAATAAAGACAATTGGGTTTCTGTCGTACGTTGTCGCCTGCGATTTTGCATAAAAGTCCCTCGGTTTATATGAAACTAACCCGCAGTCCTTGTTTTAGTGGGTCTGTATATAACGTTTCAGTTTTGCAAAAAAACCCTGTACTCATTTGAATTCCACCCGCTGTCCTCCCGTCGGCTTATCCATTTCTCCTGCGACAGCGACGGCGGCTTCGCCCATTCCGTCGTGTGCCGGCGACGGCCGCCGCCGTGCCTCGCGCGGGAGGACGGAGGGCGCTCGCCAGGAGGATAGAGGACGGCGCGGCTAGGCGGGGCAGTGGTGGTGGCGTGTGCGGCGGAGACGGCGCGGCAAGGCCGGGCAGTGGCGTTGATTGACCGGCCGTCGTGCCTCGCGCGGGAGGATGGACGACGCTCGCCGGGGCATGTGCGGCGGAGACGGCTTCTGCCGCGTGTCGAGGTGGAGCAGCAGAGGACGGGAAGGCAAGGAGGCAAGGTGGGTACGCTGTGCATCAGGGCCGCCTTCGTCCTCCACCTCCTCCAAAAGCGCGCGCTCGCCGCGGGCGCTGGCGGTGGCGCGGCGGTCCTCGCCCGCGGGTGCGCGGGTGCGCGAAGGCGTCGGGGATCGAGGGAGCTCTCCTCCCTAGCGGCTGGAGGCGCTCGGGATCGAGCGAGTGGGCGAGGGGATCGGGGCCCCTGGTGGCTGCCTTCTTGGCGATTGCACGAGATGCTGCTCGGGCGTGGGCTGACCGACTCGATCTCCTCGACCCAGGGCCCCGTGCTCGTCAGCGCCTGCCCCATCGCGCACGACTTCTCTGATCCAGCGCCAAATTCCGAGGACCACGCGGAGCTCGACCTGGACGCACTCCACCTAATGGGAGGGCGGCACCAAGAACGGCAACAGCAGTATGGGCTTGCTGCCAGCAAGGTAGACTAGCTCCCCGCTCCATATTTTGGGCATTTTTCAGTGTACATCACATGCTAAACTGACTACTGTTTCTTTAAATGTACATTGTAGATTTCAGGAAATTGGTAGAACACTAAATCTTTGATCACACAAATTTGTCACTCACGCAACCAAACAATTTGGACACAGATTTCATGCCCTGGAAGACTGTTTTGTGCAGATGGTGGAAGGAGGCAATCCAAACTTTGTCAGTGAAGTTCCAGTTGAGGAAAGAACAGAGAGAGGAAAGACAACAAAGGGAATTTGGTTAAAGCGAAAAACAGTTTCGTGTAAAACTCTCCACCCAGTCTCCCAGCTCAGCTCAGCAGTTGATTTGAGGACGATGTTCCGCATGCATTTCGGCGAATGAGGAACCTAACCGACAAATGGATTATTTTTCTGAATCCTATTTGTTACATATGAGTTGACTGTTGAAACATGTTTGTTAGGGATAACTTTGGCAATATATCATACAAGGATGGTTGTGGTACTCCGTCAGCAAAGCAACTCTGATCCCCCCAACTCTCAGGTTTTTTATTCCTCTACTTAATGATGCATGGGTGTGTACTTGGCTGGTTGGGCTATGTGGTTAGATTGATTTTCTGGAATCCTTTCAGATTGTTTGACTATACAGAGCTAAGATAGAAAACTTTCAGATGTTGTCCAGATTGCATCCTTCAATGCTATGTGTACTTCAATGCTTCATGTTTCCTCCCCAGGTAGAATATTAGTGTTGATTCCAGTATCGCAGATGCATTTTACCCAATTGTTTGTGCCGATTTGGAGGTGCACATAGTTTGTTCGGCGATTTGGCATGTAAATCCAGAGATTAAATTCGAGTGATACATACAAATTGTTCAAATTGCGTTGCAATTTTATGAATCTATCATATGTGCTAGATTATATATCTATGTCAAGAAGGGATGCATGATGCCCCCAGTTTGTCGTGGCTTCGAATTAGTGGTGCCACGGTTATGTATATCTGCATGGTGTATATTCTAGGATCATGAAAGTCTCTGAATTAGTTTAATTTTTTTCGTTCTTTGGTTATAAATATATAATTTCAGGTTTCTAAGACTAACAGTTTTTTTACCCGTGGCAACGCAAGGGCAATTTACTATACCTAATAATAAAGTCATCAGTATGTCTGGCTGCACGTTCGCATAAATCGCCCCCTAAGTGGCAAAATATTACCCATTGATGCCACCTATAATTGACAAACGTTTCACACAGGGGAATTCATCGCCTGGGCCGGCCCATGGATCACGCCGGGAGAGGACGCAACATGCCTATTTCGCCCGGCCCATGTGCGGGCGGCCTGTTTTAAAATTTCCTTTTTTATAGTTTTTCATTTCCATTTTCAATTTTTTCTCCTTTAAATAATTTGGTACTTCAAAAAGAATTTTAAAATAAAAAAGAGAATTTTCCAAATAAAATGTTCAATAAATCATAGAATGATTGTGGATTAAAAAATATGTGTAATTTTTGAAAATAATATTCGCATATTCAAAAAATGTTCACAATTTCGAAAAAATGTTTGCACAATAAAAAATATTCCTGATGATTTTTTATAAAAAACTCATGTACTTAAAAATGTTAATGAAATTGAACGAAATTGTTCGTCAAAATGTTATCAGTGATGCAGCAAAATGTTGGCATGGCCTTGGAGATTATGATTTGTTTTTCTCCCGTTGCAACGAACAGGCCCTTTCGCTAGTAGATATATATAGGCATAGATTTGAATCTAACACCAACTATTGTTGTTTATTGTTCATTGCATAAGTACATGCAAACCAAACACGTACTTACATGTCGCACCCATTGATTGTAAAAGCAGGTTTAATAAACTGAAAAGCGCACACAATATGCATACTACTCCCTCTGTAAGAGCGTTTAGATCATTAAAGTAGCAATCTAAACACTCTTATATTTTTCTTTAGGGGAGTAAGATATTTTATTGAGATAATGAAGCAAACTCATCAAGCGCTCGGGATCCTCTCCGGCAGCTTCTCCTCGATGGTCTCGAAATTGAAGTTGTAACTGTTGATGCCTGTGTAGAGGCCATCCCTCTTGCTGCTGTTCGTCACCCTCCCCTCCGTGTTGATGTCCCGCTGGCGGTAGTTGAAGGGGACGTCGACGGCGCTCCTCGTAGCTATGGCCTTGACGGTGACCTTGGTCCTGGGCGGCACTGCGGCCTCGTACACAACCTCATGCCTCACCTTCTTCTCCATTGTTTCGCCCCAGTTGTAGGCCCCGTAGAACTCGGCCGAGATGCTGACCTGCGCACCGAGGCCGAGCTTGGGGAACCCTGCTCTAATGGTGGACTTGTACCCGAGCTTGAGCTCGAGAGTGGCATCCCAGGTGCTCATCTCCTCCTCCTCGTACACCAGCCGCAACCTCTTGGTGTTCTCTGTGGAGGTGTCGTTGACGGCCGCCGTGGTGGCCATGGTGAGCACGGTGGTATCGTACACCCTGGCCTCCCTTAGCCTGTAGCTGATGCTGTGGATCTCCCGGTGGAGGATGGGCTCCTCCACTGCGATGAGTGCTTCAGCCATGATGGTCGGGTCGACCGCGTTGAGGCAGTTGTTGATGTTTCCCATCGAGAACCTCTTGCAGAAGCGATTGCTCCGGCTGTTGAGGATGCCGAACGCGTCCTTCACCTGGTATATCCAGAACCACGCGCTGTTGTTGTTGGCGGCGTTGCTAAAGGACATGTTGGTCTCGATCCAGTTGCCGTTCTCGAGGTTCCAGTAGGATGCGGAGGCGGTGATATCGGCGGGGCCGATGAGGACGGTGCCGTTGTTCATGTGGGTGAGATGGAACATAGCGGTTACGTCACCGATGTCGGTCACCGCGAACTGGAGGAGGTTCCGGTTGTTTATCCGTCGGGTGGCCAGGAACACGCCGTTGTTGCCTTTGAACATGACAAAGCTGGGGAGCAGCCTGGCGCTGTTCTCCAGGTTGAGGACGGTGAACACGTCACCCGCGCTGTCGTGGTGGTCAAGCTCGCCGTCCACCACCAGCATGCATGGAGCGGCGTCGTCCTTGGTGAAGGTCATGCGCCGCCGCGTCACCTCGTCGACGCTGGCGCCGAAGAACCTGCGCGTGATGCATGCCTGTTTAATTTTCGCCGCACGAATCGCTAGCTAGTGGTATAATACTCCCTTTGTTCCTAAACATAAGTCTTTTCAGAAATTTCAACAAGTGACTACATACGGAGCAAAATGAGTTAATATACACTAAAAAGTATGTCAATATACATTTGTATGTTGTAGCGCATTTGAAATGTCTAAAAAGATTTATATTTGAGAATGAAGGGAGTAATATCAAGAGTGGCATAAGGAAAATTGGCAAAATCTAGAGTGAAATGTCAAAATCTAGAGTGAAATGTCAAAATCTAGAGTGGCATAAGGAAAATTGGCAAAATCTAGAGTGGCAAAAACAAAATTTTCCCTAATATCAAGTGGTACTAACCGAACGGTCATCACGGATTCACCACTGTCATCAGTGGTGGTCACAATGATTGGCTTAATAAGAGTGCAATTGGGGTTGGTCAGGTCTTCTTGTGGCTCGTCTGCGTCGACGGCGATACACCAGGCGTCGCCCCGCGGACGAGCCACCCAGTACTTACGGTTGTAGCGGCATCGGATGTGCACGAGGCCGCTGCCATTATGCCCCCGCGATACCTCCACGTCGTACCTGGTGTAGGGGTTAATGGCGTCCTTGCCGTTGAGCTGCAGCTGCCTGAAGGTCTCGCCGTGCTCGTGCACGTAGCGCAGGTAGGAGCCAGTACTCTGCGAGCACAGAGCGATGCAGCTGGGAAGCTCTACCGGCATGTCGCCCGCTCTTCTTCTCTATAGGCTTGATATCTTTTTTCTTTATAGGAGGTATAAGCTTGATAACTAGCTGTGGTGCTTGTTTGCTCAAGTTCCCACTTCTCTTGGTATTTATAGATCTCGATCGTTTGGGAAGGGAGTAGGTGATATTAGGTAGGATACTAATTATATGCTAATTATGTGATTAATGCTAAAATTAATATTTGATATATGATACAAATGACATGTTGAACATGTTGAGCGCTCGCCACTGTAGCAATATAAAAAGTTGGATTGACATGGTTTGATGACCGAGATTGGTTGGATCTGCCCTTTAGAGTTTTTATATGTTGATGATACAGGATGGTGGAGTACCTCCCCTGGCTGCTTCACTGGGCTGGCGGAGCGCACGTCCTAGCCGTCCGTCGTGTGTCGGGAGGGCCAGAAGGGAGTGCTGCGAGCCATTTGATTGTTGGGTTCTACGGTAGGGTGCGTCGATTGCAAATTTAGAATTTTCCTACGCGCAGAACAACCAGGAACATGCTACGGGAGATGGATCACAGATCGTTACCACCAGACGCGCAATGCCGTGCAGCAGAAGTAGAGTGGAGGTAGCACGTTCCCGGAGTCGCCTCACGTTCCAGGAGTCGTCTCCTCCTTGCCGGTCTCCCACGTAGCCGATCGGATCCCGCGAACAGGTTCGCCGGAGCGGCGCAAGTGCACCGCCTCTAACGGTATCCGCGCGTGTAGGAGGAACGTCGTGCGGCGGACTGCTAGGTCCGATCACACAACCGGCGGTGAGTGGAGGTGGCTATTCGCAACACATGCAAACCCTAGTAACAGCGCCGAAGCGATCAACTCAATACGTGTGCCCCACATTCACTATTTATAGGCATTCGTCACAGGCTCAACACTTGGGCCTTTGCACGGATCCTAAAGTCCAAAGTCTACTCGGTCGCGTTCCAAGTCCAGCTCGGATCACATCCGACCAGTGTCCTTCGAACCAACCTCGTAGGTTCCTTCCCTGAAGCGCGCGACCCCTTAGGTTCAAGTCGGCTTGGTCACAGTTCGGATCACCTCCGACCTGTACGGTTGGTAGCGGCCTCTAGCAAGGCGTACCGACCACCAAACAGACTATGAAGTCGGTTGGCAAACTTGTACATCACACTTCCATTCTTTTTGCCACACGATATATGTTGTCGGGCTCAAGGCAGGTCTGTCATCCTGGTGCTAGCCCGACCTCTTTCTCGTTCAAGTGATCCCGACCATAAACCGGATTATTTCATAATCCTTGTCGCATGGCCATGCTTATCCTGGTCGGCTCACAAGAGGGGCCCAGAGTATATCTCTCCTGATCGGAGGGGCAAATCCCATCTTGCACGACCATGTCTCGCAGCATGGGTCTGGACAAGCCTGAAATCTACCTTTGTAACTACCCAGTCACGGAGTAGCATTTGATCGGTCCAAAGCAGGTCTGTCACCATCCCGAGTACATGCGCTAGCTCAGGTGTTAGGACATAGAACGTATGTTGTACTAGAGACTCACATATGGCATATCGCTGCGTCTCATAGTTGGGTCTGTCTGACTAGGACCTTATCTCGACTCAGATTCGACAACGTCGAATCTGACCAGATCCTTCCAAGTCCATATTATCCGGTTAGCATCCAATGCTCCATGGGTAGTGAGACCAAGCCATCGACCGTGTAATATGCTAGTCTAGTCAGCTGCGCGTCCACACAACCGTTTCGACTAGGGACCTTTTAGGACAGTCATCATACAATGCATAGTCCCACAAACAAGTCACGTACTTGCTGATACATATCACTGATAATGTTCAAGGACTATCTTTATTCATAAACACATGGGAAATATCATCATACATGGTTGCCTCTAGGGCACATCTCCCACAGATTTGCTCGGGTGTCTCGGACCCGAGTGACTCGGCTAGACAGTCCATGATGGTTGGCCATGGTTGCGTGCCTGAGGCCACCTTCATTGGCAGAGTCCGTCGCGCTTGTGTGTGTGACGCTAGTTTTCTTGCACATGAAGACATGCCCGTGTAGAGAAACGAAGCATGAAAATCAAAAAAAATCCTACGAACATCCAAGATATATCTAGGAGAAGCATAGTAACAAGAGGGGAGAGTGTGTCTACGTACGCTCGTAGACCGAAAGCTGAAGCGTATATAACGCGCTTGATGTAGTCGTACTCTTCACGATCCGATTACGAGCCAACCGATCTAGCGCCGAACGGACGACACCTCTGAGTTTAGCACACGTGCGGCTCGATGACATCTCCTCCCCTTGTTCTAGCAAGAGATGGTGGAGAAGTAGATGGGGTCACAACCAGCACGACGGCATGGTGGTGATGGTGGTGGTGGAGTCGAAACACCGGCAAGGCTTCGCTATGCGAGAAATCGTGGACGAAAACTATGCCCAGAGGAAGAGACGGGGTAGCAGCCAAGGCCAATGTGTTGGGTGGCCTAGCCGCGCCTGTCAGTGTCAAAACCGGCGGATCTCGGGTAGGGGGTCCCGAACTGTGCGTCTAGGCGGATGGTAACAGGAGACAAGGGACATGATGTTTTACCCAGGTTCGGGCCCTCTCGATGGAGGTAAAACCCTACGTCCTGCTTGATTAATATTGATGATATGGGTAGTACAAGAGTGGATCTACCACGAGATCAAGGAGGCTAAACCCTAAAGCTAGCCTATGGTATGATTGTTGTAATGTATGTCGTGTCCTACGGACTAAAGCCCTCCGGTTTATATAGACACCGGAGAAGGCTAGGGTTACACAGAGTCGGTTACAAGGGTAGGAGATCTACATATCCGTATCGCCAAGCTTGCCTTCCACGCCAAGGAAAGTCCCATCCGGACACGGGACGGAGTCTTCAATCTTGTATCTTCGTAGTCTTGGAGTCCGGCGGACGATGATAGTCCGGCTGTCCGGACACCCCCTAGTCCAGGACTCCCTCAGTAGCCCCTGAACCAGGCTTCAATGACGATAAGTCCGGCGCGCATAATGTTCGGCATTGCAAGGTGGGTTCCTCCCTTGAATAATCCAGAGAAGATCAAGAACGCCTGGATAGTGTCCGGCTCTGCAAAATAAATTCCACATTCCACCGTAGAGAGAATAAAATGTACACAAGTCCAATCTGCTGACGTATTATGCGGCATGACATCTCACCGTTACCAAGCCTTTATTTGAATCGTTTTTTATTATACCACCTCAGCACGTTTAGCGAAGCGGTTTCCTTGGCACGTCCTGTCGAAGCAGAGATCGTGTTCCCCTTATTCCGGGATTCTCATCAATACGGACGTGGGTAACCCAACCGCGCCCGTCGCCACGTCTCCTCTATCGAAGGTGAATCACGAATGGTCACGGAGACGGCTCTTGGTATTTCCCCCCTTTATAAGAGGACCAAGGCTCGTTTCTTTTCTTCAATCTCGCATCGAATCTCCTCCTTGCTCCCAGTTCCAACACCCAGAGCCCCAGATTCGAGCGCTTCGGATCTTCAACCATGTCCTGCTTCGACCTCCAAGGTCGGTGGATGCCCTCCTCCGTTACGGAGGAGGACGTGCTAAAGCTGCGCGAGGCCAAGTACCTGTCCTACGAGATTTCGCACAGGTTGCCCGCCCAAGGGCAGGCCGTGCCCACTCCCGAGCCCGGTGAGTACGTCGTCTTCGTATCCCACCTCCGTCGGGGTTTAGGCCTCCCGACGGACCCCTTCATGAGAGGGCTCATGTTCTACTACGGGCTGGATTTTCACGGCTTGGCCCCAGAGTCCATCCTCCACATTTCCGCATTCATTATTGTCTGCGAAGCCTTCCTCCGCGTCACCCCACACTTCGGCCTGTGGCTGAAGAACTTCAATGTGGAGCCGAAGATGATCGGGGGACGTCAAGCGGAGTGCGGCGGGGCGGCCATAAGCAGAAAGGCCGACGCCCCGTAGCCCGCGGGCTCCTTCCAAGAGGAGCTCGGCTTGTGGCAGCAGGAGTGGTTTTATATCACCGCTCCGAAGGGCAGCAAGCAAAAGCCGCCACCTTCATTCCGCCCGGGACCTCCACGCCGACTGATGTCGTGGGTCAACCAAGGGCTCAATTGGGGGCCGTCCGAAGACGTGCCTTCATTGCATGGCCGGATTCGAGACCTCCAGGCGAGGGAGATCAATCTGGTTGTGGTGATGCAGGTTATGCTAATCAGGCGTCTTCTGCCCTGCAAACGCCGTCCTCTCCGGTTATGGGAGTTCAATCCGGAGGGACCACGAATTCTCCAACACTTCATGGGTACGACACCCGTGGAGATGTACAAGTTGTTCTTCGGACCGCAGGTGGCGTGTCCGGAATTGACCGAGGACGCAGGCCTAAGCTGCAATCGCCCGGATACTCTGGTAAATAGCTCAGAGTCCGGACGTTCTTTTTATCTGCTTTTCTAGAGTTCTCCTCCTGACCCATTACTCTTCATCAGGAGTGGGTAGCGCGATCGAAGCTGATAAGGTGTCCGGCCCCCCTCCCAGAGACCGCACTGGAGCCCGTGCTGGTCAGAATGTTGGTGGTCGCGCCCGAAGAAAGGGGCGATGGGGAAAATAGAGGAGTTAATACCCCGCCCAAGGGGGCGCCTGAAGAGGGGGAATCGAAAATCCCTCCTTCCAGGGGGAGAAGAGGACCGCCTCTAAAGACCTAGAGGCCAAAGCCTCTAAGCGGGAGAAGAAATCTCCATCGGAGGGCCCTGTGTCCGGGGAGAACCCGGACGTACAATCGTCTCTAAAGGATCAGCTCTCCAGCGAGCCGTGAGTGGGAAAGGGGGGAGTTCATTAATAAGAAAATACCTTCATTTGTGCTTCTGTGGATAACCGAAGTTTTGCTTTACAGTTCGGATTTGCGGACTTCTCAGATGAGTTCGTCTTCGAGGGATCTTCGTTCGGAGATGATGGAGAGCGAAACGCCTCCGACTGCTGCGTCGCCGGACAGGGCAGACGAGCCTGAAGTATCATCACGGAGGGTGACCCAGAGCCCGGTGGAACCGGAGAGTTCGGCGCCGACTAGTGTCCGGCCGGGGGAGCTGAAGAGTCTGCTTGAGAGGGCGTCCATCTCAGAAGATCACCGTGTTTTGATGAGTATGGTGATCGGAAGGATTTCGTCCGCCAAAAGCAGATTGCATAATGCCGCGAGGAGTTTGCTGGCGGGATTTGAGGTACACAAGAATGACACACCTTTTTGACAGTTTTGCACATAGAAGTGCGCCCTGTATAGATAGTAGCCCCTGAGACTCGGCAGGTTGTCGAAAGCGACAGCATGCCGAGGATCAAAATCGCAGGTATTGAATGTTTTCCTTCCTATGTAGGTGGCGGATAGTCCGGGGGCTAGCCGGACTAGTGGAGTTGTCGAGTTAACGCGGCAACTTTATGTGGCGGATGCGGACATCGCGCTTATCAATCGGCGACTTGATGAGTCGCAAGGTAAATGAATTCTCTGCAGTCTCTTATTTGAGGGAGCCAAAGCCCGCCTCTTATAATGTATATGCTGTGATACAGACGGTGCTGCTGCTGTGGAGAGTCTTCGGGCCGAACTTGCTCAAGCTAAGGAGCAATCCCGAAGGAGTGATGCGGCTGCCTCGAGGGCGGCCGAGGAGTTGAAAGCCGAAAAGGCTGCACACTGCCTAAGCAGGGAAAAGATGGCCGAATTGGCCGTGAAATTAAAAGATGCTGCCGACCGCAACGAGGCTCTTGAAAAGGAGTGCTTATCGGAGATGGAAAAACTGGGGAAGGCCACCGCCGAGGCCAGAGATATTGTGGCTGGCAAGCCATTTCTGCTGCGTCGCCGGTTTACGGATCAAAAATATGCCCAACTTGGCCAGCTGTGGGGTCCAGAGGATCCATATATGGACTTAGCGGCAAGTGCGGCTGATGCCATTGAGCACTTCCGGAGCCAGAAGGATCACAAGACGGAATTGCTATTTTGGTCTCAATTCCATAGTCTGGATCGTTCACTTCCGTTGACCGATCGGTTGGCCGAATGGGCTGAGCTGAATAGACTATCCGGACTTGCCATGACTGATATCGTGGCTCATGTCTGGCCAGAGAGGCCCAAGGCGACGAGCTATTTCGGCTTATTGCAGGAATTTCTTGGAGCGGTGCCGCATATCAAGGAGATGAAGCGGTCGGCCTGCATAGAAGGCGCGCGGATGGCCCTTGCCCGTGTGAAGACACATTGGACAGAGATGGATGCCACCGCTATTGCCGCCCAGGGTTCGGACGAAAGCCGGTTACCCGCCGAGCACTATTTTGGGGAAGTTATGCGTGGCGCTCGTGTAATAGAGTAGCAGTGCTCAAAAAATGTTACGTTCAAGTGAACGTTTTTATCTTGTAAGACAATGATTATAATGTAACCACTTTTTATACTTTTGTGTCCCAAGTATTAAAATATCTCCTATGCGGCCGTTTTATGTATACATTTGTATAACCTGAAAGATTGCAGTCTTCGGCTTCAGCCCCCACGCACAAGGTGCGGGGGTGTTCGCAAAAATAGCGCGTTTTCACACTTAATCCGACGTCTCAGTCCTGTTAAGGAGGTGGTAGCGTACCAAACGAGGCAATCCGGACTATGATGCTTTATCACTTTCACTTAGCCAGTGGAGTTCGAGGGTGGGGCTACGATATAGCCCCTTGGGGCACCGCGCTTTTCCGAATTCGGGGCGCGTGTGTGCCTGACCGGGAAATGGTCCTTCGTCAAAGAGGGGAATTCTAAACATTCCGGTAGTTGATCGAGTGGTTGACCAGTCTCTCGCTGTATCATGACAGTCAGTTTTCGGCTTTCTCTACTGAGGTGCTCGCCCAGCTGAACTGGGGCACAATCGCAGTAGTTCTCCTGGTGCCGCGTTAGCCGATGATACGGAACGTAAGGCAGCAAAACACAGGAGCCGGGCAAACCCAACATTTGACCAAAGACATGATTCGGAGCTGATGCATATAAGGCCTAACTCGAGACGCCGAACACTCCCTAAAGTATTCGGTCTTTGTAATAATGGGCAGAACAATGCCCTGAGCCCCTAGTGTCCAGGTACGGGCATGATCTTCTGACGCGGCCGATGCCAAAACGTCAGGCTCCGCTTTGGTTATAGTGAGAAACCAGGGGATTATAACAACAAGAGACAGTAAAAAAGGTTTACGCAGGGTCTTAATCTAAAAAGAATCCTCGCGACGGGTCCCTACTGCACGTCTGCGCCTGTGTCTCCATTGTGCCGTTATCCTGGACGGGTGTGCACGTTGTTCATCTGTAAAAAGAGAGGAACTTAGTTTGAAAGGAACTTGTGCGAAAAATATTTACGAAGGAAGAAATATAAGTAAGTAAAGCGGAGTCTGTATGAGCTCGCTGTTGCTTTGGAGCGCAGCCCCTTGTGAAGGGGTGTGCGGCTAGGGAGCCCCTAGCTTATTTATGCCGGACTCGTCTAACCGTGTCCGGGGTCTTCAAATGACCCTCGCACTGAAATGATGCCACGTGGACCGGGCATCTTAAGTGTAAGAGACGCGTAATGTGGTATGGCGTTGAAGCGGACAAAAGCTTCTCGTCCCAAGAGTGCTTGATAGCTACTTTTAAATGGGACGATATGAAAGATTAGTTTTTCGCGTCAAAAGTTGTTCGGCAATCCGAACATAACTTCTAGTAATAGGGAGCCTGCGCACTTGGCATAAGGGCCTGGCGTTACTCCTTCAAAGGAAGTGCGGCTGTGTCGAATTTTAGTAAGGTCTATCCCCAACTTGCGGATTGTGTTTGAATACAGCAGGTTTAAGTCGCTGCCTCCATCAGGACTTGTTTAAATTGTAGTCCGTCGATTATGGGATCCAATATCAGGGCAGTCCATCCTGCATTTCGAACGCTTCTGGAATAATCTAGGTGGTCGAAAGTGATTGGTTTTGATGTCCAATCTCTATGTTCCGCTGGGTTGGACCGTGCGAGACCCATTTTAACGGGTGCCACACTGTTTTTCCGTATTATCACATGAAGTGAATTTACTGTTTTGACCTCTTGTGGGAAATTCTTTTGTTTTCCGGTGCTCTGCTGGTGGGGTTTGTCATCTTCGCTTGACGTGTCGAGCCCCTTGTGTTCGGCGTTTAGTCGGCCGGACTGTTTGAAAACCCAACAATCTCGATGGGTGTGGTTTGCAGGCCTTCCGGGGGTACTGTGGATTTGACATATCCGACCCAAAATCTTGTTTAAGTTGGACAGCTCATCGCTGTCATCCTTAAGAGGCGGTGTTTTGTTGTTTGGCCGCGAGCTTTTGAATCCGGCGTTGACTGCCGTGCTCTTTTGGCTTTTCTCTTTATTCCGGCGCTGCTCTTTTCTGCGCCGTGATTTTCCGTTTCCATCTCTGATCTCGGATGTACTTGGGTCGCTGGTGCTGCATCTTGCTAGCCAGCTATCCTCTCCCGCACAGAAGTGGGTCATGAGGCTTGTTAGCACGGACATTGTCCTCGGCTTCTCTTGGCTGAGGTGTCTGGCAAGCCATTCGTCTCGGACGTTGTGTTTAAAAGCTGCTAAGGCTTCGGCGTCCGGACAGTCGACTATTTGGTTCTTTTTGGTGAGGAACCTGTTCCAGAAGTTGCGCGCTGACTCTCCGGGCTGTTGAGTTATATGACTTAGATCATCTGCATCCGGAGGGCGGACATAAGTCCCTTGAAAATTTGCTCTAAACGCGTCCTCGAGCTCTTCCCAACTTCCAACAGTGTTTTCTGGGAGGCTTTTAAGCCAATGACGGGCTGGCCCTTTGAGCTTGAGGGGTAGGTATTTTATGGCATGGAGATCGTCTCCTCTAGCCATGTGTATGTGTAGTATATAATCTTCTATCCAGACTCCAGGGTCTGTTGTCCCGTCGTAGGCCTCTATGTTCATAGGTTTAAATCCTGCTGGGAATTCATGATCCAGCACCTCGTTGGTGAAACATAGTGGGTGTGCAGCGCCCCTGTATTTGGGTGCTCCGCTGTCTTCGGACACTTGTCGTGTTGCATTGTTTCCTGGGGCCCTCTTCTTTGGCCCGTAAATGGACCTGGCGGGGCCATCTGTCTTTCCAGGGTCGCTAGTCGGCTTATGTGCGGCGCCGCTTTCAGATTTTGGCCTATTATCTGGCCGTCTATCCAACCAGGCGGCCTCTTTGTTTATTGACTGTGGGGGCTCTATGGCCTCCTCATCAAATTCTGGTAGTAGCTTGCGCTTCGGGTAGCTCTTTGATTGAAGGCCATTGCCGTATTTGTCTGCGGTTTTGAGCACTTTGCTCCACCTCATTCTGAGTGTATCTTCCGCTGTTTTGAGTTTCCGTTTTTCCTTTTTCAAACTTCTTGCGGTGGCGACGAGTCTTCTCCGAAGGTTTTTATTATCCGGCGGCATGTCCGGCGTGAGGTCGCCTGGACTGTTGCTTTCGCCGGGACTGGATTGATTATCCGACTCGTCTTGTTCGGACGGTTGCTTGGCTGCGTGTTCGTCGTCCGCCGGTTCGCCCTGCTGTATTGCTGGGTCATTAGGAGCGCTGTTGTTGTCGAGGCGGGACTTAGTGCAGCGTTTGCGTCGCCGTTTTGGTTGTTTGTCGGCGGGATTATCTTCTGCCGCGCCCCGTTGGTCCTCGTTATCGCTTCCTTTTGGGGTATCCACCATGTATACGTCGTATGACGAGGTGGTCTTCCCTTGCCTTGTAGGCGTTGTTTCCTATTCATCTCCGGCATCGTCGTCCATACCGTCGATGTCTTCGGAGTCATAGTTTAGCATGTCGGTTAAATCGTCGACAGTGGCTACAAAGTGGGTGGTGGGTGGGCTCTGAATTTCTTCGTCGTCCATATCCCAACCATCCTGGCCATAGTCCGGCCAGGACACTCCGGATAGCGAGAGATGCTTTAGCGAATTTAGGATGTCGCCAAAGGGCGAGTGTTGGAAGATGTCCGTGGCGGTGAATTCCATAACCGGCGCCCAATCAGATTCTATTGGCAGGGGCGCGGGAGGCACGGAGTCCGGCAAGGAGTCCGGCACCTCGGAGTCACGAGTTTCGCGAGGGACAAGGGTAGTGTTCGGCTCCATCGCCGTGGGAGTTGAAGCCCCCAAGGCGGTGTCCAACCACCGGTCCTCGATCTGGGCGGTCGGCTCCGGTCTAAGGGCCGGAGCGGATTCTTGTGCGGCCACCAAGGCACTGTTTGGTGACAGAGCTAGATCATGCCCATCGTAACAGTGCGGCACGCTTGGCTATGGCTCGAGCCCGTCGAAGATCAAGTCCCCGCGGATGTCGGCCGTGAAGTTTAGGCTTCTGAATCTGACCTGACGGCCAGGGGTGTAGCTTTCGATCTGCTCCAGATGGCCAAGCGAATTAGCCCGCAGTGCGAAGCCGCCGAATACGAAGATCTGTCCGGGGAGAAAAGTCTCACCCTGGACAGCGTTGTTGGTTGAAGATGCCATCGAGCCTATCAGTGACGACACAGAGGAACTCTCAATGAAAGCACCAATGTCGGTGTCAAAACCGGCGGATCTCGGGTAGGGGGTCCCGAACTGTGCGTCTAGGCGGATGGTAACAGGAGACAAGGGACACGATGTTTTACCCAGGTTCGGGCCCTCTCGATGGAGGTAAAACCCTACGTCCTGCTTGATTAATATTGATGATATGGGTAGTACAAGAGTGGATCTACCACGAGATCAAGGAGGCTAAACCCTAAAGCTAGCCTATGGTTTGATTGTTGTAATGTATGTCGTGTCCTACGGACTAAAGCCCTCCGGTTTATATAGACACCGGAGAAGGCTAGGGTTACACAGAGTCGGTTACAAGGGTAGGAGATCTACATGTCTGTATCGCCAAGCTTGTCTTCCACGCCAAGGAAAGTCCCATCCGGACACGGGACGGAGTCTTCAATCTTGTATCTTCGTAGTCTTGGAGTCCGGCGGACGATGATAGTCCGGCTGTCCGAACACCCCCTAGTCCAGGACTCCCTCAACGCCCCTCCCATATATTTATATGTGTGGGAGGGCTGGAAGTCCAGCCATACTCCTAATAGGAGGTGGGGCCAAAGGGGGAGAGGAGTTGGACTCCAAGTCCAATTCTATTCCTACTAGGACTCCCCTTTTTTCCTTCCCTAGCCACATGGGCATTTGAGGACTTGGTGCGCCTTAGCCCAATAAGGCCAGGGCGCCTCCCCGCACTCCATGCCAGCCCTTGGCAAGTGTGGACCCACTTTTGGACTTCCGGACCCCTCCGGAATCCACCGGAACCTTCTGGAAGCTTCCCAGTACAATACAGAATAAATTGAACATTTTTCCGGAACCCAAAATATGACTTCCCATATATAATTTTTTAGCTTTTGGCCATTCCGATATTCCTCGTGACGCCCGGGATCTCATTCGGTACTCCGAACAACATTTGGTTACCAATTGTCAATTATCCTAATGCTACTCTAGCGTCATCGAACGTTAAGCGTGCGACCCTACGGGTTCAGGAGTCATGTAGTCATGACCGAGACACCTCTTTAGTCAATAACCAATAGCGGGACCAAGATCTCTTATCGGTTGAACCATGATGTCAAGGATTCGGCTAATCCCTTTGCCCGGCAATATGTTACTTGCCCGAGATTCGATCGTCGGTATCTCCATACCTAGTTCAATCTCGTTTATGGCAGGTCTCTTTAATCGTTCCGTAATACAAGATCTCGTGACTAACTCATTAGGCACATTACTTGCAAGCTCCTTATGATGTTGTATTACCGAGAGGGCCCAGAGATACCTCTCCGTCAAACGGAGTGACAAATCCCATTCTCGATCCATGCCAACCCAACAGACACCCTCGGAGATACCTGTAGAGCACCTTTATGATCACCCAGTTACGATGTGATGTTTTATAACACACAAGGTATTCCTCCGGTATCCAGGAGTTGCATGATCTCATGGTCGAAGGAACATATACCTGACATGAAGAAATCTATAGCAAATACTCCCTCGGTTCGGAATTACTTGTCTCAGAAATGGATGTATCTAGACGTATTTTAGCTCTAGATACATCTATTTCCGAGACAAGTAATTCCGAACGGAGGGAGTAACTTAAATGGTGTGATGGTAAGCTTACGATTGAGTCTAGTCCATCACATCATTCTCCTAATGATATGATCGTATTATCAAATGACAAATCATTTCTATGGTTAGGAAAGCTTAACCATCAACGAGCTAGTCTAGTAGAGGCCCACTAGGGACACGGTAAATGCATTTCAGTTTCCGGTCAATACAATTCTAGTATGGATAATAACCTTTATCATGAATATGGAAATATGATAATAAGAAGTTTATTATTGCCTCTATGGCATATTTCCAACAGCACGGACACGCTTGGCGGCATCCCCGCCTACAGCGGGGCTAGTCCGGTCGCGAGAGGCGCGATCCGGTCACAGTTGCACCTCCTGCTCGCGCATGGGGGTCGACTAGGGATTGCATGATCCCCGAACTGTCGGACATCTCTTTGTCGGGCGACCAGACTACTGGGTTGCCCAGGGCTACTCTCATTTTTTGGCGGGTGGTCCATGCTGGGTGGGCTACTTGCTCTGCCGAGTCCAGCATGGTGCAGTGACCTGCATAGCGCTCTCCCGCGATGCCCTGGTTGGGTCTGTTTTTCATTGGGGTGGGAGGGGACATGTCGTCTTTGCCCGCTGGCCTGCGCCGAAACATGTCGGGTAGGTATGTGTGGGCCCGGTGTTCGTTGGGAAGGGCGTTCTGTGCCCTTGTTGGCCAGGTAGGTCTTTGTCGGGTAGGACTATACGGAACAAGTATTCATTAGAGTGGCCTGCTGCGTGGCAAGTACAGACGCTGCCTTGCTTAGCGTGCCGGGACGGAAAATCCTGGGAACTTTCTGCATGCTTTTCCCAGGTCGATGGAGGGTCTTTGTTTCTCGGCTGCATTTTGTCGGGGCACCTTGGCGTGTGTGGCTAGTGAAATGTCTCAAACATATCTAAAATCTATGAAGCATTCATGCCATGTTTACAAAAATTTTGTATGGTTTGCGTGCAATTTTGTATGATATAAATGAAACTGACATGGATTGACGTTGTTTTCAGCAGAACTACCGTGGTGTTGTTTTTTTGTAGAAATCGAAGTTCTCCAAATGCAGTGGAACTTTTTCATGATTTATTTGGAAGAAAAGAGACACTAGAAGCTCCGCGGGAAGGCCAGAAGAGCCACGAGGTGTCCACCACCCACCTGGCTGCGCCCAAGGGAGTAATGGTACGCTGGTGGGTGGTGGGCTCCCTGTGGCCCATCTTAGCGTGAGACCAACGCCAAAAATATTACAAATAGAGAAACCACCAAAAATAACCCTAGAACATCGACTCTGCCGCTGCATGCCTCTGTATCTTTGAAATGCCATCTCGAGCCCCGTTCCGGCACCTGACGGAGGGGGAAATCATCACCGTAGGCCATCTTCATCATCCCGGTGGCCACCATGATGAGGAGGGAGTAGTTCACCCTCGAGGCTAGGGATATGTACAAGAAGCTATGTGTTTTATATCTCTCTCATGTTCTTGATTTGCCACGATCTTGAGACCCGTCTTTTTGTCAACACATTTGACGGATATTTTAAAAATGCCTT
This sequence comes from Triticum timopheevii, assembly GCA_963921465.1. NCBI lineage: Eukaryota > Viridiplantae > Streptophyta > Magnoliopsida > Poales > Poaceae > Triticum > Triticum timopheevii. The sequence continues at coordinate 9,677,178 of OY997272.1, forward strand.
CATATGCTAAATACATGAAACATATTGTTACTAATAAAAAGAAAGATATCTGAAGCTGAAATGTCCACCATGCTTGCAAATTATTCTTTTGATGGAAAACTACCTAAGAAGTTAGCAGAGCCAGGAACACCAACTATGTCATGCTCCATTAAAAAAAGGTTATGTTAAAACTGTTTTATGTGATTTAGGAGCCTGTGTTAGTGTTATCCCTTTCTCTTTATATAGAAGGCTTGATTTGAATAAGTCGACACCTACTGAAACATCTTTGCAAATGGCTGATAAATCAACTGTTATACCAATTGGACCTTGTGAGTATGCTCCCGCTGCTATTGCCAATGTCACTACCTTAACAGACTTTGTTATTCTTGATATGCTCGAGGACGACCACATGTCGATCATCCTTGGTAGACCCTTTTTGAATACTTTAGGGGCTGTTATTAATTGAAACAAAAGTAAGGTCACTTTTCATGTCAATGGTAATGAGCATACGGTGTATGTTCTGAAGAAACTACTCCAAGTGAATAGTATCAAATCTATTGGAAATTATGACAATCACTATTGGAGGTTTTGAATTCCCTCTTTCGGTTCCCTAAAAGAAATATCAAAATTTCATTGTTGGGGAGATGCATATCCCAGTTGAAGTAACTTAGTGTTATATGAAAAAATTTCGGTTTCATGTTACTCGGAAATAGTTTGTTAACCCGCCAAGCAGTGGCAGCAGCAATCGAGTTCAACGCCAACTATGACTTTTGATATCAGCCCGGCCAGCTGTGGCCACATACCAACTTAGGCCAAAAGCTTAAGCTTGGGGAGTAAGTATTTCTCACTGACATTATATTTATGCATCACACATTCATTCTAGTTGACGGTGTTCATCCTTTTTCCTTGTATAATCCATGTTAGTTTTATTTTGCTTTCTTCTTGTGCGTTTGGAAAACTTGCAAAAACCCAAAAATATTTCTCGCTTTTTAGTTTTCCTTTCTATTTTAAATTAGTTGTACTATTAAAAGAAAATCCAAAAATACTTCTCGTTCTTGTTTTGCTTGTTGGGAGCATTCCCGTGTAAATCATTTTTCTAATTTTCGTTTTCCTTTCATTTGCTTATTTTAGAAAAACAAAAACTCCGAAAATATTTCAATGTGTTTCTCTAATTTTTTTTCCTTTTCTTTGGGTATTAAGGAGAAGACCACGATGAAAATGTTGACTGGCTCTCATATGCATTATTGCTGATCTAACAAAGAGCCCATATTACCTTGTCTTCTCCTTTGAATAAATGTTTGCAGATTAGTGCTTAGTCCATTGGACATGCACTCTTATTAATATTCACATCATTAAGTCGTGCAAGTGAAAGGCAATAATGAAGAAATTTAATGAATTGGTTGAGATGGAGAAAACCTGGTATGAACTCGACCTATCTTGTTTTTGTGAATATGTTTAGCTCATTGTTCTTGATAGAGCCTATTATGAATGGAACATGTTTGCTATCACAATTAGAGATCATAGTTATTCATGCCATTCTTAAATATCTAGGAGTAGATAATGGTTTGTCTTGCATGCCAATATGCTTTTAAAATGGTTATGATGCAGTATGATAGGATGGTATCCTCTTCTGAATGATTCGAGTGACTTGACTTGGCACATGTTCACGCATGTAGTTGAATCAAAACCAACAAAGCCTCCATAATATTTATGTTCATGGTATTTTATATCCTACTCATGCTTGAATTCAATGTTGGTTAATCTCAAAGCATGTTTATGACCGTTGTTGCTCTCTAGTTGGTCGCTCCTCAATCTATTTTCTAGCCTTCACTTGTACTAAGCGGGAATACTGCTTGCGCATCCGACATCGTTAAACCCAAAGTTATTCCATATGACGATATGAGTCCACCGTACCTACCTATATGAGGTATTTACCCGCTGTTCCAAGTAAATTCGCATGTGCCAAACTCTAAATATTCAAATAATAATCTGTTTTGTATGCCTGAATCGCTCATGTAGCGATATGGGGCTATCAGTATCTTCCATGCTAGGTGGGTTATTCTCACGATGAGTGTATATTCGCTTATCATTCACGAGAAAGTGGGTGGTAATCGGGATGCCCAATCCTATGATCAAAATCAAAATCAAAATATAATAATGAAACAAAACTCCCCCGGATTGTTGTTGGTATGGAGGGTACCCGAGGATTCGGCTAGCCATGGCTTGTGTTTGTTGGTGGAGGAGGAGTAAAACTTTACCATTCTGTTTGGGAACCACCTATAATGTGTCTAGCAATGAACACAGTGAGAACACTTGGTCGTTGTATTGACAATGAAAGCATATACCCCAAAATTATATTCATCTCTGTTTTAAAAGCTCCGAGCTCTAGCACCTCTGCAAATCCCTACATCCCTCTGTGAAGGGCCTATCTATTTACTTTTATTGTTGAGTCACCATCTTCTTATCAAAGAACTAGCTAGAGTTCACTATTTTCATTTATATTCTTTGTTTTTAATTTATGTTGAGTATGAGTGTGACTGGATCTCTTGCCATGAATTACAATATATAGTTAGTGCTGGAAATCCAGAGGTGCTATGCATTTATGTTTTGCAGTCTCAGAAAGGGCTAGCGATGGGAATGAGTAACCAAAGGTGTTCTTTTTTTGCAGAAACCAAAGTTCTCGGACTGACCAATTTCATGATGCTCACCGCCGGGAGTGAGAAATTCCTTCGTAGGCTTGCTGGACGGTGATGGGTTGGATGATATTTAGCATGTAATGGAGTTAGCTTTGTTAGGGCCTTATACTTTGTATCCACTATGTTCTGAGATTGATGTTGCTATGAGTTTGCTATGCTTAATGCTTGTCACTAGGGTCCGAGTGCCATGAATTCAGATCTGAATCCTGCATGTTTCCATGAATATATTTGAGTTCTTGATCTGATCTTGCAAGTTATACGCACCTATTACGAGTTATGATCCGCATACCCCAAGGTGACAATAATTGGGATTCTTTCCGGTGATTATCGTAGTTTAAGGAGTAATCACTAAGTGCTAATGCTTTGTTCATGTTCTCTATTAAAAGGAGGTCTTAATATTCCTTAGTTTCCATTAGGACACCGGTGCCATGGGAGAGTAGGACAAAAGATGTCATGCTAGTTCTTTTCCATACGCATGTATGACTATACACGTAATACATGCCTAAATTACATTGATGAATTGGAGCTTGTTCCGCGTCGCTCTAGGTTATAATTGCTCCATGATGAATATCATTCAACACAATTATCATCACCGATCCAAGGCCTATGTGTTTTTCACATATTGATCTTTGCTTTGTTATTTTTTCTACTGCTTCTTGTTACAATCACTACAAAACTGTTACTACTACTACTGCCGCTGTTACCGTTACTATCATACTACTTCGCTACGAAATACTTTGCTCCAGTTATCAAAACTTTCAGGTGTGGTTGAATTGACAACTCAACTGCTAATACTTGCAAATATTCTTTGGCTCCCCTTCCGTCGTATCAATAAATTTGGGTTCAATACTCTATCCTCGAAAACTGTTGCAATCACCTATACTTGTGGGTTATCAGAGTAGCACCATGTTATTCATATAGAGTGTTTCCTATGTTGTCAATTTCATATACTAGTGGGGAATTTTCATTATAGAACTTGGTTGTATATTCTGATGATGGGCTTCCTCAAATTCCTGAGGTATTTGATACGTCCATTTTGCATCATGTTCTCCTACTGTTATTTATAATATTTTTGTGCATAATGATGCTTTATGGGGTAATTCCAATGCCTTATCTCTCATAATATGCAAGGTTTACACAAAGATGGAGAAAGCCAGTAGCTGGAATTCTCGACCTGAAAAGTCTACGGCAGAGTTACCTATTCTACACATCTTCGAATGGGCTAAAAACTAATGAAGAACTATTTGGAATATAAAAAAATACTGGAGCAAATAACTACCACAGGGGGGCCACCTAGTGAGCACAAGACACCAGGGCGCGCCAGGCCCCCCATGTGCGCCCTAGTGGGTTTTGCTCAGCCCAGCCCACATCTAGTACCCATCTTCTGGTATATAAGTCATTTTGACCTAGATAAAATAAGGAGAGGACTTTCGGGACGGAGCACCGCTGTCTAGAGGCGGAACATGGGTAGTAGCACTTTTGCCCTCCGGTGGAGCGATTCCGTTGGGGAACTTCCGTCCTGGAGGGGGAAATCGAAGCCATCGTCATCACCAACAACCCTTGCATCTTTGGGTTCCAATCTCCATCAACATGTTCAAAAGTGATACGTCTCCATCGTATCTAGTTTTCCAAACTCTTTTGCCCTTGTTTTGGACTCTAACTTGCATGATTTGAATGGAACTAACCCGGACTAACGCTGTTTTCAGCAGAATTGCCATGGTGTTATTTTTGTGTAGAAATAAAAGTTTTCGGATTGACCCGAAAATTTACAGAGAATATTTTTGGAATATAAAAAAAATATTGGCACAAGAATCAACTAGAGGGGGGCCACCCAGAGGCCACAAGCCCTGTGGACACGCCCACCCCCTGGAGCTCCTCCGACCCTAACCCCAACACTATATATTCACTTTCAGGGAGAAAAAAATCTAGAGAGAAGGATTCATCGCATTTTACGATATGGAGCCACTCCCGCCTCGTGTTCTTCGTCGGGATGGCTGATCCGGAGTCCGTTCGGGGATCCGGAGAGGGAATCCTTCGCCATCATCATCATCAACCTTACTCCATCGCCAATTCAATGATGCTCAGCACCCGGAGTGAGTAATTCCTTCGTAGGCTCCCTGCTAGGTGATGGGTTCGACCAGATTTATCATGTAATCGAGTTAGTTTTGTTAGGGTTTGATCCCTAGTATCCACTATGTTCTGTGATTGATGTTGCTATGACTTTGCTATGTTTATGCTTGTCACTAGGGTCCGAGTGCAATGAATTCAGATCGGAACCCTTTATGTTTCCATGAATATATATGTGTTCTTGATCCGATCTTGCAAGTTGTGGACAACTATTGTGAGTTATGATCCGCATACCCCAAGGTGACATAATTGGGATTCTTTCTGGTGATTACCGTAGTTTGAGCAGTTCATGTATTCACTAAGTGCTAATGCTTTGTTCCGGTTCTCTATTAAAAGGAGGCCTTAATATCCCTTAGTTTCCAATAGGACCCCTCTGACATGGGAGGGAAGGACAAAAGATGTCATGCAAGTTCTTCCATAAGCACGTGTCACTATAGACGGAATACATGCCTACATTATATTGATGAATTGGAGCTATTTCCATGTCACCCTAGGTTATGACTACTACATGATGAATATCATCCGACACATATCATTGTCGATCCATTACCTACGAGCTTTTCACATATTGATCTTTGCCAAGTTACTATCGTTGCTACTGCTGTTACAATCACTACAAATCTGCTACGGTTATTTTTGGCATGGTTACAGTTACTTCCATATTTCAGGTGTGGTTGAATTGACAACTCAGCTACTAATACTCGTGAATATTCTTTGGTCCCCTTGTGTCGAATGAATAAATTTGGGTTGAATACTCCACCCTCAAGAACTTTTGCAATCCCCTATACTTGTGGGTTATCAAACAACACCATCACCTCTCAAACCCTAATTCATCTCTTGTGTTCAATCTTTGTACCAGAACCTCAGATTGGTACATGTGGGTGACTAGTAGTCTTGATTACATCTTGTAGTTGATTACTATATGGTTTATTTGGTGGAAGATTATATGTTCAGACCCATTATGCTATTTAATACCCCTCTGATCTTGAGGATGATTATCATTTGTTAGTAGTTACTTTTGTTCTTGAGGTCACGAGAGAAATCTTGTTGCAAGTAATCATGTGAATTTGATATGTGTTCAATATTTTGATGATATGTATGTTGTGATTGACGTCGACTACATAGCACTTCACCATATTTGGGCCTAAGGGAATGCATTGTGGAGTAGTTATTAGATGATGGTTTGCTAGAGCTATACAAGCTTAAACCCTAGTTTATGCGCTACTTTGTAAGGGACATATTTGGATCAAAATGTTTAATGCTATGGTTAGATTTTATCTTAAAACTTTTATCATTGTTGCGGATGCTTCCGAGGGGGTTAATCATAAGTGGGAGGTCTGCTCAAATAAGAACCACACCCAAGCACCGGTCCACCCACATATTAAATTATCAAAGTAGCGAACACGAACCAAACCAACATATGAAAGTGAATAAATGAAATTCCCGTGTACCCTCAAGAACGCTTTGCTTATTATAAGAGACCATTTTGGCCTGTCATTTGCCACAATAGGATTGGGCTATCTTGCTGCAATTTATTTCCTGTTACCGTTACTTGCTCGTTACAAATTATCTTGCTATCAAACTACCTGTTACCGACAATTTCAGTGCTTGCAGCTTGCTGAAAACCACTTGTCATTTCCTTCTGCTCCTCGCTGGGTTTGACACTCTTACTTATCGAAAGGACTACGATTGATCCCCTATATTTGTGGGTGGTCAAGACTCTTTTCTGGTGCCATTGCCGGGGAGTGAAGCGCTCTTGGTAAGTGGAAGTTGGTAAGGAAAAATTATTACTACGTGCTGAGATTCATTATCACTTGCTACGATGGAAATCCATCCATTAAGGGGTTTGTTGGAAGTATCTTCACCTCAACCTGAACCACAATCATTTGCCCCTCAACCTACTGCACCTACTGAAAATATTGGTTACGAAATTCCGTCGGGTATGATAGAACAACTGCTAGCTAATCCGTATGCAGGAAATTGAACTGAACATCCTGATATGCACTTGATATATGTGGATGAAAATTGTGGACTATTTAAGCTTGCAGGTTTATCAGGAGATGTAACTAAGAAGAAGGTTTTCTATTTATCTTTGAAGGGAAAGGCATTTACATAGTATAGACTATGCGTTGGTATTGGATCTTGGAACTGGAATCGATTGAAATTGGAATTCACCAAAAAAATTATGCTATGCATCTAGTTCAGCGTGATCAGAATTACATATATAATTTTTGGCCTCGTGAAGGGGAAAGCATCGCTCTAGCTTGAGGGAGGCTTAAGTCAATTTATATTCATGCCCCAACCTTGAGTTCTCGAGAGAAATTATTATTCAAAACTTTTACGCTCCGCTTTCTCGTGATGATCAATCCATGCTCGATACTTCTTGTACTTGTTCTTTTATGAAGCAGACTATTGAATTCAGGTGGGATCTTTTAGAAAGAATTAAACGCGACTATGAAGATTCAGAAATCGACAAAGGTAAAGTCAGGTATTAAGCTTGAGTCCGATTGTGTTAAATCTTTTATGAATACTGATGCTCTTCACAAGTTTAGCACTAAATATGGACTTGACTCTGAGATAGTAGCCTCTTTTTGTGAATCTTCTGCTACTCATGTTGATCTCCCTCAATAGAAGTGGTTCAAATACCATCTCCCGATTAAAGAAGAAATTAAAGAACCGGTAATAGCTGAAGATGAAACTATCATTTACAATGTTGATACAGTTGTGCATACTACTTATATTGAAAAACCATCTTTCCCTCTTAGAATAAAGGAACATGCTAAGGTTTGCAAAAGTAATATCAAAGCACCTAGACCATCAAAACAAATCAAAGTAGAACCTAGTGTTGCTATGGTTAAATATCTCTTGGTAGAAAATGTTGTTGGGCATGTTATTTATTTCTGTGATGAAGCTGCCATAATTGCAAAACCCGATGAAAAATATAACCATAGACATGTCGTTAGCATGCCTGCTGTCTCAGTTAAAATAGGAGATCATTGTTATCATGGTTTATGTGATTTAGGTGCTAGTGTGAGTGTTATTCCTTTTACCTTATACCAAGAAATTATTAATGATATAGCATCTGCTGAAATAGAAGACATAGATGTCACTATTAAACTTGCTAATAGAGACAACACCACTTGGGATTGTTCGAGATGTTTAAGTCTTGTGTGGGAAAATGAAATATCCCACTGAATTTCTAGTTCTTGGTTCCCCAGAAGATGACTTTTGTCCCATCATCTTTCATAGACCTTTCTTGAAGACTAGCAATGATACTATAGATTGTCATAAACAAATTGTTAGTGTTAGCTTTGGTGATGAGTCTCATGAATTTAATTTTTCTAAGTTTAGTAGACAATCTCATGATAAAGAATTACCTAATAAGGATGAAATAATTAGTCTTGCTTCTATTGCGATGCCTCCTACTGATACTTTAGAACATTATTTGCTCGATCATGAAAATGATATGCACATACAAGAAATAAATGAAATAGATAAAATATTCTTTGAACAACAACCTATGCTTAACACAGTTTGCCTATAGAAACTCTAGGATGTCCTCCTCCACCTAAGGGAGATCTTGTGTTTGAATTAAAACAATTGCCTGACAGTTTGAAATATGCTTATCTTGATGAGAAAAATATATATCCTATTATTATTAGTGCTATACTTTCAGAACATGAAGAAGAAAGATTATTGAAAATTATGAAGAAGCACCGAGCTGCTATTGGGTATACTCTTGATGGTGTTAAGGGCATTAGTCCCACTGTTTGTCAGCACAAGATTAATATGGAGCCTAATGCTAAACCCGTTGTTGATCACCAACGACGTTTGAATCCTAAAATGAAAGAAGTAGTAAGAACTAAAATACTAAATCTTCTGGAAGCAGGTATAATATATCCCATAGCTGATAGTAGATGGGTAAGTCCCGTTCATTGTGTCCCTAAGAAAGGAGGTATTACTATTGTTCCGAATGATAAAAATGAACTTATTCCATAGAGTATTGTTACTGGTTATAGAATGGTAATTGATTTCAGAAATTTAAACAAAGCAACTAGAAAAGAACATTACCCTCTGCCTTTTATTGATCAAATGCTAGAAAGATTATCTAAGAACACACACTTTTGTTTTCTCTATGGATATTCTGGTTTTTCTCAAATACCTGTTTGACAACCTAATCAAAAGAAAACCACCTTCAATTGTCCATTATGAACTAATGATTATAGACGTATGCCTTTTGGTTTATGCAATGCACCTTCTACCTTTCAAAGATGTATGACTGCTACATTCTCTAATTTTTGTGAAAAGATTGTTGAGGTTTTCATGGATGATTTTTCTATTTACTGAACTTCTTTTGATGATTGCTTAAGAAAGCTTGATCGAATTTTGAAGAGATGTGAGCAAACTAATCTTTTCTTGAATTGCGAGAAGTGCCACTTTATGGTTAATGAAGGTATTGTCTTGGGACATAAAATTTCTAAACGAGGCATTGAGGTGGATAAAGCTAAAGTTGATGCAATTGAGAAAATATCAAGTCCTAAAGATATTAAAGGTATTCGTAATTTCCTCAGTCATGCTGGTTTCTATAGGAGGTTTATTAATGACTTCTCTAAAATTTCTAGGCCTCTTACAAATCTTCTACAAAAGTATATTCCATTTGTTGTTGATGATGATTGTGTAGAAGCCTTTGAAACACTTAAGAAGGCCTTAACTTATACACCTATTGTTCAACCACCTGATTGGAACTTGCATTTTGAAATTATGTGTGATTCTAGTGATTAAGTTGTTGGTGTTATTCTAGGACAAAGAGTTGATAAGAAATTAAATAGTAAAACTGTAGATAGCGCACAACAAAATTATACTACTACTAAAGAAGAATTTTTAGCAGTTGTGTTTGCTTGTGATAAATTTAGATCTTACATTATTGATTCTTGTTCACATTGATCATGCGGCTATTAAATATCTTATGGAAAAGGAGGATGCTAAACTGTAGACTAATTAGGTGGGTTCTCTTGCTACAAGAATTCAATTTACATATCATTCATAGGAAACAAAAGCTGAGAACCCCGTAGCTGATAACTTGTCTAGGTTAGAAAACATTCTTGATGACCCACTACCTATTGATGATAGCTTTCCTGATGAAAAACTAGCTGCAATAAATGTTGCTCATAACACTCCTTGGTATGCACTGGTACAATGAGGTGCTATACAAACGGTTTTTAACCCCTTTCCGCGGTGGCGTTCGGAACCGTCAGCTAGTGATTGTGGGCGATAGGGGGGGTCCTTCCCACACGACCCAGACACCGTCAGGGATATGCCCTCCTGGCACACACGCTCGGCAAAATGTGGTCATGTGCGACCGGCGAGCGAGAAAATACGGTTAAACGTACAGTAGTGCTAAAAAATACAATTATACCGGCGAAATCATTTCCGGTCGTAAGTACATCCCACACAGCCAGTCCCCGCTAAACGTTTCCATTCGTATATACACCCCACACAGTCACTGCAAGGAAAACGTTTCCGTTCGTAGGTAAATCACACACAATTTTCCCCGTTAAATCGTTTGTGATAGCGTTCCCATCGCACACAATATAAACAATTTTATCGTTTGCATTATTGAATGCATCACACACGGTGCATAGAAGAAACTGTGTGGCAAAGGCTACCCATCACCCACAGTTTTTATGCAGTAAACGTTTGCGCAAGGTGGCGTAACACAAATAGTTTTGAAGAGAATGTCGTGTGTGATTGTTAATCGGGCCAACACGGTTTATTCCTAGAAACTGTGTGCGTTGCCTTAGGTCATCGCCCACGGTATTTTCTCAATAACCGTTTGCAATAGCAAAAACCAATTAGCAGGCTAATTGCTCTATTATTAATAATCCATTTATTAATCTAGGACCACTAACAACAAACTAAAAGCGCTCAAGATTTCGGGCTTGAAATGCTGGAATCTTGTCAACATCCAGGACCACTACAAGGTCTAGGGCAGCGCCAAGAACAAACTGAACTCCCTGGTTGACCTCGCCTCGGCCATCATCGACTCCTACTACAAGAAGATGAAGGATGAGAGCAAGAAGGACAAGGACACCTGGAACAGTGTTTGGCATGAGAGACTGGATGAAGAATACATCAAGTACGTGGCCAATGACGCGTACACAAGCTACGAGTTGTACAGGTGGATCGTTGACATGAGGAAGTGTCTTCTTCATGCTCCAGCCGAGGGATCAAGCCAGAGAGTAGTGGCGGGAGCGTCAGAAGAAGTAGATGACTAGACGATCGTTGCTCCTACTTTAGAATGCATGGAATTGTTTATTGAGGTGTGTGCGAATGATCTGTATAGTCACTCATGTATTTGGATGTTGTATGTATACACACACACATTTTATTCTTCTGTAGACAGAGCAAATCACACGGCTTATTAGCAGCAATAGTCTGTGTTATTATTGGTCTTCGCACACATTTTTGATCACGGACCTGTTTACCGTGTATCACACACATATTGTTTAGTTGAACCGTTTCCATTGTGTTGCGCAATAAAGGCTGAAAAGAGGGATCTACAGTAGCAAGGTCTATCGATGTCTTTGTTTTGTAATTTTTGACATTTCTTGCTTTTTGAACACATGTTGATTGGCTTGAAGAAGGTCTATCTCGTTACTTTTTGATAATTGTTTATACGCAAGCAACTAGTTCGCATTTTTTCAAAGTTTTTTGTACGAATAGAATCGCACACGAATTTACTATAGTTACCGTCTGTGTTATAATTTATCATCGCAAACAGTTCATCCGAGTGGGCTGTTTGTTGCGTATCACACACATCATGTTTACACGAATCGTTTGTGTTCTTTTGGCTGATCGAAAATGTCGCTTATCACACACATCTTGTTAAGATGAATCGTTTCCGTTCTCTTGCCTAATCGAAAACAGTTTGTCTGAGTGAACCGTAAGCTGTATATCACACACACCTTGATCTGGCTGACTGTTTCTGTTGCATTCCCTAATAGCACACAGTTCATCGGAGCGAACTGTATGCTGTATATCACACACACATTGATATGGCTGCCCGTTTCTGTTGTTATTCCTCATCGCAAACAATTCTGTTGGATCAACTGTATGCCCAGCATCGCACACGCAAGTAAAATCTGAACCGTGTATGTGTCCACCATCGCAAACTTTTTACACCTTTTTTGACGGGTGTTTTACACCACCGTTTGTGATTAATGCATCCTGCAGTAGTGATGCTGACTATGCTAACTACATGTTTGCTAAATATATACCACCTAGTTTTACATACCAACAAAAGAAAAAATTCTTCTATTATTTAAGACCCACATCTTTATAAAGAAGTTGTAGATGGTATTATCAGACGTTGTGTACCTGAGTATGAACAGGAATAAATCCAACGGAGATGTCACTCCGAAGCTTATGGAGGACATCATGTGGGAGATAGAACTGCTCACAAGATATTGCAATATGAGTTTTATTGGCCTAGTCTCTACAAGGATGCCCGTAAGTTTGTTTTATCTTGTGATGAATGTCAAAGAATTGGTAATAACGGTAAGCGTCGGGAAATGCCTATAAATTATTCACTTGTTGTTGAACCATTTGGTGGTTGGGCTTTGATTATATGGGACCTTTTCCTTCTTCTGATGGGTATAGTCATATTTTGGTTGCTGCTGATTTGGTTACTAAGTGGGTAGAAGCTACTCGAACTAGTAGTGCTGATCATAACACTTCCCAAGGTTTGGAGTCCCTAGATTGTTGGGGAACGCGGTAATTTCCAAAGTTTTCCTATGATCACGCAAGATCTATCTAGGTATTGCATAGCAAGAAGAGGGGAGAGTGTGTCCACATACCCTTGTAGACCTAAAGCGGAAGCGTTTCAATAATGCGGTTGATGTAGTCAAACTTCTTCGCGATCCAACCGATCAAGTACCGAACGTACAACACCTCTGCGTTCAGCACACATTCAGCTCGATAACGTCCCTCGTGCTCTTGATCCAGTTGAGGACGAGGGTGAGTTTCGGCAGCACGACGGCATGGTGATGGTGATGATGATGTTACCAGCGCAGGGCTTCGCCTAAGCACTACGATGGTATGATCGAGGTGTGTAACTTTGGAGGGGGGCACCGCACACGGTTCAGAGAAACTTGCGTGTCCTAGGGTGCCCCCTGCCCCCATATATAAAGGAGCAAGGGGGAGGCCAGCCGGCCTTAGGGGCGCGCCCAAGGAAAGGGAGTCCTACTAGGACTACTAGTCCTAGTTGGATTCCATCACAAGGAAGAGAGGGGGAAAGAAGGAGATGGAGAGGGGGTAGGAAAGGGGGGCGCCACCCCCCTTCCCTTGTCCTATTCGGACTCTAAGGGGGGAGCGTCCTGCCCTCGTCTCTCTCCACTAAGGCCCATGGTGGCACATTAGTTCCCCCATGGGGCTCCGGTAACCCCTCCGGCATTCCGGTTTTACCCGGAACTCTTCCGGTGTCCGAAAGACATGGTCTAATATATCGATCTTTATGTCTCGACCATTTAGAGATTCCTCGTCACGTCCGTGATCTCATCTGAGACTCCGAACAAATTTTGGTCATCAAAAACACATCATCGAACGTTAAGCGTGCGGGCCCTACGGGTTCGAGAACTATGTAGACATGATCGAGACACATCTCCGATCAATAACCAATAGCGGAACCTATGCTCATATTGGCTCCTACATATTCGACGAAGATCTTTATCGGTCAAACCGCATAACAACATACGTTGTTCCCTTTGTCATTGGTATGTTACTTGCCCGAGATTCGATCCTCGGTATCATCATACCTAGTTCAATCTCGTTACCGGCAAGTCTCTTTACTCGTTCCGTAATACTTCATCCCGCAACTAAGTCTATTACAAGGATTATAGTGATGAGTATTACCGAGAGGGCCCAAAGATACCTCTCCGAAACATGGAGTGACAAATCCTAATCTTGATTTATGCCAACCCAACAAACACCTTCGGAGACACCTATAGAGAATCTTTATAATCACCCATTTACGTTGTGACGTTTGATAGCACACAAGGTGTTCTTCCGGTATTCAGGAGTTGCATAATCTCATAGTCTGAGGAACATGTATAAGTCATGAAGAAAGGAGTAGCAATGAAACTGTAACGATCATAATGCTAAGCTAGCGTATGGGTCATGTCCATCACATCATTCTCCTAATGATGTGATCCCATTTATCAAATGATAACACATGTCTATGGTTAGGACACGTAACCATCTTTGATTAACAAGCTAGTCAAGTAGATGCATACTAGGGACACTATGTTTTGTCTATGTATTCACAAATGCACTAAGTTTCCGGTTAATATAATTCTAGCGTGAATAATAAACATTTATCATGAAATAAGGAAATAAATAATAACTTTATTATTGCCTCTAGGGCATATTTCCTTCATAGATATTTAATGACTGATGGTGGTTCACACTTTATTCATGGTGCTTTCCGTAAAATGATTGCTAAATATGATGTTAACCATAGAATTGCATCAGCCTCTCACCCTCAATATAGTGGTCAAGTTGAATTTAGCAATAGAGAATAAAACTAAAATTACATAAAACTGTCAATAGGTCTCGAAAGAATTGGTCTAAAAAATTTGATGATGCACTTTGGGCCTACAAAGAACTTATAAAAATCATATGAGTATGTCTCCTTATAAAATGGTTTATGGAAAATCTGGTCATTTGCCTCTTGAGTTAGAACATAAAGCATATTGCAAAATTAAAGAACATAACTATGAATTCAAACTTGCTGGTGAGAAGAGGATATTTGATATTATCCCACTAGATGAATGGAGAACCCAAGCTTATGAAAATGCCAAATTATTTAAAGAAAAGGTTAAAAGGTGGCATGATAAAAGAATCCAAAAGCGGGAATTCAAAGTTGGTGAATATATTCTTTTATACAACTCTTGTTGTAGATTCTTTGCAGGAAAACTTATCTCCAAATGGGAAGGACCATTTGTTTGACTGTTAAGACAGTAGGAAAGGCTCCTAATGCATGTATATTAATATAATGGTGTGGTAAAATTTACATGATGGAATGTTACACAGGGGAAGATATCTTGAGTTTACAGAACTATCAACTAATGTATGGAATCTAGGAGGGCAGTAATAAACCGCACTTTGGAGTGTTGCACTCCATAGCTAAGATTGGAGAAGTCAGACTTGAATCTTTGTTTCCAGTCTGCTATAATGGGCTTCACTTTTATGAAATGGTGGTTGTTGCATTCTTTAAAAAGGCCCCAAGCAGAGATCAAGAAAATATCCATCCACATCTTTCGGGGATGAATGTTTTTCTTGTGACTTATCAGCTGTAGTTTAGGTTGGTACCAATATTGTAATGTCTTCTGTTGAGCATCTTTCTGGTATTGAGGCGATCAGACAGTAGGAACCACACAAAAACTTTGATCTTGGGTATACATTTGGCTTTCCAGAGCGACTTGATTGCCTGAGGAGCAACCACCTCTCTGATGGAGAAACTGTAGTAGGTAGTTTTAAAAGTGTCACCCCCCATAGCTTTTCCAAGTGTCAAGCATGTTAAGTGGGGAGACCGTGGCCACCTCAGATTGAATTTGCCTTATCTCTTCCCTTGCCTGTATTGAGAGTGGAAGTTGAAAGTTTGCATGCAGGTCAGCAGACGTCAGGAGTCCTTTAACCGAGATGTCTTAATTTAATGTGTAGGAGAAGCCCCTGGGATACTCTTCGGCATAAATTGATTGTTTCCAATTGTCTTTCCAGAAGAGGGCCAAAGACCCATTCCCTATTTGAAGTTTTGTCACTCCTCTATAGACTGGCATGAGTTGGATCAGATCTTTCCACCAAAAAGAACCACAAGGTTGCAGGGTATGAGGGACTGAGCTGTTGTAATAAGACTCCCAAATTAATTCTACACAGGGTATAACTTGTCTGTTGTAGAACTTATGAAGGAACTTGAGTAGCAAGGCATCGTTTTGAACACGTAAATTAATGATCCCCAAGCCTTTGCTCTTCTTTGGTGTGCAAACCATGTCCCAGGCCGAAAAAGAGTTGCATTCGAACCCATCATTAGTCTTTTTCCTCCACATAGTGTCTTCTAATCTTATATAGTTGAGCCACAATTTTTGGGGGGAGCCCAATGGTTCCCATCGACAACATAATCAGAGATGTGATCATCGAGTTCATGAGGGCCAGCTTTCCAGCATATGGCATCAAGGACATGGCCGTTGTAATGTTTCTCTATGCTTTGCAAACCAGTGGTGTCATGTCTTGGACCGTTGGTCTGGTGGTGCCCAATGGGAGCCCAAGGTACGTGAAAGGCATGGCACCCATAGTATAACAACATAAAGCATCCAAGTCATTACACTTGTCAGCTGGAGTGTTGATCGGGACAAGTGTAGACTTATGAACATTAATCTTGAGCCCAATGGATGTGGCATAGTCAGCAAGTATGTGTTTTATCATTTGTGCTTGGTTCAGACAAGACAACATGATTATGATTGTGTCGTCGGCGTACTGTATAACTGGATAGTCAACCATATTAATTAGATGGTCTAATGGGGTAGTCCAAGAGATTCCTACACAGAGCATCATTGATCTCTTTGTCGGACACTACACAAGAAGTGAAAGGTTTTTCCAGGGGTGCCATTGAGTAGTACCGAGGATCATCCTGAAGAAAAGATGCATTGAATCCATTGATCCATGTGTCACTGAATCCCATGTTCTTCATAATTTGTAGCATGGCAGAGTGTTGGATGTTGTCAAAGGCTTTGGAGAAATCTAGTTTGAGTAGAATCACATCTTTTTGCGACGTCTAGCCTTGATGTATGTACTCGAACGCCCACGCCAGACATTCATTGATAGACCCCCCACGAAGAAATCTGTATTGGTGGCGATGAACTATCTGCAAAATAACTTCCCGTAGATGATTTGCCAGAATCTTGGTGATTAGTTTAAGGCAGCAGTTGAGCAATGTGATCAGGCGAAAGTCATTGACCGTTTCCTGCACTTCATTCTTTGGTATTAGGGTGATGTAGCCATAGTTCAAGATTTCTAAGTCAAGCTCTCCTTTATGGAATTCATAACATAATCGATAAAAATTAGATTTGATGATTAGGTAGCAGGCTTTCAGAAAGGCCCCATTGAAACCATCGGGGCCAGGAGCCCTGTCAGGAGGCATTTCATTTATCACTGCATCCACATCAGCATGGAAAACGTGGGTGGTCAGGCTATTAAAATCCACATTTTAGCTGAGAAGGGCCAATAGGTTAAATTTCATGTGTGGAGTGGAGCGAGTGCCTAAGTGTTGTTTAAAGGCCACAAACATGATGGCTTCTTTTCCGGCGTGGTCGTCCACAAGAATTCCTTGATCCGATTTCAGAGTTGCAATACAATTATGCCTAAATCGCTCTGCTGCCACTGCCTGAAAGAATTTTGTGTCCTCGTCTCCAAAATTGTTCCATCGAATGGTACATCTATTCTTCAGGTACTCTTTTTGATATTGAAGTAATCTAAGGAGATGATGCTTGAGGATATTTCTGAAGTTACCTCTACTCGAATTGTTTGATTGGTAGTTGGGGCTCGACCTTTAATAGGTAGTTCAGTGAGCTCTTGGGCACGTATGAAATCATTGAAGGTAAACATATCTTGTGAATTTCCCTCAGACATATTATGATTATCAGGGGTGCGGATGTAATTGGAATGAACGAGAAGTAACCAGTCTTCAGTGGGGGGAATGTGAAGATCAAATAGCCATTGTGTAAATTTAGCCCGGTGCTCCCCCTGACCTGGTCCGTAGATGTTTACTAAAGTCTAGCTATGGGAATTTTGGGAGGAAATAAAGTTGATGGCTAACGCAAATTGCTCCTCAATAGCAACAGTGCCTGTGAATATGCAACTATTCCAAATCGTCACTGAGGGAGTCCTGGACTAGGGGGTGTCCGGACAGCCGGACTATTGTCGTCCGCCGGACTCCAAGACTACGAAGATACAAGATTGAAGACTCCGTCCCGTGTCCGGATGGGACTTTCCTTGGCATGGAAGGCAAGCTTGGCGATACGGATATGTAGATCTCCTACCATTGTAACCGACTCTGTGTAACCCTAGCCTTCTCCGGTGTCTATATAAACTGGAGGGCTTTAGTCCGTAGGAGACAACATACATTACAACAATCATACCATAGGCTAGCTTTAGGGTTTAGCCTCCTTGATCTCGTGGTAGATCCACTCTTGTACTACCCATATCATCAATATTAATCAAGCAGGACGTAGGGTTTTACCTCCATCGAGAGGGCTCGAACCTGGGTAAAACATCGTGTCCCTTGCCTCCTGTTACCATCCGCCTAGACGCACAGTTCGGGACCACCTACTCGAGATCCGCCGGTTTTGACACCGACATTGGTGCTTTCATTGAGAGTTCCTCTGTGTCGTCACTGATAGGCTCGATGGCATCTTCAACCAACGACGCTGTCCAGGGTGAGACTTTTCTCCCCGGACAGATCTTCGTATTCGGCGGCTTCGTACTGCGGGCTAATTCACTTCGCCATCTGGAGCAGATCGAAAGCTACGCCCCTGGCCGTTAGGTCAGATTCGGAAGCCTAAACTTCACGGCCGACGTCCGCGGCGACTTGATCTTCGACGGACTCGAGCCACAACCAAGCACGCCGCACTGTTACAATGGGCACGATCTAGCTCGGCCACCGAACAGTGCCTCGGGGGCCGCACAAGAGTCCGCTCCGGCCCTTGGACCGGAGCCGATCGCCCAGATCGAGGACCGGTGGTTGGACACCGCCTCTGGGGCTCCAACACCCACGGCGATGGAGCCGAACACTA
Organism: Triticum timopheevii; assembly: GCA_963921465.1. Taxonomy (NCBI): domain Eukaryota; kingdom Viridiplantae; phylum Streptophyta; class Magnoliopsida; order Poales; family Poaceae; genus Triticum; species Triticum timopheevii. The sequence continues at coordinate 9,695,824 of OY997272.1, forward strand.
CCCTTGTCCCTCGCGAATCTCGTGACTCCGAGGTACCGGACTCCTTGCCGGACTCCGGACCTCCCGCGCCCCTGCCGATCGAATCTGATTGGGCGCCGGTTATGGAATTCACCACCGCGGACATCTTCCAACGCTCGCCCTTTGGCGACATCCTAAATTCGCTAAAGCATCTCTCGCTATCCGGAGAGTCCTGGCCGGATTATGGCCAGGATGGTTGGGATACGAACGACGAAGAAATTCTGAGCCCACCCGCCACCCACTTTGTAGCCACTGTCGACGATCATACCGACATGCTAAACTATGACTCCGAAGACATCTAAGGCACGGACGACGATGTCGGAGATGAACAGAAAACAGTGCCTACAAGGCAAGCGAAGACCACCTCGTCATACGACATATACATGGTGGACACCCCAAAAGGAAGCGATAACGAGGACCAACAGGGCGCGGCAGAAGATAATCCCGCCGACAAACAACCAAAACGGCGACGCAGACGCCGCACTAAGTCCCGCCTCGACAACAACGGCGCTCCTAACGACCAAGCAATACAGCAGGGCAAACTAGCGGACGACAAACACGTAGGCAAGCAACCATCCGAGCAAGATGAGTCGGATAATCAGTCCAGGCCCGACGAAAACAACAGTCCAGGCGACCTCACGCCGGACACACCGCCGGAGAATAAAAACCTTCGGAAAAGACTCGTTGCCACCGCAAGAAGCTTGAAGAAGGAAAAACGGAAGCTCAAAACAGCGGAAGACACACTCTGAATGAGGTGGAGCAAAGTGCTCAAAACCGCAGACAAATACGGCAATGGCCATCAATCAAAGAGCTACCCAAAGCACAAGCTACTGCCAGAATTTGATGAGGAGGCCATAGAGCCCCCACAGTCAAAAAACAAAGAGGCCTCCTGGTTGGATAGACGGCCACATGATAGGCCAAAATCTGAAAGCGGCGCCGCACATAAGCCGACTAACGACCCTGGAAAGACAGATGGCCCAGCCAGGTCCATTTACGGGCCAAAGAAGAGGGCCCCAGGAAACAATGAGACACGACAAGTGTCCGAAGACAGCAATACACCCAAATACAGGGGCGCCGCACACCCACTATGTTTCACCAATGAGGTGCTGGATCACGAATTCCCAGCAGGATTTAAACCCATAAACATAGAGGCTTACGACGGAACAACAGACCCTGGAGTCTGGTTAGAATATTATATACTACACATACACATGGCTAGAGGAGACGATCTCCACGCCATAAAATACCTACCCCTCAAGCTCAAACGGCCAGCCCGTCATTGGCTTAAAAGCCTCCCAGAAAACACTGTTGGAAGTTGGGAAGAGCTCGAGGACGCTTTTAGAGCAAATTTTCAAGGGACTTATGTCCGCCCTCCGGATGCAGATGATCTAAGTCATATAACTCAACAGCCCGGAGAGTCAGCGCGCAAATTCTGGAACAGGTTCCTCACCAAAAAGAACCAAATAGTCGACTGTCCGGACGCCGAAGCCTTAGCAGCTTTCAAACACAATGTCCGAGACGAATGGCTCGCCAGACACCTCGGCCAAGAGAAGCCGAGGACAATGTCCGCGCTAACAAGCCTCATGACCCGCTTCTGTGCGGGAGAGGACAGCTGTCTAGCAAGATGCAGCACCAGCGACCCAAGTACATCCGAGATCAGAGATGGAAACGGAAAATCACGGCGCAGAAAAGAGCAGCGCCGGAATAAAGAGAAAAGCCCAAAGAGCACGGCAGTCAACGCCGGATTCAAAAGATCGCGACCAAACAACAAAACACCGCCTCTTAAGGATGACAGCGATGAGCTATCCAACTTAAACAAGATTTTGGGTCGGATATGTCAAATCCACAGTACCCCCGGAAGGCCTGCAAACCACACCCATCGAGATTGTTGGGTTTTCAAACAGTCCGGCCGACTAAATGCCGAACACAAGGGGCTCGACGTGTCAAGCGAAGATGACAAACCCCACCAGCAGAGCACCGGAAAACAAAAGAATTTCCCACAAGAGGTCAAAACAGTAAATTCACTTCATGTGATAATACGGAAAAACAGTGCGGCACCCGTTAAAATGGGTCTCGCACGGTCCAACCTAGCGGAACATAGAGATTGGACATCAAAACCAATCACTTTCGACCACCTGGATTATTCCAGAAGCATTCAAAATGCAGGATGGATTGCCCTGATATTGGATCCTATAATCGACGGACTACAATTTACTCAAGTCCTGATGGACGGAGGCAGCAACTTAAACCTGCTGTATCCAAACACAGTCCGCAAGTTGGGGATAGACCCTACTAAAATTCGACACAGCCGCACTTCCTTCAAAGGAGTGACGCCAGGCCCTTACGCCAAATGCATAGGCTCCCTATTACTAGAAGTTGTGTTCGGATCACCGATCAACTTTCGACGCGAAAAACTAATCTTTCATATCGTCCCATTTAAAAGTGGATCTCAAGCACTCTTGGGACGGGAGGCTTTTGTCCGTTTCAACGCCATACCACATTACGCGTCTCTTACACTCAAGATGCCCGGTCCACGTGGCATCATTTCAGTGCGAGGGTCACTTAAAGACCCCAGACACGGTTAGACGAGTCCGGCATAAGTTAGCTAGGGGCTCCCTAGCCGCACATCCCCTTACAAGGGGCTGTGCGCACAAACAACAGCGAGGTCATACAGACCCCGCTTTACTTATTTATATTTCTTCTTCCACATATACTTTTTTCGCACGAGTTCTTTTCAAACTAAAGTTCCTCTCTTTTTACAGATGAACAGCGTGCACACCCGCCCAGGATAATGGCACAACGGAGACACAGGCGCAGACGTGCAGTAGGGACCCGTCGCGAGGATTCTTTTCAGATTAAGACCCTGCGTAAACATTTTTTACTGTCTCTTGTTGTTATTTTCCCTTGGTTTCTTCTTATAACCAAAGCGGAGCCTGATGTTTTGGCATCGGCCGCGTCAGAGGACCCTGCCTGTACCTGGACACTAGGGGCTTAGGGCATTGTTCTGCCCATTATTATAAAGACCGAACACCTTAGGGAGTGTTCGGCGTCTCGAGTTAGGCATTATATGCATTAGCTCCGAATCATGTCTTTGGTCAAATGTTGGGTTTGCCCGGCTCCTGTGTTTTGCTGTCTTACGTTCCGTATCATCGACTAACGCGGCACCAGGAGAACTACTGCGATTGTGCCCCAGTTCGGCTGGGCGAGCACCTTAGTAGAGAAAGCCGAAAACTGACTGTCATGATATAGCGAGAGACTGGTCAACCACTCGATCGACTACCGGAATGTTTAGAATTCCCCACTTTGACGAAGGACCGTTTCCCGGTCAGGCACACACGCGCCCCAAATTCGGAGAAGCGCGGTGCCCCAAGGGGCTATATCGTAGCCCCACCCTCGAACTCCAATGGCTAAGTGAAAGTGATAAAGCATCATAGTCCGGATTGCCTCATTTGCTACGCTACCACCTCCTTAAACAGGACCGAGACGTCGGATTAAGTGTGAAAATGCGCTATTTTTTGCGAACACCCCCGCACCTTGTGCATGGGGCCTGAAGCCGAAGACTGCAATCTTTTGGGTTATACAAACGTATACATAAACGGCCGCATTGGAGATATTTTAATACTTGGAACGCACAAGTATAAAAAGCAGTTGCAGCATAATCATTGTTTTACAAGCTAAAACGTTCATTTGAACGTGACATTTTTCGAGCACTGCGAATCTATTACACGAGCGCCATGCATAACTTCCCCAAAATAGTGCTCGGTGGGTAACCGGCTTTCGTCCGAACCCTGGGCGGCAATTGCGGTGGCGTCCATCTCTGTCCAATGTGTCTTCACACGGGCAAGGGCCATCCGCGCGCCTTCGATGCAGGCCGACCGCTTCATCTCCTTGATATGCGGCACCGCTCCAAGAAATTGCTGCAATAAGCCGAAATAGCTCGTCGCCTTGGGCCTCTCTGGCCAGACATGAGCCACGATATCAGTCATGGCAAGTCCGGACAATCTATTTATCTCAGCCCATTCGGCCAACCGATCGGTCAACGGAAGTGAACGATCCGGACTATGGAATTGAGTCCAAAATAGCTCTTCCGTCTTGTGATCCTTCTGGCTTCGGAAGTGCTCAACGACATCAGCCGCACTTGCCGCTAAGTCCATATATGGATCCTCCGGACCCCACAGCTGGCCAAGTTGAGCATATTTTTGATCCGTAAACCGGCGACGCAGTAGAAAAGGCTTGCCAGCCACAATATCTCCGGCCTGGCGCAGCTCCTCCTTCATAGCCCGCATTGCAGAACAGGCATCCTTGGCCTCGGCGGTGGCCTTCCCCAGCTCTTCCCGCTCCAATAAGCGCTCCTTTCGACAACCTGCCGAGTCTCAGGGGCTACTATCTATACAGGGCGCACTTTTATGTGCAAAAACTGTCAAAAAGGTGCGTCATTCTTGCGTACCCCAAATCCCGCCAGCAAACTCCTGGCGGCATTATGCAATCCGCTCTCAGCGGACGAAATCCTTCCAATCACCATACGCATCAAAGCACGGTGATCTTCTGAGATGGACGCCCTCTCAACCAGATTCTTCAGCTCTCCCGGCCGGATACTAGTGGGCGCTGAACTCTCCGGCCCCTCCGGACTCGGGGACACCCTCCATGACGATACTTCAGGCTCGTCTGCCCTGTCCGGCGACGCAGCAGTCGGAGGCGTTTCGCTCTCCATCATCTCCGGACGAAGATCCCCCGAAGATGAACTCATCTGAGAAGTCCGCAAATCCGAACTGCAAAGTAAAATTTCGGTTATCCACAGAAGCACAAATGGAGGTATTTTCTTATTAATGAACTCCCCTTTTCCTACTCACGGCTCGCTGGAGGGCTGATCCTTTAGAGACGATTATACGTCCGTGTTCTCCCCGGACGCCGGACCCCCCGGTGAAGATCTCTTCCCCCGTTTAGGGGCTTTGGCCTCTGGATCTTCGGAGGCGGTCCTCTTCTCCCCTTGGAAGGAGGGGTTTTTGATCCCCCCCTCTTCAGACGCCCCTTTGGGCGAAATGATAGCTCCTCTATTTTCCCCATCGCTCCCTTGTATGGGCACGACCTCCAACATTCTAACTAGCACGGGCTCCAGTGCGGTCTCTGGGAGGGGAGCCGGACACCTTATCAGCTTCAATCGCGCTACCCACTCCTGATGAAGAGTAATGGGTCAGGAGGCGAACTCTAGAAAAGCAGATAAACAGAACGTCCGGACTCTGAGCTATTTACCTGAGTATCCGGGCGATTGCAGCTTAGGCCTGCGTCCTCGGTCAATTCCGGACACGCTACCTGCGGTCCGAAGAACAACTTGTACATCTCCATGGGTGTCGCACCCATGAAGTGTTGGAGAATTTGAGGTCCCTCCGGATTCAACTCCCATAAACGGAGAGGACGGCGTTTGCAGGGAAGAAGATGCCTGATTAGCATAACCTGCATCACCACGACCAGATTGATCTCCCTCGCCTGGAGGTCTCGAATCCGGCCCTGCAATGAGGGCACATCTTCGGACGGCCCCCAATTGAGCCCTTGGTTGACCCACGACATCAGTCGGCGTGGGGATCCCGGGCGGAATGAAGGTGGCGGCTTTTGCTTGCTGCCCTTCGGAGCAGTGATATAAAACCACTCCTGCTGCCACAAGCCGAGATCCTCTTGGAAGGAGCCCTCGGGCCACGGGGCATCGGCCCTTCTGCTTATGGCGACCCCGCCGCACTCCGCTTGACGCCCCCCGATCATCTTCGGCTCCACATTAAAGGTCTTCAGCCACAGGCCGAAGTGGGGAGTGACACGGAGGAAGGCTTCGCAGACGATAATGAATGCGGAGATATGGAGGATGGACTCCGGAGCCAAGTCGTGAAAATCCAGCCCGTAGTAGAACATGAGCCCTCTCACGAAGGGGTCCGTCGGGAAGCCTAAAACCCGACGGAGGTGGGATACGAAGACAACGTACTCACCAGGCTCGGGAGCAGGCACGGCCTGCCCTTGGGCAGGCAACCTGTGCGAAATCTCGTAGGACAGGTACTTGGCCTCACGCAGCTTTAACACGTCCTCCTCCGTGACGGAGGAGGGCATCCACCGACCCTGGAGGTCGGAGCCGGACATGGTTGAAAATCTTAAGTGCTCGAATCTAGGGCTCTGGGTGTTGGAACTGGGAGCAAGGAGGAGATTCGATGCGAGATTGAAGAAAAGAAGCGAGCCTTGGTCCTCTTATAAAGGGGAAAAATACCAAGAGCCGTCTCCGTGACCGTTCGGGATTCACCTTCGATAGAGGAGGCGTGGCGACGGGCACGGTTGGGTTACCCACGCTTGTATTGATGAGAATCCCGGAATAAGGGGAGCACGATCTCTGCTTCGACAAGACGTGCCAAGGAAACCGCTTCGCTAAACGTGCTGAGGTGGTATAATAAAAAACGATTCAAGTAAAAGCCTGGTAGCGGTGTGATGTCATGCCGCAAAATACGTCAGCAGATTGGATTTATGTGCATTATTCTCTCTACGGTGGAATGTGGAATTTATTTTGCAGAGCCGGACACTATCCTGGTGTTCATGATCTTCTCTGGACTATTCAAGGGAGGAACCCGCCTTGCAATGCCGAACATTATGCGTACATGCCGGACTTATCGTCATTGAAGCCTGGTTCAGGGGCTACTGAGGGAGTCCTGGACTAGGGGGTGTCCGGACAGCCGGACTATTGTCGTCCGCCGGACTCCAAGACTACGAAGATACAAGATTGAAGACTCCGTCCCGTGTCCGGATGAGACTTTCCTTGGCATGGAAGGCAAGCTTGGCGATACGGATATGTAGATCTCCTACCATTGTAACCGACTCTGTGTAACCCTAGCCTTCTCCGGTGTCTATATAAACCGGAGGGCTTTAGTCCGTAGGAGACAACATACATTACAACAATCATACCATAGGCTAGCTTCAGGGTTTAGCCTCCTTGATCTCGTGGTAGATCCACTCTTGTACTACCCATATCATCAATATTAATCAAGCAGGACATAGGGTTTTACCTCCATCGAGAGGGCCCGAACCTGGGTAAAACATCGTGTCCCTTGCCTCCTGTTACCATCCGCCTAGACGCACAGTTCGGGACCCCCTACCCGAGATCCGCTGGTTTTGACACCGACAGTCACTTAACCCCCCGAGGCACCTATAGAAGGAATGAAAGCATATGTATCAAAGCATTTAGGGCAGAGGAATTTAAGTGTTGTGGCATCAAAAGTCGTCATTTTTGTTTCCTGCAAACATATGATCGCACATCCACTACTTTGGATAGCATTCAAGAACACTAGCTATTTTTTTTTGAGGAATTAAGTCCTCGAATATTCCAGCACAAAACATTCCAATTTTGAAAGAGTGCCATTAACTGAAAGTAAAGAAAAGTGATTCAGCACTTAAGCAGAGGCAGCAGATCCTGACTTGTCTTCAGTGAGAGCGGCAATAGAAAGCTCCTCTGCAGGAATGGCACAACGTTGTGTGCTGATGGCTTGCATAGTGGTGATAGAAGTAGGTGGAGGCTTCAGTTGGTGCCTGCAAGGACGACGCAACAGTTGTGGTAGCAGCAGAGGGTATAACACGGGGCTTCACTTTGCTCTTGCTGGGGCGAGCTTCAGAGAGAGAAGTGGTACAAAAACCATCATATTTGTTGGAGCGAGTACTGCGCCTGAGCATGGAGGTGTCAATAGGAGCTGGCAGTTTTCCCTTTTGCATGCGAGCTGCTGAAATGTCAGGGTGGTGCACTACAAGAAATATGTCAACTTGTGACCACCACTATTGGTCACGGAATGGTCATAGTTTTCTATTTGTGACCTTTTTGTGACCAAAACCAGAAGGTCAAAAGCTGACCATCGTAAACTGACATTTTTGACCTTCTCTGTGAGAAGGTCGTAGACATTTACGACCAAAATAAGCCTACTATTTTGTTTTGGTCACTAGCTGTATGCCTAGGCCACGTCGGATCCGACGTGGCAATCTGACATGGCAATATTATGACCAATTGAAAAGGTCAAAAATTAGAATCGGCCCGGTCCAATTGGGTGTTTATATGGGCCGAGCCCATTAATTCAGCCCATTTGTTGTTGTTTTTTCTTTCAATTTGGGTAAGCTACACGGGCCAGGCCCTATAATTCAACCTTTTTATTTTTGGGTTGTGGCACTTTTTTTTCCTTTTCAAATGGGTCCCAATTGTCAGATTCTGATAAGTGGGTCCCAAATTTCCGATTCTGGTTTGTGGGTCCTTGTTGTCATGGTCATGTTCCTAAGATTTAAATATGCCAATAATTAAACAACCAATATTTAAATCAAAATAGACAGAAAACAGGTGTAATAGTTCAAATAACAAGAAGCAACAATCTGTTATATCAACACATACAAATGCGATCACAGTATAATAAGCTCTACAGGTGTACAATATGTCACATGAGCTGATGAGCATCAAGCTCTACAGTATAACAAGCTCTATATGTCACAGTTCGTGCTTCAGTTTGTTCCAATACGGATCAGCATCAAGGGCTTTATCACTCCTTGAACTAGCTCCGATGAGCTTGAACTATGCTTCTTCCGACTTCTTCGTCTTGATGCTCGTGACGAAACATGAAACGCAAAATGGTTATAATTGAGCAATTTGAAACAGCAGCAGCAATTTTAGGGGCTCTAAGTCTTGACTTAAAAAACAGTAGCAGCAATTTCAAATAGCAGGAGGGCAGCAGCAGTTGACTGGAAAAATAGTAGGAGGGAAATAGCAGTAACAGCAATTTGAAACAGCAGGAGGGAAACAACAACAGTACTAAGAAGCAACAACAACATCAGTTTTGACTTGAACGGAGAAGCAACAGCAGCAACATTATTGAGAAGCAACAGCAGCAGCCATACTGAGAAGCAACAGCAGCAACAATACTGAAAGAAACAACAACAGTAGCAGTACCTGAAAGGAACAACAGCAGCAACACTGTAGTAGTAGCAGTACCTTGTTGCCAACAACCTGCAAAACAACACAACCACCCACACATTAAGGACTGACTTCAGATCAGTGGGGTCATTGACACAAGGCAATAAGAAACTGTACTCACACAGCGACAATCACCATCATTCTCAACAATGATCTGGGTCTCTAGTTTACTGTTTATTTCCTCTAGGTACATCAATTAATTCAGTACAAATTGTTAGTCCACTGCTAGCTTGTGGGTACAACAGAGCTATCAATCAGCAAAGCTGTGTAGGTACACCACCGTGACTGACATACTAAGCAGAAGAGTGATTGATACTTGTGGCTGAGAGTGATCGTGCTGAGTGAATCAATGGATTCTCAACCACGTGCACACCTGAACAACCTAAGCTAACGATGTACAGTAAGTTAGGGTCAAGTTCCATAATACATCAATAAAGGATCAAAAATAAACTACTAGAATACATAGAAATTCCATGCAGATGAGTAATTCCATAATAAAGTTTATTTTTTTGAAGAGTTGCATATCACAATAAAAACAGATACAATATTTAATTGCCTGAGGCCAAAACAGTATAGTAGAGAACACAGAACATACAAGGCATGCATACATTATTAATTAAAAGAGAGGATTGATCAGTAATGATGAGTTAACCCATGCATTTCTTACATATGAGAGCATTAGAATATAGTTAACAAATACACTTTCACCGTCAAATCTGAAGTAATACTACCAATCATAGATAAAATGGTTGGGATGTAACTCATATCTATAGGCAGGTCACATACTAGCACAAATCTTAAACGAGTTGGGTTAGGGAAAAATTGATGACTGAAACAATTCTAACAGCAAGCTGGTTAAGCAGTGCAGCCTTCCAGGTACCATTGGATACACAACTTATAATGTCACCATCAAACTTCCACATAAATGACAAGTCAAATATGCTGATGGACAATAGAATTTTGCCCATACAATGCACAACTATTGTACACAAAACCACAGTTTGGATCTATCTAGCAAACCTTTTTAAGAACAAGTCACATCAAGACATGGACAGTAAAGGCAATCATTTAAGAAGGCTTGGACTGCATATAAAAGTTGATCATGGAACTAACAGACATGAACACAACATAATAGATTTGATCATGGAACTAACAGACATGGACAGTAAAGGCAATCATTTTAGAAGGCTTGGACTACACTAGTTACTGATTGCACATGTATATGCACAAAGAAGCTAGAGCAGCACCAAATCCACAGTAACCAAATCATAGGCATGAATTAGAACAAGAGCATGGACCAGTAGATCAACAGGAGGAGACAGATTAGACCAAATCCACATAAACACATCCATACACATACCAGGATAACTGGATAGTGGCCAATTGGTTAGATCAGGAGCAACAGTACATATTTCCCTAAACCTAAAATTACCATAGCTTGTAAATCATGCCACTGGTTAGAGCACAACACCACAATCACAAGTCCAAGGCCACCAGATGATTAGCAGTTGCTCGACTACTCGACTATTCACTACTGGAGTAATGATTACCAGGTTATTCGCCGAATCTTGCTGTTGGCAACATCACACGAGAACTAGAGCATCGTCGTCCACCTCGCCCTTGAGGTCAAGCAGCTCGAAGATGAGGCTCCCCGTCGCATGCACATCTACAAATTAATCATGCATATGGATCAATACAGGAATGCCCCAACCAAAAGCGGAATGGGAGGATCAGAGTAAGAAAGAGCAGGTGGAGGATGTGTGCGGGGAGGGGGGAATGTGAGTACCTAGAACCGTGTCGAGGACGTGGCTGACAGCCGCGAGGACGAGCCAGATGCGGCTCATCATGGATCTAGGAGGGCCGCTGTGTCACCTGCTCGATTCAGGGCGCCCGTGGTGCGTGCACCTGCGTGAGGAGGGAAGACACGTCACGTAAGGTAGAGGGGAGCAGAGAAAATCGATAGAAGACACATCACCTATACGAGCAGCAGAAGCACACGCGGATGGCCGAGCGGAAGTAGACATGGGGATGTAGCCAACTCACCATGGAGATGGAGCACCATGTCCAACCCATGGGCGGATCTGGAAGCCGACGCCATGGAGGAGACGTGAGGATGAGCTGCAGAGGCAGACGAGGACGCGCGATGAGGCGCACATCCATCTCGTCAATCGCGCGAATCCAGCTCGACAATGGCGCGAATCCAGAAGGCCCGCTGTGGCCGTGACGGATCTGGCCGTGGTCTAACACCGTCGGCTCAATCTGGCGCCATGGAAGAGAGGGATAGGTACGGCTGGAGAGAGGCGCGGAGAACATGGAGGCGAGGGCGGAGGCGGCGGTGGCGACGAGGTGGTCACAGAGAGGGTGGTCGGCGGGGAAGGCGAGGAGCTAGACGATGAGGAGGGGAGGTGGCATGTGGGCGAGAGCTGTGGGTGCAGGTGGTCATCAACGAAGGCGGGAGGGGCGGCTTGAGGTGGGAAGGGAGGTCGCGGCGGGACCGGTCGCCGTAGGTGACGGTGGCGGCGGCGGCGGTCCAATCGGGGGAGAGGGGTCCGACGGGAGGGGTTAGGGTTTGGGTGTGGGTTGTGGGGGAGGAGTGGTGTGCTGGGGAGAGGGGGGGAGGGGGAGGAGTGGTGTGCGGTGGGTGAGTGGTGTGCGGGGGAGAGGGTGGTATTCGGCCACTGACAGGCGGGCCTGCGAGGAACTAGGCCCACATGTCAATGCCCTCAACGGCATGTGGTGTACGTGAGGGGAGCAGCTTCCGGGTGGGTGTGGGTGGGGGAGAGGGTGAGGGTGTGGGCCGTTGGATCTGGTAGTATCCGACGGTCTCTAATGCTTGATCCGCGTGACATGCCCATAGACCAATCAGAACAAAGTGCAGGCTTATGACCATCTAAAAATGGTCGTATTTGATTAACAATAGGCGCTACCAACACAGCACCACGGCGCCCAGCGAAACTCCACTGCAGCGTGAGCCCCAACGCAGCACCACGACGCCTAATGGTAAGTTTCCTTCTCTTTTTATGACAATGTTTGTTAAGTTTGCAAATAATTAGTAGTCTTATTCCTCGAATAACGAAAAATCAATTTTTCATTTTTTGAGTGCCCCAAATGAGGTTTTTTGTGAAGAACCTACCAAATAATTGTTGCAAAGTTGGACCAAATCATTTTTCTAAAATACTAGGCCATATTTAATGCACAATTTACCAAATGGTTGAATGTAAAAAGTTTTGATCCACCTCTCGTAAAAAGTTAAATTTCCACCGATTCAGGTGGAAGCGGGTCAAATTTGAACTATAGCTGCATTGTAGTTTGCTCTTTATTTTTTCCAAAAATCATTTCTAGGTACATAAGTATCTATTTAATCAGAGAAACACCAAAAAATTCCAAGATTCAACCACTAGCTAGGAACGGTCATTCCCGCCGTTTTGACAACATTTTGAAACGGGCATAAAAAATTCAAAAAAAAATCAAAAAATTGGGAAACCTTCGCATTGTGTCATTATATGTGGCCAAGTTCCCAAGAAAAATAACAAACTTGTAATACGACAATTATTTTAAAAAAGTGTTCTCAGAAACGAGTTATCACGTGTGCAGATCAATGGCTTTCAAGCCAAATGATCAATCTTATGGCCACATTATTGGCATAGTTTGTTCAAATCATCTCATATTGTGCACAAGGGTGCATATTGGAATGGCAAACAATGTTTCCCAAGGAAGCTTTCATTATCTTTGGACGAAAAAACCATTTTCCATTTTTCGAGTGCCCAAAAGGAGATTTTTTTGTGAAGGACCTCCCAAATAATTGTTGGAAAATTGGACGAAATCATTTTTCTAAAATACTAGGCCATATTTAATGCACAATTGACCAAATGGTTGGGTGTAAAAAGTTTTGATCCACCTCTCGTGAAAAAGACAAATTTCCCCTGATTCAGCTAGAAGCGGGTCAAATTTGAACTGTAGCTGCCTTGTAGTTTTCTCTTTGTTTTTTCCAAATATCATTTCTAGGTACATAAGTATCTATTTAATAAGAGAAACACCAAAAAAATTCCAAGATTCAACCACTAGCTAGGAACGGTTATTCCCACCGCTTTGACCGCATTTTGAAACGGGCATAAAAAATTCAAAAGAAATCAAAAAATTGGGAAACCTTCGCATTGTGTCATTATATGTGGCCAAGTTCCCAAGAAAAATAATAAACTTGTAATACAACAATTATTTTAAAAAAGTGTTCTCAGAAACGAGCTATCACGTGTGGAGATCAATGGCTTTTAAGCCAGATGATCAATCTTATGGCCACATTCATGGCATAGTTTGTTCAAATGATCTCATATTGTGCACAAGGGTGCATATTGGAATGGCAAACAATGTTGCCCAAGGAAGTTTTCATTTTCGACGAAAAAACCATTTTCCATTTTTCGAGTGCCCCAAAGGAGGTTTTTTGTGAAGGACCTCCCAAATAATTGTTGCAAAATTTGACCAAATCAATTTTATAAAATACTAGGGCATATTTAATGCACAATTGACAAAATGGTTGGGTGTAAAAAAAATTATCCACCTCTCATGAAAAATACAAATTTCCGCCTATTCAGCTGGATCCTGGTCAAATTTGAACTGCAGTTGCCTCATAGTTTGCTATTTATTTTTTCGAAAAATCATTTCTGGTTACATAAGTACCTATTTAATCATAAATACATGGTTTGGTGGCGATACATCGAGGTTTGGACGGTGGCCGAGGGCTCCAACTCTAGAGCGCGTAAACTAGCATGGCTGCCGCGTGGTCACCGCGTGACCGTGGCGTTGCCATGTGTTCTGGGCGGCCTAGGCATGTCTAGTGGGTTGGGCACTCCCCGGGTAGATTCTAGGAGGAAAATCACAACATAAGATTCTCAAGAGGAGACCCATCGATGCTCAAACATGAATAGGCAGCCAAGTGTTTGATTATCCGTACGGGAAATGCACATGGCTAATGTGCATGAGCTTTTGTTGAGGATGATCAGTTACTAAGAAGACCGTCTTCACAAATTTTCAGCTCAAAAGGAGGACCCTAGGTGGTATTTTCTTTGCAAAGTACCACACTGGACATAAATATGAATGTTGAAGCTGGGCTCAAAATAATGAATGGATTGAGCTGGCATTTGGTGGACGATGGTTATTTGGGCATAGGAAAGCACTGTAGAAAATGGATACCATTTGGACATGCCAAAGTGGTACTTTATTCACAAAGTGCTGCTCTGAACAGAATAGGAAAATGAATATTGTTGAGTTATTTTTGAACTAGGCAAGGAATGTTTTTGACATATTTGATGAAGATATGATCCAAACAATTTATGAGAATTGTTTGGGAATTTTTGGAATAACAGAAATATAGGTTGCTTCACAACCTAGGGCAAAAATTGACACATGGACATGACACATAGGAAAAACTGATGAGATGGCGCCTAGTCATCACAACCCACCACAATCTACAAGGCTATGACCATCTATATTGGTTGTTAAGAACTAGAAATAAGACATCGGACCATCACTGTTTGCTTTATGACCATTCCGTGTAAGGAAATTATGACCTTTCTGACCAAAATGGTCGCAATGGTTTAGGTTTTGGAGCCCCCCGAACATCTTTTGACCAATTGGTCTCAAATGGTCACAGATTTATGACCAATTCTTCTAGGGTCACTGACAGAAGGTCACTAGTTGACATATTTCTTGTAGTGGTCATGATTAGTTATCACCCTAGTAGTGAGCTGCAGAAGACCTGTCTGAGTTTTAGAGTGACGAGCCACCACACCATTGAGAGAGGATTCAGTTTCATTGTCACCCTAGTAGTCATGCTATTATCCACCTCTTCTATGATCACTAAAGATTCCATTCCAGAAGTAGGAAGTACAGTCTGAAGAAAAAATGCAGTCTGTCAGTGCTAGCCAAAACCTGAACCTCAACATGATATACTTCTCAATGAAAACCATAACCAGCAGCCCAGGGTCCCCTCGAAGCAATCCAGGGACGAAGAGCATGGAGCAATGCGATGTTAAGCTGCTGGCGAGGAATTGGATCTAACAACATAATGGCCAGCAGATCATTGCCCTGGGCAGATAGACCAAACCTCATACCTTGGATATGAATATCCACAGAGATAGTAAGCATATTTTCAGAGTCTTAACCTTGAAGTAACTGGTTGGGCAGTGCAGCAGAAATGTTTCCATCAACATATACCGGAATAATGATCATGTCTGACTGGGCAGAGGAGCTGTCATGAGAGATAGTAACTGAATCATGCCAAGCTTACATTGGGTTGTCAGAAATATTGTTCTCAAGAACCACTCCATGCATAACTTTGAGCCCTCGGGAGGCGAGCCACACTTGACAGTTCATGAGGTGAGGTGGCATAGGAGGGGCAAGGGGTTCGGGCCATGCACCCCAGCCTCCATTGTGAGCCTATCCAGCATGGGGAGCAACATTGTTGTGTGGAGCACCATTGGGGTGTCGGGGAAACGGACCCACGAACACCTATGGGGCCGGCGGACCGGGCCCCTTTCGGTTCGGCGGGGGGCGGAGGTCGCGCGAAGAGCGGATCGAGGCAAAGCACACGAGCCGTTTACCCAGCTTCGGAGCTCTCCGTAGAGATAATACTCCTACTGCTGCATGTCTGAGTGTATTGAGTTCTTGCTCGGGAGCGCTGAGAGCTACAGTACACGCTAGCTGCTAACGAGACCAAGCGCGAGTGTTTTCTGGCTTCGAACCCCCCTCTACGTTTAGCATGGGCCTCCTTTTATATGCTGAAGGGGTCACGGATAGGTGGCAACGCAGATAAGGGTAAAAATGGAAAGGTGTTGCGGTTGGTACAACTACCTGTACAGTGTATCATACCTAACCCTGACGGCAGGGGACAAAGGCATTAAATGCCCGTCTGTGTCGCCCAAACAGTGCAAGAAAGGGACCGTCAGGGACGCCACCGCCTGCCACGATGGCAATCTTGTCAGCACCGCTTGCCACCGGGCACCGCTGGCTGCACATCCTCTTGCCATGCGCGCCTGGAAAGGTCTCAGGGCGACACGTTGGTGGATGTGCTGGAGCACGGGTACAGAGTGGTAGCTTGCCGCAGCAAGCGCCTTGCCGCGGTCGTCGTCTTGTCGCGTCCGGAAGCTTGTCGCTCAGCAGGACTTGCCGGGACACGTGGCGCGTCGCGACAAGTTCCTTGAGATGCCTTGGTGGGCCTTCCCGGCAAGCTCCTCTTGCCGGGGCCTTGCCTCCTTGGCTTGAATACTTTGTTCTTGAATGGCTCCAAAGGAACCACGGAGGACCTTGGCGGTCACCCGGCAAGCCTTCCCGCGGGGTGCTGCGACTGCCCGTGCACAAGTTCGGGATACTAGGGTACCCCTACTCTAGTACACCGACAGGAGCCCCCGGGCCTGGGCCACACATGGTGCCAAGCGCTGTTGGGCCAGGCCCAAAACAGGGCACGGGCACACGCACCCTGGGTTACGCCGTATCTTACTCCGTATCCACTGCGCCCTCCCAGAACGGCACGCGTCGAATGCGGCATCGTGGGAGAGATCGTGGGTGGTTTCTTTATTCGGAAAGACAGAACGTCTGCCCCCTCCCTCTTTATAAGCAGGGGAAACAGGGGCAGTTCGCCCATCTCACCGGTTGCTATTCCAATCTCAAAAAAACCTCCGCCGCTCCCCCCTTTCTTCCCAAAGCTGAAAGAGAACAGCGCTCTGCCCCCCATCGCCACCAGCACCACCAACGCCGTCGATCTCCCACACCACCTCCGCCATGGCTCCGAAAGCCGACAAGGGGAAGGGCGTGAAGTCGACCGAGGCGCAGCGGCTCGCGGCGCTGCGAAAGGAGCGGGCAACCTTCCCCCCCCAAGCTCGCCGCGAAGGAGCTGAGGGAGTACTACTACCTCTTCTGGTCGACGGAGACGCGAGCGCATCCGCGCACGAAGGTACTCTCAGCCGCCGCTTCGGAACTGGCTCCGAATGGATATCCCTTCTTCGCGTTGTTCTTCTACTGCGGTCTCTGCCCGCCTTTCTCTGAGTTTTTCTGCAATATCATGAACACCTACGGGTTCTGCCTCCTTGACTTCACCCCCAATGTTGTTCTGACCATGGCAGTTTTCGCACATCTCTGCGAAAACTTTGTCGGAGTCTATCCAAATGTAGCTCTTTTCCGCCACTTCTTTATGCCCCGAGTTGAGAGAGGGGAGCCTTTATCCGGTGGAATCTCCTGGATCTCGAGAGCTGGCAAGAAGGAAGCTTATCTGGAGGGAGAGCTCCGTAGCAAGTGGGAGGAATGGAGAGAAGATTGGTGCTGGATTGTTGAGGAGAACCCGCAGCCATTTACCGCCCAGCGCCAAGCCCCAGTAGTGCGCGGCAACGATTGGAGCAGCGTGGCCCCGGAAGACGATAGGCTGAAGATTGCCGTCACCCGGATCCTAGGCCTCAGGCTTGCCGAGCTCACTGTAGGCGCCGTTGGCGTAGATTTTCTTCGCCGCCGCATCGCCCCCCTGCAGGAGAGGAGGAGACCCGCCTGGGAGTTCCAGAATGCGGCGGATATCATGAGTCTGCACCCGGGCCTCAACTTCAACTTCACTGTCCTGGAACTGGACGCGTTGCTCCTGGAACTGTTCAAGCACGACCCTCAACATCCCGACGTGTTCAGGTTGCCGAAGGGTGTCGTTCCGCTGTGCAACAATTCCTCGCTCGACCACATCCGTGCAATGATGCCGCTGTGCGATTCGCATGGAATTGTCCCAACTTGGAAAGAGCCTGCAGACGACGTCGTGCAGGAGTTCTTTGACGGCTTGGTAGAAGTGCCGGTCTGCTCCGATGAGCAGAAAAGCCTCGCTTGCGACACCACCGATGCGGAGATGCAGCGCATCGCCACTAGGCTGGATGAGGCAGCGGCAGCCGCTGCCGCGGGCGAGTTTGGATTCACCGTGGAGGAGGCAGAGGCAGCAGAGGCGGCAAGCCTTGCCGAGCGAGAGTGGCTTGCCGGCGAGGAAGAGCTTGCCGGGCCTGACGTTGAGTCGAGCGAGCCCGCTGAGGGTGCGAGCGGCTCGTTGGAGACCGACTTCTCTTCCTCCTCATCTTCAGACAGCCCGCCGCAAGCAGAGCCCTGAGCTCCACCAAGAAGGCGTCTCCGCAAGGCCGGGGACATAGCGGGGCGGCAGACGAGTCAACAGCCGCCGCGCCGCGCGACACGCTCCATCGTGGCAAGCACTGTTGCTGCGGGAGCACCTGACGCCGCTGCGGCAACTGGAGCGGGGTCTTCCCGGACTTCCGCCTCTGCTCCTGCCGCTTCTCACGCAACGGCGGCGGCCGGAGCTGGGTCGTCTCAGACTGCCACCACTACCCCCGCCAAGCGGCTAAGGGAATCTAATCCTCCGCCTCGCCGCGCCGGTGGTGAGCCGGACTTCGACCTCTCCGCGCTCAGCTCCGACGAGGAAGAAGAAGAGTAAGATTCTTTGCTGTACTTGTAGTTCTTCAATTCTTGCTGTTTTGTCTTGTATCTGATGTGCTTTACTCCGAACTCATTCCTTTTCAGGACTCTGGCCCAGAGAGCGGCGAAGAGAGCCAAGGTCCCGGTGATTGTCATCGAGGACGAACCCATTGCGACAGCAGGGGGCGTGTCCGAGACCACCTTGCCAGACCCAGCAACTATTCCCCAAAGCAGCCCCCAGCGCAGCCCCCAGCGTAAGTACATGGTTTACTTCCCGCTGTTAGGCGCGCATGGGTGCTCTTTCTTTCCTGACATCTGACTATTGGTTTGTGTAGGAGCAGAGCAACTTCACCAGGAGCGCTCGGAAGCCACCCCGGACGTGGCATCTGCTTGAACTACACTGTCAAGGGATGATTCTCCGGCAAGGGAGCGTTCTCCGGCAAGGGAGAAGTATCCGGCAAGGGAGAGTTCTCCGGCAAGGGACAGCACCAGCGATCCCCCGGTGGTGGAGACCATGACTGCAGAACCCAGTGCAGGTAATCCTCTTGCTTGAAAACTTCCCTTGGGTTCTTCTTCTTCTGATTTTCTTTTTGGATATTTGCTTGACGTTTCTCCCTCTTCCGGCCGTCAGATCCATCTGCCATGGAACCGATGGAGACCGAGGTTGCCGGCGAGGAGAACACGCGCGGCAACACCGACGACATCGCTGCTACCGAAGAAGGAGCCGACGTTGATGATCCTGCCGGCAAGGAGGCCGCCAAAGCTACCGCCGCAGAAGCAGGCGAAGGGTCTGGCGATCGCACTGACGGCCCTGAGGCCGCAGGAGCGTCGGGCGCTACGCCGACCGCCGATCCCTCCGCCGCTGCCGCAGCGTCAGGCTCCGAAGAGCCCCAGCCCGGCGCTTATTTGAAGGTCGGCGATGGTGTCTTCATCAAGCTCCCCTGGGAGTCAAGCTCCAGGGCGCCGGTCGAAGGAGAAGCCTTTGACGGAGAGGTGCTCGCCTCCGCTGGGCTGACGTTGGTTGACGCGCCGAGCAGCAGCAGCGGCGAGCCTGAGGAGGAGCGGCTGCTACGGAAGCTGTTGTCGCTCTACCGCGCTCGACAGGCCAAGGTGGAATCCCGAGAAGCGCTTGTCGCGAAGGCGGGAGTGGACATCAAGAAGCGCACGGAGGAGGTCCGTGGTCGTAACCAGGAAGCTCTCCGGTCCCTAGCGGAGGAGCGGGAGCGACTCGCCGAGCAGCAGCATCGAGAAGGCTGAAGTTGAAGAGCAACAGCGGCTTGCCACCGAGAAGCTGTCTGCGCAGGAGGGCGAGTTGGCGCAGCGGAAGGTCAACCTTGATAGCCACGAGGAGGAGCTTTCAGCGCGCGAGCAAACATTTGGTGGGGCTCTCAAGCAAGCAGAGGATACTGCCGCAGCTGCCGAGGCCGCCAAGAAGGAGCTGGAGATGAAGGTGGCGTAGCTGGAGGCCGATCTCAAGGCGAGCGGTGAAGAGCTTGCCGCGCTCGAACGTGAGCGCGAGAAGGACGCCTACACCCTTGGCGAGCTGCAGGGTTGTCTCGCCGAGAAGGGCAAGGAGCTTAGCACCGCCAAGGACTCCGACAGTAGCGCAGCACTCCGAAGAGGTGCGCTTGCCGGAGTGGGCATCAGAACTCTTAGCGGACTTGGTCTTCTTATTCCCCCGGGGAGTTTCAACGGCAAGTGACTTGCGATCTGTCGCGGCTGCTACTTCCCGGTTGATCTTGTCGGCGCAGATAAGAGCATCCTTCTTGTCGCCAGGGACAGAGATGACACTTATCGGGCCTGGCATCTTCAGCACGTTGTATGCATAGTGAGAGGCTGCCATGAATTTGGCGAGTGCTGGACGGCCGAGTATCCCATTGTAAGGCAATGGAAAGTCAGCAACGTCAAAAGTGACCCTCTTAGTCCTGAAGTTCAACTCGCTGCCAAATGTCACCGGCAACGTGATCTTTCGCTTCGGCTTGCTCCTTCCGGATTGATTCCTTGGAATGTGCCGGTCTCTTCAAGCTCGCTGTCAGGGATCTGGAGTTTCTGAAGTACCGCGGAGGAGATCAGGTTCAAGCCGGCCCCGCCGTCAACTAGCATCTTAGTGACCTTGAGGTTGCAGATAGTTGGTGAAACCAACATCGGCAAGGACCCGACCGCAGTTATGCGATCAGGGTGGTCCTCAATATCAAAGATGATAGGCGTGCTGGACCATTTCAGAGGATTGCGTGACTCGACGGGTGGTTCTGCCGCATTGACTTCCTGCACCCACTTCTTGAGCTGGCGGTGTGAAGTATGCAGAGAAGCACCGCCGTCAATGCACAGGACCTCTGTGGCTTTCTGGAACTCCTGCTCATCGGTCTCGTCTTCATCCATATCTTCATCGTCGTCGTCATCTTCATCCTTGTCGCGGCCGCGGGGAGGTCTGTCTCCTTGCCGCTGCTTGGCCTTGCCGCGGCGTCCTCCTCGGCCGGGGCGTTTCTTGCCGGCTACCCCAGCACCTTCTTGGGCCTTCTCCTTGTCGCATCGCTCGTATTCAGCCTTTTGCTGCTTGACAAGCTGCTCGACCTTCTTGCAGCTCTGGAGGTCATGGCCCTTGGTGCGGGAGCTACCAACTTGGGCTTTCTTGGCACCACCTTCGTTACCGGACTGCTCAACGACTAGCACATCTTTGCCTTTCTTCTTCCTGTTGTTCTGCCGCCGGTTTTTCTTTGCCGGGGCAGCATCCTCGCTATCAGATCCTCCTGCTTCTGTATTCTCTCCGGGGAGTTTCCTCCCTTCCTCAGCACATGCACACTTGTCGGCCAGGGCATATAGCTCACTGACGTCTCTGATCTTGCACATCGCTATCTCCTCCCGCATCCTGCGGTTTCACACGTTCTGACAGAACGCGCTGATGACCGCGGCAGGGTGGACATCTGGGATGTTGTGCTGTACACGGCTGAACCTTTGAATGTACTTTCGCAGGGGTTCTCCTTCCTTCTGGGCGAGCAGATGAAGGTCGCTCTCTTGGCCATGAGGCTTGTGGCCGCCTGTAAAGGCACCGACAAACTGACGGCATAGGTCTGCCCAGGAGGATATGGAGTTGTCCGGCAAGTGCATGAGCCAGGATCTGACATTGGGCTTGAGTACCAGCGGGAAGTAGTTGGCAAGGATCTTGTCGTCTCGCCCCCCGACAGCTTGCACCGCGATGGTGTAGATGCTGAGGAACTCCGACGGATGCGACTTGCCGTCGTACTTCTATGGTACATCTGGCTTGAAATTCTTCCTGCTGGGCCACTGGACTTGCCGCAGCTCACGAGTGAACGCAGGGCAACCTACCACGTACGGCAAGTCGCCTGGTTCCCCTGGCGCATGCATGTCGATAGAGGGCCCAGCGTGCTGGTCCGATTGACGCCGCGCTTCTCTTCAGCGCTCGATGCGAGTACGAGCGTCTTCTTGCTGTCGTTCGTGAAGAACTTGGCGCTGATCGCGACGAGCTCGTGGATCTGATGATGCGGTGGAGTCGCTGTCGAGGTAGATCCGGCGAGTCGGCGATCTTGGCCTTCGGGGCGGAGAGTGCACGGTGGTTGCACCCCCACCGGTTTTGTCGCCATCGGCTCGCGCCTGGCAGTCTTGCCGCAGCTGCGATGTACTCGGCTGCCGTGGAGTGTCGCCGTTGGCGAAGCCGATGAGACTCTGAATGGTGGCCCTCCATTCGTCGATCTTGTGCGCCGTTGGAGGGTAATCCAGGAGCAGTTGCGCTCGTGCCAAAGCTTCTGCTGGAGTGGTGGGCGGCAGTGGAGAACGGTGCGAGGAGCGGGATATGCTTGGACTTCCAACTATGTTGGAAGGAGAAGTATCCCGTCGAGGCGACCGTGTCTTGCTCGTGCCAGCATGTTGGCATGCATGCTGGTCTTGAGCACCCCGAGATCCACCAGCTCGATCTTGGTCCAACGAACGTATGGTACCGCGAGTACCATGACGCTGTCGGTCCCGCGCCTCCTGAGATGGGCGCGGTGCATGTACGGACGCCGAGGTCTGCGCAGCTTTGTCCTTGGACCTGGCAGCACCATGAGCTCCCTCGTCGACGCCCGTTCTTCCGCCAGAGTCTACTCCACCACCCATCTGCTCCGGTGGTGGTGGGATCGACGTGGACGGAACAGCCGCCTCCGAAGCCTTCTTCTTCGGTGGCATGTCGATGAAAAAAGATGAATATCTAGCTCGTGTGAACGCCGGATCAGGTTCACCCAACCTCGACGCCCCCTAACTGGCGTGCAAAAGATGTCGGGGAAACGGACCCACGAACACCTATGGGGCCGGCGGACCGGGCCCCTTTCGGTTCGGCGGGGGGTGGAGGTCGCGCGAAGAGCGGATCGAGGCGAAGCACACGAGCCGTTTACCCAGCTTCGGAGCTCTCCGGAGAGATAATACTCCTACTGCTGCATGTCTGAGTGTATTGAGTTCTTGCTTGGGAGCGCTGAGAGCTACAGTACACGCTAGCTGCTAACGAGACCGAGCGCGAGTGTTTTCTGGCTTCGAACCCCCCTCAACGTTGCGCATGGGCCTCCTTTTATATGCTCAAGGGGTCACCGACAGGTGGCAACGCAGATAAGGGTAAAAATGGAAAGGTGTTGCGGTTGGTACAACTACCTGCACAGTGTATACCTAACCCTGACGGCAGGGGACAAAGGCATTAAATGCCCGTCTGTGTCGCCCAAACAGTGCAAGAAAGGGACCGTAAGGGACGCCACCGCCTGCCACGATGGCAATCTTGTCAGCGCCGCTTGCCACCGTGCACCACTGGCTGCACAGCCTCTTGCCACGCGCGCCTGGAAAGGTCTCAGGGCGACACGTTGATGGATGTGCTAGAGCGCGGGTACAGAGTGGTAGCTTGCCGCGGCAAGCGCCTTGCCGCGGTCGTCGTCTTGTCGCGTCCGGAAGCTTGTCGCTCACCAGGACTTGCCGGAACGCGTGGCGCGTCGCGGCAAGTTCCTTGAGATGCCTTGGTGGGCCTTCCCGGCAAGCTCCTCTTGCCGGGGCGTTGCCTCCTTGGCTTCAATACTTTGTTCTTGAATGGCTCCAAAGGAACCACGGAGGACCTTGGCGGTCACCCGGCAAGCCTTGCCGCGGGGTGCTGCGACTGCCCATGCACAAGTTTGGGATACTAGGGTACCCCTACTCTAGTACACCGACGTGGGGGGTGCTGCATTTTGAACCAGCCAGTTGTGAACCTGCCGCTGAAACAGTTGTTCCGCGGTAAGCTCTAGACGAACTGAGGGTGTGGGTTGCCGTCAGGTGGTGGTGGTTCCTCTCCAGCTGGAAGCACCTCGGGGAGTAAACCCTTCCAATCATTGCTACGGAGGATAGTGATCTGAACCGTCCAACAGTCACGAGCACCTCCCAATTGACAAACCACGAAGCTCTTGGGTATCAAGTTCAAAGGAATCACTTGCGCTTTGAGAGGGATGAAGCACCTATCGTAACGGGGATTGTACCAAGAAACCAGAGAACCAAATCCCCCCAGAGCCTTGTTGATGTAATAATCAGTTTGATAATCATAGGGAAAACCAAAAAATATGAGCCAAACCTCTGGACCAAAAGAAGTGGTGCGTCTATTTAGGGCTTCATTGTGAGGCAGAAATGAAATCAACAGATCTTCATCTTCTAGTTCAAGGGGTGTGGCAACAGCAGTGTCACACATAAAGGAAACCACAAAGCCAAAAACCCGTATTCCGAATGGATGGTCGCTGGATTTAGTAGTAAAAAGGTGGGCTTCATGAAGAAAACCTTCGACCATCGTGCGAATGGCCGTCAGTTGATGAAGAGGAAAATAGTGACTAACCTCTGTAATGGCCAAGAAGTCATGGTTGACTGGCTCGATTGGCCCGACGACCATTCCCGACTGCACCAGTCGGTCCGCAAGTCCGGGTTCCACCGCGAAGCCCGGCGGCAGGAAGGGGACGGGGTTCGGAGGGTAATCCGCCATGAGCGATGGGGTTGTAGTTGGCCGCGTCAAAGGTGATGATTGCAGAATGGTGGCTGGGAGAGGTGGAGTGGAGCAGAGGGGTGGCGTTTGGGCAATCGAGGTGGAAGCCGTAGCGTGAGGGGTAGAATCGGCAATAGGAGTTCATTTGGGGACCCATATACTTTTTTGGGCTCGGATTCTGTGGAAACACTACGATCCTCATGCCCGTAGAAACCACACCATCTGCATTGGACGTTCGCCCTCCTCTGCTGGTTACGGCGACTTGGAACCAAAGGTGCTAAAATGTCGTGCTGATTGAGGTGATTCCCGGGGCTAACAAATACTTGACCAAAGGTTGGTTGATTCTATGTAATTAGAGGATAGTTAATAGCCTTGTGGTCAGGTGCGGAGCATTTAAGGCAGATTATCCGAGCTTGGCAAGAGATCCTTTTATGGCCCCATTGGACGCATTTTGAGCAGAGGGAAGCCCAATTAGAGGATATATCCATAATGTCCTCCTCCGAATATTGGGCTTGGGCCAGATCGGCCATATGACGATTGCTAAGCGGGGGTGCATATTTGAATGCTGATTTTAGAAAACATTGTGGCAGTGGTGGGTATTGAGCCTTAATAGAGCATTTAAAGCTCTCAAAATGAATATATGCCATTGACTGAGCATCCTCAAATTTCTCCCGCCTGAGAATCTCCTGCATTAACGCAAGATGCAAATGATCAACATGTTAAGAATTTGAATTCAAATCCGAATGGACCAAGGGATAAACAGTAGCCTTGGAGCTATTCTCGACTAGACATGATGATGAGGCTTCAGTAGAATGCTTGTTCGAGAAAGCCATGTAATCAATTGGTGCCAACTTGAACTTGATAAGAGAATGGTCCAGATTGGAACCCAAATTATCAAGCTTCGCAGGAGAACATAGATGAGTTTTGATCGCAATGGATTTCTCATAGATATGTCTAGCAATTCCTTATCAGCATGCCATTGTTACTCAAAATGCTTGTATCCATTGAAACGGCCGTTGAACAAGTGAAAATGACTAATAAAATCCGGCCAAATTCGGTCCTCAAGACCATGAATGTCATGCCCAACTATGTTGCCAACCACAGAAAAACTAAAAGATCTCTCATTGATCTGAGAAACCTTAAACCCTTTGTGATGCCCACCAATGCAACATTGAAGAGCCACACCAACAGAATCTTCAGAGAGAGAAAATGAGGCCGAGGAGAACGAAACCACCAAGAAGAATTCCTTGGTATTGCAAGATGGAGAAAATGAACCATTTCTCCATACCGTCGACGTACCTGAACTGCAACCGCGAGGCCAGGGTTGAAATCCCAGTGTAGGAGGCCTTCCATGGTGAGAATCGATGGCTAGATCCATGGTGTGTGGTGTGCAGTAGGTGGGAAATGGAAGGGACGAGGGAGAAGGGAGGAGGTGCCATATATTATTGAAGAGGTTTATCGCTCTGGAGCTATCAAAATTAATAATGCGGAAGATACAAACCCGAAGGTGGTCAACGGGTAAAGGATTAAACATCATATTTGAGGTACGCCTATTAATGTTGAAAGCAAGATTATTCAAACCATGACACCGGAGGAAAACATAAAAGAAACCTTTCGGAACACTCCAGAATCATGAAAAAAAATCTTTTGGGACACTCCAGAATCATGAAAAATCTGCAAAAATATTTTTTGTCAGATTTGGTATATTACAAAAATTTGGAAAATAAAAATAACCAGGAAGGCAACCGAGGAGGGGATAAGACGCCAGGGCGCCTGCATTGCCTGTCGCGCCCAGCTGGGTTGTGCCCACCTCGGGAACCTTCTCGACTCTGTTTTCCTTCTGTTTTGCTTGTTTCCCAAGATAAAAAAAAGTCTTTATATACCCCCTGGACATATTGACCACCGCATCACAGAGAAATCTTCTGTTCAAGTTTCTTGCCGTTTTTCTGTCAGATTGGTCGAGCCGGGAATCATGTCTTCTCTCTCCTCCAACAACACAGAAGAGGATGCTTGGTTGATGAAGATATAACTGAAGAGAGAGGAACCAAGGGAAGCCATTAAAGGAAACAAGGGCAAGGAAGCTACTGGGGATCAAGTTTCGGTAATAGGGTAGGTCGTACCAGCAAAAGAAGAAGATATCCTTCAATCCTACTACAACTATCTTAACCCTACTGAAATTGAAGCCTCCAAGACCATTGAAATTGTTCATGTTCAGATTAAATATGCGATGGCTCGTGTCCACGTCAGTATTTTCCCCGAAGAGGAAGGGCTGATGCAGCACAACTACGATAGGTATTTCCCTTAGTTATGAGACCAAGGTTATCGAACCAGTAGGAGAACACGCAACACTATGTAAACGGTACCTGCACACAAAGAACAAATACTTGCAACTCGACGTGTAAGAGGGGTTGTAAGTCCATCCCGGGTATAAGACTGATAAAGAGATAGATTGGTAGATGCAAAATGAATAAATTCAAATAAAATTCGGTGGGGTATTTTTTGGGTTTTTGATAATATAGATATAAAAATAAAAAATTCAAAGAAAGAAAAAGGAAAATAGCAATATATATCTGAAAATATATGATGAGAAAATAGACCCAGGGGCCGTAGATTTCAATTCCGGCTTCTCTCAAGAAAATAGCATATGGTTGGTAAACAAATTAGTGTTAGACAATTGATGGAACTTCAAATCATTATGATGATCATTATATAGACATCATGTCCAAGATTAGTAGACCGACTCCAGCCTGCATCTACTGCTATTACTCCAAACATCGACCACTATCCAGCATGCATCTAGTGTATTAAGTTCATGGAAAAATGGAGTTATGCAATAAGAACGATGACATGATGTAGACAAGATCAATTCATGTAGGAATAGACCCCATCTTTTTATTCTTAATGGCAACGATTAATATGTGTCTTCTTGCCCCTTCTATCACTGGGAAAGAACATCGCACGACCGCACCCATCACAAAGCACCTCTTACCATGGCAAGAAAAATCAATCTAGTCGTCCTAACTAAACCAAACATTCATAGAAGAAAAATGAGGCTATAAGTCATCATGCATATAAGAGATCAAAACTCAAATAAGTTTCATCGATAAAATAGATCTGATCATAAACTCAAAGTTCGTCGGATCCCAGCAAACACACCACAAAAGAGAGTTACATCAAATAGATCTGCAAGAGACTGTTGTATTGAGAATCAAAAGAGAGAGAGAGAGAGGAAGCCATCTAGCTGCTGCCTACGAACCCGTAGTTCTACAATGAACTACTCATGCATCACCGGAGAGGCACCAATGTGGATGATAAACCCCTCTGTGATGGTGTATAGATTGGATGTGGTTGTTTTGGAACTTGCGGCGACTGGAATTGTGTTTCGTCGACTCCCCTAGGGTTTTTGTATTTTAGGTGTATTTATAGAGTAAAGAGGCGGTGCAGGAGGCTGCCAAGGTGGTCAAATCCCACAAGGCCGCGCCTGGGCCCCGAGACACGCCCAGGTGGGTTGTGCTCCCCTCAGAGCCCCCTCTGGCACTTCTTTGGCCCAACAGGTATCTTCTGGTCCAGAAAAAATCTCCAAACATTTTCGCTGCATTTGGACTCCGTTTGGTACTAATTTTCTGCGATGTAAAAACAAGGAAAAAAACAACAACTGGCACTGGGCATTATGTCAATAGGTTAGTCTCAAAAAATGATATAAAGTTGCTATAAAATGATTGGAATACATCCAAGAATGATAGTATAACGGCATGGAACAAGCAAAAATTATAGATACTTTGGAGACGTATCAGCATCCCCAAGCTTAATTCCTACTCGTCCTCGAGTATGTAAATGATAAAAATAGAATTTTGAAGTGGAATGCTGCCTAACATGATCATCACATATTCTTTTCTTTTGTAGCATGGACATTTGGACTTTTATATCATTTAAAGTAATAGTCTAGTTTTGACATGAAGATTTCAATACTCAAGCATATCAACAAGCAACCATTTCTTTCAAAATATCAACACTAAAGGAAGTTATCCCTATCCCATCATGCTCAATCATTGATCGATTCATGAAACACACTCGCATGTTAGCTACACCCAATGCTCAAGTATGATCATATTGCCCCTTAGTTGGTGCTTTATAAGAGAAGATGGAGACTCAAAATAAAAGTTGCATAAAGTAAATAGAAAGGCCCTTTGCAGATGGAAGCAGGGATTTGTGGAGGTGCCAGATCTCAAAGCGAAAATGATAGAGATAAAACATTTTGGTTGGCATGCTTTTCATGTCAACGAATACGATTGAGTAGTTCCCAATACTTTCCATTCTAGATATATCATAGGCAATTCCCAAACAAAAAATAAAGATTATTCCATGGCTAACTGTATCCACGGGTGCCGTCCATACCAAGACTTTCCAATTAATTTATTATTTGAAAACATAAAGTAATTTCATTTTTCATTTCGAGATTGGGCATCTCTAATACCTTTGTCGTGCGCTCGTGCAATGACAAGTGAATAAACACTCATCTTGAGATAACACATCTAGCATAGAAAAATACCAACCACCCCCTACCGTTTCATGAGTGGTATAAGCACACAAAAAGGAAATTATTTCGGAAATTAGAGATGGCACATACAAATTTGCTTAGAAAGGCAAAAGAATACCGCATATAGGTAGG
The DNA here is from genome assembly GCA_963921465.1 of Triticum timopheevii. Taxonomy (NCBI): domain Eukaryota; kingdom Viridiplantae; phylum Streptophyta; class Magnoliopsida; order Poales; family Poaceae; genus Triticum; species Triticum timopheevii. The sequence goes on from OY997272.1 coordinate 9,724,891, forward strand.
TATGGTGGACTCATATGCCAAAACTGGGTTTAAGGACTTTGGATGCACAAGTAGTAATCCCACTTAGTACCATGCTTGCATAGGGAATTACAAACCTTAAAACTAATATTCTTACTAAAGCATATTTACTCATCAATATCACTCACATAGTATACCATCATATCGCAAAACTATTACAAGGAATCAAGTTTATTTTTTCAAGTGATCTTCATGAAAGTTGTTATTATATCTGTCTTGAATATCCATCAATTTGGGACTAGTTTCATATGTTGCTTTTGATAGCTCAAAAAATCCAAGTGAAGAACATGAGCATAAAATTTTTATTCTCTCAAAATAATATAAGTGAAGCAAGAGATAATTTCTTCAAAATTTTACTAACTCTCAAATAAATCTGAGTGAAACATGAGAGCATTTCTTCAATGACACTAAAGCACACCGTGCTCAAAAAGACATAAGTGAAGCACTAGAGCAATTCCATAGCTATCATAAAATTCAATGAATCATAAAGAGCAATTCTAACAAATCAGAGCATAATTTTGGCTTTCTCAAATGGGTGTGTCCAGAAAGGATCGATGACACAAACTAAAAAGCAAAACAATCAAAGACTCATATAATACAAGGCGCTCCAAGCAAAACTCATGATATGTGATGAATAAAAATATGGCTCCAAGTAAAATATCGATGGTCGTTGGAAGAAAGAGGGGATGCCACTCAGGGGCATCCCCAAGCTTAGTTGCTTGATTCTCTTTAGATAATTAGTTGGGGTGCCATGGCGGACGGCAAAGGCACATATCTCGGACGGCAAACAGTCCAGCTGAACATGTGCCAGCAAAGGCCTTCTTTGCTGTCCGCTTCGCAGAAACGGCCGACAAAGGATTGTGCCGTCCGCCATCCGATGCCAACTGATGGCAATGATGATGGACGGCAGCGGTGTGGGGTGAGAGCCGTTAGGGGGTTAACAGCGCTCTTTGCCATCCATATACAGACGGCAAAGAGCTTAGCTAGGGCAGCACTGGGAAGCTGCCACGTGGCCAGCTATGGTGTCTGCCAGCGGACGCCATAGATGGCCCTGTTTGCCACGCCTATTTGGTCACTTTGTCGTCTGCTTGCAGACGGCAAAATGACCAAATAGGCAGCCAGTGTTCCCAGTTTGCATAGGTGACTGCCACGTGTCCTCTTTGCCGTCTGTTAGCGGACGACAAAGCTCTTTGCCGTTGGCTGATGACCCACAAGTATAGGGGATCTATCGTAGTCCTTTCGATAAGTAAGAGTGTCGAACCCAACGAGGAGCAGAAGGAAATGATAAGCGGTTTTCAGCAAGGTATTCTCTGCAAGTACTGAAATAAGTGGTAACAGATAGTTTTGTGATAAGGTAAATTGTAACGAGCAGCAAGTAACAAAAGTAAATAAGGTGCGGCAAGGTGGCCCAATCCTTTTTGTAGCAAAGGACAAGCCGGAACAAACTCTTATAATAGGAAAAGCGCTCCCGAGGACACATGGGAATATTGTCAAGCTAGTTTTCATCACGCTCATATGATTCGCGTTCGGTACTTTGATAATTTGATATGTGGGTGGACCGGTGCTTGGGTAGTGACCTTACTTGGACAAGCATCCCACTTATGATTAACCTCTATTGCAAGCATCCGCAACTACAACAAAAGTATTAAGGTAAACCTAACCATAGCATGAAACATATGGATCCAAATCAGCCCCTTACGAAGCAACGCATAAACTAGGGTTTAAGCTTCTGTCACTCTAGCAACCCATCATCTACTTATTACTTCCCAATGCCTTCCTCTAGGCCCAAATAATGGTGAAGTTTTATGTAGTCGACGTTCACATAACACCACTAGAGGTTAGACAACATACATCTTATCAAAATATCGAACGAATACCAAATTCACATGACATCTAATAGCAAGACTTCTCCCTTGTCCTCAGTAACAAACGTAACTACTCACAAAGCATATTCATGTTCATAATCAGAGGGGTAATATTGTGCATAAAGGATCTGAACATATGATCTTCCACAAACTAAACCAACTAGCATCAACTACAAGGAGTAATCAACACTACTAGCAACCTACTAGCACCAATCCCGGACTTGGAGACAAGAATTGGATACAAGAGATGAACTAGGGTTTGGAGATGACATGGTGCTGATGAAGATGTTGATGGAGATTTCCCTCTCCTGATGAGAGGAGCGTTGGTGATGACGATGGTGATGATTTCCCCCTCCCGGAGGGAAGTGTCCCCGGCAGAACAGCTCTGCTGGAGCCCTAGATTGGTTCCGCCAAGGTTCCGCCTCGTGGCTCGCGGAGTCTCATCGCGAAAGGTTGCTTCTGATTTTTTTCTCATCAAAAGACTTCATATAGGAGAAGATGGGCATCGGAGAGCCATCAGGGGGCCCACGAGGTAGGGGGGCGCGCCCAGGGGAGGGGTGCGCCCCCCACCCTCGTGAGCAGGGTGTGGGCCCCCTGGCCTTCATCTTTGGCGACGATTTTTCTTTATTTCTTTTAAGATATTCCATGGAGTTTCAGGACTTTTGGAGTTGCGCAGAATAGGTCTCCAATATTTGCTCCCTTCCTAGCTAGAATTCCAGCTGCCGGCATTCCCCCTCTTCATGGTAAACTTTGTAAAATAAGAGAGAATAACCATAAGTATTGTGACATAACGTGAAATAACAGCCCATAATGCAATAAATATCGATATAAAAGCATGATGCAAAATGGACGTATCAACTCCCCCAAGCTTAGACCTCGCTTGTCCTCAAGTGAAAAGCCGATAACAATAAATATGTCCTGATGTTTAGAAGTAGAGGCGTCGATAAAAATAAAATACGGACATGAAGGCATCATGATATTTTCATAACAGCAACATATATAGATTTGTCATATGATTACTTATGTTCAAGTGATGATCTTTTCACATAGCCAAAGTATGAATCATAAACCTTATTGAGCACCAACAAATTATACACTCAGTCATTGAAGCAATTGCAATATATCATAACATCGGAAAGAGTCTATGTCAGAGCTTAAAAGCAAGTCCACATACTCAATTATCACTTAGTCCTTCATAATTGCTAACACTCACGCAATACTTGTGGTTACGGAGTTTTAACCAGACACAGAGAAAGATAGGGGCTTATAGTTTTGCCCCACAACTTTTTACCTCAAGGGTAATGTCAACAATAATAATTCACGCTCCCCCACATCCAATTAGATATATATATCATGTTCTTTCCAACATGCTGAGCTTGCCAAAGGATAAAATGAAAAAGGAAAGGTGAATATCACCGTGACTCTTGCATAAGGGAGAAGATAATAATAAAAGATAGGCCCTTCGCAGAGGGAAGCAGAGGTTTCCATGCGCTTTTATGGTTGGATGCACAAAATCTTAATGCAAAAGAACGTCACTTTACATTGCCCCATGCATGTGAACCTTTATTATGCAGTCCGTCGCTTTTATTCCGTCCACAACAAGTTCGTGCAAAGTTTATTTTCTCCGCACTAATAAGTCATGCATATTTAGAGAGCAATTTTTATTTCTTGTACTGATGACAACTTACTTGAAGGATCTTACTCAATCCATAGGTAGATATGGTGGACTCTCATGGCTAAACTGGTTTAAGGGTATTTGGAAGCACAAGTAGTATCTCTACTTGGTGCTGAGAATTTGGCTAGCATGAGGGAGAAAGGCAAGCTCAACATGTTAGAGCAACCATGACAACATACTTTATCTCAGATGTAAGAAAACATAACTCATTATGTTGTCTTCCTTGTCCAACATCAACTCTTTAGCATGTCATATTTTAATGAGTGCTCCCAATCATAAAAGATGTCAATGATAATATATCTATATGTGAAACCTCTCTCTCCTTATTACTTCTTATTAATTGCAACGATGACCAAAGCTATATTTGCCAACTCCCAACAACTTTTAATCATCATACTCTTTCTATGTGGAGTCATTACTTTCACTAAGATCAATATGAACTCTTTGTTTCCTTTTTATTCTTTTCTTTATTCACCCAAGATAATGGCAAAGTAATCAAGCCCTTGACTCAACACTAATCTTTATTATATATAGCTTACGGACTCGATGGCATAGAGGGATCATAAAGCAAAACTCAAAACTAGATCGTGCCATGACTTTATTCTACTAAATCAAGATACTAGTAATAGGATCGAACTAAGAAAAACGGTAAAGATAGGAGTTGTGATGGTGATACGATACCGGGGCACCTCCCCCAAGCTTGGCAGTTGCCAAGGGGAGTGCCCATACCCATGTGATTATATCTCCTTCTTTGTTGTTGGCGGTGGAGGTGTTGTTGATGATAGAAGCTAGTCGTCCACCTTCCATGGCATGGGCTCACCCTCATAGGAGGATGATCGAGTCTTCGGAATCTTCAAATCTGCAACGGAAACAACTCGAAACGAAAACAGAGGATATTTGCATGATACGGTCGTCAAAACCTTTGGGAGAATATATAACGAATTTTTACCGACCAAAATACTTATCATGCAAGAAAACGGAGTCCAGAGGGCACACGAGGTGCTCACGAGGTAGGGGGCACACCCAGGGGTGTAGGGCGCGCCCTCCACCCTCGTGGAGGCCTCGTGTCCTCCCCGGACTGCTACTTATTTTTTCTATTTTTCTAAATATTCCAAAACGGAGAAATAATGCTTTAAAAATTGTTTTGGGGTCGGTTTACTTACCGTACCACATACCTATTCCTTTTCGGAGTCTGGGACGTTCTGGAAAGTGTCCCTTATGTATTCCTCCGGGGTTACGGTTTCAATAATATTGGTTTCAACATTTATGGGATTACCTGAGATATAATGTTTGATTCTTTGACCGTTTACCACCTTCGGATTCGTGCCTGCAAAGTTGCTGATTTTTATGGCACCGAAACGATAGACCTCCTCGATAACGTAAGGACCTTCCCATTTGGAGAGAAGTTTTCCTGTAAAAAATCTTATACGAGAGTTATATAGCAATACATAGTCACCTACATTAAACTCACGCTTTTGTATCCTTTTATGATGCCACCTTTTAACTTTTTCTTTAAAAAGCTTGGCATTTTCATAAGCTTGGGTTCTCCATTCATCAAGTGAGCTAATATCAAACAACCTCTTCTCACCGGCAAGTTTGAAGTCATAATTGAGCTCTTTGATAGCCCAATATGCCTTATGTTCTAATTCAAGAGGTAAATGCCATGCTTTTCCATAAACCATTTTATACGAAGACATACCCGTAGGATTTTTGTACGCAGTTCTATAGGCCCATAATGCATCATTAAGTTCTTGGACCAATTCTTTCTAGACCTATTAACAGTCTTTTGCAAAATTAATTTGAGCTCTCTATTACTCAATTCTACTTGACCACTAGACTGTGGGTGATAAGGAGATGCAATTCTATGATTAACGTCATATTTAGCTAGCATTTTACGGAAGGCACCATGAATAAAGTGTGAACCACCATCAGTCATTAAGTATCTAGGGACTCTAAACCTTGGAAAAATAACTTCCTTAAGCATTTTAATAGAAGTGTTATGATCAGCACTACTAGTTGGAATAGCTTCTACCCACTTAGTAACGTAATCAACAGCAACTAAAATATGAGTGTAACCATTAGAGGCAGGAAAAGGTCCCATATAATCAAAGCCCCAAACATCAAATGGCTCAATAACAAGTGAATAATTCATAGGCATTTCTTGACGTCTACTGATATTTCCAATTCTTTGACATTCATCGCAAGACAAAACAAACTTACGGGCATCCTTGAAGAGAGTAGGCCAATAAAAACCAGATTGCAATACCTTATGTGCAGTTCTATCTCCAGCGTGGTGTCTTCCATAAGCTTCGGAGTGACACTTGCGTAGGATCTATTCCTGTTCATGCTCGGGTACACAATGTCTAACAACACCATCTACTCCTTCTTTATAAAGATGTGGGTCATCCCAAAAGTAATGTCGCAAGTCATATAAAAACTTTTTCTTTTGTTGGTAAGTGAAGCTAGGCGGTATAAATTTAGCAACAATATAATTAACATAATCAGCATACCAAGGAGTGCTACGAGAAGTACTTATGACATTTAATTGCTCATCAGGAAAGCTATCATCAATAGGTAGTGGGTCATCAAGAACATTCTCTAGCCTAGACAAGTTGTCTGCAACGGGGTTCTCAGCTCCTTTTCTATCAACAATATGTAAATCAAATTCTTGGAGCAAGAGAACGCATCTAATGAGTCTAGGTTTAGCATCTTTCTTTTCCATAAGATATTTAATAGCAGCATGATCGGTATGAATAGTTACTCTAGAATCAACAATATAAGGTCTGAATTTATCACAAGCAAATACAACCGCTAAGAGTTCCTTTTCAGTAGTAGCATAATTTCTTTGAGCATTGTCTAGAGTCTTACTAGCATAATGGATAACATTTAATTTCTTATCAACTCTTTGCCCTAGAACAGCACCTACAGCATAATCACTAGCATCACACATAATTTCAAAGGGTAAATTCCAATCAGGTGGCTGAACAATAGGTGCAGAGACTAATGCTTTCTTAAGTATTTCAAATGCTTCTACACAATCATCATCAAAGATAAATGGTCCATCTTTTTGTAATAAATTAGTCAGAGGCCGAGAAATTTTCGAGATGTCCTTAATGAACCTCCTATAAAATCCGGTGTGACCAAGGAAACTTCTTATACCTTTGATGTCCTTGGCACATGGCATCTTTTCAATAGCGTCAACCTTGGCTTCACCAACTTCAATACCTCTTTCAGAAACTTTGTGCCCCAACACAATACCTTCATTAACCATAAAGTGGCACTTTTCCCAATTCAAGACAAGATTAGTTTCTTCACATCTCTGCAAAACTCGATCAAGATTGCTCAAGCAATCATCAGAAGAGGAACCATAGACGGAAAAGTCGTCCATGAAAACCTCACAAATATTTTCACAAAAATCAGAGAATATAGCCATCATGCATCTTTGAAAGGTAGCAGGTGCATTACATAAACCAAAAGGCATACGTCTATAAGCAAAAGTACCAAAAGGGCATGTAAAAGTAGTCTTTGATTGATCTTTAGCCGACACAGGTATTTGAGAGAAACCAGAATAACCATCTAGAAAGCAATAATGTGTATGTTTGCATAATCTTTCTAGCATTTGATAAATAAAAGGTAAGGGGTAATGATCTTTCTTAGTAGCTTTATTTAATTTGCGGAAATCAATTACCATCCGAAAACCTGTGATAATTCTTTGCGGAATCAATTCATCTTTATCATTAGGAACAATAGTAATACCTCCCTTCTTAGGGACACAATGGACAGGACTTACCCACTGACTATCCGCAACGGGATAAATTATACCTACATCCAGAAGCTTGAGTATTTCTTTCCTTACCACTTCTTTCATTTTAGGATTCAAACGTCGTTGAGGATCACGAACTGGTTTGGCATCCGCTTCCAAATTTATTTTATGTTGACATAGAGTGGGACTAATGCCCTTAAGATCATCAAGAGTATATCCAATAGCGGCACGGTGCTTTTTCAGAGTTTTCAATAATCTTTCTTCTTCATGCTCTGAAAGGTTAGCACTAATAATAATAGGATATATTTTATTTTCATCAAGATAAGCATACTTAAGATTATCAGGCAACGGTTTAAGCTCAAACACGAGATTACCCTTGGGTGGAGGAGGATCCCCTAGGATTTCGACAGGCAGATTGTGTTTCAGAATAGGTTTTTGTTCAAAGAATACTTCATCTATTTCCCTTCTTTCATTCATGAACATCTCATTTTCATGGTCCAGCAAATAGTGTTCTAAAGGATCACTAGGAGGTACGGCAATAGAAGCAAGACCAATAATTTCATCCTTACTAAGCCATTCTTCCTCATGATGTTGTTTACTAAATTTAGAGAAATTAAACTCATGAACCATATCATCCAAGCCAACAGTAACAACATTCTTTTTGCAGTCTATCGTAGCATTAACAGTATTCAAGAAGGGTCTACCAAATATATTGGGGCAAAAGCTATCTTGTGGAGAACTAAGAACAAGAAAATCGGCCGGATATTTAGTTTTCCCACACAATACTTCAACATCTCTAACAATTCCCACTGGTGAAATAGTATCTCTATTGGCAAGTTTAATTGTGACATTAATACCTTCTAATTCAGCAGGTGCAATTTCATTCTTAATTTCTTCATATAAAGTATGTGGTATAACACTAGCACTCGCACCCATATCACATAAGCCATGGTAACAATGATCTCCTATTTTAACAGAAATAACAGGCACGCCTACCACAGGTCTATGTTTATCTCTATCACAGGGTTTAGCAATTCTAGCAGTTTAACCAGAGAATTCAATGACACGCCCATCAATATTATCAGACAAGAGATCTTTAACAATAGCAATATTGGGTTCTACTTTGACTTGCTCAGGAGGTGTATAAGTCCTAATATTGCTTTTACGAACAACAGTTGAAGCTTTGGCATGATCCTTCATTCTAACAGGGAAAGGTGGTTTCTCAACATAAGAGGTAGGAACAATAGGATCATTATAAGTGATGGTCTCTTCTTCAACTTTAATAGGTGCAGCTACTTTTACTTCTATGGGAGGATGATATTTAAACCACTTCTCCTTGGGGAGATCAACATAGGTAGCAAAAGATTCACAGAAATAAGCTACTATCTCAGAGTCAAGTCCATATTTAGTGTTAAACTTATGGAAAATATCGGTATCCATAAAAGATTTAACACAATCAAACTTAGGTGTCATACCTGACTCCTTACCTTCGTCGAGGTCCCAATCTTCAGAGTTGCGTTTAATTCTATCCAATAAGTTCCATCTGAATTCAATAGTCTTCATCATAAAAGAGCCAGCACAAGAAGTATCGAGCATGGTGCGATTGTTATCAGAAAGCCGAGCATAAAAATTCTGAAGAATTGTTTCTCTTGAGAGGTCATGATTGGGGCATGAATATAACATTGATTTAAGCCTCCCCCAAGCTTGAGCGATGCTTTCTCCTTCGCGAGGCCAAAAATTATATATATATATATATATATATATATATATATATATATATATATATATATATAATTGCGATCACGATGAACAAGATGCATAGGGTAATACTTTTGATGAAATTCCAATTTCATTCTTTTATAGTTCCATGATTTCGTATCATCACATAGCCTATACCATATCGATGCGTCTCCCGTCAAAGATAAAGGGAAAGCCTTCTTCTTAACAACATCATCGGGTATACCTGCAAGCTTAAATAATCCACAAATATCATCCAAATAGCGTAGATGCTCGTCGGGATGCTTTGTCCCATCTCCTGTAAAAGTATTAGCCAGCAGTTTTTCCATAATACCCAAAGGAAATTCAAAAGGAATTTCATTTTCAATAGGTTCAGTAGGTTGAGGAGCAACTCTTTGCTCTACTGGACAGGGTGAAGATACCCCGAACAAGCCCCTCAGAGATTCAGTTTCCATAGTAACAAGTGACAGAAAATTTCAGCACACTATATAAATTTTTCCTTACCAAATTCCACTTACCAAAGGCGCTACACTCCCAAGCAGAGGCGACAGAAAAGAGTCTTGATGACCCACAAGTATAGGGGATCTATCGTAGTCCTTTTGATAAGTAAGAGTGTCGAACCCAACGAGGAGCAGAAGGAAATGATAAGCGGTTTTCAGCAAGGTATTCTCTGCAAGTACTGAAATAAGTGGTAACAGATAGTTTTGTGATAAGGTAAATTGTAACGAGCAACAAGTAACAAAAGTAAATAAGGTATAGCAAGGTGGCCCAATCCTTTTTGTAGCAAAGGACAAGCCGGAACAAACTCTTATAATAGGAAAAGCGCTCCCGAGGACACATGGGAATATTGTCAAGCTAGTTTTCATCACGCTCATATGATTCGCGTTCGGTACTTTGATAATTTGATATGTGGGTGGACCGGTGCTTGGGTACTTCCCTTACTTGGACAAGCATCCCACTTATGATTAACCTCTATTGCAAGCATCCGCAACTACAACAATAGTATTAAGGTAAACCTAACTGAGGGAGTCCTGGACTAGGGGCTGTCCGGACAGCCGGACTATCATCGTCCGCCGGACTCCAAGACTACGAAGATACAAGATTGAAGACTCCGTCCCGTGTCTGGATGGGACTTTCCTTGGCGTGGAAGGCAAGCTTGGCGATACGGATATGTAGATCTCCTACCATTGTAACCGACTCTATGTAACCCTAGCCTTCTCCGGTGTCTATATAAACCGGAGGGCTTTAGTCCATAGGACATAACATACATTACAACAATCATACCATAGGCTAGCTTTAGGGTTTAGCCTCCTTGATCTCGTGGTAGATCCACTCTTGTATTACCCATATCATCAATATTAATCAAGCAGGACGTAGGGTTTTACCTCCATCGAGAGGGCCCGAACCTGGGTAAAACATCGTGTCCCTCGTCTCCTGTTACCATCCGCCTAGACGCACAGTTCGGGACCCCCTACCCGAGATCCGGCGGTTTTGACACCGACATTGGTGCTTTCATTGAGAGTTCCTCTGTGTCGTCACCGATAGGCTCGATGGCCTCTTCAACCAGCAACGCTGCCCAGGGTGAGACTTTTCTCCCCGGATAGATCTTCGTATTCGGCGGCTTCGCACTGCGGGCTAATTCGCTTGGCCATCTGGAGCAGATCGAAAGCTACGCCCCTGGCCGTCAGGTCAGATTCGGAAGTCTAAACTTCACGGCCGACGTCCGCGGAGACTTGATCTTCGACGGGCTCGAGCCACAGCCAAGCGCGCCGCACTGTTACGATGGGCATGATGTAGCTTTGCTGCCGAACAGGGCCTTGGTGGCCGCACACGAATCCGCTTCGGCCTTTAGTCCGGAGCCGAACGCCCAGATCGAGGATCGGTGGATGGACACCACCTCGGGGGCTTCAACTTCCACGGTGATGGAGCCGAACACTAATCTTGTCCCCCGCGGAACTTGTGATTCCGAGGTGCCGGACTCCTCGCTGGACTCCGAACCTCCCACGCCCCAACCAATCGATTCGGATTGGGCGTCGGTTATGGAATTCACCGCCGCGGACATCTTCCAACACTCTCCCTTTGGCGACATCCTAAATTCGCTAAAGCGTCTCTCGTTAACGGAGATTCCTGGCCGGAATATGGCCAGGATGTTTGGGATACGGACGACGAAGAAATTCAGAGCCCACCCACCACCCACTTTGTAGCCACTGTCGACGATCTAACCGACATGCTAGACTACGACTCCGAAGACATTGACGCCATGGACGACGATGCCGAAGACGAACAGGAACCAGCGCCTACAGGGCACGGGAGGACCACCTCGTCATATGACGTATATATGGTGGATACCCCAAAAGAGAGCGATAACGAGGACCAACGGGACGCGGCAGAAGATAACCCCGCCGACAAACAACCAAAACGGCGGCGCAGACGCCGCCCTAAGTCCCGCCTCGACAACAACAACGCTCCTAAGGACCCCGCAACACAGCAGGGCACACAAGTGGACGACGAACATGCAGATAAGCAACCGTCCGAACAGGACGAGTCAGATAATCAGTCCAGGCCCGAAAACGACAGTCCGGACGATCTCACGCTGGACACGCCGCCGGAGGGTAAAAACCTTCGGAAAAGACTCGTCAACACTGCAAGAAGCCTGAAGAAGGAAAAGTGGAAGCTCAAATCAGCGGAGGACACAATCAGAATGAGGTGGAGCAAAGTGCTCAAAACCGCGGATAAATACGGCAATGGCCACCAATCAAAGAGCTACCCGAAGCACAAGCTGCTACCAAAATTCGACGAGGAGGCCATAGAGCCCCCACCGTCAAAAAATAAAGAGGCTGCCTGGTTGGACAGACGGCCAGATGATAGGCCAAATTCTGAAAGCGGCGCCACACATAAACCAACTAATGAACCTGGAAAGACAGATGGCCCAGCCAGGTCCATCTACGGGCCAAAGAAGAAGGCCCCAGGAAGCAAGGCAACACTTCAAGTGTCCGAAGATAGTGGCACACCAAAATACAGGGGCGCCGCACACCCACTATGTTTCACCAATGAGGTGCTGGACCATGAATTCCCGGCAGGATTTAAACCCATAAACATAGAGGCCTACGATGGAACAACAGACCCTGGAGTCTGGATAGAAGACTATATACTACATATACACATGGCCAGAGGAGATGATCTCAACGCCATAAAATACCTACCCCTCAAGCTCAAAGGGCCAGCCCGTCATTGGCTTAAAAGCCTCCCAGAAAACACTGTGGGAAGTTGGGAAGAGCTCGAGGACGCGTTTAGAGCAAATTTTCAAGGGACTTATGTCCGCCCTCCGGATGCAGATGATCTAAGTCATATAACTCAACAGCCCGGAGAGTCAGCACGCAAATTCTGGAACAGGTTCCTCACCAAAAAGAACCAAATAGTAGACTGTTCGGACGCCAAAGCCTTAGCAGCTTTTAAACACAACGTCCGAGACGAATGGCTTGCCAGACACCTCGGCCAAGGGAAACCGAGGACAATGTCCGCGTTAACAAGCCTCATGACCCGCTTCTGTGCGGGAGAGGATAGCTGGCTAGCAAGATACAGCACCAGCGACCCAAGTACATCCGAGATAAGAGATGGAAACGGAAAATCAAGGCGCAGAAAAGAGCAACGCCGGAATAAAGAGAAAAGCCAAAAGAGCATGGCAGTCAACGCCGGATTGAAAAGCTCGCGGCCAAACAACAAAACACCGCCTCTTAAGGATGACAGCGATGAGTTGTCCAACTTAAACAAAATTTTGGGTCGGATATGTCAAATCCACAGTACCCCCGGAAGGCCTGCAAACCACACCCATCGAGATTGTTCGGTTTTTAAACAGTCCGGCCGACTAAACGCCGAACACAAGGGGCTCGACGCGTCAAGCAAAGACGATAAACCCCACCAGCAGAGCACCAGAAAACAAAAGACTTTCCCACAAGAGGTCAAAGCAGTAAACTCACTTCATGTGATAATTCGGAACAATAGTGCGGCACCTTCTAAAAAGAGCCTCGCACGGTCCAACCCAGCAGACCATAGAGATTGGATATCAAAACCAATCACTTTCGACCACCTGGATTATTCCAGAAGCGTTCGAAACGCGGGACGGACTGCCCTGATATTGGATCCCATAATCGACGGACTACAATTTACTAAAGTCCTAATGGACGGAGGCAGCGACTTAAACCTGCTGTATTCAAACACAATCCGCAAGATGGCGATAGACCCTACTAAAATTCGACACAGCCGCACTTCCTTCAAAGGAGTGACGCCAGGCCCTTACGCCAAGTGCACAGGCTCCCTATTACTAGAAGTTGTGTTCGGATCACCGAACAACTTTCGACGCGAAAAACTAATCTTTCATATCGTCCCATTTAAAAGTGGATATTAAGCACTCTTGGGACGAAAGGCTTTTGTCCGTTTCAACGCCATACCACATTACGCGTCTCTTACACTCAAGATGCCCGGTCCATGTGGCATCATTTCAGTGCGAGGGTCACCCAAAGACCCCGGACACGGATAGACGAGTCTGGCATTAGTAGGCTAGGGGCTCCCTAGCCGCACACCCCTTCACAAGGGGCTGCGCGCACAAACAACCGCGAGTTCATACAAACCCCGCTTTACTTATTTATATTTCTTCTTTCACACATACCTTTTTCGCACAAATTGTTTTCAAACTAAACGTTCCTCTCTTTTTACAGATGAACAACGTGCACACCCGTCCAGGATAACGGCACAACGGAGACACAGGCGCAGACGTTCAGTAGGGACCCGTTGCGAGGATTCTTTTCAGATTAAGACCCTGCGTAAAACTTTTTTACTGTCTCTTGTTGTTATTCTTCCTTGGTTTCTTCCTATAAGCAAAGCGGAGCCTGACGTTTTGCCATTGGCCACGTCAGAGGACCATGCACGTACCTGGACACTAGGGGCTTAGGGCATTGTTCTGCCCATTATTATAAAGACCGAACACCTTAGGTAGTGTTCGGCGTCTCGAGTTAGGCATTATATGCATCAGCTCCGAATCATGTCTTTGGTCAAATATTGGATTTGCCCAGCTCCTGTGTTTTGCTGCCTTACGTTCCGTATCATCGGCTAACGCGGCACCAGGAGGACTGCTGCGATTGTGCCCCAGTTCGGCTGGGCGAGCACCTCAGCAGAGAAAGCCGAAAACTGACTGTCATGATATAGCGAGAGACTGGTCAACCACTCGATCGACTACTGGAATGTTTAGAATTCCCCGCTTTGACGAAGGACCGTTTCCCGGTCAGGCACACACGCGCCCCGAACTCGGAGAAGTGCGGTGCCCCAAGGGGCTATATCGTAGCCCCACCCTCGAACTCCACTGGCTTAGTGAAAGTGATAAAGCATTATAGTCTGGATTACCTCGTTTGCTACGCTACCACCTCCTTAAAAGGACCGAGACGTCGGATTAAGTGTGAAAACGCGCTATTTTTGCGAACACCCCCGCACCTTGTGCGTGGGGGCTGAAGCCGAAGACTGCAATCTTTTAGGTTATACAAATGTATAGGCAAACGGCCGCATAGGAGAAATTTTACTACTTGGGACGCACAAGTATAAAAAGCAGTTATAGCATAATCATCGTTTTACAAGCTAAAACGTTCATTTGAACGTGACATTTTTTGAGCACTGTGACTCTATTACACGAGCGCAACGCATAACTTCCCCAAAATAGTGCTCGGCGGGTAACCAGCTTCCATCCGAACCCTGGGCGGCAATAGCGGTGGCATCCATCTCCGTCCAATGTGTCTTCACACGGGCAAGAGCCATCCGCGCGCCTTCGATGCAGGCCGACCGCTTCATCTCCTTGATATGCGGCACCGCTCCAAGAAATTGCTGCAATAAGCCGAAATAGCTTGTCGCCTTGGGCCTCTCTGGCCAGACATGAGCCACGATGTCAGTCATGGCAAGTCCGGACAATCTATTCAGCTCGGCCCATTCGGCCAACCGATCGGTCAACGGAAGTGAACGATCCGGACTATGGAATTGAGACCAAAATAGCTCTTCCGTCTTGTGATCCTTCTGGCTCCGAAAGTGCTCAACGGCATCAGCCGCACTCGCCGCTAAGTCCATATACGGATCCTCCGGACCCCACAGCTGGCCAAGTTGAGCATACTTTTTTGATCCGTAAACCGGCGACGCAACAGAAAAGGCTTGCCAGCCACAATATCTCCGGCCTGGCGCAGCTCCTCCTTCATAGCCCGCATTGCAGAACGGGCATCCTTGGCCTAGGCGGTGGCCTTCCCCAGGTCTTCCCGCTCCGATAAGTGCTCCTTTTCAAGAGCCTCATTGCGGTCGGCAACATCTTTTAATTTTGCGGCCAATTCGGCCATCTCTTCCCTGCTTAGGCAGTGTGCAGCCTTTTTGGCTTTCAACTCCTCGGCCGCCCTGGAGGCAGCCGCGTCACTCCTTCGTGCTTGCTCCTTAGCTTGAGCAGTTCGGCCCGAAGGCTCTCCACAGCAGCAGCACCGTCTGTATCACATCATATAATTTATCAGAGGAGGGCTTTGACCCCCTTAATAAAGCGACTGTGGAGAACTCATTTACCTTGCGACTCGTCAAGTCGCCGGTTGACAAGTGCGATGTCCGCATCTGCCACGTCAAGTTGCCGCATTAACTTGGCAACTCCACTAGTCCGGCTAGCCCTCGGACTATCCGCCACTTGCATAGGAACGGCGATATCCATTACTTGCGATTTCGACAACCTACCGAGTCTCAGGGGCTACTATCTATACAGGGCGCACTTTTACGTGTAAAACTATCAAAAAAAAGGGGCGCGTCATTCTTGCGTACCTCAAATCCCGCTAGCAAACTCGTAGCGGCATTACACAATCCGCTCTCGGCGGACGAAATCCTTCCAATCACCATACGCATCAAAGCACGGTGATCTTCTGAGATGGACGCCCTCTCAACCAGATTCTTCAGTTCTCCCGGCTGGATACTAGTGGGCGCCGAACTCTCCGGCCCCTCCGGACTCGGGGACACCCTCCGTGACGATACTTCAGGCTCGTCTGCCCTATCTGACGGCGCAGCAGACGGAGGCGTTTCGCTCTCCATCATCTCCGAAAGAAGGTCCCCCGAAGACGAACTCATCTGAGAAGGCTGCAAATCCGAACTGCAAGATAAACATTTCGGTTACCCACAGAAGCACAAATGGTGGTATTTTCTCACTAATGAACTCCCCTTTTCCTACTCACGGCTCGCTGGAGGGCTGATCCTTCAACGACGATTGTACGTCCGGATTCTCCCCGGACGCCGGACCCCTCGGTGAAGATCTCTTCCCCCGTTTAGGGGCTTTGGCCTCCGGATCTTCAGAGGCGGTCCAGTTCTCCCCCTGGAAGGAGGGGTTTTTGATTCCCCCCTCTTCAGACGCCCCTTTGGGCGGAATAATAGCTCCTCTATTTTCCCCATCGCTCCCTTCTATGGGCGCGACCTCCAACATTCTGACCAGCATGGGCTCCAGTGCGGTCTCTGGGAGGGGAGCCGGACACCTTATCAGCTTCGATCGCGCTACCCACTCCTGTCGAGAGTAATGAGTCAGGAGGCGGACTCTAGAAAAGCAGATAAATAGAACGTCCGGACTCTGAGCTATTTACCTAAGTATCCGGGCGATTGCAGCTTAGGCCTGCATCCTCGGTCAATTCCGGACACGCTACCTGCGGTCCGAAGAACAACTTGTATATCTCCACGGGTGTCGCACCCATGAAGTGTTGGAGAATTCGGGGTCCCTCTGGATTGAACTCCCATAGACGGAGAGGACGGCGTTTGCAGGGCAGAAGACGCCTGATTAGCATAACCTGCATCACCACGATTAGATTGATCTCCCTCGCCTGGAGGTCTCGAATCCGGCCCTGCAATAAGGGCACGTCTTCGGACGGCCCCCAGTTGAGCCCTTGGTTGACCCACGACATCAGTCGGCATGGAGGTCCCGGGCGGAATGAAGGCGGCGGCTTTTGCTTGCAGCCCTTCGGAGCGGTGATATAGAACCACTCCTGCTGCCACAGTCCGAGTTCCTCTTGGAAGGAACCCTCGGGCCATGGGGCATCGGCCCTTCTGCTTATGTCCGCCCCGCCGCACTCCGCTTGACGCCCCCCGATTATCTTCGGCTCCACATTAAAGGTCTTCAGCCATAGGCCGAAGTGGGGAGTGACGCGGAGAAAGGCTTCACAGACGATAATGAATGCGGAGATATGGAGGATGGACTCCGGAGCCAAGTCGTGAAAATCCAGCCCGTAGTAGAACATGAGCCGTCTCACGAAGGGGTCCGTCGGGAAGCCTAAACCCCGATGGAGGTGGGATACGAAGACAACATACTCATCGGGCTCGGGGGTGGGCATGGCCTGCCCTTGGGCAGGCAACCTGTGCGAAATCTTGTTGGACAGGTACTTGGCCTCACGCAGCTTTAACACGTCCTCCTCCGTGACGGAGGAGGGCATCCACCGACCCTGGAGGTCGGAGCCGGACATGGTTGAGAATCCGAAGCGCTCGAATCTGGGGCTCTGGGTGTTGGAATTGGGAGCGAGAAGGAGATTCGATGCGAGATTGAAGAAAAGGAACGATCCTTGGTCCTCTTATAAAGGGGAAAAATACCAAGAGTCGTCTCCATGACTGTTCGGGATTCACCTTCGATAGAGGAGGCGTGGCGATGGGCACGGTTGGGTTACCCACGCACCTATTGATGAGAATCCCGGAATAAGGGGAACACGATCTCTGCTTCGACAAGACGTGCCAAGGAAACCGCTTCGCTAAACGTGCTGAGGTGGTATAATAAAAAACGATTCAAGTAAAAGCCTGGTAGCGGTGTGATGCCATGCCGCATAATACGTCAGCAGATTGGACTGGTGTACATTTTATTCTCTCTACGGTGGAATGTGGAATTTATTTTGCAGAGCCGGACACTATCCTGGTGTTCGTGATCTTCTCTGGATTATTCAAGGGAGGAACCCGCCTTGCAATGCCGAACATTATGCGCGCCGGACTTATCGTCATTGAAGCCTGGTTCAGGGGCTACTGAGGGAGTCCTGGACTAGGGGGTGTCTGGACAGCCGGACTATCATCGTCCGCCGGACTCCAAGACTACGAAGATACAAGATTGAAGGCTCTGTCCCGTGTCCGGATGGGACTTTCCTTGGCGTGGAAGGAAAGCTTGGCCATACGGATATGTAGATCTCCTACCATTGTAACCAACTCTGTGTAACCCTAGCCTTCTCCGGTGTCTATATAAACCGGAGGGCTTTAGTCCGTAGGACATAACATACATTACAACAATCATACCATAGGATAGCTTTAGGGTTTAGCCTCCTTGATCTCGTGGTAGATCCACTCTTGTATTACCCATATCATAAATATTAATCAAGCAGGATGTAGGGTTTTACCTCCATCGAGAGGGCCCGAACCTGGGTAAAACATCGTGTCCCTCGTCTCCTGTTACCATCCGCCTAGACGCACAGTTCGGGACCCCCTACCCGAGATCCGCCGGTTTTGACACCGACACTAACCATAGCATGAAACATATTGATCCAAATCAGCCCCTTACGAATCAACGCATAAACTAGGGTTTAAGCTTCTGTCACTCTAGCAACCAATCATCTACTTATTACTTCCCAATGCCTTCCTCTAGGCCCAAATAATGGTGAAGTGTTGTGTAGTCGACGTTCACATAACACCACTTGTCGTGGGAGACGAACACCTATGGGGCAGGGCCCCTTTTCGGTCCGGCAGGGAGCGGAGGGCGCACGAAGAGCGGATCGAGGCGAGGCGCGCGAGGGATTTTTACCCAGCTTCGGAGCTCTCTTGAGAGATAAAACTCCTACTGCTGCTTTGTGGTTGTATTATGTTCTTGCTCTAGAGCGTGAGCGTTCTGTAGTTTCAAATGAGTCGAACCCCCCCTACGTTGCGCATGGGCCTCCTTTTATAGGCTAAAGGGGTCACCGACAGGTGGCAACGCATGCAGGGGTAAAAGTGTAAAAATTGCGGTTGGTACAACTGCTTCTACAGTGCACCCTACCTAACTTTGACGGCAGGGGATAAGAGCATTTAATGCCCGTCCAGTCGCCCAAAGAGTGCAGAAAAGCGACCGTTAGGGGCGCCACCGTTCGCCACGATGGCCATCTCGTCATCTTCGCTCGCCACCTCGCACCACTTGGCTGCACAGCCTCCCGCCACATGTGCCTGGAACGATCCTGTGGTGACACATCGACGGATTAGCTGGAGCGTGGGTACAGAGTGGTAGCTTCGCCACGGCAAGCGCCTTGCCACGATCGTTGTCTTGTCGCGCCCGGAAGCTTGTCGCTCGCCGGGTCTTGCCGGGACACGCGGTGCATCGCGGCAAGCTCCTTGAAAAAGCCTTTGCTGGCCTTCCGGCAAGCTCCTCTTGCCGGTGCCTTGTCCTTCCCGGCAAGCCTCGCTTGCCGGGGCCTTGTCTAATCAGTTAAAACACTTTGTTCTTGAATGGCACCAATAGGAACTATGGAGGATCTTGGCGGTCACCCGGCAAGCCTTGCCGCGGGTTGCTGCGACTGCCCGTGCACAAGTTCGGGATACTAAGGTACCCCTACTTTAGTACACCGACAGGAGCCCCCGGGCCTGGGCCATACACGGTGCCGAACGCTGTTGGGCCAGGCCCAAAATAGGGCACGGGCACACGCAGCCTGAGTCCACACCGTTTCTGACTCCGTATCCACCGTGCCCTCCCGTAACGGCACGCGTCGAATGTGGCGTCGTGGGAGAGATCGTGGGCGATTCTTTATTTGGAGAAAGCGTAACGTTCGCCCCCTCCTCTTTATAAGCAGGGGAAACAGGGGCTGTTCCCCCATCTTCGCCACTTGCGGTTCCATCCTCAGAAATCTCCGCCGCTCCCCTCCGCTTCCAAAGCCGAAAGAGAGCAGCGCTCCGCCCCCCGTCGCCGCCGTCTCCACAAGCGCCGTCGATCTCCTCCACCACCTCTGCCATGGCTCCGAAGGCCGGAAAGGGGAAAGCCACGAAGTCGACCGAGGCGCAGCGGCTTGAGGCGTTGCGGAAGGAGCGGGCAACTTTCCCCCCTGAGCTCTCCGCGAAGGAGCTGAGGGAGTGGTTCTATCTCTTCTGGTCGACGGAGACGCGAGCGCATCCGCGCACGCAGGTACTTTCTGCCGCCGCTTCCACTTCGAAACGGGCTCCAAGAGGATACCACTTCTTCGCACTGTTCTTCCATTGCGGGATCTGCCCGCCCTTCTCTCAATTCTTTTGTGATGTCATGAACACCTACGGGTTCCGTCTCCTTGATTTCACCCCCAAAGCTGTCCTGACCATGGCGGTTTTCGCACATCTCTGCGAAAACTTTGTCGGAATCCACCCGAACGTAGCCCTCTTCCGTCACTACTTCATGCCCCGGGTCGAGAGAGGAGAGCCCTTAGCTGGCGGGGTCGCCTGGATCTCGAGAGCCGGCAAGAAGGAGGTCTACTTGGAGGGGGAGCTTTGCAGCAAATGGGATGAGTGGAGGGATGAATGGTGTTGGGTCGTTGATGAGAACCCACAGCTGTTCACTGCCCTGCGCCAAACCCCAGTGGTGCGCGGCAACGATTGGAGCGCCCTGGCGCCGGACGACGCTAGGCTGAAGATCGCCACCACCCGGATCTTGCGACTCAGGCTTGCTAGGCTGACCATAGGTGCTGTTGGCGCGGACTTTCTTCGCCGCCGCATTGCCCCTCTGCAGGAGAAGGGGAGGCCCACCTGGCTGTTCGGGGGCCCGGCGGACATCATGAGGCTGCGCCCGGGCCTCAACTTCAATTTCACTGTCTTGGAGTTGGATGGGATGCTCAGGGAGCTGTTCAAGCACGACCCCAATCATCCCGAGTGGTTCAGGCTGCCGGCAGGCGTCGTTCCCTTATACAATAACTCCTCGCGCGACCGCATCTGCGCAATGATGCCGTTGTGCGATTCGCACGGGATCGTTCCAACTTGGCAAGAACCTACCGACGACGTCGTGCAGCAGTTCTTCGATAGCCTAGTGGAGGTGGAGGTCCATGCCGACGAGAAGAGAAGCCTCACCCGCGACACCACCGAACAGGAGATGCAGCGCATCGCTACTAGGGCGGAGGAGGCGGCAGCAGCCGCCGCCGCGGGCGAGTTTGGGTTCACAGTGGAGGAGGCAGACGCGGCAGAGGCGGCAAGCCTTGCCGAGCGCCAGCGGATGGATGTCGAGGAAGAACTTGCCGCGCCCGATGCCGAGTCGAGCGAGCCCGCCGAGGGTGCGAGTGGCCCGCCATCCCCAAGCAGCTTGCCACAAGCAAGGCCCGCAGCGCAGCCCCCAGCTCCACCAAGAACGCGCCTCCGCGGGACCAGAGACATAGCAGGGCGGCAGACGGGTCAACAGCCGCCGCGCCGCGGGACACGCTCCACCGCGACAAGCACCGTTGCCGCGGGAGCATCTCATGCCGCGCCGGCGACTGGAGCGGTGTCCTCTCGGGCCGCCACTTCTGATCTTGCCGCAGCTCCTGCCAAGTGGCCAAGGGAACCTACTCCTCCGCCTCGCCGTGCTGAAAGAGTACCGGACTTCGACCTCTCCGCGCTCAGCACCGACGAGGAGGAAGAAGAGGAGTAAGTTTCTCTGTTGTGTCTGTATTTCTTCAATTCTTGCTGTTTCTTATCTTGTATCTAATCTGCTTTCTTCTGAACCTTGTTCCTTTTCAGGACTCTGGCCCAGAGAGCGGCGAAGAGGGCCAAGGTCCCCGTGGTTGTCGTCGAGGACGATCCCGTCGTGTCGACAGAGGGTGCGTCCGGGACCACCTTGTCGTACCCGGCAATCACTTCTCGAAGCAGCCCCCAGCGCAGCCCCCAGCGTAAGTACATAGTCTTACTTCCCACTGTTGGGCGCGCATATGTGTTCTTTCTTTGCTGATATCTTGTCTGTTGATTTGCTTGTGTAGGAGCAGAACAGGCCCACCAGGAGCAACCGGAAGCCGCTCCTGAGGTGCTATCTGCTTCAACTACGCCGCCAAGGGAAGGTTCCCCGGCAAGGGACCGCTCTCCGGCAAGGAAGAGGTCCCCGGTAAGGGGTAGTTCTCCGGCAATGGAGGGGACCAGCGAACCTCCGGTGGTGGAGCCCATGACTACAGAGCCCAGCACAGGTAACCCTTCTTGTCGGAAAACTTCCCTTGGGTTCTTCTTCTTCTGATCTTCTTTTTGGATATTTGCTTGACTTTTTCTTCCTCTTCCTTTCTTCAGATCCTCCTTCCGCGGAGCCGATGGAGACCGAGGCCACCGGCGAGGAGGACGTGTGCGGCAACACCGATGAAGCTGCAGCCACCGAGGAAGAGGCCGGCGCTGATGACCCTGCCGGCGAAGAGGCCGCCAAGGCTGCTGGCGCAGGAGCTGGCGAGGGGTCCGGCGATCGCACTGACGACCCTGAGGGTGCAGTGGCGCAAGGCGCTACACCGACCGCCGACCCCTCCGCCGCTGATGCAGCGCCAGGCTCCGAAGAGCCCCAGCCTGGCGCCTACTTGAAGGCCCGCGAGGGTGTCTTCATCAAGCTTCCCTGGGCATCGAGCTCCAGGGCGCCGGTTGAAGGAGAGACATTTGACGGGGAAGTGCTCGCCTCCGCCGGGCTAACGCTGGTTGACGCGCCAAGCAGCAGCAGTGGCTAGTTCGAGGAGGAGCAACTGCTCCGGAAGCTGGTGTCGCTCTACCGCGCCCGACAAGCCAAGGTGGAGTCCCGGGAAGTGCTTGTCGCGCAAGTGGGAGCAGACATTGAGAAGCGCGCGGAGGAACTCCGGGAACGCAACCAGGAAGCTCTCCGGGCCATTGCAGAGGAGCGGGCGCAGCTCGTCGAAGTGCGGAAGGTGTTCATCCTTGAGAAGGCCGAAGCCGAGGAGCAACAACAGCTCGCCGCCGAGGAGCTGTCCACACGGGAAGGTGAGCTGACGCAGCGGAAAGTCAATCTGGACAGCTACGAGGAGGAGCTTGCTGCGCACGAGAAATCACTTGGCGGGGCCCTCAAGGAAGCGAAGGATGCTACGGCAGCTGTCGAGGCCGCCAAGAAGGAGTTGGAGACGAAGGTGGTGCGGCTAGAGGATGATCTGAAGAGGAAGGATGAAGAGCTTGCCGCGCTCCAGCGCGAGCGCGAGAAGGACGCCCTCGCTCATGGTGAACTGCAGGGCCAACTTGCCGAGATGGGGAAAGAGCTGAGCGCCGCCAAAGACTCAAATGCTGATCTAGAGCTGAAGCTGGCCACGCTGACTGAGACGCTGGACGGCGCCAAGAAACGAGAGGAGGACTTGAAGGGGGAGATCAAGGCCAACGAAGAGCTGCTAACGAGGGCCGCCGAGACTCAAAACACCTTCAGGGCTACGGTTGAGCTCTGGACAGAGGGCCTCATAAACATTGCTGCAGTTATCGACGAGGAGCTGGCGCAACTGGAAATGGCGGGCTTCGGGTGCTCCTCCGACGAGAACCTCCAGCCCAGCGCCAAGCTCACTCTGTTCTTCAAGGGCGTGGCGACGGTGCTCCAGCAGCTCCGGGAAAGGATCCCGAAGCAGCTGGCCCATGAGTCGCGCATGATCTGCGCCCGAGTCTTGGAGAAGGTGTTGGTGAAGGTGGCCTTCCGCAATCCAGGCCTCAACCTCACCAACGTCCTCAAGAAGCTGCCGGCGGGCGCTGATCTTGAAGAGCTCAAGGCCCTTGTCGCACCCATTGTGGACAAGGTGAATGAAGTCAAGAGAGTTGATGGTGGCCACGTAGATTAGACCGCCTGTTTCTTCTTTTCCTTGCTGCTGCTAGACATGTTACGGGAACAATCTATTAGAGCGCGGCAAGTTATCTTTGTAATATAACTTTATCTTGGGAAGTATTTGCTATGTTATTTCCTTTACTTGATTCCTTCCTTTGTATGTTTTTACCCTACGCTTTCAGGGAACTTGCCGGCGCAGGCACCCTTGCCGCGAGCGCTGAGTGCGGAACATCAGCAGCCTGCTGGCGGTGTCGCTTCCGGCAAGAAACCTTGTCGCAACTAGTCGCAACACACTTAAGTTGTTGAGCGGACTCGAAACAAAGTAAGGGCGCAACTAGCTACGAGTTGGTTCCTCCGCGCACAGGTTTTCCATTCAAAAGCATGGCCGTTCAAGGAGGATAACTTAAAAATTTTAAAACTGACTGTGCTCAAACTTTGCGACTTAGCTTTTCTGTTGCTTGCGTCCCGGTAAGGCGATACTTTTCTTGAACGACGCCTGGTCCACACCATTATCTTCTCCTTCCCCCCCTGGTGAACTTGTGCGCGAGGGAACTTTTCATTTCTTCGAGAAAAAGAAAGAAGAGAAAATAAAGATATGGAGCCTTAAGGCTCGTTATTGCTTACTGGGGCCAGTTGTTGCACAATGTGTCAGATAATACATGCAAAAAAAACAAAAAGCATGAAATTTGACAAGATGTGGGGAGCACATGATCTTTATTTATGCACGGGATCTGCGCCCGGCTTTGTACAAAGGGTTACATGCAACAGCGGCAAGGCTTGTACAAAAGGTGGTTGCCGGAACGGGTTCCGGCAACCGCGCCTTATGGGTAAAACTTACGAAGATGCTCAATGTTCCAGGAGTTGCTCACCGGAGAGCCATCTTTGGTCTCTAGGAGGACAGCGCCAGGCCTAGTGACTCGCTTCACCCGATAAGGGCCTTCCCACTTCGGCGTCAACTTGTTGGAATTCTTGGCGGATTGAACGCGCCGAAGAACAAGGTCGCCTTCCTCGAGACTTCTGGCATTAACTTTGCGGCTATGGTAGCGGTGCAAAGCTTGCTGGTAGCAAGCAGCTCGTACAGCAACCTGAAGACGATCTTCCTCAAGGAGCAGCGTGTCATCTTGTCGCAGCTGCTCTTGCTCAAGCTCATCATAAGCGAGCACTCGAGGCGATCCGTATACGAGTTCCATGGGGAGAACTGCCTCTGCTCCATAAACTAGAGCGAAAGGCGTCTCGCCAGTGGCTCGATTTGGCGTCGTCCTGATCGACCAAAGAACCACCGGCAGCTCCTCAATCCAGTTCTTTCCGCACTTGTGCAGCCTGTCGAAAGTCCTGGTCTTGAGCCCGCGCAGCACTTCAGCGTTTGCCCTCTCCGCTTAACCGTTGCTTCTCGGATGGGCAACAGAAGCGAAGCAGACCTTGGCGCTAAGGTCTTGGATGTACTGCATGAAGGTGCGGCTCGTGAATTGCTTGCCGTTGTCGGTGATGATCCTGTTAGGGACTCCAAAACGGCAAACAATTGACCTGAAGAACTTGACTGCTGACTGTGCTGTCACCTTCCTCACTGCTTCCAGTTCCGGCCACTTTGTGAACTTGTCGATTGCAACGTACAAGTACTGAAAGCCCCCGACATCCCGGGGGAAGGGGCCGAGGATGTCGAGCCCCCAGACCGAAAATGGCCAGGATAAAGGGATCGTTTGGAGAGCTTGAGCTGGCTGGTGTATCTGCTTGGAATGGAACTGGCACGCTTCACACTTGGTTACTTGTGCAGTTGCATCTTGGAGGGCTGTTGGCCAAAAGAAACCTTGCCGGAATGCCTTGCCGGCAAGTGCTCTTGCGCCGATGTGGTGTCCACATACGCCTCCATGTATCTCCGCCAACAGCTCCTGTCCATCTTCCCGGGGAATGCACTTCAATTTCACTCCGTTGAATCTTCTTCTGTACAGCATGTCGTCGACAAACTGGTACATACTTGATTGCCGGGCTACTCTCTCCGCTTCTTCTTGCTCTTCGGGAAGCTCTCCTGTCTGAAGGAAATGGACAATCTGTTGTGCCCATGCTGGAGCTTGCGGCTCGACAACAAGGACTAAAGGCACGTATGCTGCTGCGGGAACATCTGCTTCTACGGCAAGAACCTGCGGCTCAGCCGGAGCTTGATGTTCCCCGGCAAGTTTGTCGGAGCAAGACTTGTCGGGAGCGTCTGCTTCAACGGAACAAACCCTAGGGCTTGTCGGAGCAGACTGCCCCTCAGCACTCTTGGCGTTGATCTTGGGGACTTTCTTGGCGGCGGCTTCGGGGAGCTCTGCCGGAAAGTAGTCACCGGAAATCAACTTCCTTTTCTTGCTTTATCCAGTTGATGGTGTTACAGATGGTTGAGTCAGCTTGAGCACAAAGATCCCTGGTTCCACAGGTAACTTAAGTGCGGCGCACTTTGACAAGCCATCTGCAATGTTGTTCTGAGCTCTCGGAACATGTTCCATCTGTAGGCCGTCAAAGTGCTCTTCCAACTTTCTCACTTCATCAATGTAAGCTTCCATCAATGGACTCTGATAATCTTTGTTCACTTGGCGGACGACAAGCTGCGAGTCACCCCTGACAATGAGCTTCTTGATCCCAAGGTCTTCAGCGATCCGGAGTCCGGCAAGCAAACCTTCATACTCTGCAGTATTGTTTGTTGCTTGCTCCTTGGGAAAGTGCATCTGTACCACGTACTTGAGGTGCTCTCCGGTGGGCGCGACAAGTAACACGCCCGCACCGGCGCCTTGCAGCGAGAAAGCACCATCAAAGTACATGATCCATTCTTTGTCTGCCTCCTTGACGGGGATGCTCGTTTCCGGAATTTCTTCATCAGGTGTTGGCGTGCATTCCGCTATGAATTCTGCCAATGCTCGGCTTTGGATAGTTGAAGTACTCTCAAACTTGAGGCCAAAGCTTGACAGTTCTAGTGCCCACTCGACAATCCTGCCTGTTGCTTCTGGATTCTGCAATATCCTCTTCAACGGAAAACGAGTGACAACTGTGATTTCATGTGCTTGAAAGTAATGGCGCAGCTTCCTCGAGGCCACGAGAAGGCCGAAAAGCAATTTCTGCACACCAGAGTACCTTGACCTAGCCCCCTGCAGAAGGGAACTGACAAAATAAACTGGGCGCTGCACCATCTCCTTTTGCTTCTCTTCTTGTGGCTGGATAGATCCATCCTTGTTGGGACCAGAGCTTGTCGGGGAAGCCCCTTGCTTGTCGCTGGACGTGCTTGCCGTGGCTGCTGGCTCATCATCCGCCTCCCTTTCCGCTACTAACGCAGCACTAACCACTTGATTGGTTGCCGCTATATACAACAGTAACTTCTCTTGTGGTTTAGGTGCGACAAGTATTGGAGTGGAGGACAGGTATCTCTACAAGTCTTGCAGCGCAGCCTCCGCTTCCGGAGTCCATTTCATTGGACCTGTCTTTTTCAATATTTTGAAAAATGGCAGGGCGCGCTCAGCAGACTTAGAGATGAACCTGCTAAGAGCAGCTACGCAGCCGGCAAGCCTTCGTACATCCTTGACGCGCTTCGGTGCTTCGATCTGCTCAATGGCCTTGATCTTGTCGGGATTGGCTTCAATCCCCCGCTGAGATACGAAGAACACGAGAAGCTTGCCGGAGGGGACTCCAAACACACACTTCTCGGGGTTCAACTTGAGATTAATCTTGCGCAGATTTGCAAAGGTCTCGTCCAAATCTTGGATCAGAGTTGCTTTGTCCTTGCTCTTGACCACTATGTCATCCATGTAAGCTTCTACATTTCTGTGCAACTGTGGCTCAAAAGCATGACTGACTACTCTTGCAAATGTTGAACCTGCATTTTTCAAACCGAATGGCATCCGTACGAAACAGTACGTGCCACACGGGGTGATGAATGCGGTCTTCTCCTCGCCCTCTTCTTCCATGAAGGTTTGATGATATCCTGAATATGCATCAAGAAATGACAGCAGATCACATCCGGCCGTGGAGTCAACAATCTGGTCAATGCGCGACAAGGGAAATGGGTCTTTGGGACAAGATTTATTAACATCAGTGAAGTCAATACAAAGCCTCCATTTTCCGTTCGCCTTGCGCACTACTACAGGATTGGCCAGCCACGTAGGATGGAGCACTCCTCTGACAAGGCCTGCTGCTTCCAACTTCTTGATCTCTTCCGCAATGAATTCTTGTCGCTCCACTGCTTGTTTCCTAACTCTCTGCTTGACGGGCCGCGCGTGAGGACAGACGGCAAGGTGGTGCTTAATAACTTTCCTTGGAACACTGGGGATGTCAGACGGTTCCCATGCAAACACGTCGACATTCGCGCACAAGAAAGCAACGAGCGCGCTTTCCTATTTAGGGGTCCGGCGATCGCACTGACGACCCTGAGGGTGCAGGAGCGCAAGGCGCTACACCGACCGCCGACCCCTCCGCCGCTGATGCAGCGCCAGGCTCCAAAGAGCCCCAGCCCGGCGCCTACTTGAAGGCCGGTGAGGGTGTCTTCATCAAGCTTCCCTGGGCGTCGAGCTCCAGGGCGCCGGTTGAAGGAGAGACATTTGACGGGGAAGTGCTCGCCTCCGCCGGGCTAACGCTGGTTGGCGCGCCAAGCAGCAGCAGCGGCGAGTCCGAGGAGGAGCAACTGCTCCAGAAGCTGGTGTCGCTCTACCGCGCCCGACAAGCCAAGGTGGAGTCCCGGGAAGTGCTTGTCGCGCAAGTGGGAGTAGACATTGAGAAGCGCGTGGAGGAATTCCGGTAACGCAACCAGGAAGCTCTCCGGGCCATTGCAGAGGAGCGGGCGCAGCTCGTCGAAGTGCGGAAGGCGTTCATCCTTGAGAAGGCCGAAGCCGAGGAGCAACAACGGCTTGCCGCCGAGGAGCAGTCCACACGGGAAGGTGAGCTGACGCAGCGGAAAGTCAATCTGGACAGCTACGAGGAGGAGCTTGCTGCGCGCGAGCAATCACTTGCGGGGCCCTCGAGGAAGAGAAGGATGCTGTGGCAGCTGCCGAGGCCGCCAAGGAGTTGGAGACGAAGGTGGTGCGGCTGGAGGATGATCTGAAGAGGAAGGATGAAAAAGTCAAGCAAATATCCAAAAAGAAGATCAGAAGAAGAAGAACCCAAGGGAAGTTTTCCGACAAGAAGGGTTACCTGTGCTGGGTTCTGTAGTCATGGGCTCCACCACTAGAGGTTCGCTGGTCCCGTCCCTTGTCGGAGAACTACCCCTTACCGGGGACCTCTCCCTTGCCGGAGAGCGCTCCCTTGCCGGGGAACCTTCCCATGGCGGCGTAGTTGAAGCAGATAGCACCTCAGGAGCGACTTCCGGTTGCTCCTGGTGGGCCTGTTCTGCTCCTACACAAGCAAATCAACAGACAAGATATCAGCAAAGAAAGAACACCTATGCGTGCCCAACAGCGGGAAGTAAGACTATGTACTTACGCTGGGGGCTGCGCTGGGGGCTGCTTCGAGAAGTGATTGCCGGGTCCGACAAGGTGGTCTCGGACGCGCCCTCTGTCGACACAATGGGATCGTCCTCGACGACAACCACGGGGACCTTGGCCCTCTTTGCCGCTCTCTGGGCCAGAGTCCTGAAAAGGAACAAGGTTCAGAAGAAAGCAGATTAGATACAAGACAAGAAACAGCAAGAATTGAAGAAATACAGACACAACAGAGAAACTTACTCCTCTTCTTCCTCCTCGTCGGAGCTGAGCGCGGAGAGGTCGTAGTCCGGTACTCTTTCAGCACGGCGAGGCGGAGGAGTAGGTTCCCTTGGCCGCTTGGCGGGAGCTGCGGCAGGATCAGAAGTGGCGGCCCGAGAGGACACCGCTCCAGTCGCCGGCGCGGCATGAGATGCTCCCGCGGCAACGGTGCTTGTCGCGGTGGAGCATGTCCCGCGGCGCGGCGGCTGTTGACCCGTCTGCTGCCCTGCTATGTCTCCGGTCCTGTGGAGGCGCCTTCTTGGTGGAGCTGGGGGCTGTGCTGCGGGCCCTGCTTGTGGCAAGCTGCTCGGGGATGGCGGGCCACTCGCACCCTCGGCGGGCTCGCTCGACTCGGCATCGGGAGCGGCAAGTTCTTCCTCGACATCCATCCGCTGGCGCTCGGC
Source organism: Triticum timopheevii (assembly GCA_963921465.1). Classification (NCBI taxonomy): domain Eukaryota; kingdom Viridiplantae; phylum Streptophyta; class Magnoliopsida; order Poales; family Poaceae; genus Triticum; species Triticum timopheevii. The sequence goes on from OY997272.1 coordinate 9,754,786, forward strand.
AAGACTTGCCGCCTCTGCCGCGTCTGCCTCCTACGCTGTGAACCCAAACTCGCCCGCGGCGGCGGCTGCCGCCGCCTCCTCCGCCCTAGTAGCGATGCGCTGCATCTCCTGTTCGGTGGTGTCGCGGGTGAGGCTTCTCTTCTCGTCGGCATGGACCTCCACCTCCACTAGGCTATCGAAGAACTGCTGCACGACGTCGTCGGCAGGTTCTTGCCAAGTTGGAACGATCCCGTGCGAATCGCACAACGACATCATTGCGCAGATGCGGTCCCGCGAGGAGTTATTGCATAAGGGAACGACGCCTGCCGGCAGCCTGAACCACTCGGGATGATCGGGGTCGTGCTTGAACAGCTCCCTGAGCATCCCATCCAACTCCAAGACAGTGAAATTGAAGTTGAGGCCCGGGCGCAGCCTCATGATGTCCGCCGGGCCCCCGAACAGCCAGGTGGGCCTCCCCTTCTCCTGCAGAGGGGCAATGCGGCGACGAAGAAAGTCTGCGCCAACAGCACCTACGGTCAGCCCGGCAAGCCTGAGTCGCCAGATCTGGGTGGTGATGATCTTCAGCCTAGCGTCGTCCGGCGCCAGGGCGCTTCAATTATTGCCGCGCACCACTGGGGTTTGGCGCAGGGCAGTGAACAACTGCGGGTTCTCATCAACGATCCAACACCATTCAGCCCTTCACTCATCCCATTTGCTGCGAAGCTCCCCCTCCAAGTAGACCTCCTTCTTGCCGGCTCTCGAGATCCAGGCGACCCCGCCAGCTAAGGGCTCTCCTCTCTCGACTCGGGGCATGAAGTAGTGACGGAAGAGGGCTACGTTCGGGTGGATTCCGACAAAGTTTTCTCAGAGATGTGCGAAAACCGCCATGGTCAGGACAGCATTGGGGGTGAAATCAAGGAGATGGAACCCGTAGGTGTTCATGACATCACAAAAGAATTCAGAGAAGGGCGGGCAGAGCCTGCAATGGAAGAACAGTGCGAAGAAGGGGTATCCTCTTGGAGCCCGTTTCGAAGTGGAAGCGGCGGCGGAAAGTACCTGCGTGCGCGGACGCGCTCGCGTCTCCGTCGACTAGAAGAGATAGAACCACTCCCTCAGCTCCTTCGCAGAGAGCTCAGGGGGGAAAGTTGCCCGCTCCTTCCGCAGCGCCTCAAGCCGCTGCGCCTCGGTCAACTTCGCGGCTTTCCCCTTTCCGGCCTTCGGAGCCATGGCGGAGGTGGTGGAGGAGATCGACGGCGCTAGTGGCGACGGCGGCGATGGGGGGCGGAGCGCTGCTCTCTTTCGGCTTTGGAAGCGAAGGGGAGCGGCGGAGATTTCTGAGGATGGAACCGCAAGTGGCGAAGGTGGGGGAACGGCCCCTGTTTCCCCTGCTTATAAAGAGGAGGGGGCGAACGTTACGCTTTCTCCGAATAAAGAATCGCCCACGATCTCTCCCACGACGCCGCATTCGACGCGTGCCGTTACGGGAGGGCGCGGTGGCTACGGAGTTAGAAACGGTGTGGACCCAGGCTGCGTTTGCCCGTGCCCTGTTTTGGGCCTGGCCCAACAGCGCTCGGCACCGTGTATGGCCCAGGCCCGGGGGCTCCTGTCGGTGTACTAAAGTAGGGGTACCTTAGTATCCCGAACTTGTGCATGGGCAGTCGCAGCACCCCGCGGCAAGGCTTGCCGGGTGACCGCCAAGATCATCCATAGTTCCTATTGGTGCCATTCAAGAACAAAGTGTTTTAACTAAGAAGACAAGGCCCCGGCAAGAGAGGCTTGCCGGGAAGGACAAGGCCCCGGCAAGAGGAGCTTGCCGGGAAGGCCAGCAAAGGCTTTTTCAATGAGCTTGCCGCGACGCACCGCGCGTCCCGGCAAGACCCGGCGAGCGACAAGCTTCCGGGCGCGACAAGACAACGACCGCGGCAAGGCGCTTGCCGTGGCGAATCCACCACTCTGTACCCACGCTCTAGCACATTCGTCGACGTGTCACCACAGGATCGTTCCAGGCGCACGTGGCGGGCGGCTGTGCAGCCAAGCGGTGGGAGGTGGCGAGCGAAGATGACGAGATGGCCATCGTGGCGAACGGTGGCGCCCCTAACGGTCGCTTTTCTGCACTATTTGGGCGACCGGACGGGCATTAAATGCTCTTGTCCCCTGCCGTCAGAGTTAGGTAGGGTGCACTGTAGAAGCAGTTGTACCAACCGCATTTTTTACACTTTTACCCCTGCATGCGTTGCCACCTGTCGGTGACCCCTTTAGCCTATAAAAGGAGGCCCATGCGCAACGTAGGGGGGGTTCGACTCATTCGAAACTACAGAACGCTCACGCTCTAGACCAAGAACATTATACAACCACAAAGCAGCAGTAGGAGTTTTATCTCTCCGGAGAGCTCCGAAGCTGGGTAAAAATCCCTCGCGCGCCTCGCCTTGATCCGCTCTTCGTCCGCCCTCCGCTCCCTGCCGGACCGAAAAGGGGCCCTGCCCCAAAGGTGTTCGTCTCCCACGACATCTTTGGGGCAGGGCCCCTTTTCTGTCTGGCAGGGAGCGGAGGGCGCACGAAGAGCGGATCGAGGCGAGGCGCGCGAGGGATTTTTACCCAGCTTCGGAGCTCTCCGAAGAGATAAAACTCCTACTGCAGCTTTGTGGTTGTATTATGTTCTTGCTCTAGAGCGTGAGCGTTCTGTTGTTTCGAATGAGTCGAACCCCCCCTACGTTGCACATGGGCCTCCTTTTATAGGCTAAAGGGGTCACCGACAGGTGGCAACGCATGCAGGGGTAAAATTGTAAAAATTGCGGTTGGTCCAACTGCTTCTACAGTGCACCCTACCTAACTCTGACGGCAGGGGACAAGAGCATTTAATGCTCGTCCGGTCGCCCAAACAGTGCAGAAAAGCGACCGTTAGGGGCGCCACCGTTCGCCACGATGGCCATCTCGTCATCTTCGCTCGCCAGCTCGCACCGCTTGGCTGCACAGCCGCCCGCCACGTGCGCCTGGAACGATCCTGTGGTGACACGTCGACGGATGTGCTGGAGCGTGGGTACAGAGTGGTGGCTTCGCCACGGCAAGCGCCTTGCCGCGGTCGTTGTCTTGTCGCGCCCGGAAACTTGTCGCTCGCCGGGTCTTGCCGGGACGCGCGGTGCGTCGCGGCAAGCTCCTTGAAAAAGCCTTTGTTGGCCTTCCTAGCAAGCTCCTCTTGCCGGGGCCTTGTCCTTCCCGGCAAGCCTCTCTTGCCGGGGCCTTGTCTTCTCAGTTAAAACACTTTGTTCTTGAATGGCACCAATAGGAACTATGGAGGATCTTGGCGGTCACCCAGCAAGCCTTGCCGCGGGGAGCTGCGACTGCCCGTGCACAAGTTTGGGATACTAAGGTACCCCTACTTTAGTACACCGACAGGAGCCCTCGGGCCTGGGCCATACACGGTGCCGAGCGCTGTTGGGCCAGGCCCAAAACAGGGCACGGGCACACGCAGCCTGGGTCCACACCGTTTCTGACTCCGTATCCACCGCGCCCTCCTGTAACGGCACGCGTCGAATGCGGCGTCGTGGGAGAGATCGTGGGCGATTCTTTATTCGGAGAAAGCGTAACATTCGCCCCCTCCTCTTTATAAGCAGGGGAAACAGGGGTCGTTCCCCCACCTTCGCTACTTGCGGTTCCATCCTCAGAAATCTCCGCCGCTCCCCTCCGCTTCCAAAGCCGAAAGAGAGCAGCGCTCCGCCCCCCATCGCCACCGTCGCCACCAGCGTCGTCGATCTCCTCCACCACCTCCGCCATGGCTCCGAAGGCCGGAAAGGGGAAAGCCGCGAAGTCGACCGAGGCGCAGCGGCTTGAGGCGCTACGGAAGGAGCGGGCAACTTTCCCCCCTGAGCTCTCCGCGAAGGAGCTGAGGGAGTGGTTCTATCTCTTCTGGTCGACGGAGACGCGAGCGCATCCGCGCACGCAGGTAATTTCCGCTGCCGCTTCCACTTCGAAACGGGCTCCAAGAGGATACCCCTTCTTCGCACTATTCTTCCATTGCGGGCTCTGCCTGCCCTTCTCTGAATTCTTTTGTGATGTCATGAACACCTAAGGGTTCCATCTCCTTGATTTCACCCCCAATGATGTCCTGACCATGGCGGTTTTCCCACGTGTTGTCCTGTCCATAGGTGTTCGTCTCCCACGACATCTTTGGCGCGCCAGGTAGGGGGCATCGAGGTTGTGTGAACCCGATCCGGTGTTTGCGCAAGCTACATCATCATCTTCATCAACATGCCACCGAAGAAGAAGGCTTCGGAGGTGGCTGGTCTGTCCGCGTCGATCCCACCACCACCGGAGCAAGCGGGTGGTGGAGTAGACGCCAGCGGAGGAACTGGGGCCGACGAGGGAGCTCACGATGCTGCCAGGTCCAAGGACAAGGCTACACAGACCTCGGCGTCCGTACACGCACCACGCCCATCTCAGGAGGCGCGGGACCGACAACGTCATGGTATGCGTGGTACCATACGTTCGTTGGGTCAAGGCCGAGCTAGTGGATCTCGGGACACTCAAGGTCAGCATGCACGTCAACATGCTGGCATGAGCGCGGCGCGGTCGCCTGGACGAGATGCTGCTCCTTCTAACATTGTTAGAAGTACGAGCATATCTCGCTCCTCGCGCCGTTCACCGCCGCCACCCAAGACTCCAGAAGAAGCGTTGGCCCGAGCCCAACTGCTTCTAGATTACCCTCCAGCGCCAGACAAGATCGACGATTGGAGGGCCACCATTCAGAGCCTCATCGGCTTCGCCAATGGCGACACTCCCCGGCAACCGAGCACATCGAAGTCGCAGCAAGACGCCCAGGGGCAAGCCGGTGGTGATAAGACCGGTGGGGGTGCAACCACCGTGCACTCCCCACCCCGAAGGCCAAGATCGCCGACTCGCCGGGTCAACCTCGACACTGACTCCACAGCATCATCAGATCCGCGAGCTCGTCGTGATCAGCGCCAAGTTCTTCAAGAACGACGGCAAGAAGATGTTCGTACTCGCATCGAGCGTCGAAGAGAAGCGCGGCATCAATCAGACCAGCGCGCTGGGCCCACTGTCGACATGCATGCGCCAGGGGAACCAAGCGACTTGTCATACGCGGTAGGTTGCCCTGCGTTTACTCACGAGCTGCGGCAAGTCCAGTGGCCCAGTACCAAGAACTTCAAGCCAGATGTACCAGAGAAGTATGACGACAGGTTGCATCCATCGAAGTTCCTCAGCATCTACACCATCACGGTGCAAGCTGCTGGGGGGCGCGACGAGAAGATCCTCGCCAACTACTTCCCACTGGTAGTCAAGCCCAACGTCAGATCCTGGCTCATGCACTTGCCGGACAACTCCATCTCCTCATGGGCAGATCTGTGCCATCAGTTTGTCGGCTCCTTCACAGGCGGCCACAAGCCCCATGGCCAAGAGAGCAATCTTCATCTGCTCGCCCAGAAGGAAGGAGAACCCCTACGCAAGTACATTGAGAGATTCAGCCAAGTGCAGCGCAAGATCCCAGACGTCCACCCTGCCGCGGTTATCAGCGCGTTCCATCAGAACATGCGAAACCGCAGGATGAGGGAGGAGATGGCGATGTGCAAAATCAGGGACGTCAGTGAGCTGTATGCCCTGGCCGACAAGTGCGCACGTGCTGAAGAAGGGAGGAAACTCCCCGGGGAGAACGCAGGAGCAGGAGGATCTGACAGTGAAGATGCCGCCCTGGCAAGGAAAAACTGGCGGCGGAACAACAGGAAAAGGAAAGCAAAAGATGTGCTAGTCGTCGAGCAGTCCGGCAACGGAGGTGGCGCCGAGAAGGCCAAAGCTGGTGACTCCGGCGAGGCCGTGGTGGCGGCCGACAAGCAGGACGGCTCCGGCAAGCAGTACTGCAAGATCCACCGCACCAAGGGCCATGATCTCCAGACCTGCAAAAAAGTTGAGCAGCTTGTTGAACTGCAAAAAGCTGAGTACGAGCGACGCGACAAGGAGAAGGCCCAGGAAGGTACTGGTGGATCCGGCAACAAGCGTCCCGGCCGGGGAGGGCGCCGCGGCAAGGCCAAGCAGCGGCAAGGAGACAGACCTCCCCGCGGCCACGACAAGGACGAAGATGAAGACGAAGATGAGGATATGGATGATGATGAGGCCGACGAGCTAGAGTTTCAGAAAGCCACAGAGGTTTTGTGCGTTGACGGCGGTGCTTCTCTGCATACTTCGCACCGCCAGCTCAAACAGTGGGTGCGGGAAGTTAATGCAGCAGAACCATCGGTTGAGTCACGCAAACCTCTGAAGTGGTCCAGCATGCCTATCATCTTAGATGTTGAGGATCACCCTGATCGCATAACTGCGGTCGGGTGCTTGCCGATGTTGGTTTCACCAACTATCCGCAACCTCAAGGTCACAAAGATGTTGGTTGACGGCGGGGCCGGCTTGAATCTGATCTCTTCCGCGGTACTCAAGAAGCTCCAGATCCCCGACAGCGAGCTCGAAGAGACTGGCACATTCCAAGGAATCAACCCGGGAAGGAGCAAGCCGAAAGGGAAGATCACGTTGCCAGTGACATTTGGCAGCGAGTTGAACTTCAGAACAGAGAAAGTCACTTTTGACGTTGTTGTTTTCCCATTGCCCTACAATGGGATACTCGGTCGTCCAGCGCTCGCCAAGTTCATGGCAGCCTCTCACTATGCCTACAACGTGCTCAAGATGCCCGGTCCGATAAGTGTCATTTTTGTCCCTGGCGACAAGAAGTATGCCCTTATCTGTACCGACAAGATCTACCGGGAAGCAGCAGCCGCAGCAGAACGCAAGCCACTTGCCGCTGAAGCTCCCGGGGAGAAGAAGAAGACCAAGTCCGGCAAGAGCTCTGGCGCTCACTCCGGCAAGCGCACCTCTTGGGAGTGCTGCGCTACCGTCGAGGACGCACCATCGAGCTCCACCGGCAAGTGTAGGAAGGCAAAGACAGCTTCACTAGAGACCAAGAAAGTGTCCGCCAAGGAGGACGGCGCTGGTGGTACCTTCACCATCAGTGCCACGCTTGACCCTAAATAGGAAAGCGCGCTCGTTGCTTTCCTCCGGGCGAATGTCGACGTGTTTGCATGGCAACCGTCTGACATCCCCGGTGTTCCCAGGAAAGTAATTGAGCACCACCTCGCCGTCTGTCCTCACGCGCGGCCCGTCAAGCAGAGAGCCAGGAAACAAGCAGTGGAGCGACAAGAATTCATTGCAGAAGAGATCAAGAAGTTGGAAGCAGCAGGCCTTGTCAGAGGAGTGCTCCATCCTACGTGGCTGGCCAATCCTGTAGTCGTGCGCAAGGCGAACGAAAAATGGAGGCTTTGTATTGACTTCACTGATGTTAATAAAGCTTGTCCCAAAGTCCCATTTCCCTTGCCGCGCATTGACCAGATTGTTGACTCCACGGCCGGATGTGATCTGCTGTCATTTCTTGATGCATATTCAGGATATCATCAAATCTTCATGGCAGAAGAGGATGAGGAGAAGACCACATTCATCACCCCGTGTGGCACGTACTGTTTCGTACGGATGCCATTCGGTTTGAAAAATGCAGGTTCAACATTTGCAAGAGTAGTCAGTCATGCTTTTGAGCCACAGTTGCACAGAAATGTAGAAGCTTACATGGATGACATAGTGGTCAAGAGCAAGGACAAAGCAACTCTGATCCAAGATTTGGACGAGACCTTTGCAAATCTACGCAAGATTAATCTCAAGTTGAACCTCGAGAAGTGTGTGTTTGGAGTCCCCTCCGGCAAGCTTCTCGGGTTCTTCGTATCTCAGCGGGGGATTGAAGCCAATCCCGACAAGATCAAGGCCATTGAGCAGATCGAAGCACCGAAGCGCGTCAAGGATGTACGAAGGCTTGCCGGCTGCGTAGCTGCTCTCAGCAGGTTCTTCTCTAAGTCTGCTGAGCGCGCCCTGCCATTTTTCAAAATATTGAAAAGAACAGGTCCAATGAAATGGACTCCGGAAGCGGAGGCTGCGCTGCAGGACTTGAAGAGATACCTGTCCTCCACTTCAATACTTGTCGCACCTAAACCACAAGAGAAGTTGTTGCTGTATCTAGCGGCAACCAATCAAGTGGTTAGTGCTGCGTTAGTAGCAGAAAGGGAGGCGGATGATGAGCTAGCGGCCACGGCAAGCACGTCCAGCGACAAGCAAGGGGCTTCCCCGACAAGCTCCGGTCCCGACAAGGATGGATCTGTGCAGCCACAAGAAGAGAAGCAGAAGAAGATGGTGTAGCGCCCAGTTTATTTTGTCAGTTCCCTTCTGCAGGGGGCTAGGTCAAGGTACTCTGGTGTGCAGAAATTGCTTTTCGGCCTTCTCATGGCCTCGAGGAAGCTGCGCCATTACTTTCAAGCACATGAAATCACAGTTGTCACTCGTTTTCCGTTGAAGAGGATATTGCAGAATCCAGAAGCAAAAGGCAGGATTGTCGAGTGGGCACTGGAACTGTCAAGCTTTGGCCTCAAGTTTGAGAGTACTTCAACTATCCAGAGCCGAGCATTGGTAGAATTCATAGCGGAATGGACGCCAACACCTGATGAAGAAATTCCGGAAACGAGCATCCCCGTTAAGGAGGCAGACAAAGAATGGATCATGTACTTTGAAGGTGCTTTCTCGCTGCAAGGCGCCGGTGCGGGCGTGTTACTTGTCGCGCCCACCGGAGAGCACCTCAAGTACGTGGTACAGATGCACTTTCCCAAGGAGCAAGCAACAAACAATACTGCAGAGTATGAAGGTTTGCTTGCCGGACTCCTGATCGCTGCAGACCTTGGGATCAAGAAACTCATTGTCAGGGGTGACTCGCAGCTTGTCGTCCGCCAAGTGAACAAAGATTATCAGAGTCCGTTGATGGAAGCTTACATTGATGAAGTGAGAAAGTTGGAAGAGCACTTTGACGGCCTATAGATGGAACATGTTCCGAGAGCTCAGAACGACATTGCAGATGGCTTGTCAAAGTGCGCCGCACTTAAGTTACCTGTGGAACCAGGGATCTTTGTGCTCAAGCTGACTCAACCATCTGTAACACCATCAACTGGACAAAGCAATAAATGGAAGTTGATTTCCGGTGACTACTTTCCGGCAGAGCTCCCCGAAGCCGCCGCCAAGAAAGTCCCCAAGATCAACACCAAGAGTGCTGAGGGGCAGTCTGCTCCGACAAGCCCTAGGGTTTGTTCCGTAGAAGCAGACGCTCCCGACAAGTCTTGCTCCGACAAACTTGCTGGGGAACATCAAGCTCCGGCTGAGCCGCAGGTTCTTGCCGTAGAAGCAGATGTTCCCACAGCAGCATACGTTCCTTTAGTCCTTGTTGTCGAGCCGCAAGCTCCAGCATGGGCACAACAGATTGTCCATTTCCTTCAGATAGGAGAGCTTCCCGAAGAGCAAGAAGAAGCGGAGAGAGTAGCCCGGCAATCAAGTATGTACCAGTTTGTCGACGACATGCTGTACAGAAGAAGATTCAACGGAGTCAAATTGAAGTGCATTCCCCGGGAAGATGGACAGGAGCTGTTGGCGGAGATACATGGAGGCATATGTGGACACCACATCGGCGCGAGAGCACTTGCCGGCAAGGCATTCCGGCAAGGTTTCTTTTGGCCAACATCCCTCCAAGATGCAACTGCACAAGTAACCAAGTGTGAAGCGTGCCAGTTCCATTCCAAGCAGATACACCAGCCAGCTCAAGCTCTCCAAACGATCCCTTTATCCTGGCCATTTTCGGTCTGGGGGCTCGACATCCTCGGCCCCTTCCCCTGGGCTGTCGGGGGCTTTGAGTACTTGTACGTTGCAATCGACAAGTTCACAAAGTGGCCGGAAGTGGAAGCAGTGAGGAAGGTGACAGCACAGTCAGCAGTCAAGTTCTTCAGGTCAATTGTTTGCCGTTTCGGAGTCCCTAACAGGATCATCTCCTACAACGGCACGCAATTCACGAGCCGCACCTTCATGCAGTACATCCAAGACCTTGGCGCCAAGATCTGCTTCGCTTCTGTTGCCCATCCGAGAAGCAATGGTCAAGCGGAGAGGGCAAACGCTGAAGTGCTGCGCGTGCTCAAGACCAAGACTTTCGACAGGCTGCACAACTGCGGAAAGAACTGGATTGAGGAGCTGCCGGTGGTTCTTTGGTCGATCAGGACGACGCCAAATCGAGCCACTGGCCAGACGCCTTTCGCTCTAGTTTATTGAGCAGAGGCGGTTCTCCCCACGGAACTCGTATACGGCTCGCCTCGAGTGCTCTCTTATGATGAGCTTGAGCAAGAGCAGCTGCGACAAGATGACGCGCTGCTCCTTGAGGAAGATCGTCTTCAGGCTACTGTACGAGCTGCTCGCTACCAGCAAGCTTTGTGCCGCTACCATAGCCGCAAAGTTAATGCCAGAAGTCTCGAGGAAGGCGACCTTGTTCTTCGGCACGTTCAATCCGCCAAGAATTCCAACAAGTTGACGTTGAAGTGGGAAGGCCCTTATCGGGTGAAGCGAGTCACTAGGCCTGGCGCTGTCCGCCTAGAGACCGAAGATGGCTCTCCGGTGAGCAACTCCTGGAACATTGAGCATCTTCGTAAGTTTTACCCATAAGGCGCGGTTGCCGGAACCCGTTCCGGCAACCACCTTTTGTACAAGCCTTGCCGCTGTTGCATGTAACCCTTTGTACAAAGCCGGGCGCAGATCCCGTGCATAAATAAAGATCATGTGCTCCCCACATCTTGTCAAATTTCATGCTTTTTTGTTTTTTTGCATGTATTATCTGACACGTTGTGCAGCACCTGCCCCCGGTAAGCAATAACGAGCCTTAAGTCTCCATATCTTTATTTTCTCTTCTTTCTTTTTCTCGAAGAAATGAAAAGTTCCCTCGCGCACAAGTTCACCAGGGGGGCAAGGAGAAGATAATGGTGTGGACCAGGCGTCGTTCAAGAAAAGTATCGCCTTACCGGGACACAAGCAACAGAAAAGCTAAGTCGCCAAAGTTTGAGCGCAGTCAGTTTTAAAAATTTTAAGTTATCCTCCTTGAACGGCCATGCTTTTGTATGGAAAACCAGTGCGCGGAGGAACCAACTTGTAGCTAGTTGCGCCCTTACTTTGTTTCGAGTCCGCTCAACAACTTAAGTGTGCTGCGACTAGTTGCGACAAGGTTTCTTGCCGGAAGCGACACCGCCAGCAGGCTGCTGATGTTCCGCACTCAGCGCTCGCGGCAAGGGTGCCTGCGCCGGCAAGTTCCCTGAAAGCGTAGGGTAAAAACATACAAAGGAAGGAATCAAGTAAAGGAAATAACATAGCAAATACTGCCCAAGATAAAGTTATATTACAAAGATAACTTGCCGCGCTCTAATAGATTGTTCCCGTAACATGTCTAGCAGCGGCAAGGAAAAGAAGAAACAGGCGCGCCATAGATGTCGTGGGAGACGAACACCTATGGGGCAGGGCCCCTTTTCGGTCCGGCAGGGAGCGGAGGGCGCACGAAGAGCGGATCGAGGGGAGGCGCGCGAGGGATTTTTACCCAGCTTCGGAGCTCTCCGGAGAGATAAAACTCCTACTGCTGCTTTGTGGTTGTATTATGTTCTTGCTCTAGAGCGTGAGCGTTCTGTAGTTTCGAATGAGTCGAACCCCCCCCCTACGTTGCGCATGGGCCTCGTTTTATAGGCTAAAGGGGTCACCGACAGGTGGCAATGCATGCAGGGGTAAAAGTGTAAAAATTGCGGTTGGTACAACGAGCATGAAGGGGGCCGTTCCCCCACCTTCGCCACTTGCGGTTCCATCCTCAGAAATCTCCGCCGCTCCCCTCCGCTTCCAAAGCCGAAAGAGAGCAGCACTCCGCCCCCCGTCGCCACCGTCGCCACCAGCGCCGTCGACCTCCTCCACCACCTCCGCCATGGCTCCGAAGGCCGGAAAGGGGAAAGCCGTGAAGTCGACCGAGGCGCAGCAGCTTGTGGCGCTGCGGAAGGAGCGGGCAACTTTCCCCCCTGAGCTCTCCGCGAAGGAGCTGAGGGAGTGGTTCTATCTCTTCTGGTCGACGGAGACGCGAGCGCATCCGCGCACGGAGGTACTTTCCGCCGCCGCTTCCACTTCGAAACAGGATCCAAGAGGATACCCCTTCTTCGCACTATTCTTCCATTGCGGGCTCTGCCCGCCCTTCTCTGAATTCTTTTGTGATGTCATGAACACCTACGGGTTCCATCTCCTTGATTTCACCCCCAATGCTGTCCTGACCATGGCGTTTTCGCACATCTCTGCGAAAACTTTGTCGGAATCCACCCGAACGTAGGCCTCTTCCGTCACTACTTCATGCCCTGGGTCGAGAGAGGAGAGCCCTTAGCTGGCGGGGTCGCCTGGATCTCGAGAGCCGGCAAGAAGGAGGTCTACTTGGAGGGGGAGCTTCGCAGCAAATGGGATGAGTGGAGGGCTGAATGGTGTTGGATCGTTGATGAGAACCCGCAGCTATACACTGCCCTGCGCCAAACCCCAGTGGTGCGCGGCAATGATTGGAGTGCCTTGGCGCCGGACGACGCTAGGCTGAAGATCGCCACCACCCGGATCTTGCGACTCAGGCTTGCCGGGCTCACCGTAGGTGCTGTTGGCGCGGACTTTCTTCGCCGCCGCATTGCCCCTCTGCAGGAGAAGGGGAGGTCCACCTGGCTGTTCGGGGGCCCGGCGGACATCATGAGGCTGCGCCCGGGCCTCAACTTCAATTTCACTGTCTTGGAGTTGGATGGGATGCTCAGGGAGCTGTTCAAGCACGACCCCGATCATGAACACCTACGGGTTCCATCTCCTTGATTTCACCCCCAATGCTGTCCTGACCATGGCGGTTTTTGCACATCTCTGCGAAAACTTTGTCGGAATCCACCCGAACGTAGCCCTCTTCCGTCACTACTTCATGCCCCGGGTCGAGAGAGGAGAGCCCCTACCTGGCGCGCCAAAGATGTCATGGGAGACGAACACCTATGGGGCAGGGCCCCTTTTCGGTCCGGCAGGGAGCGGAGGGCGCACGAAGAGCGGATCGAGGCGAGGCGTGCGAGGGATTTTTACCCAGCTTCGGAGCTCTCCGGAGAGATAAAACTCCTACTGCTGCTTTGTGGTTGTATTATGTTCTTGCTCTAGAGCGTGAGCGTTCTGTAGTTTCGAATGAGTCGAACCCCCGCTACGTTGCGCATGGGCCTCGTTTTATAGGCTAAAGGGGTCACCGACAGGTGGCAACGCATGTAGGGGTAAAAGTGTAAAAATTGCGGTTGGTACAACTGCTTCTACAGTGCACCCTACCTAACTCTGACGGCAGGGGACAACAGCATTTAATGCCCGTCCGGTCGCCCAAACAGTGCAGAAAAGCGACCGTTAGGGGCGCCACCGTTCGCCAAGATGGCCATCTCGTCATCTTTGCTCGCCACCTCGCACCGCTTGGCTGCACAGCCGCCCGCCACGTGCACCTGGAACGATCCTGTGGTGACATGTCGACGGATGTGCTGGAGCGTGGGTACAGAGTGGTGGCTTCGCCACGGCAAGCGCCTTGCCGCAGTCGTTGTCTTGTCGCCCCCGGAAGCTTGTCCCTCGCCGGGTCTTGCCGGGACGCGCGGTGCATCGCGGCAAGCTCCTTGAAAAAGCCTTTGCTGGCCTTCCCGGCAAGCTCCTCTTGCCGTGGCCTTGTCCTTCCCGGCAAGCCTCTCTTGCCGGGGCCTTGTCTTCTCAGTTAAAACACTTTGTTCTTGAATGGCACCAATAGGAACTATGGAGGATCTTGGCGGTCACCCGGCAAGCCTTGCCGCGGGGTGCTGCGACTACCCGTGCACAAGTTCGGGATACTAAGGTACCCCTACTTTAGTACACCGACACCACTAGAGGTTAGACAACATACATCTTATCGAAATATCGAACGAATACCAAATTCACATGACTACTAATAGCAAGACTTCTCCCTTGTCCTCAGGAACAAACGTAACTACTCACAAAGCATATTCATGTTCATAATTAGAGGGGTAATATTGTGGATAAAGGATCTGAACATATGATCTTCCACCAAATAAACCAACTAGCATCAACTACAAGGAGTAATCAACACTACTAGCAACCTACTAGCACCAATCCCGGACATGGAGACAAGAACTGGATACAAGAGATGAACTAGGGTTTGGAGATGAGATGATGCTGATGAAGATTTGATGGAGATTGCCCTCTCCCAATGAGAGGAGCGTTGGTGATGATGATGGTGATGATTTCCCCCTCCCGGAGGGAAGTGTCCCCGGCAGAACAGCTCTGCTGGAGCCCCAGATTGGTTCCACCAAGGTTCCGCCTCGTGGCAGCGGAGTCTCGTCCCGAAAGGTTGCTTCTGATTTTTTTCTCATCGAAAGACTTCATATAGGAGAAGATGGGCGTCGGAGAGCCACCAGGGGGCCCATGAGGTAGGGGGGCGCGCTCAGGGGGGAGGGGCGCGCCCCCACCCTCGTGAGCAGGGTGTGGGCCCCCTGGCCATCATCTTTGGCGATGATTTTTCTTTATTTCTTTTAAGATATTCCGTGGAGTTTCAGGAGGTTTGGAGTTGCGCAGAGTAGGTCTCCAATATTTGCTCCCTTTCCAGCCAGAATTCCAGCTGCCGGCATTCCCCCTCTTCATGGTAAACCTTGTAAAATAAGAGAGAATAACTGGGGGAGTCCTGGACTAGGGGGTGTCCGAACAGCCGGACTATTGTCGTTCGCCGGACTCCAAGACTACGAAGATACAAGATTGAAGACTCCGTCCCGTGTCCGGATGGGACTTTCCTTGGCGTGGAAGGCAAGCTTGGCGATACGGATATGTAGATCTCCTACCATTGTAACCGACTCTGTGTAACCCTAGCCTTCTCCGGTGTCTATATAAACCAGAGGGCTTTAGTCCATAGGACACAACATACATTACAAAAATCATACCATAGGCTAGCTTTAGGGTTTAGCCTCCTTGATATCGTGGTAGATCCACTCTTGTACTACCCATATCATCAATATTAATCAAGCAGGACATAGGGTTTTACCTCCATCGAGAGGGCCCAAACCTGGGTAAAACATCGTGTCCCTTGCCTCCTGTTACCATCCGCCTAGACGCACAGCTCGGGACCCCCTACGCGAGATCCGCCGGTTTTGACACCGACATTGGTGCTTTCATTGAGAGTTCCTCTGTGTCGTCACTGATAGGCTCGATGGCATCTTCAACCAATGACGCTGTCCAGGGTGAGACTTTTCTCCCCGGACAGATCTTCATATTCGGCGGCTTCGCACTGCGGGCTAATTCACTTGGCCATCTGGAGCAGATCTAAAGCTACGCCCCTGGCCGTCAGGTCAGATTCGGAAGCCTAAACTTCACGGCCGACGTCTGCGGAGACTTGATCTTCGACGGACTCGAGCCACAGCCAAGCGCGCCACACTGTTACAATGGGCACGATCTAGCTCGGCCGCCGAACAGTGCCTTGGGGGCCGCACAAGAGTCCGCTCCGGCCCTTGGACCGGAGCCGATCGCCCAGATCGAGGACCGGTGGTTGGACACCGCCTCGGGGGCTCCAACTCCCACGGCGATGGAGCCGAACACTACCCTTGTCCCTCGCGAATCTCGTGACTCCGAGGTACCGGACTCCTTGCCGGACTCCGGACCTCCCGCGCCCCTGCCGATCGAATCTGATTGGGTGCCGGTTATGGAATTCACCACCGCGGACACCTTCCAACGCTCGCCCTTTGGCGACATCCTAAATTCGCTAAAGCATCTCTCGCTATCCGGAGAGTCCTGGGCGGATTATGGCCAGGATGGTTGGGATACGGACGACGAAGAAATTCAGAGCCCACCTGCCACCCACTTTGTAGCCACTGTCGACGATCTTACCGACATGCTAAACTATGACTCCGAAGACATCGACGGTACGGATGACGATGTCGGAGATGAACAGAAAACAGTGCCTACAAGGCAAGCGAAGACCACCTCGTCATACGACGTATACATGGTGGACACCCCAAAAGGAAGCGATAACGAGGACCAACGGGGCGCGGCAGAAGATAACCCCGCCGACAAACAACCAAAACAGCGACGCAGACGCCGCACTAAGTCCCGCCTCGACAACAACGGCGCTCCTAACGACCCAGCAATACAGAAGGGCAAACTAGCGGACGACGAACACGCAGGCAAGCAACCGATCAATCCAGGCCCGGCGAAAACGACAGTCCAGGCGACCTCACGCCGGACACACCGCAGGAGAATAAAAACCTTCGGAAAAGACTCATTGCCACCGCAAGAAGCTTGAATAAGGAAAAACGGAAGCTCAAAACAGCGGAAGACACACTCAGAATGAGGTGGAGCAAAGTGCTCAAAACTGCAGACAAATACGGCAATGGCCATCAATCAAAGAGCTACCCAAAGCGCAAGCTACTACTAGAATTTGATGAGGAGGCCATAGAGCCCCCATAGTCAAAAAACAAAGAGGCCGCCTGGTTGGATAGACGGCCAGATGATAGGCCAAAATCTGAAAGCGGCGCCGCACATAAGCCGACTAACGACCCTGGAAAGACAGATGGCCCAGCCAGGTCCATTTACGGGCCAAAGAAGAGGGCCCCAGGAAACAATGCGACACGACAAGTGTCCGAAGACAGCGATACACCCAAATACAGGGGCGCCGCACACCCACTATGTTTCACCAATGAGGTGCTGGATCACGAATTCCCAGCAGGATTTAAACCCATAAACATAGAGGCCTACGACGGAACAACAGACCCTTTAGTCTGGATAGAAGATTATATACTACACATACACATGGCTAGAGGAGACGATCTCCATGCCATAAAATACCTACCCCTCAAGCTCAAAGGGCCAGCCCGTCATTGGCTTAAAAGCCTCCCAGAAAACACTGTTGGAAGTTGGGAAGAGCTCGAGGACGCGTTTAGAGCAAATTTTCAAGGGACTTATGTCCGCCCTCCGGATGCAGATGATCTAAGTCATATAACTCAACAGCCCGGAGAGTCAGCGCGCAAATTCTAGAATAGGTTCCTCACCAAAAAGAACCAAATAGTCGACTGTCCGGACGCTGAAGCCTTAGCAGCTTTCAAACACAATGTCCGAGACGAATGGCTCGCCAGACACCTCGGCCAAGAGAAGCCGAGGACAATGTCCGCGCTAACAAGCCTCATGACCCGCTTCTGTGCGGGAGAGGACAGATGGCTAGCAAGATGCAGCACCAGCGACCCAAGTACATCCGAGATCAGAGATGGAAACGGAAAATCACGGCGCAGAAAAGAGCAGCGCTAGAATAAAGAGAAAAGCCCAAAGAGCATGGCAGTCAACGCCGGATTCAAAAGCTCGCGGCCAAACAACAAAACACCGCCTCTTAAGGATGACAGTGATGAGCTATCCAACTTAAACAAGATTTTGGGTCGGATATGTCAAATCCACAGTACCCCCGGAAGGCCTGCAAACCACACCCATCGAGATTGTTGGGTTTTCAAACAGTCCGGCCGACTAAACGCCGAACACAAGGGGCTCGACGTGTCAAGCGAAGATGACAAACCCCACCAGCAGAGCACCGGAAAACAAAAGAATTTCCCACAAGAGGTCAAAACAGTAAATTCACTTCATGTGATAATACGGAAAAACAGTGCGGCACCCGTTAAAATGGGTCTCGCACGGTCCAACCCAGCGGAACATAGAAATTGGACATCAAAACCAATCACTTTCGACCACCTGGATTATTCCAGAAGGATTCGAAATACAGGATGGACTGCCCTGATATTGGATCCTATAATCGACGGACTACAATTTACTCAAGTCCTGACGGACGGAGGCAGCGACTTAAACCTGCTGTATCCAAACACAGTCCGCAAGTTGGGGATAGACCCTACTAAAATTAGACACAGCCGCACTTCCTTCAAAGGAGTGACGCCAGGCCCTCACGCCAAGTGCACATGCTCCCTATTACTAGAAGTTGTGTTCGGATCACCGATCAACTTTCGACGCAAAAAACTAATCTTTCATATCGTCCCATTTAAAAGTGGATATCAAGCACTCTTGGGACGGGAGGCTTTTGTCCGTTTCAATGCCATACCACATTACGCGTCCCTTACACTCAAGATGCCCGGTCCACGTGGCATCATTTCAGTGCGAGGGTCACTTAAAGACCCCGGACACGGTTAGACGAGTCCGGCATAAGTAAGCTAGGGGCTCCCTAGCCGCACATCCCCTTACAAGGGGCTATGCGCACAAACAACAGTGAGTTCATACAGACCCCGCTTTACTTATTTATATTTCTTCTTTCACATATACTTTTTTCGCACGAGTTCTTTTCAAACTAAAGTTCCTCTCTTTTTACAGATGAACAGCGTGCACACCCGCCCAGGATAACGGCACAACGGACACACAGGCGCAGATGTGCAGTAGGGACCCGTCGCGAGGATTCTTTTCAGATTAAGACCCTGCGTAAACTTTTTTTACTGTCTCTTGTTGTTATTTTCCCTTGGTTTCTTCTTATAACCAAAGCGGAGCCTGACGTTTTGGCATCGGCCGCGTCAGAGGACCATGCCCGTACCTGGACACTAGGGGCTTAGGGTATTGTTCTGCCCATTATTATAAAGACCGAACACCTTAGGGAGTGTTCGGCGTCTCGAGTTGGGCATTATATGCATCAGCTCCGAATCATGTCTTTGGTCAAATGTTGGGTTTGCCCGGCTCCTGTGTTTTGCTGCCTTACGTTCCCTATCATCGGCTAACGCGGCACCAGGAGAACTACTGCGATTGTGCCCCAGTTCGGCTGGGTGAGCACCTCAATAGAGAAAGCCAAAAACTGACTGTCATGATATAGCGAGAGACTGGTCAACCACTCGATCGACTACCGGAATGTTTAGAACTCCCCGCTTTGACGAAGGACCGTTTCCCGGTCAGGCACACACGCGCCCCGAATTCGGAGAAGCGTGGTGCCCCAAGGGGCTATATCGTAGCCCCACCCTTGAACTCCAATGGCTAAGTGAAAGTGATAAAGCATCATAGTCCGGATTGCCTCGTTTGCTATGCTACCACCTCCTTAAACAGGACCGAGACGCCGGATTAAGTGTGAAAACGCGCTATTTTTTGCGAACACCCCCGCACCTTGTGCGTGGGGGCTGAAGCCGAAGACTGCAATCTTTCAGGTTATACAAACGTATACATAAACGGCCGCATAGGAGATATTTTAATACTTGGAACGCACAAGTATAAAAAGCAGTTGCAGCATAATCATTGTTTTACAAGCTAAAACGTTCATTTGAACGTGACATTTTTCGAGACTGCGACTCTATTACACGAGCGCCATGCATAACTTCCCCAAAATAGTGCTCGGCGGGTAACCGGCTTTCGTCCGAACCCTGGGCGGCAATTGCGGTGGCATCCATCTCTATCCAATGTGTCTTCACACAGGCAAGGGCCATCCGCGCGCCTTCGATGCAGGCCGACCGCTTCATCTCCTTGATATGCGGCACTGCTCCAAGAAATTGTTGCAATAAGTCGAAATAGCTCGTCGCCTTAGGCCTCTCTGGCCAGACATGAGCCACGATATCAGTCATGGCAAGTCTGGACAATCTATTTAGCTCAGCCCATTCGGCCAACCGATCGGTCAACGGAAGTGAACGATCCGGACTATGGAATTGAGTCCAAAATAGCTCTTCCGTCTTGTGATCCTTCTGGCTCCGGAAGTGCTCAACGGCATCAGCCGCACTTGCCGCTAAGTCCATATATGGATCCTCCGGACCCCACAGCTGGCCAAGTTGAGCACACTTTTGATCCGTAAACCGGCGACGCAGCAGAAAAGGCTTGCCAGCCACAATATCTCCGGCCTGGCGCAGCTCCTCCTTCATAGCCCGCATTGCAGAACGGGCATCCTTTGCCTCGGCGGTGGCCTTCCCCAGCTCTTCCCGCTCCAATAAGCGCTCCTTTTCAAGAGCCTCATTGCGGTCGGCAGCATCTTTTAATTTCACGGCCAATTCGTCCATCTTTTCCCTGCTTAGGCAGTGTGCAGCCTTTTCGGCTTTCAACTCCTTCGGGCTTGCTCCTTAGCTTGAGCAAGTTCGGCCCGAAGGCTCTCCACAGCAGCAGCACCGTCTGTAACACAGCATATACATTATTAGAGGTGGGCTTTGACCCCCTTAAATAAGCGACTGTGGAGAATTCATTTACCTTGCGACTCATCAAGTCGCCGGTTGGCAAGCGCGATGTCCGCATCCGCCACGTCAAGTTGCCGCATTAACTCGGCAACTCCACTAGTCCGGCTATCCCTCGGACTATCCGCCACCTGCATAGGAACGACGACATTCATTACTTGGGATTTTGATCCTCGGCACGCTGTCACTTTCGACAACCTGCCGAGTCTCAGGGGCTACTATCTATACAGGGCGCACTTTTATGTGCAAAACTGTCAAAAAGGTGTGTCATTCTTGCGTACCTCAAATCCCGCCAGCAAACTCCTGGCGGCATTATGCAATCCGCTCTCGGCGGACGAAATCCTTCCAATCACCATACGCATCAAAGCACGGTGATCTTCTGAGATGGACGCCCTCTCAAGCAGATTCTTCAGCTCTCCCGGCCGGATACTAGTGGGCGCCGAACTCTCCGGCCCCTACGGACTCGGGGACACCCTCCGTGACGATACTTCAGGCTCGTCTGCCCTGTCTGGCGACGCAGTAGTCGGAGGCGTTTCGCTCTCCATCATCTCCGGACGAAGATCCCCCGAAGAAGAACTCATCTGAGAAGTCCGCAAATCTGAACTGCAAAGTAAAATTTCGGTTATCCACAGAAGCACAAATGGAGGTATTTTCTTATTAATGAACTCCCCTTTTCCTACTCACGGCTCGCTAGAGGGCTGATCCTTTAGAGACGATTGTACGTCTGGGTTCTCCCCGGACGCCGGACCCCCTGGTGAAGATCTCTTCCCCTGTTTAAGGGCTTTGGCCTCCGGATCTTCGTAGGCGGTCCTCTTCTCCCCCTGGAAGGAGGGGTTTTTGATCCCCCCCCTCTTCAGATGCCCCTTTGGGAGAAATGATAGCTCCTCTATTTTCCCCATCGCTCCCTTCTACGGGCGCGACCTCCAACATTCTGACCAGCACGGGCTCCAGTGCGGTCTCTGGGAGGGGAGCCGGACACCTTATCAGCTTCGATCGCGCTACCCACTCCTGATGAAGTGTAATGGGTCAGGAGGCGAACTCTAGAAAAGCAGATAAACAGAACGTCTGGACTCTGAGCTATTTACCTGAGTATCCGGGCGATTGCAGCTTAGGCCTGCGTCCTCGGTCAATTCCGGACAAGCTACCTGCGGTCCGAAGAACAACTTGTACATCTCCACGGGTGTCGCACCCATGAAGTGTTGGAGAATTCGAGGTCCCTCCGGATTGAACTCCCATAAACGGAGAGGACGGCGTTTGCAGGGCAGAAGACGCCTGATTAGCATAACCTGCATCACCACGACCAGATTGATCTCCCTCGCCTGGAGGTCTCGAATCCAGCCCTGCAATGAGGGCACGTCTTCGGACGGCCCCCAATTGAGCCCTTGGTTGACCCACGACATCAGTCGACGTGGGGGTCCCGGGCGGAATGAAGGTGGCGGCTTTTGCTTGCTGCCCTTCGGAGCGGTGATATAAAACCACTCCTGCTGCCACAAGCCGAGCTCCTCTTGGAAGGAGCCCTCGGGCCACGGGGCATCGGCCCTTTTGCTTATGGCCGCCCCGCCGCAATCCGCTTGACGCCCCCCGATCATCTTCGGCTCCACATTAAAGGTCTTCAGCCACAGGCCGAAGTGGGGAGTGACACGGAGGAAGGCTTCGCAGACGATAATGAATGCGGAGATATGGAGGATGGACTCCGGAGCCAAGTCGTGAAAATCCAGCCCGTAGTAGAACATGAGCCCTCTCACGAAGGGGTCCGTCGGGAAGCCTAAACCCCGATGGAGGTGGGATACGAAGACAACGTACTCACCGGGCTCGGGAGCGGGCACGGCCTGCCCTTGGGCAGGCAACCTGTGCGAAATCTCGTAGGATAGGTACTTGGCCTCACGCAGCTTTAACACGTCCTCCTCCGTGACGGAGGAGGGCATCCACCGACCCTGGAGGTCGGAGCCGGACATGGTTGAAAATCTGAAGTGCTCGAATCTAGGGCTCTGGGTGTTGGAACTGGGAGCAAGGAGGAGATTCGATGCGAGATTGAAGAAAAGAAGCGAGCCTTGGTCCTCTTATAAAGGGGAAAAATACCAAGAGCCGTCTCCGTGACCGTTCGGGATTCACCTTCGATAGAGGAGGCGTGGCGACGGGCACGGTTGGGTTACCCACGCTTGTATTGATGAGAATCCCGGAATAAGGGGAGCACGATCTCTGCTTCGACAAGACGTGCCAAGGAAACCGCTTCGCTAAACGTGCTGAGGTGGTATAATAAAAAACGATTCAAGTAAAAGCCTGGTAGCGGTGTGATGTCATGCCGCAAAATACGTCAGCAGATTG
Source organism: Triticum timopheevii (assembly GCA_963921465.1). Lineage (NCBI taxonomy): Eukaryota > Viridiplantae > Streptophyta > Magnoliopsida > Poales > Poaceae > Triticum > Triticum timopheevii. Next base: position 9,777,195 of record OY997272.1, read on the forward strand.
GATTTATGTGCATTATTCTCTCTACGGTGGAATGTGGAATTTATTTTGCAGAGCCGGACACTATCCTGGTGTTCATGATCTTCTCTGGATTATTCAAGGGAGGAACCCGCCTTGCAATGCCGAACATTATGCGCGCCGGACTTATCGTCATTGAAGCCTGGTTCAGGGGCTACTGAGGGAGTCCTGGACTAGGGGGTGTCCGGATAGCCGGACTATTGTCGTCCGCCGGACTCCAAGACTACGAAGATACAAGATTGAAGACTCCGTCCCGTGTCTGGATGGGACTTTCCTTGGCGTGGAAGGCAAGCTTGGCGATACGGATATGTAGATCTCCTACCATTGTAACCGACTCTGTGTAACCCTAGCCTTCTCCGGTGTCTATATAAACCGGAGGGCTTTAGTCCGTAGGACACAACATACATTACAACAATCATACCATAGGCTAGCTTTAGGGTTTAGCCTCCTTGATCTCGTGGTAGATCCTCTCTTGTACTACCCATATCATCAATATTAATCAAGCATGACGTAGGGTTTTACCTCCATCGAGAGGGCCCGAACCTGGGTAAAACATCGTGTCCCTTGCCTCCTGTTACCATCCGCCTAGACGCATAGTTCGGGACCCCCTACCCGAGATCCGCCGGTTTTGACACCGACAATAACCATAAGTATTGTGACATAACGTGAAATAACAGCCCATAATGCAATAAATATTGATATAAAAGCATGATGCAAAATGGACGTATCAGAAATCCTTCTTGCTACGTCTCGAGCTTGCGTAGGTTTTCCCCGAAGAGGAGGGGGTGATGCAGCATAGTAGCGTAAGTATTTCCCTCAGTTTTTGAGAACCAAGGTATCAATCCAGTAGGAGGTCACGTGCAAGTCCCTCATACCTGCACAACACGATAGCAACTCGCAACCAACGCTTAGGGGTTGTCAATCCCTTCACGGTCGCTTACGAGAGTGAGATCTGATAGAGATAATATTTTTGGTATTTTTTATATAAAGATCCAAAGTAAAAAGTAAAGGCAAATTAAAAACAAAGCAAGTAAATAAAGTGATATAGATTGATATGATGAGAATAGACCCGGGGGCCATAGGTTTCACTAGTGGCTTCTCTCAAGACCATAGATATTCTACGGTGGGTGAATAAATTACTGTTGAGCAATTGACAGAATTGAGCATAGTTATGAGTATATCTAGGCAATCAACATGTATATAGGCATCACGTCCGTGACAAGTAGATCGAAACGATTATGCATCTACTACTATTACTCCATTCATCGACCGCTATCCAGCATGCATCTAGAGTATTAAGTTTAAAACAGAGTAACGCCTTAAGCACGATGACATGATGTAGAGGGATAAATTCATGCAATATGATAAAAACCCCATCTTGTTATCCTCGATGGCAACAATACAATACATGCCTTGCAACTCTTTCTGTGACTGAGTAAGGACACCGCAAGATTGAACCCAAAGCCATGCACTTCTCCCATTGCAAGAACTACCAATCTAGTTGGCCAAACCAAATGGATAATTCGAAGAGACTTGCAAAGATAACTCATCATACATAAAAGAATTCAGAGAAGAAACAAATATTTTCCATAGATAAGTTGGATCATAAACCCACAATTCATCGATCTCAACAAACACACTGCAAAAACAAGATTACATCGAATAGATCTCCACGAGAGAGGGGGAGAACATTGTATTGAGATCCAAAAAGAGAGAAGAAGCCATCTAGCTACTAGCTATGGACCCGAAGGTCTGAAGTAAACTACTCACACTTCATTGGAGGGGATAAGGCGTTGATGTAGAAGCCCTCCGTGGTGGATGCCCCCTCCGGCGGAGCTCCGGAACAGGCCCCAAGATGGGATCTCGTGGATACGGAAGGTTGCGGCGGTGGAATTAGGTTTTTGGCTCCTCTTCTGATCATACGGGGATACATAGGTATATATAGGAGGAAGGAGTACGTCGGTGGAGCTCCGAGGGGCCCACGAGGCAGGGGGCGCGCCCAGGGGGGAGGGCGCGCCCTCCAACCTCATCACCGTCTCGTGGCTTTCTTGATGGAGGGTCCAAGTCTCCTGGATCTTATCTGATGAAAAATCACGTTCCCGAAGGTTTCATTCCGTTTGGACTCCGTTTGATATTCCGTTTCTTCGAAATACTGAAATAGGCAAAAAACAGCAATTTTTGGCTCGGCCTCCGGTTAATAGGTTAGTGCCAAAAATAATATAAAAGTGGAAAATAAAGCCCAATATAGTCCAAAACAGTAGATAAAGTAGCATGGAGAAATCAAAATTTATAGATACGTTGGAGACGTATCAAGCATCCCCAAGCTTAATTCTTGCTCGTCCTCGAGTAGGTAAATGATAAAAAGGAATTTTTGATGCGGAGTGATACTTTGGCATAATTTCAATGTAAATCTTATTAATCATGGTATGAATATTCAGATCTGAAAGATTCAAGACAAAAGTCCATATTGACACAAAAATAATAATACTTCAAGCATACTAATCAAAGCAATGATGTCTTCTCAAAATAACATGGCAAAAGAAAGTTCATCCCTACAAAATCATATAGTTAGGCTATGCTTCATTTTCGTCACACAAAGATGTTCCCAACTTCTATACCCCCGATGACAAGCCAAGCAATTGTTTCATACTTAAATAATCTCAAACTTTTTCAACCTTCATGCAATACATGAGCGTGAGCCATGGATATAGCACTATGGGTGGAATAGAATATGATGATGGGGATTGTGTGGAGAAGACAAAAAAGGAGAAAGTCTCACATCAACTAGGCGTAACAATGGGCTATGGAGATGCCCATCAATAGATATCGATGTGAGCGAGTAGGGATTGCCATGCAACGGATGCACTAGAGCTATGAATGCTCAACAAAAGAAAACTAGTGGGTGTGCATCCAACTTTCTTGCTCACGAAGACCTAGGGCATTTGAGGAAGCCCATCGTAGGAATATACAAGCCAAGTTCTATAATGAAAAATTCCCACTAGTATAAACAAGACTACTTATGAGACTCACTATATGAAAAACATGGTGCTACTTTGAAGCACAATATATGAGACTCACTACATGAAGAATAAGGTGCTACTTTGAAGCACAAGTGTGGAAAAAGAGATAGTAGCATTGCCCCCCTTTTTTATTTTCTTTTTTTTTGGGCCTTTCTTTTTTTTGGCCTTTCATTTTTTTTGGGCCTTTCCTTTTTTTCGGCAATGCTCTAATAATGATGATCATCACACTTCTATTGATTACAACACAAGGATTACAACTCGAAACTTAGAACGAGATATGACTCTATATGAATCCCTCCGGCAGTGTACCGGGATGGTGCGATGAATCAAGAGTGACATGTATGAAAAATAATGCATGGTGGCTTTGCCACAAATACGATGTCAACTACATGATCATGCAATGGCAATATGACAAAAGTAGTGTATGTCACGAGGATGATGGTGGAAGTTGCATGGCAATATATCTCGATATGGCTATGGAAATGCCATGTTAGGTAGGTATGGTGGCTGTTTTGAGGAAGGTAATAGGAGGTTTATGTGTGATAGAGCATATCATATCACGGGGTTTGGATGCACCGGCGAAGTTTGCACCAACTCTCAAGGTGAGAAAGGGCAATGCACGGTACTGAAGAGGCTAGCAATGGCGGAGAGGTGAGAGTGTGTATAATCCATGGACTCAACATTAGTCAAAAGAACTCATATACTTATTGCAAAAATTTAGAAGTCATCAAAAATCAAGTACTACGCGCATGCTCCTAGGGGGATAGGTTGGTAGGAAAAGACCATCACTCGTCCCCGACCGCCACTCATAAGAATGCACAAGCCAGGTACACTTCATGTTTCAAATTTGTTACACAACTTTAACCATACGTGCATGCTACGGGATTTGCTAACTTCAACACAAGTATTTCTCAAATTCATAATCGCCCAACTAGCACGAATTTGATATTATCACCTCCATATCTCAAAACAATTATCAAGCATCAAACTTTTCTTAGTATTCAACGCACTCAAAAGAAATTTTCACATATCTTGAACACCAGGTATATTAACATTAAGCAAATTACCATGCTATTAAAGACTCTCAAAATAATCTAAGTGAAGAATGAGAGATCAAGTTATTTAAAACAAATCCTCCACCGTGCTCTAAATGATCTAATTGAATCACTAGAGCAAAAATTATCATGCTCAAAAAGATATAAGTGAAGCACTATGAGCAAAACTATCAAGCTCAAAAGATATAAGTGAAGAACATAGAGTATTCTAACAAATTCCAAATCATGTATGGCTCTCTGAAAAGGTGTGTACAGCAAGGATAATTGTGGTAGACTAACAAGCGAAGACACAAATAATACAAGACGCTCCAAGCAAAACACATATCATGTTGGTGAACAAAAATATAGCTCCAAGTAAATTACCGATGGAAGTGGACGAAAGAGGGGATGCCTTCTGGGGCATCCCCAAGCTTTGTCTTTTTGGTGTCCTTGGATTATCTTGGGGGTGCCATGGGCATCCCCAAGCTTAGGCTCTTGCCACTCCTTGTTCCACAATCCATCAAAAGAATTCACCCAAAACTTGAAAACTTCACAACACAAAACTCAACAGAAATCTCGTGAGCTCCGTTAGGGAAAGAAAACAAAAGACTACTTCAAGGTACTGTAATGAACTCATTATTTATTTATATTGGTGTTAAACCTACTGTATTCCAACTTCTATATGGTTTATAAACTAATTTACTAGCCATAGATTCATGAAAATAAGCAAACAACACACGAAAAACAGAATCTGTCTAAAACAGAACAGTCTATAGTAATCTGTAACTAACGCAAACTTATGGAACTCTAAAAATTCTACCAAAGTAGGAAGTCCTGGAAAATTTGTTTAGTGATCAGCAGCAAAAAGAATCAACGCAAAATCACGTTCCTGTGATTTATCATAACTAAATGCGTGCGTGCAAAGTTTCTGTTTTTCAGCAGAATCAAATCAACTATCCTCGTAGGTTATCCTATAGGTCTTACCTGGCACAAACACTAATTAAAACATAAAACCACATCAAAACAGAAGGTAGATGGATTATTTATTCCTAAACAGAACAAAAAACATAAAACACAAAATAAAATTAGGTTGCCTCCCAACAAGCGCTATCGTTTAACGCCCCTAGCTAGGCATAAAAGCAAGGATAGATCTAGGTATTGCCATCTTTGGTAGGCAATCCATAAGTGGCTCTCATGATAGATTCATATGGTAATTTTATCTTCTTTCTAGGGAAGTGTTCCATACCCCTTTTTAAGGGAAATTGGAATCTAATATTTCCTTCTTTCATATCAATAATTGCACCAACCGTTCTAAGGAACGTTCTACCAAGAATAATAGGACATGAAGGATTGCAATCTATATCTAGAACGATAAAATCTACGGGCACATAATTCCTATTTGCAACAATAAGAAAATCATTGATTCTTCCCATAGGTTTTTTAATAGTGGAGTCCGCAAGATGCAAGTTTAGAGAGCAATCATCAGAATCACAAAAATCTAGTAAATCACATAAAGTTTTGGGAATAGTAGAGACACTAGCACCCAAATCACATTAAAATTCTTTTGTGAATTCATAAACTCTTTAACACTACTCTCGAAATCAAAGGGCATCTTATTAAAATTTCCATAAGAGTTGTTGTAGGAATTTCCATAATTTTTAAAAGGATTGCTAGGAAAAGGCCTAGGATTAAAATTCCCTCTATAAGCGTTGTTACCAAAACTATTCCTACCAACAAAATTCACATCCATAGATTCATTATTATTTCCAAGCAAAGTAGATAAAGGCATATCATTAGGATCAAGAGGAGTATTTTTAGGAGCAAACATCTTCATAAGTTCATCCATCGTTTCACTCAAAACATTGATTTCTTCTATAGCATGCACTTTTTTACTAGAAGATCTTTCTGTGTGCCATTGAGAATAATTAGCCATAATATTATCAAGCAATTTTGTAGCATCTCCTAACATAATTTCCATAAACGTGCCTCCCGCGGCCGAATCTAAAAGATTTCTAGAATCAAAATTCAATCCAGCATAAAAATTTTGTATGATCATCCATAAATTCAAACCATGAGTAGGGCAATTGCGAAGCATTAATTTCATTATTTCCCAAGATTGGGCAACATGCTCATGATCAAGTTGTTTAAAATTCATGATATCGTTCCTAAGAGTGATAATCTTAGCGGGAGGAAAATACTTAGAGATAAAAGCATCTTTGCACTTGTTCCAAGAATCAATACTATTTTTAGACAAAGACGAAAAGCAAACTTTAGCACGATCTCTATGTGAAAACGGAAATAACTTCAATTTGACAATATTGTTATCCGAATCTTTCTTCTGTTGCATATCACACAAATCAACAAAATTGTTTAGATGAGTAGCGGCATCTTCACTAGGAAGGCCGGCGAATTGATCTCCCCTAACAAGATTCAGCAAAGCGTTATTGATTTCACAAGACTAATCATTATTAAGAGGAGCAATTGGAGTTATAAGGAAATCATTATTATTGGTATTCGAGAAATCACACAATTTGGTATTATCTTGCGCCATGGCAACAAGTAATCCAACACACAAGCAAACAAAAAGGCAACGGGAAAAAGGCAAACGGGAAAGAGAGGAGGAGGTTGGAAAAGAGAAGGTGAATAAAACGGCAAGGGTGAAGCGGGGGAGAGGAAAACGAGAGGCAAATGGCAAATAATGTAATGCGAGAGATAGGGATTGTGATGGGTGCTTGGTATGTTGACTTTTGCATAAGCCTCCCCGGCAACGGCGCCAGAAATCCTTCTTGCTACGTCTCGAGCTTGCGTTGGTTTTCACCGAAGAGGAGGGGGTGATGCAGCACAGTAGCGTAAGTATTTCCCTCAGTTTTCGAGAACAAGGTATCAATCCAGTAGGAGGTCACGCGCAAGTCCCTCGTACCTGCACAGCACGATAGCAACTCGCAACCAACGCTTAGGGGTTGTCCATCCCTTCACGGTCACTTACGAGAGTGAGATCTGATGGAGATAATATTTTTGGTATTTTTGATATAAAGATGCAAAGTAAAAAGTAAAGGCAAAGTAAAAACAAAGCAAGTAAATAAAGTGATATAGATTGATATGATGAGAATAGACCCGGGGGCCATAGGTTTCACTAGTGGCTTCTCTCAAGAGCATAGATATTCTACGGTGGGTGAACAAATTACTGTTGAGCAATTGACAGAATTGAGCATAGTTATGAGTATATCTAGGCAATGATCATGTATATAGGCATCACGTCCGTGACAAGTAGATCGAAACGATTATGCATCTACTACTATTACTCCATTCATCGACCGCTATCCAGCATGCATCTAGAGTATTAAGTTAAAAACAGAGTAACGCCTTAAGCACGATGACATGATGTAGAGGGATAAATTCATGCAATATGATAAAACCCCATCTTGTTATCCTCGATGGCAACAATACAAATACGTGCCTTGCAACTCTTTCTATGACTGAGTAAGGACACCGCAAGATTGAACCCAAAGCCATGCACTTCTCCCATTGCAAAAACTACCAATCTAGTTGGCCAAACCAAATGGATAATTCGAACAGACTTGCAAAGATAACTCAATCATACATAAAAGAATTCAGAGAAGAAACAAATATTTTCCATAGATAAGTTGGATCATAAACCCACAATTCATCGATCTCAACAAACACACTGCAAAAACAAGATTACATCGAATAGATCTCCACGAGAGAGGGGGAGAACATTTTATTGAGATCCAAAAAGAGAGAAGAAGCCATCTAGCTACTAGCTATGGACCCGAAGGTCTGAAGTAAACTACTCACACTTCATTGGAGGGGCTATGGTGTTGATGTAGAAGCCCTCCGTGGTGGATGCCCCCTCCGGTGGAGCTCCGGAACAGGCCCCAAGATGGGATCTCGTGGATACAAAAGGTTGCGGCGGTGTAATTAGGTTTTTGGCTCCTCTTCTGATCATACGGGGATACATAGGTACATATAGGAGGAAGGAGTATGTCGGTGGAGCTCCATGGGGCCCACGAGGCAGGGGGCGCGCCGTCCACCCTCGTGACCGCCTCATGGCTTTCTTGATGGAGGGTCCAAGTCTCCTGGATCTTATCTGATGAGAAAATCACGTTCCCGAAGGTTTCATTCCGTTTGGACTCCGTTTGATATTTCGTTTCTTCGAAATACTGAAATAGGCAAGAAAACAGCAATTCTGGGCTGGGCCTCCGGTTAATAGGTTAGTCCCAAAAATAACATAGAAGTGGGAAATAAAGCCCAATATAGTCCAAAACAATAGATAAAGTAGCATGGAGCAATAGAAAATTATAGATACGTTGGAGACGTATCATCGGCTAGCGGACGGCAAAGGGGCTATACATCCCCTGTTTTTATTTTAATCCAATTAATTAGACATGGTTTCAAACACAGATATACATGCATACATATCCAACAGCATGTCCAACAACATATTTCATCAAATCCAACAACTTAGTTCAACAAAGTCCAACATATCCATATATAAATAACCACAAACAAGTTTCCAACAACATATCCATATAGACATACATATCCAAACAAGTTTTCACTCCATGAATCCAAGCCTTCCTCATTTAAAGAAAATCTGCAAATTGGGATTGATGAAAGTTAGAAGAAGAAGCAGAAGAAGAAGACTAGTTAGAACAAGAAGACTAGTTAGAAGAAGAAGAAGAAGAAGATTTTTTTCCTCTCTTTCTTTTTCTCCTCTCCTCTTCTTTATCTTCTTCTTCTTCTAACTAAGGTAAGTAAAAATGCTAAGTGTAGGTGATTTTAGAGCTAGGCTAGGTAAATAGGTCATTTTGGAGCTTAGTAAGGTTATTATGTCATTTTCGAGGAAAATAAGCTAAGTCTATATCATTTTGGAGGTAACAAAGATTATCATGCTATTTTTGACCTAAGTATGCTAAGTATGTCGTAAATGAACTGAATAAGCTAAGTATAGCTCATTTTCATCTAACTTAGGTAATTATGCCATTTAGGAGGAAAATAAGCTAAGTATCCATTTGTAAAGAAAAACTTTAGAGAAAACTTACCCTCATCACAACAAATATGATGAAGATTGCAACTAAGGAAACAATTGATCCAACGGCATAATGATACCTAGCCTCATTATCAATTGCATACTTTCTAATCTTCTTAAGCTTCAGGCGCATTGCATTCATCTTCATCCTGTGATCATCGATGACATCAACAACATACAACTCCAATGTCATCTTCTCTTCTTCGATTCTTTTAATTTTTTATTTCAAATACTCATTTTCTTTTTCAACTAAATTTAAGTTCTCGACAAGAGGGTCGGTTTGAAATTCCGGTTCATATACCTCCTAGATTAAAATATCTCTATGTCAACTTGATGGCCATAATTGTCATAAATGTGAAATGCAACAAATAGTTATGAAAGAGAATTTACCACATCTGAATCATAAAGCGGGCGAGGGCCGACGGGGACGGACATCAATACCATGGCACTATGTATAAGAAACAATCATACAAAGTAAGAAAATAATACATACCAACTATATAAATCATACAAAGTACAACATAAAAATTTGAATACCTAATAATCACTATCGTAATGACGTGCTCATCATCATCATTAATAAATGCATCATCATCATAACTATCGGTAATGACTGCATATTTAAATCGAAAGATGAGTAACATAGCAAGTATTCGACACCGACGGCCACATGTACCTCGCACTGACGGTACTTGCTATTTACGGTACCATCGACACCGAGGAACCCTCTAACCTACTCGTCCCCGGGTAAACTAAATAGCAACTACCATTGGTGCAAGGTACATGAGGCGGTCGGCATTGAACACTATATCCACAACCCACAAGTGAAGCCGGCGCACGACGTCCCACAACAATAGTTCTGGTGGACGATGACGGTCGAACACCTGGCGAACACCATGGACATCGAGGAACCCTCTTTTTCTTCTTATTCTTCTTCTTTCTATTTTTTCCTTTTCTTCTTCTTCTTCTTCTTCTTCTTCTTCTTCTTCTTCTTATTCTCCTTTTTCCTCTTGTTAAACCTAGCACTAACCTAAAACAAAACAGGAAAATAGAGAACAAAAACTACACCTAAACCTAGCACTAACCTAAACCTAAAAACTCAAAACTACACCTAAACCTAGCACTAACCTAAACCTAAAAACTCAAATCTACACCTAATTAAACCTAGCACTAACCTAAAACAAATTAAGAAAATAGAGAACAAAAAAACAGGGAAAAAAGAAAAAAGTTACCTCTTGCTCCAGCGAGGTCGGTCGGTGGGGCGGGGCGGCGCAGCCGCCGCGGGGTGGAGGACGGCAGCGGGGGGAGGCGGCGCAGGGACCTCGGGGAGGGGTCCGGCATCGGGGCTGCCTGGTGCAGGCCACTCCGATGAGGCGGCGCGGTGGGGCGACGGGGCGCGGTGGGGCGACGGGGCGACGCGGCGGGGATCGCCGGCGGTGGCGACAGAGGAGAGAGGCGGGCGCGCGGGAGGGAGAGAGGGAAAGAGAGAGAGGAGGAGACGGCTCGGCGCGTTAAGTGGGCCTTAACAGACGACAAGAGGGCCACTGTTAGGGCTGGCCCACATCTCCTCTTTACCGTCCACAAGCGGACGACAAAGGACTAACATTACCATCTGCCAGCGGACGGCAAAGTAGTCACCTCTTTTGCCGTCTACTAGCGGACGGCAAAGAATCTGACCTACCCACGCCGTGCCCTGTGGGGCCCACCTGGCTCTTTGCCATCTTCCTTCTAGCTCTTTGCCGTTTACTGGCCGACGGCAAAGAAGCAGCTGACGGCAAATAGCATTTTTGCTATCTACACTTTCTTTGCCGTCTGCTTTCTCAAAGCGGACGACAAAGATCCTCTTTGTCGTCAGCTGGCAGATGGCAAAGAGGTGGCAGATGGCAAAATGCCATATTCCAGTAGTGTTATTCCTTCATCCATCGTGATCTCACCCAAAACTTGAAAACTTCAATCACACAAAACTCAACAAAACCTTCATGTGATCCGTTAGTATAACAAAGTAAATAACTACTCTAAGTACTGTTGAAAACCCATTCATATTTTATTTTTGCGTTATATCTGTTGTATTCCAACTTTTCTATGGCTTATACCCCCAGATAAAGCCCATAGATTCATCAAAATAAGCACATAATGCAAAGAAAACATGATCAGTCAAAAACAGAACAGTCTGTAGCAATCAGGGAACTTCGTATACTTATATAACTCTAAATTTTTTGAAAAATTAGGAAAAAGTGGGAAATTGGTATATCAATAGGGTGTAAAACATTTAGAGCGAAGTCACATTTCTGTGATTTATTAAAATTGTTTTATGCAGTGCAAAAGTTTCTGTTTTTCAATAAGATCAAATCAACTATCACCCAACATGATCCCATAGGCTTTGCTTGGCCCAAACACTAATTCAAACATAAAAACACATCTAATCAGAGGCATCTTTATATATTTATTACAAAACAACAAGAAAACAAAAAACAAAAATATAAAGATTGGGTTGCCTCTCAACAAGCGGTATCGTTTTACGCCCCTAGGTGGGCATAATGCAAAGATTCAATTGTTGTCATCTTTAGTTCTAGATCCATAAGATGGCCTCATGATTGATTCATATGTTGGCTTAATTATTGTTCTAGGAAAGTCTTCCATTCCCTTTCTCAGTAGAAATTGAAATTTAATATTGCCCTCTTTCATATCAATCATGGCACCAATAGTACATAAAAACGGTCTACCAAGTATAATTGGACAAGACGAATTGCAATTATATCAAGAACAATAAAATTTATGGGCACATAATTCCTATTTGCAATAATAAGAACATCATTAATTCTTCCCATAGGCTTTTTAATAGTAGAATCCGCCAAGTGCAGATTTAAAGAACACTCTTCAATATTGGTAAAACCAAGCACATCACATAAAGATTTCGGAATTATGTAAACACTAGCACCCAAATCACATGAAGCAAAACATTCATAATTTTTTATCTTAACTTTGATGGTAGGTTCCCATTCATCATGTAATTTTCTAGGAATTGAGATCTCTAATTCCAACTTTTCTTCAACGGCTTTCATCATGGCATATACAATATGTTTAGTAAAAGCTTTATTTTGTTCATAAGCATGAGGTGAATTTATCATGGATTGCAACAAAGAAGTACAATCAATCAAAGAGCAGCTATCATAATTAAATTATTTGTAATCAAGAAGAGTGGGCACATTGCTAGTTAAAGTTTTGACCTATCCAAACCCACTTTTCATCAATTTTTTCAGCAAGATTTTCACACACCAAATTATCGGGACGCCTTCTAACTAAAGTTGACTCTTCTCCAGTCCCTTTATCACCAGTTTTAATCTTAGAAAACAAGGCATCAATAGAATAAACACCAATCACTTTAAGATCTTCATCACTTTTATGAAAGCAATCACTAGGAAACGCTTTTTCTAAAAAATTCTCTTTTAGCTCTAAGCATAGCAGTTCTTTTCTTAATTTCATCCATAGAAACATATAAAGCTTTAATTGATTCTTCAACCTTAGGCACAAAAAATTTCTACTTGAGATTTTCTACGTCATGAGAAATTCTATCAATGCTTCTAGACATAGCATCAATCTTATTCAACTTTTCCTCTATCGTATTGTTGAAAACTTTTTGAGCATTGATAAATTCTTTAATATTATTCTAGATCACATGTGCTCCTATTATTATGGTAAGAAGGATTACCATTGGAATTACCATAATTATTAGAGGAATTTCCTGAAAAAGGCCTAGGATTAAAATTACCTCTATAAGCATTGATATTAAAATTGTTTCGCGAGACAAATTTCACATTTACGGCATCATCATTTTTCTCCCTCAAAGTAGACACAGGCACATCATTAAGATCAATAGGACAACTTTTATTAGAAACCAACTTCATAAGAGCATCAACATTTTCACTCAAGGAATTTATTTCTTCAACAGAATTGACTTTTTTACTAGTAGGAGCTCTTTCGGTATGCCATTGTGAATAATTTCCCATAATATTATCAAGAAATTTCCATAAAAGTACCACCTGCGGCAGAATCTAAAAGATTTCTAGAGACAAAATCCAATCCCGCATAAAAAATTTGTATGATCATCCAAAGATTTATACGATGTGTAGGACAATTTATTAGCATCAATTTCATTCTTTCCCAAGATTGTGCAACATGCTCATGCTCATGTTGCTTAAAATTAGTGATTTGTGTCCTAAGGGAAATAATTTTTGCGGGCAGAAAATACTTAATAATAAAAGCATCTTTGCACTTATCCCAAGAATCGATACTATTGCGAGGCAAAGAGGAAAACCAAATTTTTGCGCGATCTCGCATAGAAAACAGAAATAACTTCAACTTCACCATATCATTGTCCACATATTTTTTCTTTTGTATATCGCATAATTCTAGGCATGTGTTAAGATCGGACACGCCATCCTCATTACGAGTACTGGAAAGTTGATCTTTCATAACAAGAATCAACAAAGCGACATTAATATCACAAGACTCTGCACTAGTGGGTGGAGGAGCAATCGGAGTGCTAATAAAATCATTATTATTGGTATTGGAAAAATCACACAACTTGGTATTTTCTAGAGACATCGCAACTACGCGAACAAGAGCGCAAAAAAAAACAGATTTGATAAGAAAACGGCGAACGAAAAGAAAGGGCGAATAAAACGGCAAATTTTGTGAAGTTGGGGAGATGAAAACGAGAGACAAATGGCAAATAATGTAAATTGCAAGGAGATGACATCCATGATTAGGAACATGATAGATGTTGATGATGTCTCCCCGACAACAACGCCAGAAATTCTTTCTTGATGGCTTGTGTCCGCGTCAGTACTTTCACCGAAGAGGAAGGGATGATGCAGCACATCTAAGGTAGGTATTTCCCTCAGCGATGAGTCCAAGGTTATCGAACCAGTCGGAGATCCACGAAACACTATGTAAACAGTACCTACACACAAAGAACAAATACTTGCAACCCGACGTGTAAGAGATAGATTGGTAGATGCAAATAGAATAAAGGCAAATAAAATCCAGCGACGTATTTCTGGGTTTTTGGTAATATAGATCTGAAAATAAAAAATGCAAATAAAGAAAAAGGCAAACAAAAATATAGATATGAAAATATATGATGAGAAAATAGACCTGGGGACCGTAGATTTCACTAGTGTCTTCTCTCGAGAAAATAGCATACGGTGGGTAAACGAACTACTATTGGGAAACTGATAGAACTTCAAATAATTATGACGAAATCCAGGCAATCATCATTATGCAGGCATCACGTCCAAGACTAGTAGACCGACTCCTGCTTGCATCTACTACTATTACTCCACACATCGACCACTATCCAGCATGCATCTAGTGTATTAAGTTCATGGAAAAACGGAGTAATGCAATAAGAACGATGACATGATGTAGACAAGATCTATTCATGTAGGAATAGACCCCATCTTTTTATCCTTAATGGCAACAATCCATATGTTACTTGCTACCCATTCTGTCACTGGGAAAGAACAACACATGACCGAACCCATCACAAAGCACCTCTTCCCATGGCAAGAAAAATTGATCTAGTCGGCCTAACTAAACCAAAGATTCGAAGAATAAATACGAGGATATAAGTAACCATGCATATAAGAGATCAAAACTCAGATAACTTTCATGATAAAATAGATCTGATCATAAACTCAAAGTTCATCGGATCCCAACAAACACACCGCAAAAAAGAGTTACATCAAATAGATCTCCAAGAGACCATTGTATGGAGAATCAAAAGAGAGAGAGGAAGCTATCTAACTACTACCTACGGACCCATAGTTCAACAATGAAATGCTCATGCATCATCGGAGAGGCACCAATGAGGATGATGAACCCCTCTGTGATGGTGTCTAGATTGAATCTAGTGGTTCTGGAACTTGTGGCGGCTGGAATTGTGTTCCGATGACTTCCCTAGGGTTTTGGAATTTTTGGGATATTTATAGAGCAAAGAGGCGGTGCAGGAGGCGGCCGATGTGGGCACAACCCACAAGGCCGCACCTGGGCCCCCAGGCACGCACTGGTGGGTTGTGCTCCCCTCGGAGCGCCCCTATGGTACTTATTTGGCACAACAGGTGTCTTTTGGTCCAGAAAAAATCTCCAAAAAGTTTTGTTGCGTTTGCACTCTTTTTGGTACCGATTTTATTCGAAGTAAAAAAAAGGAAAAAACAACAACTGACACTGGGCACTTTGTCAATAGGTTAGTCCCAAAAATGATATAAACTTGCTATAAAATGATTGTAAAACATCCAACAATGATAATATAACAGCATGGAACAATCAAAAATTATAGATACGTTGGAGATGTATCAATATCTCACTCGTGAAAATATTCTGTTGCAAGAACAACTCGTCGCCCTCCAGAGCATCATTCGTAGATTTGAGTACCTCTTGAGCCTGAAGTGTGACACTACTACTACCTCATCACCACCATCATCATCATCTTCCCCACCAAAGGAGACTTTAGTACATGGTATGGGCACTCCCCTTGGCTTGTGCCAATCTTGGGGGAGGTGCCCCGGTATCGTATCACACCACCTTCTTTGCCCTTATTTATCATAGTTCGATCTTTAGTTATCTTTTGAATTAGTTGAATAAAAGTTTAGTTGGATCTATCTTCGAGTGTTTGCTTAGTGATCTATCTATCTATGTAATCATGTGCGAGATATATAATAAAGAGTAGTTCATGTTTTGCTTTCTTTACTTTTATGTTTCAATTAAAACAAAATGTAATAATGAAAAAGTTCATATGCTAATCATATGTTAAGAAATGACATCACATAAAGAAAAGTACAAGTGGAAAATTTTGTTGAAAGTTAACAAACCTAGCATTAGTCAATGATGCAATTCATGAAAGAATTAATAAGGGAAGAGAAGATTCACATGAAATACACTATTTTGGACATGTGTTATGATTGTGAGCCCCCATCAAAATATTATATGCCAAAATTGTTGATGTTGGACAAGGAAGACAACATAATGATTTATGTTTGTTCATACTCACATAGAAGTTATATAAACATAGAACCTTTAACATGTGGTGCTTGCTCAATATCTTTGCTAGCCAAAAATTCGCACTAAGTAGAGATACTACATGTGCATCCAAAAACCCTTAAACCCAAAATCTTATTTTGAGAGTCCGTACCAACCTATGGATTGAGTAAGATCCTTCAAGTAAGTGGTCACCGGTGCAACAAGGCAATAAAAATTGCTTCTAAATGTGTTGGATCATTTAGTGTAAGAGAAAATTAAGCGTTGTACGAATTTATGATGGCAAAATAATAAAAGCGACGGACTGCATAATAAAGGTTGCTATCATAAGGGGCAATATAATGTGGCATTCTTTTGCACTAAGAGATTGAGCATACAAACCAAAAAGCGCATGACAACCTCTGCTTCCCTCTGTGAAGGGCCTATCTTTTACTTTTATGTATTTACTTTTATGCAAGAGTCAAAATATTCTTCCCTATTCCTCTTTTTATTTTCTCTTTTTGCAAGCATCATGTCACGAGGAAAGATCTAGGCACATATATCCAGTTGGATATGAGTGGTCATGAGTTACTATTGTTGACATCACCCTTGAGGTGAATTCATTGGGAGGCGAAACTATGAGCCCCTATCTTTCTATGTGTCCGGTTGAAACTTTTGCTCATGTCTATGCGGTGAGTGTTAGCAATATTAGAAGATTATATAATGGTTGAGTATGTGATCTTGACAAAAGGCTCTGATACGAGACCATTCCTGAAAAGATGATGAATTGTAGTTACAAAGTTGACTAAGAACATAGTTTGTTGGTTTTCAATAGAGTTTAAGCTTTTACTTAGATGTTGGGATGAATTGTTGCTTTTCAATAGAGTTTAAGCCTTTACTTAGATGATAAAGTTATATGATAAAGTTCTATGATAAAGTTAGTTGTTGTTATAATAATAAGCACGATGCTTCTATGTCCATGTTTTGTTTTTATCGACACCTCTCTCTCTAAGCATGTGGGCATGTTTTTCGATTTCGGTTTTTCACTTGAGGACAAGCGAGGTCTTAGCTTGGGGGGGGGGGGGGGTTGATAAGTCCATTTTGTATCATTTTTCCTACTGTTATTTATAATGTTTTTACGCATAATAATGCTTTATGGATTAATTCTAATGCCTTTTCTCTCATAATATGCAAGGTTTACACAAAGAGGGAGAATGTCGGCAACTGGAATTCTGGTCCAAAAAAAGCTACAGCAGAGTTACTTATTCTGCACATCTCCAAATGAGCTAAAAATTTACGGAGAATTATTTTGGCATATATAAAAAATACTGGAGCAAATAACTACTAGAAGGGGGGGCACATAGTGAGCACAAGACAGTAGGGTGTGCCAGGCCCCCGAGGTGTGCCCTGGTGGATTGTGCTCAGCCCAGCCCACCTCCGGTGCCCATCTTCTGGTATATAAGTCATTTTAACCTAGAAATAATAAAGAGAGGACTTTCGGGATGGAGCGCCTCCGTCTCGAGGCGGAACTTGGGCAGGAGCACTTTTGCCCTCCAGTGGAGCGATTCCGCCGGGGGAACTTCCCTCCCCGAGGGGGAAATCGAAGCCATTGTCATCACCAACAGCCATCTCATCTTTGTGAGGCCAATCTCCATGAATATATTCAACAATACCATCTCCTCTCAAACCCTAGTTCATCTTTTGTGTTCAATCTTTGTACCAGAACCTCAGATTAATTGGTACCTGTGGGTGACTAGAAGTGTTGTTTACATCTTGTAGTTGATTACTATTTGGTTTATTTGGTGGAAGATTATATTTTCAGATCCATTATGCTATTTAATACCCCTTCGATCTTGAGCATGATTATCATTTGTGAGTAGTTACTTTTGTTCTTGAGTTCCCGGGAGAAATCTTGTTGCAAGTAATCATGTGAATTTGATATGTGTTCGATATTTTGATGATATGTATGTTGTGATTCCCTTAGAGGGGTCATGTGAACATCGACTACATGACCCTTCGTCATATTAAGGGAATGCATTGTGGAGTAATTATTAGATGATGGGTTGCTAGAGTGACAGAATCTTAAATCCTAGTTTATGCGCTACTTCGTAAGGGAACAATTTGGATCCAAATGTTTAATGGTTAGATTTCATCTTAATACTTTTCTCATAGATGCGGATGATTGCGAGGGGGTTAATCATAAGTGGGAGGTTTGTTCAAGCAAGAATAGCACCCAAGCACCGTTCCACCCACATATCAAATTGTCAACGTAGCAAACACGAATCAAACCAACATGATGAAAGTGCCTAGATGAAATTTCCGTGTACCCTCAAGAATGCTTTGCTTATTATAAGAGACCGTTTTGGCTTGTCCTCTGCCACAAAAGGATTGTCTATCTTGCTGCACTTCATTTACTGTTACCGTTACTTCCTAGTTACAAATTATCATGCTATCAAACTACCTATTGCCTATAATTTCAGTGCTAGCGGAAATTACCTTGCTGAAAACCACTTGCCATTTCCTTCTGCTCCTGTTTGGTTCGACACTCTTACTAATTGACAAGACTATGATTGATCCCCTATACTTGTGGGCATCAGTATTCATGAGCAAGCAGGTAGGATGCACACCCACTTAGTTTTCAGTTTGAGCTTTCATACACATATAACTCTTAGTGCATCTGTTGCATGGCAATCCCTACTCCTTGCATTGACATCAATTGATGGCCATCTCCATATCCAATTCATTAGCCACATCAATGCGAGACTATGTTCCTTTTTTGTCTTCCCCTTATTGATCTCTACCACCGCATTCTATTCCACCCATAGAGCTATATCCATGGCTCAGGCCCAGTTGAAAAAGCTGAGGCGCATTAAATAGTATGAACCAATTGCTCGGCTTGTCATCGGGGTTGTACATGATAAATATTTTGTGTTAAGAAGATGGAGCATGACAAGGCTTTATGATATTGTAGGGATAGCGTTCTTTAGCATTTTTATTTTGAAAGGCATAATGGTGTGTTGGTATGCCTGAGTATTGATGCCTTTCTATCAAATTATAGACTATTGCCATGAATCACTAGTGTCTTAATATTCATCCCATGATTAGATTACATGATCAAGATTATGCTAGTTAGCATTCCACATAAAAAATATCTTTTTATCATTTACCTACTCGAGGACCAGCATGAATTAAGCTTGGAGATGAGATGCTGATACATCTCCGTCGTACCTATACTTTTTAATTGTTTCATGCCAATATTCTACAACTTTCATATACGTTTGGCAACATTTTATATTATTTTTGGGACTAGCATATTGATCCAGTGCATAGTGCCAGTTCCTGTTTTTTTCATATTTTTCTTGTTTTGGAGAATATCAATATCAAACGAAGTCCAAACATGATAAAATTTACGGAGATTTATTTTGGAATTATGAGATTTTCGGGAAGAATAATCTACGCAAGACGGTGCCCGAGGAGGCCACAAGGCAACATGGCATGGCTAGGGGGGTGGTTGCACTGTGTTACCTTGTGAGTCCCTCGTAAGGTGGTTGGTGCCCTTCTTTTGCCGCCAGAAAGATAATTTCCTAGGAAAATTCCCCTAAAAATTCAGCCCAATCCAAGTTACGGATCTCTGAGAATATAAGAAATGGTTTTAGGCCAAAAAAGAGGAACGCGAAACAGAAGAGAAACAGATATAGAGATCCAATATCGGAGGGGTTCCTGCCATCCGAGAGCCATGGAAACCATGAACCAGAGGTCAAACACTCCTCCCATCTAGGAGGGAGGCCAAGGAAGATCAAGATGGAGGGGCCTCTCTCCCCCTCTCTTCGGGTGGCGCTAGAACGCCACCGATGCAATCATCATGACGGTTATATACACCAACAACTTGCCCGCCCTCAACACCAACTCTCTCCCCCTCTATGCAGTGATGCAACACCTCTTCTCCCGCCGTAATCTCTACTTGAACATTGTGATTTGCGCCACATATTATTATCCAATTATGTCTTGTCATCCTATGATGTTTGAGTAGATTTCTTTTGTCCTAGGGGTTAATTGTGGTATGTTGTGATTGATATGAGTTGTATGTTTATATGGTGATGTCCTATGGTGTCCTCCGTGTCGTCCAAGCATGTGGGATTACCACTATAGGGTTTTGCAATACGTTCATGATTTGCTTATAGTGGGTGGTGAGAGTGACATAAACTTATACCCGAGTAAGGTGGGTGTTGCCTATGGGAGTTAAGAAGACTTGTTACATAATGCTATGGTTGGGTTTTACCTTAATGATATTTAGTAGTTGCGAATGCTTCCTGGAGTTCCAATCATAAGTGCATATGCTCCAAGTACGGGAAGTGTGTTAGATCATGCCTCTCCCTCATTGTATATGATAAGTATCTATCGTGTTATATTTACATTCCTACAAAAAATCTTTCTCTCGTGTTACAAAAAGTTTTCTACTAAGTCAATTAACTTTTATTATCTAGCAAAATACTCCTAGTTTTATTGTTGCAAAGTAGTTCTACTTTTATCCCCACAAAATAGTTTCATACTTGTTCTAGGTAAAGTGAATGTTCAGTGTGAGTAGAGTTGTATCGGTGGTTGATCAAACTTGAAGAGGCTATAAATTCTACCTTTAGCTCCTCGTTGGGTTTGACACTCTTACCTATCGAGAAAGGCTACAATTGATCCCCTATACTTGCGGGTTATCACTCACCACTGGGAATGAGAAATTTCTTTGTAGGCTTGCAGGATGGTGATGGAGTTGGATGAGATTTGTCATGTAATCAAGTCAATTTGTTAGCGCCTGATCCCCATTATCCATTACGTTCCAAGATTGATGTTGTTATTACTTTGCTATGCTTAATGCTTATAACTAGAGCCCGTGTGCGATGATTTCAGATCTGAACCCTCAATGTTTTCATGAATGTATTTGAGTTATTGATCCTATCTGCTAGTTATATGCACTTGTTATTTCTCTCATCCGTAGACCCCAAAGTGACAATACTTGGGATACTCGCCGGGGATGACTGTAACTGGAGGAGTTCATTTATTCACCATGTGTTAATGCATTGTTCGGGTTCCCTATTAAAAGAAAGCCTTATTATCCTTTAGGCTTCCTTATGGACCCCGCTGCCATGGGAGGGTATGACAAAAGATGGCATGCAAGTTCTTATTATAAGCATGTATGACTACATTTAATTGATGAATTGGAGCTATTGTGTATCACTCTAGTTTGTTAGTGTTAAATGATTAATGTCATCCAACACAAATATCCATCAATGATCCAATGGCTACGCCTTTCACATATTGATCTTTGCCAAATTACTACTATTGCTGTTGTTGTTACAATCACTACAAAACTTCTAGTGTTATTGTTTCCGTTAGTGTTGCTACTATCAAAACTATCAAACTACTATACTACTAAAAGCTTTGCTGCAGAGATATTATTTTCTAGGTGTGGTTGGATTGACAACTCAAGTGCTACGACTCATAACTATTCTTTGGCTCCCCATGTGTTGAATCAATAAATTTGGGTGAAATACTACCCTAGAAGACTGTCATGATACCCTATACTTGTGGGTTATCAAGTTTGCAACTTCTCGTATTTTCATTACTGATAAGGATTATGAATTCTCTATTGACCATTAACTTATTACTTGGTAGAATCCGATCCTTTTCATGGTTATGAATATGAAACAGTTGTTGCATGATACGTCTCCAACGTACCTATTTGATTGTTTCAAGATACTATATTATCAATCTTGTATGATTTAACCATTTTATTTCATTTTGGGTAACTAACTAATTAACTCTATGCCCAGTGCCAATTATTGTTTTCTGGTTGTTTTTGGTTTTACAGAAGATCCCTACCAAACAAAGTCCGAACACGATGAAACTTTTTGACGATTTTTTCTGGACCAAAATAGACCCTAGAAGCTTCAGGGGAGACCAGAAGACAGAATAATGTAACAGCCTGATTTTTGGCCCTTTCTTTTTTCATTTTTTTCTGATATTTTTGCTTGAGTTTTATTTTTCCGTAGCTTTGTGGTCTGGAAACTGAAGAATATGCCCTGTTCTTTATTTCCAGAGTGGCTTGTCATACTCAAATCCGTCCCTAGATCATATCATTTCCATCCTAGCGCAATCCCAAAATTCTTTTGCTAGGGAATATTCCTCTTTCTATTAAACGAATAACCCTGTCTGCCCTAGGTTGTGAAGCAACCTCTATTTCCATCACTCCTAAAATTCCCAAATAATTCTCATAAATTTTTTGGGTCCTATCTTCATCAAATATGGAAAAACTTTTCTTTGCCGTGTTCAAAAATATTCCTCCAATAATTCTTTTCCCATTCTGCCCTAAATGGCACTTTTGTGAAGCAAGTGCTATTTTCCTTTTCCCAATTGATCTCATACTCCTTGGAAACCTTTTCCTGTCCATATCTTTTCCACATGCCAAAATACAACCTCATTTGCCTAGTAGTCATTAAATTGTCATTTTCCAAAGTTTCTATCCAGAAAGAAACTTTGTGAAGGAGGTACAAGCTAGGCATATCCAAATGAGTTGCACTTTTGCATGGTCCTTCATATCATCAAATCATAGCCCTCCACCAAAGTTGAGCTCATGTAATGCCTCCATGTGAGCGCAGCTTCAAATCCTTGATTCTGTCCAAAATTTCAGTTTGTGAAGCAAGTATATTCTATCTTGCTCCATTATGGCTGCAAATTTTTCTAGGCCTTCTATTATCCATATAACCTATCTCCGCCCAATTTGGGCATATTTTATCTAGCCAATTTTGCTCTAGAATTTTTTCAAGTTTCTGGTCAGTGGGGATGTTTGTGAAGGAAGTACAATTTTGATTTATCCAATTGGTATGAAACCTTTACAGCATCTTCATATGACCAAATCATCTAGCCTTGCCCATTTTCGGCTCAAGTGGTTACTCCTAGTGAGTGCCACTTCATCATCTCTATTCTGGACCAGTTTATGCATTTGCAAAGCAAGTGTATTAATTCTTGATCCAAATCACCTCCACTTTTCCAGAACCGTAGTCCTTCCTAATCTAAACCTCCCATACAACTCCATTGACCCCAATTAGCTCATCATTGATCAGCAGTATCAGCCATAACTGATACAGCAAACTTGAGTCGATCACTCAGGCATCACCTTGGCTCCTTTTGTCGATCCATCACCTCCCTCGGCCACTTCTATGCAGGGGCTTGTCGCTAGAGATCTCATGGCAGTCATTTGGCTCTTCTTCATGCCAGCTCACGGGGTGACCACCGCCCTGGCACGCCATGGATGCGAGCTGAGCGGCATTGTGCTTGGGCCCCTCCTCGGTTCGTCGTGCTCGCTTGCCTCGCCGTGTCCAATAGCTAGCCCGCGTTGTCGCCGTTCCCCTGGAGCCGTCTCCCCCTCCCGAAGCCTCCTCGCTGGAGCTAGTCGCCGCGCGCCCACGGGCGAACTGTAGCCGACCGGCTCTGTTCGCGCTACGGCAGCTTCCCTCTCTTGTACCCGAGCCCCTCTCGTCTCCATGACCCTCGTCCACTTCCCCCTTGTAGCTGTTCGAGTTTGGCCAAGAGCACACGCGTCCGCGGCGCCGGACACGCGTCCGCAGTGGCAACCAAGCTCGAACCGCCTTGCCTTGGCTAGTTAAGCCCACCCCGAGGTGCCCCGAGCTCACCATCGGCCTCACCTCACTCCCAGACCCCTCCCTAGCTATTGTCCCAAGCCCCGGAGCCCCTCCTCGCTGCAGTAGGCCGCCATGGCCGCCGCACGGCCTCGGCTAAATTCGGCCGACCCGAGCCCTTCCCCTCCTCCTAGCCACCACCAGAGGAGTCCCCTCGACCCCCTAATCCACCCACCTACTTGCCCCTCGCCGGAGTGCCCCGTAGCCCTGTAGCCCAACCCCACCCGAGCCGCTGTCCGCTCCATCTCTAGTCATTGCCTCCCAGTTCCTCCCCGACGTCCATGTCCAGCCGGGACGGAGGCGGCATCCTCCCTCGAGCTCGTCGGCGGCCGCGGCGTCCCAAATGATGCCCGGAGTCGGTCGGAGTCCTCGCCGGCGCGCACGGCCTCCTTTGTTTTGGAGCCGGCGTCGGGAGGAAGAAGAGGAGGAGCGGGAATAGAGAGAGGAGGGAGTTGACCAGGCGGTGGGACCCCTAGTCAGCCACTCAGTGTTGACCCCGCCCGGTCCAGCTGGATAAGTGACGGGCTCCACAGCCCGTGGGACCCGCCCGTCAGCAACCACGCGCCCGGCCCCGCCTCTGATGACATGGCAAGTGGAGACGTATTTTGTGCGCGTGCGTTTTCAACTTCTGAAAGCGTATTTCGAATTTACGCCTCTGCCTTATCCACTCAGGGACCCGTCTGTGAATATTATTTTTACCAAAAAGTCCCTAAACCTCGATCGAGGTGAATCCCACGCCCACGTCTTCGTCTCCTCGAGCCCGTTCTGTTAGCCACATTTTCACTATGTTTCAACATTCGGAAAATGACCATTTTGCCCTTGCCCCTAATCAGCCCCTCCGGTAGCGAACCCTTTCCGGCGATTCTTTCTGCGGCTTCACCGCACATCTCCCCGGAGTATCCTTCATCCCCAGGCAAGCCACAACCACCATTTGCATGATAGCCATGCATAAGCATTGGTTTTCAACTTGAATCTTTAATAACTGTCTGTTTGTTTTGCTACTGCCGTCGGTATTTCGGTTATGCTTACGGATCGGTGTTTACCATCATGCTATGTTTTCTTGCGCTCTGTTATTATGCTCTTCATGCTAGTATTACTTTCTTATGTACCATGTTTGGTAGTAGTGCATGTTGGTGATGGTCTTTGGTGCATGACTGTCGTCTGTTCCGAGTACCGCCGTTATGCATGTTTCTTTGCATCCAGTTGGTTAAATGCTTGCATGGTAGTTTTATCGTTATGTTATTACATGATATTTATTTTTGATGCTAGTGGTCATGTTATGCTATGAGTAGTGTTCTAGTTATGATATTCATGCTCGTCAGTATGCCATGCTCATCTAGATAAATGGTTACCTCTTGTTGCTATGCTTGTTGATTATGGTGCACCTCCATGCCTATTTTGATATCATGTTCATGCATTGTAGTTGCATCATGTTATTTCATCATGGCTCAGCATATTGCATTCAAGTTTAATCAGATTAAAATTGAACTTGAACAACTGTTGGCTGAGTCATGGTGCCACCATATCGATCTGACCAGTGCAACCACGTTTGCCTTATGGGAAGGCCCTAACTGGGTCTATTGTCATGCCTCTCACCGGTGCCTCCCACGAGGGAAGGTTATGCGCGGGTGCTACCTGATCAGGTAGGATGACATAAGCCTTGTGTGCTCGTTGTTGAGTATGGATCCCTGTCCCCGTTTGGGACTGTTTTGCCATGACGGAGGCAGTTGGTGCCTTTGGTAGGCACGGGGCCACCCAGGACTTAGCCCAAAGGGGAGTTGGTCGGAGTGGCCGGGAGAGTGTCATGGTAGTAGGACGGTTTTGTCGGAACGCTTTGGTCCACCCGAATGGGAGTACGAGGCCAGGCTTATGTGGTGTGGGTAGTGTGCTAACCTCTACAAAGTGTGTGTGTGTTAAATCTATCGATAGTCGTGCTACGTCTTGAGCTTGCGTTGGTTTTCCTCAAAGAGTAGAGGGTGATGCAGCAATAGTAGCGTAAGTATTTCCCTTAGTTTTTGAGAACCAAGGTATCAATCCAATAGGAGGCTCCTCAAAAGTCCCACGCACCTACACAAACAAACAAAGAACTCGCAACCAACGCAATAAAGGGGTTGTCAATCCCTTCACGGCCACATGCGAAAGTGAGATCTAATAAAGATAGTATGATAAGATAAATATATTTTTGGTATTTTATAATATAGATGCAAAAAGTAAAGATGCAAATAAAGGTAGATTGAAAGCAAATATGATAAGAGATAGACCCGAGGGCCATAGGTTTCACTAGTTGCTTCTCTCAAGATAGCATAAGTATTACGGTGGGTGAACAAATTACTGTCGAGCAATTGATAGAAAAGCGCATAGTTATGAGATTATCTAGGCATGATGATGTATATAGGCATCAGGTCCGCAACAAGTAGACCGACTCCTGCCTGCATCTACTACTATTACTCCACACATCGGCCGACTCCTGCCAGCATCTAGAGTATTAAGTTCATAAGAACAGAGTAATGCATTAAGCAAGATGACATGATGTAGAGGGATAAACTCAAGCAATATGATATAAACCCCATCTTGTTATTCTCGATGACAACAATACAATACGTTCCTTGCAACCCATTCTGTCACTGGGTAAGGACACCGCAAGATTGAACCCAAAGCTAAGCACTTCTCCCACGGCAAGAAAGATCAATCTAGTAGGCCAAACCAAACTGATAATTCGAAGAGACTTGCAAAGATAACTCAATCACACATAAAAGGATTCAGAGAAGATTCAAATATTATTCATAGATAAACTTGATCATAAACCCACAATTCATTGGATCTCGACAAACACACCACAAAAAGAGTTTACATCGAATAGGTCTCCACAAGAGAGGGGGAGAACATTGTATTGAGATCCAAAAAGAGACAAGAATCCATCTAGCTAATAACTATGGACCTGTAGGTCTGTGGTAAACTACTCACAACTCATCAGAGGGGCAAGGATGTTGATGTAGAAGCCCTCCATGGTCGATTCCCCCTCCGACAGAGTGCCGGCAAAGGCTCCAAGATGGGATGTCACGGATACAGAAGGTTACGGTGGTGGAAATTGTGTTTCGTCTTGCTCCTGAATGTTTTCGGGGTACGTAGGTATATATAGGAGGAAGAAATACGTCGGTGGCCGCCCGAGGGGCCCACGAGATAGGGGCGGGCCCTACAGGGGGTGCGCCCTCTTATCTCGTGGGAGCCTCGGCTGCTTCTTGACTTGCACTCCAAGTCCTCTGGATCATGTTCGTTCCAAAAATCACGCTCCCAAAGGTTTCATTATGTTTGGACTCCGTTTGATATTCCTTTTCTTCAAAATACTGAAATAGGCAAAAAAACAGCAATATGGGCTGGGCCTCCGGTTAGTAGATTAGTCCCAAAAATGATATAATGTGTAAAATAAAGCCCATAAACATCCAAAAGGGGTATTATAATAGCATGGAACAATCAAAAATTGTAGATACGTTGGAGACGTATCGAGCATCCCCAAGCTTAATTCCTGCTCGTCCTCGAGTAGGTAGATGATAAAAAGAGAATATTTTATGTGGAATGCTACCTAGCATAATTTATAACGTAATTTTCTTTATTGTGGCATGAATGTTCAGATCCAAATGATACAAAATAAAAGTTCATATTGATAAAAGAAATAGTAACACTTCAAGCATACTAATCAAAGTAATCATGTCTTCTCAAAATAACATGGCCAAAGAAAGTTATCCCTACAAAATCATATAGTCTGGCTGTTGCTCTATCTTCATCACACAAAGTATTTAATCATGCACAACCCCGATGACAAGCCAAGCAATTGTTTCATACTTTCATAATCTCAAACTCTTTCAACTTTCACGCAATACATGAGCGTGAGCCATGGACATACACTATATGTGGAGTAGAATGGTGGTTGTGGAGAAGACAAAAAAGGAGAAGATAGTCTCACATCAACTAGGTGTATCAACAGGCTATGGAGATGCCCATTAATAGATATCAATGTGAGTGAGTAGGGATTGCCATGGAATGGATGCCCTAGAGCTATAAATATATGAAAGATCAACAAAAGAAACTAAGTGGGTGTGCATCCAACTCGCTTGCTCATGAAGACCTAGGGCATTTTTGAGGAAGCCCATCATTGGAATAGACAAGCCAAGTTCTATAATGAAAAATTCCCACTAGTATATGAAAGTGACAACATATGAGACTCTCTATCATGAAGATCATGGTGTTATTTTGAAGCACAAGTGTGGAAAAAGAGATAGTAGCATTGTCCCCTTTATCTTTTTCTCTCATTTTATTTTTTTTTCTCTTCTTCTTTTTTCTTTCTTTTTTCTTTGGCCTTTCCTTTTTTTTCTTTTTTTCCCTTTTTTCATCTTTTTTTCTTTTTGTAAAGTCCGAAGTCTCATCCCGACTTGTGGGGGAATCATAGTCTTCATCATCCTTTCCTCACTAGGAAAATGCTCTAATAATGAAGATCATCACACTTTTATGGATTTACAACTCAAAGCTAGAACATGATATGACTCTATGTGAATGCCTCCGGCGGTGTACCGGGATATGCAATGAATCAAGAGTGACATGTATGAAAATTATGAAGGTGGCCTTGCCACAAATACTATATCAACTACATGATTATGCAAAGAGCAATATGACAAAAGTAATGCGGGTCATATGAACAGAACGGTGGAAAGTTGCATGGCAATATATCTCGGAATGGCTATGGAAATGCCATAATAGGTAGGTATGGTGGCTGTTTAGAGGAAGGTATATGGTGGGTGTATGGTACCGGCGAAAGTTGCACGGTACAAGAGAAGCTAGCAATGGTGGAAGGGTGAAAAGGGTGCGTATAATCCATGGACTCAACATTAGTCAAAAGAACTCATGCACTTATTGAAAAAATTTAGAAGTCATAAAAAACCAAAGCACTACGCGCAAGCTCCTAGGGGGATAGATTGGTAGGAAAAGACCATCGCTCGTCCCCGACCGCCACTCATAAGGAAGACAATCAATAAATAAAATTGTGCTCCAACTTCATCACAAAGCGGTTCACCATATGTGCATGCTACGGGAATCACAAAATTCAACACAAGCATTCTTTAAATTCATAATCACCCAACTAGCATAACTTTAATATCACTACCTCCATATCTCAAAACAATTATCAAGCATCAAATTGATCATAGCATCCAATTCACTTTCTATGATAGTTTTTATTATACCCAACTTGGAAGCTCATCATTCTAGGACCAACTTTATAACCATAGCAAATACCATGTTGTTCTAAAAGACTCTCAAAATAATATAAGTGAAGCATGAGAGACTAGAAATTTCTTCAAAATAAATACACCACCGTGCTATAAAAGATATAAGTGAAGCACTAGAGCAAAAACTATCAAGCTCAAAGATATAAGTGAAGCACATAGAGTATTCTAGCAAATTCTAATCAAATAGGCTTCTCCCAAAAGGTTTGTACAGCAAGGATGATTGTGGTAAACTAAAAAGCAAAGACTAATATAATACACGATGCTCCAAGCAAAACACATATCATGTGGCGAATAAAAATATAGCTCCAAGTAAAGTTACCAATGAACGAAGACGAAAGAGAGGATGCCTTCCTCGGGCATCCCCAAGCTTAATTCCTGCTCGTCCTCGAGTAGGTAGATGATAAAAAGAGAATATTTTATGTGGAATGCTACCTAGCATAATTTATAACGTAATTTTCTTTATTGTGGCATGAATGTTCAGATCCAAATGATACAAAATAAAAGTTCATATTGATAAAAGAAATAGTAACACTTCAAGCATACTAATCAAAGTAATCATGTCTTCTCAAAATAACATGGCCAAAGAAAGTTATCCCTACAAAATCATATAGTCTGGCTGTTCCTCTATCTTCATCACACAAAGTATTTAATCATGCACAACCCCGATGACAAGCCAAGCAATTGTTTAATACTTTAATAATCTCAAACTCTTTCAACTTTCACGCAATACATGAGCGTGAGCCATGGACATACACTATATGTGGAGTAGAATGGTGGTTGTGGAGAAGACAAAAAAGGAGAAGATAGTCTCACATCAACTAGGTGTATCAACAGGCTATGGAGATGCCCATTAATAGATATCAATGTGAGTGAGTAGGGATTGCCATGGAACGGATGCCCTAGAGCTATAAATATATGAAAGATCAACAAAAGAAACTAAGTGGGTGTGCATCCAACTCGCTTGCTCATGAAGACCTAGGGCATTTTTGAGGAAGCCCATCATTGGAATAGACAAGCCAAGTTCTATAATGAAAAATTCCCACTAGTATATGAAAGTGACAACATATGAGACTCTCTATCATGAAGATCATGGTGTTATTTTGAAGCACAAGTGTGGAAAAAGAGATAGTAGCATTGTCCCCTTTATCTTTTTCTCTCATTTTATTTTTTTTCTCTTCTTCTTTTTTCTTTCTTTTTTCTTTGGCCTTTCCTTTTTTTCTTTTTTTCCCCTTTTTCATCTTTTTTTCTTTTTGTAAAGTCCGAAGTCTCATCCCGACTTGTGGGGGAATCATAGTGTTCATCATCCTTTCCTCACTAGGACAATGCTCTAATAATGAAGATCATCACACTTTTATGGATTTACAACTCAAAAATTACAACTCAAAGCTAGAACATGATATGACTCTATGTGAATGCCTCCGGCGGTGTACCGGGATATGCAATGAATCAAGAGTGACATGTATGAAAATTATGAAGGTGGCCTTGCCACAAATACTATATCAACTACATGATCATGCAAAGAGCAATATGACAAAAGTAATGCGTGTCATATGAACAGAACGGTGGAAAGTTGCATGGCAATATATCTCGGAATGGCTATGGAAATGCCATAATAGGTAGGTATGGTGGCTGTTTAGAGGAAGGTATATGGTGGGTGTATGGTACCGGCGAAAGTTGCACGGTACAAGAGAAGCTAGCAATGGTGGAAGGGTGAAAAGGGTGCGTATAATCCATGGACTCAACATTAGTCAAAAGAACTCATGCACTTATTGAAAAAATTTAGAAGTCATAAAAAACCAAAGCACTACGCGCAAGCTCCTAGGGGGATAGATTGGTAGGAAAAGACCATCGCTCGTCCCCGACCGCCACTCATAAGGAAGACAATCAATAAATAAAATTGTGCTCCAACTTCATCACAAAGCGGTTCACCATATGTGCATGCTACGGGAATCACAAAATTCAACACAAGCATTCTTTAAATTCATAATCACCCAACTAGCATAACTTTAATATCACTACCTCCATATCTCAAAACAATTATCAAGCATCAAATTGATCATAGCATCCAATTCACTTTCTATGATAGTTTTTATTATACCCAACTTGGAAGCTCATCATTCTAGGACCAACTTTATAACCATAGCAAATACCATGCTGTTCTAAAAGACTCTCAAAATAATATAAGTGAAGCATGAGAGACTAGAAATTTCTTCAAAATAAAGACACCACTGTGCTATAAAAGATATAAGTGAAGCACTAGAGCAAAAACTATCAAGCTCAAAGATATAAGTGAAGCACATAGAGTATTCTAGCAAATTCTAATCAAATAGGCTTCTCCCAAAAGGTGTGTATAGCAAGGATGATTGTGGTAAACTAAAAAGCAAAGACTAATATAATACACGATGCTCCAAGCAAAACACATATCATGTGGCGAATAAAAATATAGCTCCAAGTAAAGTTACCAATGAACGAAGACGAAAGAGAGGATGCCTTCCTCGGGCATCCCCAAGCTTAATCTTTTGGCTATTCTTGAATATCTTGGGGTGCCTTGGGAATCCCCAAGCTTAGGCTCTTGCTACCTATCGGTGTCAAAACTGGCGGATCTTGGGTAGGGGGTCCCGAACTGTGCGTCTAGGCAGATGGTAATAGGAGACAAGGGACACGATGTTTTTACCCAGGTTTGGGCCCTCTCGGTGGAGGTAAAACCCTACTCCTGCTTGATTGATACTGATGATATGGGTAGTACAAGAGTAGATCTACCACGAGATCAGAGAGGCTAAACCCTAGAAGCTAGCCTATGGTATGATTGTTGTTTGTCCTACGGACTAAAACCCTCCGGTTTATATAGGCACCTAAGAGGGTTAGGGTTACACAGAGTTGATTACAATGGTAAGAGATCTACATGTCCGTATTGCCAAGCTTGCCTTCCACGCCAAGGAAAGTCCCATTCGGACACGGGAAAAAGTCTTCAATCTTGTATCTTCATAGTCCAGGAGTCCGGCCAAAGGCTATAGTTCGGCCATCCGGACACCCCCTAATCCAGGACTCCCTCAGTAGCCCCTGAACCAGGCTTCAATGACGACGAGTCCGGCGCGCATATTGTCTTCGGCATTGCAAGGCGTGTTCCTCCTCCGAATACGTCATAGATGATTTTGAACACAAGGATAGTGTCCAGCTCTGCAAAATAAGTTCCACATACCACCGTAGAGAGAATAATATTTACACAAATTCAATCTGCTGACGTATTCCGTGGATGACATCACACCACGGCCAAGCCTTTATTCGAATCGTTTTTACTGTCCCTCCTCAGCGTGTTTAGCGAGGAGGTTTCCTTGGCACGTCTTATCAAAGTAGAGACCGTTTCCCCTTATTCCGGGATTCTCATCAATTCGGGCGTGGGCAACCCAACCGCGCCATTGATTATGGCGCTTGGGAGATAAGCGAGTTTCACCAGGCTGGTGGGGACGCATTGCTTCGTCCGTCCATATAAGGGGATAAGGATCCACCTTTCCACACACGCCTTCTTCCTCCTTCGCTCATCCATTTCCGCCCACTCGAGCTCCAGCGCCCAAGTCCGCACATCTCGCCTCAACCTTCCCCAGCCATGGCCGGAGGGGGAGGCAAGTGGATGGTCTCCTCCGTCACGGAGGGGCACATCAAAAAGCTGCGGAAGGCGGGATACTTGTCCAGCGACATCGCGCATCGGCTCCCTGACAAGGGGCAGCTTATCCCCACCCCCAGGCCCCATGAGAGGGTGGTGTTCCTCACCCACTTCCTCCGCGGACTAGGTTTTCCACTTCACCCATTTGTCCAGGGGCTCATGTTCTACTATGGCCTGGATTTCCACGATCTGGCCCCGAATTTCATCCTCAACATCTCGGCATTCATCGTCGTGTGCGAGGCCTTCCTCTGCATCCAGCCCCACTTCGGCTTATGGCTGAAGACCTTCAATATCAAGCCGAAGGTAGTGGGCGGCCGCCAGGCAGAGTGCGGAGGTGCCATGGTGGGCAGGATGCCCAACGTCTTATGACTCGAGGGCTCCTTCGTGGAGACCACAAAGGGGTGGCAATCGGGGTGGTTCTATATCACCAAGCCGCGTGACCCTAAATGGGTAGCGGCCCCCGAATTCCGATCTGGCTTCCCTACACGGCTCACCTCTTGGAAAGAGACGGGCCAAACATGGGGTAATTCGGAAGAGCTGACCGGACTCCAATCCTGCGTCAAAACCTTGGTGAATAAGAAGCTCAAGCTCGTCAACGTGGTCCAGGTCATGCTCATCCACCGAATCCTCTCGTGCCAACAAAGGGCCTTCAGCTTGTGCGAGTTTGATCCGGCACAGCACCAAACCTTGAGCAGGCTCTTTGACACTATGTACGAAGATGCCTGGAAGGTGCTGTTCAAGGGCGCCGAGGCTCCCGCATCCGCTATCGAAGATCGCGGATTCAGCTCGCAGTGCCAAGCCGGCAAGGTAAGCTATTTTACCCTTTACAGGACACTTGTTTTCCATAGTTTGACTCTATGCGGGATCTAAACTCCCCTACCTTTGACAGGCCTGGCAAAAGACGTCCGGGCAGGTTGACTGTCCGGCTCCCTTGCCAGAAGACCGAACAGACGCCCGATTGACGGGGCTGTTGGTTCCGGCACCTCACATGGTGCCGGAGAAGAAGGCCAAGAAGAAGGCCACGGGAACCTGAAAGAGTTCCCGGCGTCAGGTGTTATCGGACTCGTCGTCCAATGACTCCGAGGCGGACTCCTCCCGCGAAGACAAGGAGGAGGAAAAAGAGGCCTCTCCCCCAGCGGGGGAAGAGAAGAAAAGGAAGGCCGCCCCAACTGGGGAGGCCGGAGGGTCCAAGAAGGGAAGGACCCTTCCTCCGGACTACTCCACCGACGCCGACGTCGGCGAAGAGGAGTGGCCACCGAGGGCTAACCCCCTAGCGACATCGTAAGTGTCCGGATACCAGAATAACTCATGGTGTCTCGTTTGTCACATAGAATCTCCTAACGCCGAATATAACCCTGCAGCCCGCCCAAGGACGGGCTCGACACTTCAACGAGCGGCTCCCTGGCTTCGTCGGACGTGAATAGCACTTCAATTCCAGCCGTCTCCTCTCCTCACGCTGCGGATGACGCTGAGGTGGGGTCCCAAAAGGGGCCCAGCCAGGAGGAGGAGGTCCCGGAGGTGCCGCAAGGCAACCTCCCGGACTTCGGGCACAAGGGGGATCAAACCCCAAAGTGTTCTGAGTCCGGCCCTGGGCCGGACTCTGCACCAGAACCTTCAGTGGTTCCGGAGTCCTGCAGGCGGCCCCTTTGTAAGAAGGGAGAGACTGCGACACCGGTGACCTCCGTCCAACCGGAGGCACCGGATAATTTGCTGGAGGCGCTTAACGGTGCCTCCATCGACGAGGAGCACCGCACTGTTATGAGTGTGGTGATCCAGAAAGTTCACTCCACCAAGAGCGGGCTGACTGAAGCATGTGCCAGCCTTCTAACAGGCTTTGAGGTATGTATTTAAGATACGTATAAATATTACCGCCTAGACAGTAGCCCCTGATGCTCAGTTTGGTGTTCGGAAAGAAAAGCCGAACTGAGGATCTAAAAAGATGTACGCACGAGTCTAACATAAGTATGTCAATATGGGGAATGCAGGCTGCACTGCTGACCTGTACCGCACTGACTGCGGAGGTCAATGCGATGAAGCAAAGCCTCGAGCGGTCCGAGAACGAGCTCGGCCTTGCCAAAAAGCAGCTCAAGGACAAGGAAGGTAAGTAATACCTTATGGAAGTATATTAAAGATGTGGCTGCAAAAAATGACAGGAATAACATAAGAATTGCAGGGGCCACAAACGAGGTGGCGACCCTGAAGGAGGCGGTGTCCAAGGCTGAAAGCAATGCGGCCGCAGAGCGCATTGAGTGAGAGAATCAGGAGGCGCGGGTGGCGGAGGTGCGGCAAGAGATCCAGGCTCTCGTGGAAAAACACGAGAGTTTGGAGAGTGACTCAAAGGCTCGAGAGTCCAAGCTCGCCTCGGCTCTTGAGAGCACCAAAGCCGCTAAGGCCGAAGCCTAGAAAGCCCAGGAAATTGAGGCGATGAAGAAGATAGCGGCGGGTAAGGCATTCTTCATGCAAAGCAAGCAAGTGAAAGTGAATTACTTGTTACTTACCCGAATCCGGAGATCTCTAGGAGCATTCACAGATCTGCCCCGCAGTGTGTCCGACGCTGCCGCATTCTACCGGGCCGAGGAGGGGAGCTCGACGGAGAAGGTGTTCTAGTCTCGGTATGCTAAGGCCGGATAACCGGTGCCCTTGAGCGACCAGCTGAAGCAGCTGGTCGGGCTCCATAAGGTGGCCGAACAGGCCATGAAGGGCCTCATAGTTCGGCTGTGGCCTAAGGAAGCCGTGCCTGGGAGCTACTTCGAGCTGGTGAGGCGGCTGGTGGACGCCTGTCCATGGATTGAAGTCGTCAAGCGCTTCGTCTGTATCGAAGGTGCCCGTAGGGCCCTTGCCCGTGCTAAAGTGCACTGGGCAAGATGGACGCTGAGAAGCTTGTGAACGACGCTCCACCGCCGGGAGGGAGTATTGCAAGCCCGAGATGTATTATGCGGGCTTCCTGAAGGGTGACCGCCTTATAGCGGGTGAATGCTCCAAAGATGTAATTTTTGAGTAAACTCGCATTTGTTATCCCGTGCGCTTGAAAACTTGTTCATATGCGCTAAGCAACGCTTGTGAATTTAAAATATTACCTTTTGTGCGGCCGTTTATTAAATTTGAGAGATGGCGAGTCGTAGGCTTCTGCCCCCATGCCGCGAGTGCTGGGGTGTTCGGGATAAACTTGAACGCTCTTTTTCCCATTCTTGGGTCCTTCGAGGGAGGTGCACAACACAACGAACGAGGCAACCGGACTATAATGCTTGAACACTCTCACTTAGCCATAGAATTCTATAATTTTAAATTTCAGTGAAGCCCCTAGTATTCGAAAGACCGAGTTCGGGGTGCTATCCACGCCTGGGCCGGACAAAGCCGACTCCTCGCTCTAAGCGGCATAAGTCTTTAGGGACTCGAAAACCTCTCGAACAGCGACCGGCTCTCGCCCTATCATAACGGTCGGTTTTAGCTTTCTCCACTGAGGTGCTTAACCCAGCTCAACCGGGGCACAATCGCAGTGGTTCTCCCAGCGCTACCTTAGCCGATATAACGGAACATAAGGTACCAAAACATGGGAGCCGGGCAAAACCAACTATTGACCCAAGACATGATTCGGAGCCGATGCATATAATGCTATAAGTTCGGGGTGCCGCACTTGTGAAAGTGTTCGGACTTATCACACCATATTTTGGGGTACTTAAGCCCCTCGTGTATTTGGCCGTACCAAAGCGTATGGATGCAACATGTCATAACTGAACATATATAGATAAGAAAAAGGAATGCAATAATAGGCAAAAGTTGTGCATTGTTTATTAAAAAAGCTGCGGTAAAAGCAGAACGATACAAATAGTGCGATAAGCAAGGGACGGGACTATTTCACATGTCCCCCTCCAGGAGCGAGCTACGGGATGATATGTAAAACATGTATACTGCAAGTTATAGAGACCACTTGTACACTCGACGCAGCTTTCTGCTTCCCTGGCTGTTGCATCGTGTGTTCGGCGGTTCTACTGCCGGACAGGGCTTCTTGATAAAGGAGTCCTGAAAGTAAGAAAAAGGAATTACACAATCGGGAGCCCCTGGTGCGGTTGAGCCGTATTCTGGGCCTGCCGTGGTCGTGCCCCTCCCCCTATGCCCATGGTATTTCCAGAGCGTAATTATGTACGCGTAATACTAGTTTCGCAATTTCGCGAGGGCTGGGGTTGGGGCCGCATTGCTACGCGTGCTCGGGACGTGCCAAGCGGTCTTGTTGTAGGTTACTCCGGGCGCGGTTGACAGTGTCCGGACGTTTAATAGCCGGACTCGAGAATTGCCTTGAGAGGCTGCTTTGTACTTCCGCTGCGAGAGCCGCCGTATGCTCCTCCGTTTGGAGAGAGCGTTTGGTGTTTCCGTTGACCGTAATGACTCCTCGAGGGCCTGGCATCTTGAGCTTGAGGTATGGGTAGTGCGGCACCGCATTGAACTTTGCAAATGCGGTTCGTCCGAGCAGTGCGTGATAGCCGCTGCGGAACGGGACTATGTCGAAGATTAACTCCTCGCTTCGAAAGTTATCCGGGGTTCCGAAGACCACTTCAAGTGTAACTGAGCCTGTACAGTTGGCCTCTACACCTGGTATGACGCCTTTAAAGGTCGTCTTTGTGGGTTTAATCCTTGAGGGGTCTATGCCCATTTTGCGCACTATATCCTGATAAAGCAGGTTCAGGCTGCTGCCGCCGTCCATCAGGACCCTAGTGAGGTGAAATTCGTCAACGATTTGGTCTAGGACCAATGCGGCGAATCCACCATGGCAGATGCTAGTGGGGTGGTCCCTTTGATCAAAAGTGATCGGGTAGGAGGACCACAGATTGAACTTTGGGGCGACTGGCTCCATCGCATATATGTCCCTTAGTGCACGCTTCTGCTCCCTTTTGGTATGTGGGTTGCGTATATCATGTTCACCGTCCGCACTTGTGGGGGGAAGCCCTTCTGTCCTCTATTGTTCGGCGGCTGGGGCTCCTCCTCGTCATCGCTATGCAGCCCCTTGTCATTGTATTCGGTAGTTAGCTTGCCTGCCTGCTTGAACACCCAACAATCCCTGTTGGTCTGGTTGGCTAGTTCTTCGGAGGTGTCGTGTATCTGGCACGAGCGATCGAGTATTCGGTCCAAATTGGACGGGCCCGAAGTATTTCTTTTGAGTGACTTTTTCCGCTGACCGGGTTTGGAGCCTCTGAATCCAGCATTGACTGTCGTATCCTCAACATTATCGCTGTTAATGCGGCGCTTGTGCTTGTTGCGACGCGACCTGCCGTTGTTGTCCTTGGTATCCGAATTACCAGGGCTCTTGGTCATGTTGTTACTATGATCTAGCCAGCTATCCTCTCCTGCGCAGAAGCGGGTCATGAGTGTTGTGAGGGCTGCCATCGATTTCGGCTTTTCCTGTCCTAGATGTCGGGCAAGCCACTCGTCGCGGATGTTATGTTTGAAGGTTGCAAGGGCCTCTGCATCCGGACAGTCCATGATTTGATTTTTCTTGGTTAGGAACCGTGTCCAGAATTGTCTGGTTGATTCCTCGGGCTGCTGAATTATGTGGCTTAGGTCATCGGCGTCTGGTGCTCGCACATCGGTGCCCTGGAAGTTGTCGAGGAATGCAGCTTCCAAGTCTTCCCAACAACCGATTGACTCCGCTGGCAAGATTTTAAGCCAATACTGAGCTGATCCTTTAAGCTTCAGTGGGAGGTATTTGATGGCGTGTAGATCATCACCGCGGGCCATGTGGATATGAAGGAGATAGTCCTCGATCCAGACCGCAGGATCTGTTGTGCCATTGTATGATTCAATGTTTACGGGTTTGAAACCCTCAGGGATTTGATGATCCATCACTTCGTCTGTGAAGCATAGTGGGTGTGTGGCGCCTCTGTATTGGGCTATATCACGACACAGCTCAAATGAGCTTTGTCTACTTTGTTCGGCCCAGCCGGAGTTGCCATATCCGGCGTGACGGTTATCATCACGTATCATGGGGCGCCCACGCGATCCGTAGATCGATCTTGTTTGCCTTGCCTTGTCCTCCAGTATATCCCGCAGGTCTGGTGCATTTTCCCGTGCCTTGGTATTTTTTGAGCGGCGCCGGGGTGTGGCTTGAGTGGAGGGCCGAGAGGCCTCTCTGTCGTGGCCACGAGGTGGCCGAGAGGCCGTATCATGCGCTGGTGATGTAGGTTTAGGTGCTTCCTCCTCTAATCGGGGTAGCAGCCTGCGTTTTGGGTAGCTCCTGGAGGGGCGTTCGAGTTCATACTCTTCGGCCGCAAGGACTTTAGTCCATCTGTCGGCTAGCAAGTCTTGGTCAGCTCTAAGTTGTTGCTGTTTTTTCTTGAGGTTGCTTGCCGTGGCCATAAGCTTGCGTTTGAAACACTTTTGTTCGACGGGATCCTCAGGCACGACAAATTCGTCGTCGTCGAGGCTTCCCTCGTCTTCGGAGGGAGGCATGTAATTATCATCCTCTACCCTCTGCCTGCCGCTCTCTCATGAGGGCTGGCTTCTCCATCCTCCTGCACTGAATCTTGCTGGAGGGGATTGTCTTCGGCACTGTCCGGGGTGTTATTGTCTCCCGTGCCGGAATCACCATTTTTGCTGTGGTGGGATTTAGAGCGGCGCCGCTGACGCTGGCGCTTAGGCTATTTCTTGGAGGGGTCATCCTCCATTGTTCCATCGCCATTCCCATCTTTTGGGATGTCCACCATGTACATGTCGTATGACGAGGTGGCCTTCCAGTGCCCTGTAGGCGCTGGTTCTTGGTCGTCTCCTGCATCGTCGTCCATACCGTCGATGTCTTCGGAGTCGAAGTCGAGCATGTCGGTTAAATCATCGACAGTGGCTACAAAGTGGATGGTGGGTGGGCTTTGAATTTCTTCGTCGTCCTCATCCCAACCTTCCTGACCATAGTCCGGCCAGGGCTCCCCTGATAAAGAGAGAGACTTTAGTGAATTCAGGATGTCGCCAAAGGGCGAGTGCTGAAAGATGTCCGCGGCGGTGAATTCCATGACCGGCGCCCAATCGGATTCGATTGACAGGGGCGCGGAAGGTTTGGAGTCCAGAGAGGAGTCTGGCACCTTGGAGTTACGAGCCTTGCAAAGGACAGGGATGGTGTTCGGCTCAACCGCCATAGAGATTGCAGCCCCCGAGGCGGTGTCCAGCCACCCGTCCTCGATCTGCACAGTCCGCTCTGAGCTAAGGGTCGGAGCGGACACTGGTGCGGCCTCCAGGGCACTGTTCGGCGGCAGAGCTAGATCATGCCCATTGTGACAGTGCGGCGCGCTTCGCTGTGGCTCGAACCCATCGAAGATCAAGTCTCCGCGGACGTCAGCCATGTAGTTCAAACTTCCAAATCTGACCTGATGGCCAGGGGCGTTGCTTTCAATCTGCTCCAGATGGCCAAGTGAATTGGCCCGCAGTGCAAAGCTTCCGAATACGAAGATCTGTCCGGGGAGAAAAGTCTCACCCTGGGCCGCATCGTTGTTTATGATCGGAGGAGCCATCGGGCATAAAGATGACGACACAGAGGAACTCTCAATGAAAGCACCAATGTCGGTGTCAAAACCGGCGGATCTCGGGTAGGGGTTCCCGAACTGTGCGTCTAGGCGGATGGTAACAGGAGACAAGGGACACGATGTTTTTACCCAGGTTCGGGCCCTCTCGATGGAGGTAAAACCCTACTCCTACTTGATTGATATTGATGATATGGGTAGTACAAGAGTAGATCTACCACGAGATCAGAGAGGCTAAATCCTAGAAGCTAGCCTATGGTATGATTGTTGTTCGTCCTACGGACTAAAACCCTCCGGTTTATATAGGCACCAAAGAGGGTTATGGTTACACAGAGTTGGTTACAATGGTAGGAGATCTACATATCCGTATCGCCAAGCTTGCCTTCCACGCCAAGGAAAGTCCCATCCGGACACGGGATGAAGTCTTCAATCTTGTCACAGTCTAGGAGTCCGGCCAAAGGCTATAGTACGACCATCCGAACACCCCCTAATCCAGGACTCCCTCACCACCCTTTATTCCATAGTCCATAAAAGTTTTACCCAAAACTTGAAAACTTCACAACACAAAACTCAACAGGAAATCTTATAAGCTCCATTAGTGAAAGAAAACAAAACCACCACATAAAGTACTGTAATGAACTCATTCTTTATTTATTTTGGTGTTAAACCTAATGTATTACAACTTCTCTATGGTTTATAAACTATTTTACTATCCATATATGCATCAAAATAAGCAAACAACACACGAAAAACAGAATCTGTCAAAAACAGAACAGTCCGTAGCAATCTGTAACTAACGCAAACTTCTGGAACTCTAAAAATCCTACCAAAATAGGAAGTCCTGGACAATTTTTTTATTGAACATAAGCAAAAATAATCAACGCAAAAGCACGTTCGTGTGATTTAAAAAATTATATTCGTGCGCGCAAAGTTTCTGTTTTTCAGCAGAATCAAATCAACTATCATCGGAGGTTATCCTATAGGTTCTACTTGGCACAAACACTAATTAAAAGATAAAAACACGTCTAAACAGAAGGTAGATGCAAGATTTATTAAGTAACAGCAAGGAAAAATATTGGGTTGCCTCCCAACAAGCGCTTTTCTTTAAAGCCTTTTTAGCTAGGCATTGAGATTTCAATGATGCTCACACGAAAGACAAGAATTGAAGCACAATGAGAGCATCATAAAACATGTGACAAACACACCTAAGTCTAACATACTTCCTATGCGTAGGCATATTGTAAGCAAACAAATTATCAAGGTGAGCAAAAACTAGCATATGCAAGGAAGAACATAGAGATGATATCAATCTCAACATGAAGAGGGGTAATTTAGTAACATGAAAACTTCTACAACCATAATTTCTTTTATCATAATAATTACATGTAGGATCATAAGAAAATTCAATAAAATAGCTATCACATAACATATTCTCAACACGATCCACATGCATGTAAAGTTGACACTCTTCCAAAATAGTGGGATTATCATTAACTAAAGTCATGACCTCTCCAAACCCACTTTTATCAAAAATATCATAAGATTGAACATTCTTCAAATATGTGGGATCTAAAGTTGACACTCTTCCAAACCCACTTTCAATATTATTGCATACACTATTATCAATCTCATATTCATCATGGGGCTTAAATAAATTTTCAAGATCATAAGAAGAATCATCCCAATCTTGATCATGGCAACAAGTAGTAGACATAGCAAAACTAGCATCCCCAAGCTCAGGGTTTTGCATATTAGTAGCTAAATTGACATCAAGATAATTTATAGTAAAATCATTACAATCATGCTTTTTATTCAAGGAGTCATCGTGAATCTCTTCATAAATTTCTTCATCACAATTTTCAGATTCACAAATTTCAAGCAAAACTTCATAAAGATAATCTAGTGCACAAAACTCACTACCAATGTGTCCATCATAATTGGATCTCTTAAAAAGGTTAGCAAGCGGATGAGGATCCATAGATCTTAGGTTCTCTGTTTAGCAATAAATAAGCATCTAATCCAATGAAACGAGCAAACAAAAGGGCAAGCAAAAGAGAGAAGAGAAGATTGGGAAAGAGAGGGCGAATAAAATGGCAAGGGTGAAGTGGGGGAGAGGAAAACGAGAGGAAAATGGCAAATAATGTAAATGCGAGGGAGATGGGTTTGTGATGGGTACTTTTGGTATGTCTTGACTTGAGAGAAGACCTCCCCGGCAATGGTGCCAGAAATCGCACGTTGGCGGGAGGTCGAATCTTGACTTGACTTGGTGGAAACCTCCCCGGCAACGGCGCTAGAAATCCTTCTTGCTACGTCTTAAGCTTGAGTTGGTTTTCCTCGAAGAGGAGAGGGTGATGCAGCAATAGTAGCGTAAGTATTTCCCTCAGTTTTTGAGAACCAAGGTATCAATCCAGTAGGAGGCTCCTCAAAAGTCCCACGCACCTACACAAACATACAAAGAACTCGCAACCAACGCAATAAAGGGGTTGTCAATCCCTTCACGGCCACTTGCGAAAGTGAGATCTAATAAAGATAGTATGATAAGATAAATATATTTTTGGTATTTTTATAATATAGATGCAAAAAGTAAATATGCAAATAAAGGTAGATTGAAAGCAAATATGATAAGAGATAGACCCGGGGGCCATAGGTTTCACTAGTGGCTTCTCTCAAGATAGCATAAGTATTACGATGGGTGAACAAATTACTGTCGAGCAATTGATAGAAAAGCGCATAGTTATGAGATTATCTAGGCATGATCATGTATAT
The DNA here is from genome assembly GCA_963921465.1 of Triticum timopheevii. Classification (NCBI taxonomy): domain Eukaryota; kingdom Viridiplantae; phylum Streptophyta; class Magnoliopsida; order Poales; family Poaceae; genus Triticum; species Triticum timopheevii. Next base: position 9,820,224 of record OY997272.1, read on the forward strand.
AGGCATCATGTCCACAACAAGTAGACCGACTCCTGCCTGCATCTACTACTATTACTCCACACATCGACCGACTCCTGCGTGCATCTAGAGTATTAAGTTCATAAGAATAGAGTAACGCATGAAGCAAGATGACATGATGTAGAGGGATAAACTCAAGCAATATGATATAAACCCCATCTTGTTATCCTCGATGGCAACAATACAATAGGTGCGTTGCAACCCTTTCTTTCACTGGGTAAGGACACCGCAAGATTGAACCCAAAGCTATGCACTTCTCCCATGGCAAGAAAGATCAATCTAGTATGCCAAACCAAACTGATAATTCGAAGAGACTTGCAAAGATAACTCAATCACACATAAAACAATTCAGAGAAGATTCAAATATTATTCATAGATAAACTTGATCATAAACCCACAATTCATCGGATCTCGACAAACACACCACAAAAAGAGTTTACATCGAATAGATCTCCACAAGAGAGGGGGAGAACATTGTATTGAGATCCAAAAAGAGAGAAGAAGCCATCTAGCTCATAACTATGGACCCGTAGGTCTGTGGTAAACTACTCACAACTCATCGGAGGGGCAAGGACGTTGATGCAGAAGCCCTCCATGGTCGATTCCCCCTCCGGCAGAGTGTCGGCGAAGGCTCCAAGATGGGATCTCACGGATACAGAAGGTTACGATGGTGGAAATTGTGTTTCGTCTTGCTCCTAGATGTTGTCGGGGTACGTAGGTATATATAGGAGGAAGAAGTACGTCGGTGGCCGCCCGAGGGGCCCACGAGACAGGGGGCGCACACTCCTATCTCGTGGGAGCGGTGGCTGCTTCTTGACTTGCACCCCAAGTCCTCTGGATCACGTTCGTTCCAAAAATCACGCTCCCGAAGGTTTCATTCCGTTTGGACTCCGTTTGATATTCCTTTTCTTCGAAATACTGAAATAGGAAAAAAATGCAATATGGGTTGGGCCTCCGGTTAGTAGGTTAGTCCCAAAAATGATATAAATGTGTAAAATAATGCCCATAAACATCCAAAAGGGGTAATATAATAGCATGGAATAATCAAAAGTTATATATACGTTGGAGATGTATCAAGCCGCGCCCGCGGATAAGGGCCCAGTTCGTGTCGGTCACACTACGGGTCAACAATAATAATAATGATGTGCCTAATAACAAACCTAGTTCGATGATGAAAGAAGTAGGTTGATATTTATGTGATCGAGAGAAAATCACTTCGGTATCATGAATACCAACTTGTTGGATATTTGGGATGTTATGCGAAAGTCAAGGGTAACGGTCAAGCTCCTTGTGGTCATGAATGATTACTACGGTATTGTTAATACGAAGCTTGATTTGATTCTGAGATGATCGTGTGATGTCCGTGATGGTAAGTGTGTGCAGGTGATGGTTACGATGTAATCCGAGCAGAGTAAGTTGGTGCATGATAGTATCATCATGTTGCATGCTAGTTCATCATGTTTATATGTTCATGCCATGCTTATATTGTGCTAGCTATATCATGTTATTCATGCCATGTTGTTCTGATGATATTATGTTAATCCTTGTTAACCTGTAATTGCCATGCTGTTGTTTGTCTTGATTGTTTTGGTTGCTGTGAGCTTGCAAGTACATTCAATGTACTGACCTGGCGTGTCATGCCAGTTTGTAGCTCATGCCGGATATGATTGCTTGTTTGCCGTGGATCCCTTGTTTGCGCGCTAGGATAAGTGTTCCAGCCGGAGTCCCTGCGGAGTGGAGTTCACCATCGTTGTCGCTTTTCCAGTACCTGTAGTCATTCCGCGGCATCGTGTTGTTCTGCTTCTTGCATGGAGCAACCGTGGTAGGCGTAGAGTCTCCATGCCGCTGTAACCCCCTTGTACCCAATATAGATTGCAATAAAGAGCTGGTTTGTTCTATGCTAAGTAGTGTCGTATTCCAGAAGACTTCTCCTCGATCTCTGGGCTGGAATATGGGGCGTCCCAGTTTCTCTGAGCCACGGTGCCACAAATACGAAGCAATAGAAGATATTTTTCTGGTTTTACAGAAAATTGCTACCAAAGGAAGATGAAACCATCGCGCACCCATCCCCCTTTTGGCCCCCCCTGTTGCTTCAATTACCCTAATTCCAGCGCTCTAAATTTCCATCGATCCAGAAACCCCCTTAGGGTTTGGACTATATCAGGGGGGTATAAGTCATGAAGAAGTTAGAATATAATAGGTATTATGCAAGGGCAATTTTGAATCTGTTGAAAACAAACTCTAAGTTAATGATCCTTATTATTCTTCGACAAATGGATCTTAGGAGGTTTTGTTGAGTTTTGTGTGCTGAAGTTTTCAAGTTGTGGGCAAGATCGTGATGGATGAAGAAGCGGCAAGACCATAAGCTTGGGGATACGCAAGGCACCCCAAGGTAATATTCAAGGAAGACCCAAGTGTCTCAGCTTGGGGATTCCCCAGAAGGAATCCCCACTTTGGTCTCCAATCTATCGGTAAAATTACTCGGAGCTCTATTTTCATTCCTCACATGATATGTGTTTTGCTTGGAGCAACGTGTATTATAGTTTCATTTTTTGTTTGATGGTTTGTCACAATCATTGTTTTCTAGAAACAACTATTATGAGAGGCAGACATTCATCACGATTTGTTAGAATGATCACTATTCTTCACTTATATCTTTTGAGTTAAGGAAGTTTTGTTTATGTGCTTCACTTATATCCTTAGAGCAAGGCCATAATCATTGTTTGCACTTTCTTGCTTCACTTATATCTTTTCTAGAGTTAAATACAAAGTGGTAATTTGCACGAGCTATAGGATCGTGGGCGCATGATGGTTAACTCCTCCCAACCTCCTAACTAGCAGCATGCGAGTATTACTTTTCTTCGAGGGCTAATAGGCTTCACAATAAGTATTTGAGTTCTTTATAACTAAAGTGAGTTTGTGGACGAAATCACTTCTACCTATCCATATTTTGCCAGCTTTTTTAGTACCATGCATTGCCCATTCTCACCTCGAGACTTAGTGCAAAGTTCGCCGGGCATCCAAACCCCATGATATGAAACGCTCTAGCACACATTAGCCTTATTATATCCTTCCTCAAAACAAACACCATACCTACCTATCATGGCATTTCCATAGCCATTCCGAGATATATTACACACTACTAGAAAAAGGGCTATAGATGGGATTGACACTAATGGCGCACCAGACAAGCGGTGCGCCATTAGTATATACTAATGGCGCACCACCTTCTGATACGCCATTAGAGTTGAAACTACTAATGACGCACCTGGCCCAAGGTGCGCCATTAGTATCAAAAAAAATTTGAACTAGTGCGCCTGTCCAAACATACTAATGGCGCATCCAGACTCAGTGCGCCATTACTAGTTGTAACTAGTAATGGCGCACCTGTCGGAAAGTGCGCCACTAATGTTGTTTTTTTATTATATTTTTTATTCCTTTTTTTGCAAAACTACTAATGGCGCTCTGTTCCACCGTGCGCCATTACTAGTTTAAACTAGTAATGGCGCACTGTGGAACAGTGCGCCATTAGTATGTTTTTTTTTTGCAAAACTACTAATGGCGCACCACCAGAAGGTGCGCCATTAGTAACCTGGATTACTAATGGTGCATTTAGAGTTGGTGCGCCATTAGTAAGTGGGCAGCAACAAGATATTTTGGACAGCCTCTCCTACCCACACTCACTTTCTCCCCACTTCATTCTCTCCACCTCCTCCTTGTCTCGGGTGCCTCCTCTTTTTCACCTCATTTCCACCATAGATTCATTCAAATTAAGTGGTTAAATTACCTTGTTTTGATAGGTAAGTAAGGGGGGAAGTTATATTTATGTTGTTCTCCCTACAACAATGTGCACATGCACTTTTTATGGCCTAGCTAGATCTATGTATGTTCGTGGTGTTGCATATGTTTGTGGTGTTGCATATGTGTTTGTGTTTGGAGGTGTACCGGTATTTGAAATGCGATAGTTGCCAATATTTTGCCGGAATGTTGATTCATTTCCGTTTCGGCGAGAATTTTGGCATTAAGCATTCTTTTTGGTCCTATTTTTAGGGAAAGTCATGCCAAATTTTTTCTTGGTTCTAAAATATCGTTTTGCTCTACCCCGCAGGCGACCATGGTCCGCACGATGACCTAAGGCATCGTGAATAGGTTTTTGAGGTCCACGAAGGCCGAGATGCTTCAAAAGAATGAGACGGAGATAAGATGTCCGTGTCGAAGATGCAAGCTGAAGAGCCTTATTGCGGACCCGGATTCCGGGCAGGTGCGGGACCACCTGCTCTTGCGTGATTTCATGGATGGCTATTGGTGGCAAGGTGATGAAGATGACTACGAAGTTGTCCATGGGGGTCGGGCAAGAAATGAGGAAGGGCAGCAAGACAACCACCGCGGCTCGGGCGGGCGAGAAGAAGAAGAATCCCCAGGAGATGATCACGACGGTGATGCTGTACACAGTCATCATGTAGAAGATGCAGGACATGATGATGAGAAAGATGCCGGAGCAGACGACGGGCGTGATCATGAAGATGATGATGCCGGCGGAGCAGACGACGCTGGACCATCGATGGGCTGGGTGCAGGACCCTCATATTCAAGAGCTGCTTCTCAAGCAGACGGATAACGCAAGAGCTATGCATTTATGTTTTGCAGTCTCAGAAAGGGCTAGCGATGGGAATGAGTAACCAAAGGTGTTCTTTTTTTGCAGAAACCAAAGTTCTCGGACTGACCAATTTCATGATGCTCACCGCCGGGAGTGAGAAATTCCTTCGTAGGCTTGCTGGACGGTGATGGGTTGGATGATATTTAGCATGTAATGGAGTTAGCTTTGTTAGGGCCTTATACTTTGTATCCACTATGTTCTGAGATTGATGTTGCTATGAGTTTGCTATGCTTAATGCTTGTCACTAGGGTCCGAGTGCCATGAATTCAGATCTGAATCCTGCATGTTTCCATGAATATATTTGAGTTCTTGATCTGATCTTGCAAGTTATACGCACCTATTACGAGTTATGATCCGCATACCCCAAGGTGACAATAATTGGGATTCTTTCCGGTGATTATCGTAGTTTAAGGAGTAATCACTAAGTGCTAATGCTTTGTTCATGTTCTCTATTAAAAGGAGGTCTTAATATTCCTTAGTTTCCATTAGGACACCGGTGCCATGGGAGAGTAGGACAAAAGATGTCATGCTAGTTCTTTTCCATACGCATGTATGACTATACACGTAATACATGCCTAAATTACATTGATGAATTGGAGCTTGTTCCGCGTCGCTCTAGGTTATAATTGCTCCATGATGAATATCATTCAACACAATTATCATCACCGATCCAAGGCCTATGTGTTTTTCACATATTGATCTTTGCTTTGTTATTTTTTCTACTGCTTCTTGTTACAATCACTACAAAACTGTTACTACTACTACTGCCGCTGTTACCGTTACTATCATACTACTTCGCTACGAAATACTTTGCTCCAGTTATCAAAACTTTCAGGTGTGGTTGAATTGACAACTCAACTGCTAATACTTGCAAATATTCTTTGGCTCCCCTTCCGTCGTATCAATAAATTTGGGTTCAATACTCTATCCTCGAAAACTGTTGCAATCACCTATACTTGTGGGTTATCAGAGTAGCACCATGTTATTCATATAGAGTGTTTCCTATGTTGTCAATTTCATATACTAGTGGGGAATTTTCATTATAGAACTTGGTTGTATATTCTGATGATGGGCTTCCTCAAATTCCTGAGGTATTTGATACGTCCATTTTGCATCATGTTCTCCTACTGTTATTTATAATATTTTTGTGCATAATGATGCTTTATGGGGTAATTCCAATGCCTTATCTCTCATAATATGCAAGGTTTACACAAAGATGGAGAAAGCCAGTAGCTGGAATTCTCGACCTGAAAAGTCTACGGCAGAGTTACCTATTCTACACATCTTCGAATGGGCTAAAAACTAATGAAGAACTATTTGGAATATAAAAAAATACTGGAGCAAATAACTACCACAGGGGGGCCACCTAGTGAGCACAAGACACCAGGGCGCGCCAGGCCCCCCATGTGCGCCCTAGTGGGTTTTGCTCAGCCCAGCCCACATCTAGTACCCATCTTCTGGTATATAAGTCATTTTGACCTAGATAAAATAAGGAGAGGACTTTCGGGACGGAGCACCGCTGTCTAGAGGCGGAACATGGGTAGTAGCACTTTTGCCCTCCGGTGGAGCGATTCCGTTGGGGAACTTCCGTCCTGGAGGGGGAAATCGAAGCCATCGTCATCACCAACAACCCTTGCATCTTTGGGTTCCAATCTCCATCAACATGTTCAAAAGTGATACGTCTCCACCGTATCTAGTTTTCCAAACTCTTTTGCCCTTGTTTTGGACTCTAACTTGCATGATTTGAATGGAACTAACCCGGACTAACGCTGTTTTCAGCAGAATTGCCATGGTGTTATTTTTGTGTAGAAATAAAAGTTTTCGGATTGACCCGAAAATTTACAGAGAATATTTTTGGAATATAAAAAAAATATTGGCACAAGAATCAACTAGAGGGGGGCCACCCAGAGGCCACAAGCCCTGTGGACACGCCCACCCCCTGGAGCTCCTCCGACCCTAACCCCAACACTATATATTCACTTTCAGGGAGAAAAAAATCTAGAGAGAAGGATTCATCGCATTTTACGATATGGAGCCACTCCCGCCTCGTGTTCTTCGTCGGGATGGCTGATCCGGAGTCCGTTCGGGGATCCGGAGAGGGAATCCTTCGCCATCATCATCATCAACCTTACTCCATCGCCAATTCAATGATGCTCAGCACCCGGAGTGAGTAATTCCTTCGTAGGCTCCCTGCTAGGTGATGGGTTCGACCAGATTTATCATGTAATCGAGTTAGTTTTGTTAGGGTTTGATCCCTAGTATCCACTATGTTCTGTGATTGATGTTGCTATGACTTTGCTATGTTTATGCTTGTCACTAGGGTCCGAGTGCAATGAATTCAGATCGGAACCCTTTATGTTTCCATGAATATATATGTGTTCTTGATCCGATCTTGCAAGTTGTGGACAACTATTGTGAGTTATGATCCGCATACCCCAAGGTGACATAATTGGGATTCTTTCTGGTGATTACCGTAGTTTGAGCAGTTCATGTATTCACTAAGTGCTAATGCTTTGTTCCGGTTCTCTATTAAAAGGAGGCCTTAATATCCCTTAGTTTCCAATAGGACCCCTCTGACATGGGAGGGAAGGACAAAAGATGTCATGCAAGTTCTTCCATAAGCACGTGTCACTATAGACGGAATACATGCCTACATTATATTGATGAATTGGAGCTATTTCCATGTCACCCTAGGTTATGACTACTACATGATGAATATCATCCGACACATATCATTGTCGATCCATTACCTACGAGCTTTTCACATATTGATCTTTGCCAAGTTACTATCGTTGCTACTGCTGTTACAATCACTACAAATCTGCTACGGTTATTTTTGGCATGGTTACAGTTACTTCCATATTTCAGGTGTGGTTGAATTGACAACTCAGCTACTAATACTCGTGAATATTCTTTGGTCCCCTTGTGTCGAATGAATAAATTTGGGTTGAATACTCCACCCTCAAGAACTTTTGCAATCCCCTATACTTGTGGGTTATCAAACAACACCATCACCTCTCAAACCCTAATTCATCTCTTGTGTTCAATCTTTGTACCAGAACCTCAGATTGGTACATGTGGGTGACTAGTAGTCTTGATTACATCTTGTAGTTGATTACTATATGGTTTATTTGGTGGAAGATTATATGTTCAGACCCATTATGCTATTTAATACCCCTCTGATCTTGAGGATGATTATCATTTGTTAGTAGTTACTTTTGTTCTTGAGGTCACGAGAGAAATCTTGTTGCAAGTAATCATGTGAATTTGATATGTGTTCAATATTTTGATGATATGTATGTTGTGATTGACGTCGACTACATAGCACTTCACCATATTTGGGCCTAAGGGAATGCATTGTGGAGTAGTTATTAGATGATGGTTTGCTAGAGCTATACAAGCTTAAACCCTAGTTTATGCGCTACTTTGTAAGGGACATATTTGGATCAAAATGTTTAATGCTATGGTTAGATTTTATCTTAAAACTTTTATCATTGTTGCGGATGCTTCCGAGGGGGTTAATCATAAGTGGGAGGTCTGCTCAAATAAGAACCACACCCAAGCACCGGTCCACCCACATATTAAATTATCAAAGTAGCGAACACGAACCAAACCAACATATGAAAGTGAATAAATGAAATTCCCGTGTACCCTCAAGAACGCTTTGCTTATTATAAGAGACCATTTTGGCCTGTCATTTGCCACAATAGGATTGGGCTATCTTGCTGCAATTTATTTCCTGTTACCGTTACTTGCTCGTTACAAATTATCTTGCTATCAAACTACCTGTTACCGACAATTTCAGTGCTTGCAGCTTGCTGAAAACCACTTGTCATTTCCTTCTGCTCCTCGCTGGGTTTGACACTCTTACTTATCGAAAGGACTACGATTGATCCCCTATATTTGTGGGTGGTCAAGACTCTTTTCTGGTGCCATTGCCGGGGAGTGAAGCGCTCTTGGTAAGTGGAAGTTGGTAAGGAAAAATTATTACTACGTGCTGAGATTCATTATCACTTGCTACGATGGAAATCCATCCATTAAGGGGTTTGTTGGAAGTATCTTCACCTCAACCTGAACCACAATCATTTGCCCCTCAACCTACTGCACCTACTGAAAATATTGGTTACGAAATTCCGTCGGGTATGATAGAACAACTGCTAGCTAATCCGTATGCAGGAAATTGAACTGAACATCCTGATATGCACTTGATATATGTGGATGAAAATTGTGGACTATTTAAGCTTGCAGGTTTATCAGGAGATGTAACTAAGAAGAAGGTTTTCTATTTATCTTTGAAGGGAAAGGCATTTACATAGTATAGACTATGCGTTGGTATTGGATCTTGGAACTGGAATCGATTGAAATTGGAATTCACCAAAAAAATTATGCTATGCATCTAGTTCAGCGTGATCAGAATTACATATATAATTTTTGGCCTCGTGAAGGGGAAAGCATCGCTCTAGCTTGAGGGAGGCTTAAGTCAATTTATATTCATGCCCCAACCTTGAGTTCTCGAGAGAAATTATTATTCAAAACTTTTACGCTCCGCTTTCTCGTGATGATCAATCCATGCTCGATACTTCTTGTACTTGTTCTTTTATGAAGCAGACTATTGAATTCAGGTGGGATCTTTTAGAAAGAATTAAACGCGACTATGAAGATTCAGAAATCGACAAAGGTAAAGTCAGGTATTAAGCTTGAGTCCGATTGTGTTAAATCTTTTATGAATACTGATGCTCTTCACAAGTTTAGCACTAAATATGGACTTGACTCTGAGATAGTAGCCTCTTTTTGTGAATCTTCTGCTACTCATGTTGATCTCCCTCAATAGAAGTGGTTCAAATACCATCTCCCGATTAAAGAAGAAATTAAAGAACCGGTAATAGCTGAAGATGAAACTATCATTTACAATGTTGATACAGTTGTGCATACTACTTATATTGAAAAACCATCTTTCCCTCTTAGAATAAAGGAACATGCTAAGGTTTGCAAAAGTAATATCAAAGCACCTAGACCATCAAAACAAATCAAAGTAGAACCTAGTGTTGCTATGGTTAAATATCTCTTGGTAGAAAATGTTGTTGGGCATGTTATTTATTTCTGTGATGAAGCTGCCATAATTGCAATAGGAGATCATTGTTATCATGGTTTATGTGATTTAGGTGCTAGTGTGAGTGTTATTCCTTTTACCTTATACCAAGAAATTATTAATGATATAGCATCTGCTGAAATAGAAGACATAGATGTCACTATTAAACTTGCTAATAGAGACAACACCACTTGGGATTGTTCGAGATGTTTAAGTCTTGTGTGGGAAAATGAAATATCCCACTGAATTTCTAGTTCTTGGTTCCCCAGAAGATGACTTTTGTCCCATCATCTTTCATAGACCTTTCTTGAAGACTAGCAATGATACTATAGATTGTCATAAACAAATTGTTAGTGTTAGCTTTGGTGATGAGTCTCATGAATTTAATTTTTCTAAGTTTAGTAGACAATCTCATGATAAAGAATTACCTAATAAGGATGAAATAATTAGTCTTGCTTCTATTGCGATGCCTCCTACTGATACTTTAGAACATTATTTGCTCGATCATGAAAATGATATGCACATACAAGAAATAAATGAAATAGATAAAATATTCTTTGAACAACAACCTATGCTTAACACAGTTTGCCTATAGAAACTCTAGGATGTCCTCCTCCACCTAAGGGAGATCTTGTGTTTGAATTAAAACAATTGCCTGACAGTTTGAAATATGCTTATCTTGATGAGAAAAATATATATCCTATTATTATTAGTGCTATACTTTCAGAACATGAAGAAGAAAGATTATTGAAAATTATGAAGAAGCACCGAGCTGCTATTGGGTATACTCTTGATGGTGTTAAGGGCATTAGTCCCACTGTTTGTCAGCACAAGATTAATATGGAGCCTAATGCTAAACCCGTTGTTGATCACCAACGACGTTTGAATCCTAAAATGAAAGAAGTAGTAAGAACTAAAATACTAAATCTTCTGGAAGCAGGTATAATATATCCCATAGCTGATAGTAGATGGGTAAGTCCCGTTCATTGTGTCCCTAAGAAAGGAGGTATTACTATTGTTCCGAATGATAAAAATGAACTTATTCCATAGAGTATTGTTACTGGTTATAGAATGGTAATTGATTTCAGAAATTTAAACAAAGCAACTAGAAAAGAACATTACCCTCTGCCTTTTATTGATCAAATGCTAGAAAGATTATCTAAGAACACACACTTTTGTTTTCTCTATGGATATTCTGGTTTTTCTCAAATACCTGTTTGACAACCTAATCAAAAGAAAACCACCTTCAATTGTCCATTATGAACTAATGATTATAGACGTATGCCTTTTGGTTTATGCAATGCACCTTCTACCTTTCAAAGATGTATGACTGCTACATTCTCTAATTTTTGTGAAAAGATTGTTGAGGTTTTCATGGATGATTTTTCTATTTACTGAACTTCTTTTGATGATTGCTTAAGAAAGCTTGATCGAATTTTGAAGAGATGTGAGCAAACTAATCTTTTCTTGAATTGCGAGAAGTGCCACTTTATGGTTAATGAAGGTATTGTCTTGGGACATAAAATTTCTAAACGAGGCATTGAGGTGGATAAAGCTAAAGTTGATGCAATTGAGAAAATATCAAGTCCTAAAGATATTAAAGGTATTCGTAATTTCCTCAGTCATGCTGGTTTCTATAGGAGGTTTATTAATGACTTCTCTAAAATTTCTAGGCCTCTTACAAATCTTCTACAAAAGTATATTCCATTTGTTGTTGATGATGATTGTGTAGAAGCCTTTGAAACACTTAAGAAGGCCTTAACTTATACACCTATTGTTCAACCACCTGATTGGAACTTGCATTTTGAAATTATGTGTGATTCTAGTGATTAAGTTGTTGGTGTTATTCTAGGACAAAGAGTTGATAAGAAATTAAATAGTAAAACTGTAGATAGCGCACAACAAAATTATACTACTACTAAAGAAGAATTTTTAGCAGTTGTGTTTGCTTGTGATAAATTTAGATCTTACATTATTGATTCTTGTTCACATTGATCATGCGGCTATTAAATATCTTATGGAAAAGGAGGATGCTAAACTGTAGACTAATTAGGTGGGTTCTCTTGCTACAAGAATTCAATTTACATATCATTCATAGGAAACAAAAGCTGAGAACCCCGTAGCTGATAACTTGTCTAGGTTAGAAAACATTCTTGATGACCCACTACCTATTGATGATAGCTTTCCTGATGAAAAACTAGCTGCAATAAATGTTGCTCATAACACTCCTTGGTATGCACTGGTACAATGAGGTGCTATACAAACGGTTTTTAACCCCTTTCCGCGGTGGCGTTCGGAACCGTCAGCTAGTGATTGTGGGCGATAGGGGGGGTCCTTCCCACACGACCCAGACACCGTCAGGGATATGCCCTCCTGGCACACACGCTCGGCAAAATGTGGTCATGTGCGACCGGCGAGCGAGAAAATACGGTTAAACGTACAGTAGTGCTAAAAAATACAATTATACCGGCGAAATCATTTCCGGTCGTAAGTACATCCCACACAGCCAGTCCCCGCTAAACGTTTCCATTCGTATATACACCCCACACAGTCACTGCAAGGAAAACGTTTCCGTTCGTAGGTAAATCACACACAATTTTCCCCGTTAAATCGTTTGTGATAGCGTTCCCATCGCACACAATATAAACAATTTTATCGTTTGCATTATTGAATGCATCACACACGGTGCATAGAAGAAACTGTGTGGCAAAGGCTACCCATCACCCACAGTTTTTATGCAGTAAACGTTTGCGCAAGGTGGCGTAACACAAATAGTTTTGAAGAGAATGTCGTGTGTGATTGTTAATCGGGCCAACACGGTTTATTCCTAGAAACTGTGTGCGTTGCCTTAGGTCATCGCCCACGGTATTTTCTCAATAACCGTTTGCAATAGCAAAAACCAATTAGCAGGCTAATTGCTCTATTATTAATAATCCATTTATTAATCTAGGACCACTAACAACAAACTAAAAGCGCTCAAGATTTCGGGCTTGAAATGCTGGAATCTTGTCAACATCCAGGACCACTACAAGGTCTAGGGCAGCGCCAAGAACAAACTGAACTCCCTGGTTGACCTCGCCTCGGCCATCATCGACTCCTACTACAAGAAGATGAAGGATGAGAGCAAGAAGGACAAGGACACCTGGAACAGTGTTTGGCATGAGAGACTGGATGAAGAATACATCAAGTACGTGGCCAATGACGCGTACACAAGCTACGAGTTGTACAGGTGGATCGTTGACATGAGGAAGTGTCTTCTTCATGCTCCAGCCGAGGGATCAAGCCAGAGAGCAGTGGCGGGAGCGTCAGAAGAAGTAGATGACTAGACGATCGTTGCTCCTACTTTAGAATGCATGGAATTGTTTATTGAGGTGTGTGCGAATGATCTGTATAGTCACTCATGTATTTGGATGTTGTATGTATACACACACACATTTTATTCTTCTGTAGACAGAGCAAATCACACGGCTTATTAGCAGCAATAGTCTGTGTTATTATTGGTCTTCGCACACATTTTTGATCACGGACCTGTTTACCGTGTATCACACACATATTGTTTAGTTGAACCGTTTCCATTGTGTTGCGCAATAAAGGCTGAAAAGAGGGATCTACAGTAGCAAGGTCTATCGATGTCTTTGTTTTGTAATTTTTGACATTTCTTGCTTTTTGAACACATGTTGATTGGCTTGAAGAAGGTCTATCTCGTTACTTTTTGATAATTGTTTATACGCAAGCAACTAGTTCGCATTTTTTCAAAGTTTTTTGTACGAATAGAATCGCACACGAATTTACTATAGTTACCGTCTGTGTTATAATTTATCATCGCAAACAGTTCATCCGAGTGGGCTGTTTGTTGCGTATCACACACATCATGTTTACACGAATCGTTTGTGTTCTTTTGGCTGATCGAAAATGTCGCTTATCACACACATCTTGTTAAGATGAATCGTTTCCGTTCTCTTGCCTAATCGAAAACAGTTTGTCTGAGTGAACCGTAAGCTGTATATCACACACACCTTGATCTGGCTGACTGTTTCTGTTGCATTCCCTAATAGCACACAGTTCATCGGAGCGAACTGTATGCTGTATATCACACACACATTGATATGGCTGCCCGTTTCTGTTGTTATTCCTCATCGCAAACAATTCTGTTGGATCAACTGTATGCCCAGCATCGCACACGCAAGTAAAATCTGAACCGTGTATGTGTCCACCATCGCAAACTTTTTACACCTTTTTTGACGGGTGTTTTACACCACCGTTTGTGATTAATGCATCCTGCAGTAGTGATGCTGACTATGCTAACTACATGTTTGCTAAATATATACCACCTAGTTTTACATACCAACAAAAGAAAAAATTCTTCTATTATTTAAGACCCACATCTTTATAAAGAAGTTGTAGATGGTATTATCAGACGTTGTGTACCTGAGTATGAACAGGAATAAATCCAACGGAGATGTCACTCCGAAGCTTATGGAGGACATCATGTGGGAGATAGAACTGCTCACAAGATATTGCAATATGAGTTTTATTGGCCTAGTCTCTACAAGGATGCCCGTAAGTTTGTTTTATCTTGTGATGAATGTCAAAGAATTGGTAATAACGGTAAGCGTCGGGAAATGCCTATAAATTATTCACTTGTTGTTGAACCATTTGGTGGTTGGGCTTTGATTATATGGGACCTTTTCCTTCTTCTGATGGGTATAGTCATATTTTGGTTGCTGCTGATTTGGTTACTAAGTGGGTAGAAGCTACTCGAACTAGTAGTGCTGATCATAACACTTCCCAAGGTTTGGAGTCCCTAGATTGTTGGGGAACGCGGTAATTTCCAAAGTTTTCCTATGATCACGCAAGATCTATCTAGGTATTGCATAGCAAGAAGAGGGGAGAGTGTGTCCACATACCCTTGTAGACCTAAAGCGGAAGCGTTTCAATAATGCGGTTGATGTAGTCAAACTTCTTCGCGATCCAACCGATCAAGTACCGAACGTACAACACCTCTGCGTTCAGCACACATTCAGCTCGATAACGTCCCTCGTGCTCTTGATCCAGTTGAGGACGAGGGTGAGTTTCGGCAGCACGACGGCATGGTGATGGTGATGATGATGTTACCAGCGCAGGGCTTCGCCTAAGCACTACGATGGTATGATCGAGGTGTGTAACTTTGGAGGGGGGCACCGCACACGGTTCAGAGAAACTTGCGTGTCCTAGGGTGCCCCCTGCCCCCATATATAAAGGAGCAAGGGGGAGGCCAGCCGGCCTTAGGGGCGCGCCCAAGGAAAGGGAGTCCTACTAGGACTACTAGTCCTAGTTGGATTCCATCACAAGGAAGAGAGGGGGAAAGAAGGAGATGGAGAGGGGGTAGGAAAGGGGGGCGCCACCCCCCTTCCCTTGTCCTATTCGGACTCTAAGGGGGGAGCGTCCTGCCCTCGTCTCTCTCCACTAAGGCCCATGGTGGCACATTAGTTCCCCCATGGGGCTCCGGTAACCCCTCCGGCATTCCGGTTTTACCCGGAACTCTTCCGGTGTCCGAAAGACATGGTCTAATATATCGATCTTTATGTCTCGACCATTTAGAGATTCCTCGTCACGTCCGTGATCTCATCTGAGACTCCGAACAAATTTTGGTCATCAAAAACACATCATCGAACGTTAAGCGTGCGGGCCCTACGGGTTCGAGAACTATGTAGACATGATCGAGACACATCTCCGATCAATAACCAATAGCGGAACCTATGCTCATATTGGCTCCTACATATTCGACGAAGATCTTTATCGGTCAAACCGCATAACAACATACGTTGTTCCCTTTGTCATTGGTATGTTACTTGCCCGAGATTCGATCCTCGGTATCATCATACCTAGTTCAATCTCGTTACCGGCAAGTCTCTTTACTCGTTCCGTAATACTTCATCCCGCAACTAAGTCTATTACAAGGATTATAGTGATGAGTATTACCGAGAGGGCCCAAAGATACCTCTCCGAAACATGGAGTGACAAATCCTAATCTTGATTTATGCCAACCCAACAAACACCTTCGGAGACACCTATAGAGAATCTTTATAATCACCCATTTACGTTGTGACGTTTGATAGCACACAAGGTGTTCTTCCGGTATTCAGGAGTTGCATAATCTCATAGTCTGAGGAACATGTATAAGTCATGAAGAAAGGAGTAGCAATGAAACTGTAACGATCATAATGCTAAGCTAGCGTATGGGTCATGTCCATCACATCATTCTCCTAATGATGTGATCCCATTTATCAAATGATAACACATGTCTATGGTTAGGACACGTAACCATCTTTGATTAACAAGCTAGTCAAGTAGATGCATACTAGGGACACTATGTTTTGTCTATGTATTCACAAATGCACTAAGTTTCCGGTTAATATAATTCTAGCGTGAATAATAAACATTTATCATGAAATAAGGAAATAAATAATAACTTTATTATTGCCTCTAGGGCATATTTCCTTCATAGATATTTAATGACTGATGGTGGTTCACACTTTATTCATGGTGCTTTCCGTAAAATGATTGCTAAATATGATGTTAACCATAGAATTGCATCAGCCTCTCACCCTCAATATAGTGGTCAAGTTGAATTTAGCAATAGAGAATAAAACTAAAATTACATAAAACTGTCAATAGGTCTCGAAAGAATTGGTCTAAAAAATTTGATGATGCACTTTGGGCCTACAAAGAACTTATAAAAATCATATGAGTATGTCTCCTTATAAAATGGTTTATGGAAAATCTGGTCATTTGCCTCTTGAGTTAGAACATAAAGCATATTGCAAAATTAAAGAACATAACTATGAATTCAAACTTGCTGGTGAGAAGAGGATATTTGATATTATCCCACTAGATGAATGGAGAACCCAAGCTTATGAAAATGCCAAATTATTTAAAGAAAAGGTTAAAAGGTGGCATGATAAAAGAATCCAAAAGCGGGAATTCAAAGTTGGTGAATATATTCTTTTATACAACTCTTGTTGTAGATTCTTTGCAGGAAAACTTATCTCCAAATGGGAAGGACCATTTGTTTGACTGTTAAGACAGTAGGAAAGGCTCCTAATGCATGTATATTAATATAATGGTGTGGTAAAATTTACATGATGGAATGTTACACAGGGGAAGATATCTTGAGTTTACAGAACTATCAACTAATGTATGGAATCTAGGAGGGCAGTAATAAACCGCACTTTGGAGTGTTGCACTCCATAGCTAAGATTGGAGAAGTCAGACTTGAATCTTTGTTTCCAGTCTGCTATAATGGGCTTCACTTTTATGAAATGGTGGTTGTTGCATTCTTTAAAAAGGCCCCAAGCAGAGATCAAGAAAATATCCATCCACATCTTTCGGGGATGAATGTTTTTCTTGTGACTTATCAGCTGTAGTTTAGGTTGGTACCAATATTGTAATGTCTTCTGTTGAGCATCTTTCTGGTATTGAGGCGATCAGACAGTAGGAACCACACAAAAACTTTGATCTTGGGTATACATTTGGCTTTCCAGAGCGACTTGATTGCCTGAGGAGCAACCACCTCTCTGATGGAGAAACTGTAGTAGGTAGTTTTAAAAGTGTCACCCCCCATAGCTTTTCCAAGTGTCAAGCATGTTAAGTGGGGAGACCGTGGCCACCTCAGATTGAATTTGCCTTATCTCTTCCCTTGCCTGTATTGAGAGTGGAAGTTGAAAGTTTGCATGCAGGTCAGCAGACGTCAGGAGTCCTTTAACCGAGATGTCTTAATTTAATGTGTAGGAGAAGCCCCTGGGATACTCTTCGGCATAAATTGATTGTTTCCAATTGTCTTTCCAGAAGAGGGCCAAAGACCCATTCCCTATTTGAAGTTTTGTCACTCCTCTATAGACTGGCATGAGTTGGATCAGATCTTTCCACCAAAAAGAACCACAAGGTTGCAGGGTATGAGGGACTGAGCTGTTGTAATAAGACTCCCAAATTAATTCTACACAGGGTATAACTTGTCTGTTGTAGAACTTATGAAGGAACTTGAGTAGCAAGGCATCGTTTTGAACACGTAAATTAATGATCCCCAAGCCTTTGCTCTTCTTTGGTGTGCAAACCATGTCCCAGGCCGAAAAAGAGTTGCATTCGAACCCATCATTAGTCTTTTTCCTCCACATAGTGTCTTCTAATCTTATATAGTTGAGCCACAATTTTTGGGGGGAGCCCAATGGTTCCCATCGACAACATAATCAGAGATGTGATCATCGAGTTCATGAGGGCCAGCTTTCCAGCATATGGCATCAAGGACATGGCCGTTGTAATGTTTCTCTATGCTTTGCAAACCAGTGGTGTCATGTCTTGGACCGTTGGTCTGGTGGTGCCCAATGGGAGCCCAAGGTACGTGAAAGGCATGGCACCCATAGTATAACAACATAAAGCATCCAAGTCATTACACTTGTCAGCTGGAGTGTTGATCGGGACAAGTGTAGACTTATGAACATTAATCTTGAGCCCAATGGATGTGGCATAGTCAGCAAGTATGTGTTTTATCATTTGTGCTTGGTTCAGACAAGACAACATGATTATGATTGTGTCGTCGGCGTACTGTATAACTGGATAGTCAACCATATTAATTAGATGGTCTAATGGGGTAGTCCAAGAGATTCCTACACAGAGCATCATTGATCTCTTTGTCGGACACTACACAAGAAGTGAAAGGTTTTTCCAGGGCTGCCATTGAGTAGTACCGAGGATCATCCTGAAGAAAAGATGCATTGAATCCATTGATCCATGTGTCACTGAATCCCATGTTCTTCATAATTTGTAGCATGGCAGAGTGTTGGATGTTGTCAAAGGCTTTGGAGAAATCTAGTTTGAGTAGAATCACATCTTTTTGCGACGTCTAGCCTTGATGTATGTACTCGAACGCCCACGCCAGACATTCATTGATAGACCCCCCACGAAGAAATCTGTATTGGTGGCGATGAACTATCTGCAAAATAACTTCCCGTAGATGATTTGCCAGAATCTTGGTGATTAGTTTAAGGCAGCAGTTGAGCAATGTGATCAGGCGAAAGTCATTGACCGTTTCCTGCACTTCATTCTTTGGTATTAGGGTGATGTAGCCATAGTTCAAGATTTCTAAGTCAAGCTCTCCTTTATGGAATTCATAACATAATCGATAAAAATTAGATTTGATGATTAGGTAGCAGGCTTTCAGAAAGGCCCCATTGAAACCATCGGGGCCAGGAGCCCTGTCAGGAGGCATTTCATTTATCACTGCATCCACATCAGCATGGAAAACGTGGGTGGTCAGGCTATTAAAATCCACATTTTAGCTGAGAAGGGCCAACAGGTTAAATTTCATGTGTGGAGTGGAGCGAGTGCCTAAGTGTTGTTTAAAGGCCACAAACATGATGGCTTCTTTTCCGGCGTGGTCGTCCACAAGAATTCCTTGATCCGATTTCAGAGTTGCAATACAATTATGCCTAAATCGCTCTGCTGCCACTGCCTGAAAGAATTTTGTGTCCTCGTCTCCAAAATTGTTCCATCGAATGGTACATCTATTCTTCAGGTACTCTTTTTGATATTGAAGTAATCTAAGGAGATGATGCTTGAGGATATTTCTGAAGTTACCTCTACTCGAACTGTTTGATTGGTAGTTGGGGCTCGACCTTTAATAGGTAGTTCAGTGAGCTCTTGGGCACGTATGAAATCATTGAAGGTAAACATATCTTGTGAATTTCCCTCAGACATATTATGATTATCAGGGGTGCGGATGTAATTGGAATGAACGAGAAGTAACCAGTCTTCAGTGGGGGGAATGTGAAGATCAAATAGCCATTGTGTAAATTTAGCCCGGTGCTCCCCCTGACCTGGTCCGTAGATGTTTACTAAAGTCTAGCTATGGGAATTTTGGGAGGAAATAAAGTTGATGGCTAACGCAAATTGCTCCTCAATAGCAACAGTGCCTGTGAATATGCAACTATTCCAAATCGTCACTGAGGGAGTCCTGGACTAGGGGGTGTCCGGACAGCCGGACTATTGTCGTCCGCCGGACTCCAAGACTACGAAGATACAAGATTGAAGACTCCGTCCCGTGTCCGGATGGGACTTTCCTTGGCGTGGAAGGCAAGCTTGGCGATACGGATATGTAGATCTCCTACCATTGTAACCGACTCTGTGTAACCCTAGCCTTCTCCGGTGTCTATATAAACTGGAGGGCTTTAGTCCGTAGGAGACAACATACATTACAACAATCATACCATAGGCTAGCTTTAGGGTTTAGCCTCCTTGATCTCGTGGTAGATCCACTCTTGTACTACCCATATCATCAATATTAATCAAGCAGGACGTAGGGTTTTACCTCCATCGAGAGGGCTCGAACCTGGGTAAAACATCGTGTCCCTTGCCTCCTGTTACCATCCGCCTAGACGCACAGTTCGGGACCACCTACTCGAGATCCGCCGGTTTTGACACCGACATTGGTGCTTTCATTGAGAGTTCCTCTGTGTCGTCACTGATAGGCTCGATGGCATCTTCAACCAACGACGCTGTCCAGGGTGAGACTTTTCTCCCCGGACAGATCTTCGTATTCGGCGGCTTCGTACTGCGGGCTAATTCACTTCGCCATCTGGAGCAGATCGAAAGCTACGCCCCTGGCCGTTAGGTCAGATTCGGAAGCCTAAACTTCACGGCCGACGTCCGCGGCGACTTGATCTTCGACGGACTCGAGCCACAACCAAGCACGCCGCACTATTACAATGGGCACGATCTAGCTCGGCCACCGAACAGTGCCTCGGGGGCCGCACAAGAGTCCGCTCCGGCCCTTGGACCGGAGCCGATCGCCCAGATCGAGGACCGGTGGTTGGACACCGCCTCTGGGGCTCCAACACCCACGGCGATGGAGCCGAACACTACCCTTGTCCCTCGCGAATCTCGTGACTCCGAGGTACCGGACTCCTTGCCGGACTCCGGACCTCCCGCGCCCCTGCCGATCGAATCTGATTGGGCGCCGGTTATGGAATTCACCACCGCGGACATCTTCCAACGCTCGCCCTTTGGCGACATCCTAAATTCGCTAAAGCATCTCTCGCTATCCGGAGAGTCCTGGCCGGATTATGGCCAGGATGGTTGGGATACGAACGACGAAGAAATTCTGAGCCCACCCGCCACCCACTTTGTAGCCACTGTCGACGATCATACCGACATGCTAAACTATGACTCCGAAGACATCTAAGGCACGGACGACGATGTCGGAGATGAACAGAAAACAGTGCCTACAAGGCAAGCGAAGACCACCTCGTCATACGACATATACATGGTGGACACCCCAAAAGGAAGCGATAACGAGGACCAACAGGGCGCGGCAGAAGATAATCCCGCCGACAAACAACCAAAACGGCGACGCAGACGCCGCACTAAGTCCCGCCTCGACAACAACGGCGCTCCTAACGACCAAGCAATACAGCAGGGCAAACTAGCGGACGACAAACACGTAGGCAAGCAACCATCCGAGCAAGATGAGTCGGATAATCAGTCCAGGCCCGACGAAAACAACAGTCCAGGCGACCTCACGCCGGACACACCGCCGGAGAATAAAAACCTTCGGAAAAGACTCGTTGCCACCGCAAGAAGCTTGAAGAAGGAAAAACGGAAGCTCAAAACAGCGGAAGACACACTCTGAATGAGGTGGAGCAAAGTGCTCAAAACCGCAGACAAATACGGCAATGGCCATCAATCAAAGAGCTACCCAAAGCACAAGCTACTGCCAGAATTTGATGAGGAGGCCATAGAGCCCCCACAGTCAAAAAACAAAGAGGCCTCCTGGTTGGATAGACGGCCACATGATAGGCCAAAATCTGAAAGCGGCGCCGCACATAAGCCGACTAACGACCCTGGAAAGACAGATGGCCCAGCCAGGTCCATTTACGGGCCAAAGAAGAGGGCCCCAGGAAACAATGAGACACGACAAGTGTCCGAAGACAGCAATACACCCAAATACAGGGGCGCCGCACACCCACTATGTTTCACCAATGAGGTGCTGGATCACGAATTCCCAGCAGGATTTAAACCCATAAACATAGAGGCTTACGACGGAACAACAGACCCTGGAGTCTGGTTAGAATATTATATACTACACATACACATGGCTAGAGGAGACGATCTCCACGCCATAAAATACCTACCCCTCAAGCTCAAACGGCCAGCCCGTCATTGGCTTAAAAGCCTCCCAGAAAACACTGTTGGAAGTTGGGAAGAGCTCGAGGACGCTTTTAGAGCAAATTTTCAAGGGACTTATGTCCGCCCTCCGGATGCAGATGATCTAAGTCATATAACTCAACAGCCCGGAGAGTCAGCGCGCAAATTCTGGAACAGGTTCCTCACCAAAAAGAACCAAATAGTCGACTGTCCGGACGCCGAAGCCTTAGCAGCTTTCAAACACAATGTCCGAGACGAATGGCTCGCCAGACACCTCGGCCAAGAGAAGCCGAGGACAATGTCCGCGCTAACAAGCCTCATGACCCGCTTCTGTGCGGGAGAGGACAGCTGTCTAGCAAGATGCAGCACCAGCGACCCAAGTACATCCGAGATCAGAGATGGAAACGGAAAATCACGGCGCAGAAAAGAGCAGCGCCGGAATAAAGAGAAAAGCCCAAAGAGCACGGCAGTCAACGCCGGATTCAAAAGATCGCGACCAAACAACAAAACACCGCCTCTTAAGGATGACAGCGATGAGCTATCCAACTTAAACAAGATTTTGGGTCGGATATGTCAAATCCACAGTACCCCCGGAAGGCCTGCAAACCACACCCATCGAGATTGTTGGGTTTTCAAACAGTCCGGCCGACTAAATGCCGAACACAAGGGGCTCGACGTGTCAAGCGAAGATGACAAACCCCACCAGCAGAGCACCGGAAAACAAAAGAATTTCCCACAAGAGGTCAAAACAGTAAATTCACTTCATGTGATAATACGGAAAAACAGTGCGGCACCCGTTAAAATGGGTCTCGCACGGTCCAACCTAGCGGAACATAGAGATTGGACATCAAAACCAATCACTTTCGACCACCTGGATTATTCCAGAAGCATTCAAAATGCAGGATGGATTGCCCTGATATTGGATCCTATAATTGACGGACTACAATTTACTCAAGTCCTGATGGACGGAGGCAGCAACTTAAACCTGCTGTATCCAAACACAGTCCGCAAGTTGGGGATAGACCCTACTAAAATTCGACACAGCCGCACTTCCTTCAAAGGAGTGACGCCAGGCCCTTACGCCAAATGCATAGGCTCCCTATTACTAGAAGTTGTGTTCGGATCACCGATCAACTTTCAACGCGAAAAACTAATCTTTCATATCGTCCCATTTAAAAGTGGATCTCAAGCACTCTTGGGACGGGAGGCTTTTGTCCGTTTCAACGCCATACCACATTACGCGTCTCTTACACTCAAGATGCCCGGTCCACGTGGCATCATTTCAGTGCGAGGGTCACTTAAAGACCCCAGACACGGTTAGACGAGTCCGGCATAAGTTAGCTAGGGGCTCCCTAGCCGCACATCCCCTTACAAGGGGCTGTGCGCACAAACAACAGCGAGGTCATACAGACCCCGCTTTACTTATTTATATTTCTTCTTCCACATATACTTTTTTCGCACGAGTTCTTTTCAAACTAAAGTTCCTCTCTTTTTACAGATGAACAGCGTGCACACCCGCCCAGGATAATGGCACAACGGAGACACAGGCGCAGACGTGCAGTAGGGACCCGTCGCGAGGATTCTTTTCAGATTAAGACCCTGCGTAAACATTTTTTACTGTCTCTTGTTGTTATTTTCCCTTGGTTTCTTCTTATAACCAAAGCGGAGCCTGATGTTTTGGCATCGGCCGCGTCAGAGGACCCTGCCTGTACCTGGACACTAGGGGCTTAGGGCATTGTTCTGCCCATTATTATAAAGACCGAACACCTTAGGGAGTGTTCGGCGTCTCGAGTTAGGCATTATATGCATCAGCTCCGAATCATGTCTTTGGTCAAATGTTGGGTTTGCCCGGCTCCTGTGTTTTGCTGTCTTACGTTCCGTATCATCGACTAACGCGGCACCAGGAGAACTACTGCGATTGTGCCCCAGTTCGGCTGGGCGAGCACCTTAGTAGAGAAAGCCGAAAACTGACTGTCATGATATAGCGAGAGACTGGTCAACCACTCGATCGACTACCGGAATGTTTAGAATTCCCCACTTTGACGAAGGACCGTTTCCCGGTCAGGCACACACGCGCCCCAAATTCGGAGAAGCGCGGTGCCCCAAGGGGCTATATCGTAGCCCCACCCTCGAACTCCAATGGCTAAGTGAAAGTGATAAAGCATCATAGTCCGGATTGCCTCATTTGCTACGCTACCACCTCCTTAAACAGGACCGAGACGTCGGATTAAGTGTGAAAATGCGCTATTTTTTGCGAACACCCCCGCACCTTGTGCATGGGGCCTGAAGCCGAAGACTGCAATCTTTTGGGTTATACAAACGTATACATAAACGGCCGCATTGGAGATATTTTAATACTTGGAACGCACAAGTATAAAAAGCAGTTGCAGCATAATCATTGTTTTACAAGCTAAAACGTTCATTTGAACGTGACATTTTTCGAGCACTGCGAATCTATTACACGAGCGCCATGCATAACTTCCCCAAAATAGTGCTCGGTGGGTAACCGGCTTTCGTCCGAACCCTGGGCGGCAATTGCGGTGGCGTCCATCTCTGTCCAATGTGTCTTCACACGGGCAAGGGCCATCCGCGCGCCTTCGATGCAGGCCGACCGCTTCATCTCCTTGATATGCGGCACCGCTCCAAGAAATTGCTGCAATAAGCCGAAATAGCTCGTCGCCTTGGGCCTCTCTGGCCAGACATGAGCCACGATATCAGTCATGGCAAGTCCGGACAATCTATTTATCTCAGCCCATTCGGCCAACCGATCGGTCAACGGAAGTGAACGATCCGGACTATGGAATTGAGTCCAAAATAGCTCTTCCGTCTTGTGATCCTTCTGGCTTCGGAAGTGCTCAACGACATCAGCCGCACTTGCCGCTAAGTCCATATATGGATCCTCCGGACCCCACAGCTGGCCAAGTTGAGCATATTTTTGATCCGTAAACCGGCGACGCAGTAGAAAAGGCTTGCCAGCCACAATATCTCCGGCCTGGCGCAGCTCCTCCTTCATAGCCCGCATTGCAGAACAGGCATCCTTGGCCTCGGCGGTGGCCTTCCCCAGCTCTTCCCGCTCCAATAAGCGCTCCTTTCGACAACCTGCCGAGTCTCAGGGGCTACTATCTATACAGGGCGCACTTTTATGTGCAAAAACTGTCAAAAAGGTGCGTCATTCTTGCGTACCCCAAATCCCGCCAGCAAACTCCTGGCGGCATTATGCAATCCGCTCTCAGCGGACGAAATCCTTCCAATCACCATACGCATCAAAGCACGGTGATCTTCTGAGATGGACGCCCTCTCAACCAGATTCTTCAGCTCTCCCGGCCGGATACTAGTGGGCGCTGAACTCTCCGGCCCCTCCGGACTCGGGGACACCCTCCGTGACGATACTTCAGGCTCGTCTGCCCTGTCCGGCGACGCAGCAGTCGGAGGCGTTTCGCTCTCCATCATCTCCGGACGAAGATCCCCCGAAGATGAACTCATCTGAGAAGTCCGCAAATCCGAACTGCAAAGTAAAATTTCGGTTATCCACAGAAGCACAAATGGAGGTATTTTCTTATTAATGAACTCCCCTTTTCCTACTCACGGCTCGCTGGAGGGCTGATCCTTTAGAGACGATTATACGTCCGTGTTCTCCCCGGACGCCGGACCCCCCGGTGAAGATCTCTTCCCCCGTTTAGGGGCTTTGGCCTCTGGATCTTCGGAGGCGGTCCTCTTCTCCCCTTGGAAGGAGGGGTTTTTGATCCCCCCCTCTTCAGACGCCCCTTTGGGCGAAATGATAGCTCCTCTATTTTCCCCATCGCTCCCTTGTATGGGCACGACCTCCAACATTCTAACTAGCACGGGCTCCAGTGCGGTCTCTGGGAGGGGAGCCGGACACCTTATCAGCTTCAATCGCGCTACCCACTCCTGATGAAGAGTAATGGGTCAGGAGGCGAACTCTAGAAAAGCAGATAAACAGAACGTCCGGACTCTGAGCTATTTACCTGAGTATCCGGGCGATTGCAGCTTAGGCCTGCGTCCTCGGTCAATTCCGGACACGCTACCTGCGGTCCGAAGAACAACTTGTACATCTCCATGGGTGTCGCACCCATGAAGTGTTGGAGAATTTGAGGTCCCTCCGGATTCAACTCCCATAAACGGAGAGGACGGCGTTTGCAGGGAAGAAGATGCCTGATTAGCATAACCTGCATCACCACGACCAGATTGATCTCCCTCGCCTGGAGGTCTCGAATCCGGCCCTGCAATGAGGGCACATCTTCGGACGGCCCCCAATTGAGCCCTTGGTTGACCCACGACATCAGTCGGCGTGGGGATCCCGGGCGGAATGAAGGTGGCGGCTTTTGCTTGCTGCCCTTCGGAGCAGTGATATAAAACCACTCCTGCTGCCACAAGCCGAGATCCTCTTGGAAGGAGCCCTCGGGCCACGGGGCATCGGCCCTTCTGCTTATGGCGACCCCGCCGCACTCCGCTTGACGCCCCCCGATCATCTTCGGCTCCACATTAAAGGTCTTCAGCCACAGGCCGAAGTGGGGAGTGACACGGAGGAAGGCTTCGCAGACGATAATGAATGCGGAGATATGGAGGATGGACTCCGGAGCCAAGTCGTGAAAATCCAGCCCGTAGTAGAACATGAGCCCTCTCACGAAGGGGTCCGTCGGGAAGCCTAAAACCCGACGGAGGTGGGATACGAAGACAACGTACTCACCAGGCTCGGGAGCGGGCACGGCCTGCCCTTGGGCAGGCAACCTGTGCGAAATCTCGTAGGACAGGTACTTGGCCTCACGCAGCTTTAACACGTCCTCCTCCGTGACGGAGGAGGGCATCCACCGACCCTGGAGGTCGGAGCCGGACATGGTTGAAAATCTGAAGTGCTCGAATCTAGGGCTCTGGGTGTTGGAACTGGGAGCAAGGAGGAGATTCGATGCGAGATTGAAGAAAAGAAGCGAGCCTTGGTCCTCTTATAAAGGGAAAAAATACCAAGAGCCGTCTCCGTGACCGTTCGGGATTCACCTTCGATAGAGGAGGCGTGGCGACGGGCACGGTTGGGTTACCCACGCTTGTATTGATGAGAATCCCGGAATAAGGGGAGCACGATCTCTGCTTCGACAAGACGTGCCAAGGAAACCGCTTCGCTAAACGTGCTGAGGTGGTATAATAAAAAACGATTCAAGTAAAAGCCTGGTAGCGGTGTGATGTCATGCCGCAAAATACGTCAGCAGATTGGATTTATGTGCATTATTCTCTCTACGGTGGAATGTGGAATTTATTTTGCAGAGCCGGACACTATCCTGGTGTTCATGATCTTCTCTGGACTATTCAAGGGAGGAACCCGCCTTGCAATGCCGAACATTATGCGTACATGCCGGACTTATCGTCATTGAAGCCTGGTTCAGGGGCTACTGAGGGAGTCCTGGACTAGGGGGTGTCCGGACAGCCGGACTATTGTCGTCCGCCGGACTCCAAGACTACGAAGATACAAGATTGAAGACTCCGTCCCGTGTCCGGATGAGACTTTCCTTGGCATGGAAGGCAAGCTTGGCGATACGGATATGTAGATCTCCTACCATTGTAACCGACTCTGTGTAACCCTAGCCTTCTCCGGTGTCTATATAAACCGGAGGGCTTTAGTCCGTAGGAGACAACATACATTACAACAATCATACCATAGGCTAGCTTCAGGGTTTAGCCTCCTTGATCTCGTGGTAGATCCACTCTTGTACTACCCATATCATCAATATTAATCAAGCAGGACATAGGGTTTTACCTCCATCGAGAGGGCCCGAACCTGGGTAAAACATCGTGTCCCTTGCCTCCTGTTACCATCCGCCTAGACGCACAGTTCGGGACCCCCTACCCGAGATCCGCTGGTTTTGACACCGACAGTCACTTAACCCCCCGAGGCACCTATAGAAGGAATGAAAGCATATGTATCAAAGCATTTAGGGCAGAGGAATTTAAGTGTTGTGGCATCAAAAGTCGTCATTTTTGTTTCCTGCAAACATATGATCGCACATCCACTACTTTGGATAGCATTCAAGAACACTAGCTATTTTTTTTTGAGGAATTAAGTCCTCGAATATTCCAGCACAAAACATTCCAATTTTGAAAGAGTGCCATTAACTGAAAGTAAAGAAAAGTGATTCAGCACTTAAGCAGAGGCAGCAGATCCTGACTTGTCTTCAGTGAGAGCGGCAATAGAAAGCTCCTCTGCAGGAATGGCACAACGTTGTGTGCTGATGGCTTGCATAGTGGTGATAGAAGTAGGTGGAGGCTTCAGTTGGTGCCTGCAAGGACGACGCAACAGTTGTGGTAGCAGCAGAGGGTATAACACGGGGCTTCACTTTGCTCTTGCTGGGGCGAGCTTCAGAGAGAGAAGTGGTACAAAAACCATCATATTTGTTGGAGCGAGTACTGCGCCTGAGCATGGAGGTGTCAATAGGAGCTGGCAGTTTTCCCTTTTGCATGCGAGCTGCTGAAATGTCAGGGTGGTGCACTACAAGAAATATGTCAACTTGTGACCACCACTATTGGTCACGGAATGGTCATAGTTTTCTATTTGTGACCTTTTTGTGACCAAAACCAGAAGGTCAAAAGCTGACCATCGTAAACTGACATTTTTGACCTTCTCTGTGAGAAGGTCGTAGACATTTACGACCAAAATAAGCCTACTATTTTGTTTTGGTCACTAGCTGTATGCCTAGGCCACGTCGGATCCGACGTGGCAATCTGACATGGCAATATTATGACCAATTGAAAAGGTCAAAAATTAGAATCGGCCCGGTCCAATTGGGTGTTTATATGGGCCGAGCCCATTAATTCAGCCCATTTGTTGTTGTTTTTTCTTTCAATTTGGGTAAGCTACACGGGCCAGGCCCTATAATTCAACCTTTTTATTTTTGGGTTGTGGCACTTTTTTTTCCTTTTCAAATGGGTCCCAATTGTCAGATTCTGATAAGTGGGTCCCAAATTTCCGATTCTGGTTTGTGGGTCCTTGTTGTCATGGTCATGTTCCTAAGATTTAAATATGCCAATAATTAAACAACCAATATTTAAATCAAAATAGACAGAAAACAGGTGTAATAGTTCAAATAACAAGAAGCAACAATCTGTTATATCAACACATACAAATGCGATCACAGTATAATAAGCTCTACAGGTGTACAATATGTCACATGAGCTGATGAGCATCAAGCTCTACAGTATAACAAGCTCTATATGTCACAGTTCGTGCTTCAGTTTGTTCCAATACGGATCAGCATCAAGGGCTTTATCACTCCTTGAACTAGCTCCGATGAGCTTGAACTATGCTTCTTCCGACTTCTTCGTCTTGATGCTCGTGACGAAACATGAAACGCAAAATGGTTATAATTGAGCAATTTGAAACAGCAGCAGCAATTTTAGGGGCTCTAAGTCTTGACTTAAAAAACAGTAGCAGCAATTTCAAATAGCAGGAGGGCAGCAGCAGTTGACTGGAAAAATAGTAGGAGGGAAATAGCAGTAACAGCAATTTGAAACAGCAGGAGGGAAACAACAACAGTACTAAGAAGCAACAACAACATCAGTTTTGACTTGAACGGAGAAGCAACAGCAGCAACATTATTGAGAAGCAACAGCAGCAGCCATACTGAGAAGCAACAGCAGCAACAATACTGAAAGAAACAACAACAGTAGCAGTACCTGAAAGGAACAACAACAGCAACACTGTAGTAGTAGCAGTACCTTGTTGCCAACAACCTGCAAAACAACACAACCACCCACACATTAAGGACTGACTTCAGATCAGTGGGGTCATTGACACAAGGCAATAAGAAACTGTACTCAGACAGCGACAATCACCATCATTCTCAACAATGATCTGGGTCTCTAGTTTACTGTTTATTTCCTCTAGGTACATCAATTAATTCAGTACAAATTGTTAGTCCACTGCTAGCTTGTGGGTACAACAGAGCTATCAATCAGCAAAGCTGTGTAGGTACACCACCGTGACTGACATACTAAGCAGAAGAGTGATTGATACTTGTGGCTGAGAGTGATCGTGCTGAGTGAATCAATGGATTCTCAACCACGTGCACACCTGAACAACCTAAGCTAACGATGTACAGTAAGTTAGGGTCAAGTTCCATAATACATCAATAAAGGATCAAAAATAAACTACTAGAATACATAGAAATTCCATGCAGATGAGTAATTCCATAATAAAGTTTATTTTTTTGAAGAGTTGCATATCACAATAAAAACAGATACAATATTTAATTGCCTGAGGCCAAAACAGTATAGTAGAGAACACAGAACATACAATGCATGCATACATTATTAATTAAAAGAGAGGATTGATCAGTAATGATGAGTTAACCCATGCATTTCTTACATATGAGAGCATTAGAATATAGTTAACAAATACACTTTCACCGTCAAATCTGAAGTAATACTACCAATCATAGATAAAATGGTTGGGATGTAACTCATATCTATAGGCAGGTCACATACTAGCACAAATCTTAAACGAGTTGGGTTAGGGAAAAATTGATGACTGAAACAATTCTAACAGCAAGCTGGTTAAGCAGTGCAGCCTTCCAGGTACCATTGGATACACAACTTATAATGTCACCATCAAACTTCCACATAAATGACAAGTCAAATATGCTGATGGACAATAGAATTTTGCCCATACAATGCACAACTATTGTACACAAAACCACAGTTTGGATCTATCTAGCAAACCTTTTTAAGAACAAGTCACATCAAGACATGGACAGTAAAGGCAATCATTTAAGAAGGCTTGGACTGCATATAAAAGTTGATCATGGAACTAACAGACATGAACACAACATAATAGATTTGATCATGGAACTAACAGACATGGACAGTAAAGGCAATCATTTTAGAAGGCTTGGACTACACTAGTTACTGATTGCACATGTATATTCACAAAGAAGCTAGAGCAGCACCAAATCCACAGTAACCAAATCATAGGCATGAATTAGAACAAGAGCATGGACCAGTAGATCAACAGGAGGAGACAGATTAGACCAAATCCACATAAACACATCCATACACATACCAGGATAACTGGATAGTGGCCAATTGGTTAGATCAGGAGCAACAGTACATATTTCCCTAAACCTAAAATTACCATAGCTTGTAAATCATGCCACTGGTTAGAGCACAACACCACAATCACAAGTCCAAGGCCACCAGATGATTAGCAGTTGCTCGACTACTCGACTATTCACTACTGGAGTAATGATTACCAGGTTATTCGCCGAATCTTGCTGTTGGCAACATCACACGAGAACTAGAGCATCGTCGTCCACCTCGCCCTTGAGGTCAAGCAGCTCGAAGATGAGGCTCCCCGTCGCATGCACATCTACAAATTAATCATGCATATGGATCAATACAGGAATGCCCCAACCAAAAGCGGAATGGGAGGATCAGAGTAAGAAAGAGCAGGTGGAGGATGTGTGCGGGGAGGGGGGAATGTGAGTACCTAGAACCGTGTCGAGGACGTGGCTGACAGCCGCGAGGACGAGCCAGATGCGGCTCATCATGGATCTAGGAGGGCCGCTGTGTCACCTGCTCGATTCAGGGCGCCCGTGGTGCGTGCACCTGCGTGAGGAGGGAAGACACGTCACGTAAGGTAGAGGGGAGCAGAGAAAATCGATAGAAGACACATCACCTATACGAGCAGCAGAAGCACACGCGGATGGCCGAGCGGAAGTAGACATGGGGATGTAGCCAACTCACCATGGAGATGGAGCACCATGTCCAACCCATGGGCGGATCTGGAAGCCGACGCCATGGAGGAGACGTGAGGATGAGCTGCAGAGGCAGACGAGGACGCGCGACGAGGCGCACATCCATCTCGTCAATCGCGCGAATCCAGCTCGACAATGGCGCGAATCCAGAAGGCCCGCTGTGGCCGTGACGGATCTGGCCGTGGTCTAACACCGTCGGCTCAATCTGGCGCCATGGAAGAGAGGGATAGGTACGGCTGGAGAGAGGCGCGGAGAACATGGAGGCGAGGGCGGAGGCGGCGGTGGCGACGAGGTGGTCACAGAGAGGGTGGTCGGCGGGGAAGGCGAGGAGCTAGACGATGAGGAGGGGAGGTGGCATGTGGGCGAGAGCTGTGGGTGCAGGTGGTCATCAACGAAGGCGGGAGGGGCGGCTTGAGGTGGGAAGGGAGGTCGCGGCGGGACCGGTCGCCGTAGGTGACGGTGGCGGCGGCGGCGGTCCAATCGGGGGAGAGGGGTCCGACGGGAGGGGTTAGGGTTTGGGTGTGGGTTGTGGGGGAGGAGTGGTGTGCTGGGGAGAGGGGGGGAGGGGGAGGAGTGGTGTGCGGTGGGTGAGTGGTGTGCGGGGGAGAGGGTGGTATTCGGCCACTGACAGGCGGGCCTGCGAGGAACTAGGCCCACATGTCAATGCCCTCAACGGCATGTGGTGTACGTGAGGGGAGCAGCTTCCGGGTGGGTGTGGGTGGGGGAGAGGGTGAGGGTGTGGGCCGTTGGATCTGGTAGTATCCGACGGTCTCTAATGCTTGATCCGCGTGACATGCCCATAGACCAATCAGAACAAAGTGCAGGCTTATGACCATCTAAAAATGGTCGTATTTGATTAACAATAGGCGCTACCAACACAGCACCACGGCGCCCAGCGAAACTCCACTGCAGCGTGAGCCCCAACGCAGCACCACGACGCCTAATGGTAAGTTTCCTTCTCTTTTTATGACAATGTTTGTTAAGTTTGCAAATAATTAGTAGTCTTATTCCTCGAATAACGAAAAATCAATTTTTCATTTTTTGAGTGCCCCAAATGAGGTTTTTTGTGAAGAACCTACCAAATAATTGTTGCAAAGTTGGACCAAATCATTTTTCTAAAATACTAGGCCATATTTAATGCACAATTTACCAAATGGTTGAATGTAAAAAGTTTTGATCCACCTCTCGTAAAAAGTTAAATTTCCACCGATTCAGGTGGAAGCGGGTCAAATTTGAACTATAGCTGCATTGTAGTTTGCTCTTTATTTTTTCCAAAAATCATTTCTAGGTACATAAGTATCTATTTAATCAGAGAAACACCAAAAAATTCCAAGATTCAACCACTAGCTAGGAACGGTCATTCCCGCCGTTTTGACAACATTTTGAAACGGGCATAAAAAATTCAAAAAAAAATCAAAAAATTGGGAAACCTTCGCATTGTGTCATTATATGTGGCCAAGTTCCCAAGAAAAATAACAAACTTGTAATACGACAATTATTTTAAAAAAGTGTTCTCAGAAACGAGTTATCACGTGTGCAGATCAATGGCTTTCAAGCCAAATGATCAATCTTATGGCCACATTATTGGCATAGTTTGTTCAAATCATCTCATATTGTGCACAAGGGTGCATATTGGAATGGCAAACAATGTTTCCCAAGGAAGCTTTCATTATCTTTGGACGAAAAAACCATTTTCCATTTTTCGAGTGCCCAAAAGGAGATTTTTTTGTGAAGGACCTCCCAAATAATTGTTGGAAAATTGGACGAAATCATTTTTCTAAAATACTAGGCCATATTTAATGCACAATTGACCAAATGGTTGGGTGTAAAAAGTTTTGATCCACCTCTCGTGAAAAAGACAAATTTCCCCTGATTCAGCTAGAAGCGGGTCAAATTTGAACTGTAGCTGCCTTGTAGTTTTCTCTTTGTTTTTTCCAAATATCATTTCTAGGTACATAAGTATCTATTTAATAAGAGAAACACCAAAAAAATTCCAAGATTCAACCACTAGCTAGGAACGGTTATTCCCACCGCTTTGACCGCCTTTTGAAACGGGCATAAAAAATTCAAAAGAAATCAAAAAATTGGGAAACCTTCGCATTGTGTCATTATATGTGGCCAAGTTCCCAAGAAAAATAATAAACTTGTAATACAACAATTATTTTAAAAAAGTGTTCTCAGAAACGAGCTATCACGTGTGGAGATCAATGGCTTTTAAGCCAGATGATCAATCTTATGGCCACATTCATGGCATAGTTTGTTCAAATGATCTCATATTGTGCACAAGGGTGCATATTGGAATGGCAAACAATGTTGCCCAAGGAAGTTTTCATTTTCGACGAAAAAACCATTTTCCATTTTTCGAGTGCCCCAAAGGAGGTTTTTTGTGAAGGACCTCCCAAATAATTGTTGCAAAATTTGACCAAATCAATTTTATAAAATACTAGGGCATATTTAATGCACAATTGACAAAATGGTTGGGTGTAAAAAAAATTATCCACCTCTCATGAAAAATACAAATTTCCGCCTATTCAGCTGGATCCTGGTCAAATTTGAACTGCAGTTGCCTCATAGTTTGCTATTTATTTTTTCGAAAAATCATTTCTGGTTACATAAGTACCTATTTAATCATAAATACATGGTTTGGTGGCGATACATCGAGGTTTGGACGGTGGCCGAGGGCTCCAATTCTAGAGCGCGTAAACTAGCATGGCTGCCGCGTGGTCACCGCGTGACCGTGGCGTTGCCATGTGTTCTGGGCGGCCTAGGCATGTCTAGTGGGTTGGGCACTCCCCGGGTAGATTCTAGGAGGAAAATCACAACATAAGATTCTCAAGAGGAGACCCATCGATGCTCAAACATGAATAGGCAGCCAAGTGTTTGATTATCCGTACGGGAAATGCACATGGCTAATGTGCATGAGCTTTTGTTGAGGATGATCAGTTACTAAGAAGACCGTCTTCACAAATTTTCAGCTCAAAAGGAGGACCCTAGGTGGTATTTGCTTTGCAAAGTACCACACTGGACATAAATATGAATGTTGAAGCTGGGCTCAAAATAATGAATGGATTGAGCTGGCATTTGGTGGACGATGGTTATTTGGGCATAGGAAAGCACTGTAGAAAATGGATACCATTTGGACATGCCAAAGTGGTACTTTCTTCACAAAGTGCTGCTCTGAACAGAATAGGAAAATGAATATTGTTGAGTTATTTTTGAACTAGGCAAGGAATGTTTTTGACATATTTGATGAAGATATGATCCAAACAATTTATGAGAATTGTTTGGGAATTTTTGGAATAACAGAAATATAGGTTGCTTCACAACCTAGGGCAAAAATTGACACATGGACATGACACATAGGAAAAACTGATGAGATGGCGCCTAGTCATCACAACCCACCACAATCTACAAGGCTATGACCATCTATATTGGTTGTTAAGAACTAGAAATAAGACATCGGACCATCACTGTTTGCTTTATGACCATTCCGTGTAAGGAAATTATGACCTTTCTGACCAAAATGGTCGCAATGGTTTAGGTTTTGGAGCCCCCCGAACATCTTTTGACCAATTGGTCTCAAATGGTCACAGATTTATGACCAATTCTTCTAGGGTCACTGACAGAAGGTCACTAGTTGACATATTTCTTGTAGTGGTCATGATTAGTTATCACCCTAGTAGTGAGCTGCAGAAGACCTGTCTGAGTTTTAGAGTGACGAGCCACCACACCATTGAGAGAGGATTCAGTTTCATTGTCACCCTAGTAGTCATGCTATTATCCACCTCTTCTATGATCACTAAAGATTCCATTCCAGAAGTAGGAAGTACAGTCTGAAGAAAAAATGCAGTCTGTCAGTGCTAGCCAAAACCTGAACCTCAACATGATATACTTCTCAATGAAAACCATAACCAGCAGCCCAGGGTCCCCTCGAAGCAATCCAGGGACGAAGAGCATGGAGCAATGCGATGTTAAGCTGCTGGTGAGGAATTGGATCTAACAACATAATGGCCAGCAGATCATTGCCCTGGGCAGATAGACCAAACCTCATACCTTGGATATGAATATCCACAGAGATAGTAAGCATATTTTCAGAGTCTTAACCTTGAAGTAACTGGTTGGGCAGTGCAGCAGAAATGTTTCCATCAACATATACCGGAATAATGATCATGTCTGACTGGGCAGAGGAGCTGTCATGAGAGATAGTAACTGAATCATGCCAAGCTTACATTGGGTTGTCAGAAATATTGTTCTCAAGAACCACTCCATGCATAACTTTGAGCCCTCGGGAGGCGAGCCACACTTGACAGTTCATGAGGTGAGGTGGCATAGGAGGGGCAAGGGGTTCGGGCCATGCACCCCAGCCTCCATTGTGAGCCTATCCAGCATGGGGAGCAACATTGTTGTGTGGAGCACCATTGGGGTGTCGGGGAAACGGACCCACGAACACCTATGGGGCCGGCGGACCGGGCCCCTTTCGGTTCGGCGGGGGGCGGAGGTCGCGCGAAGAGCGGATCGAGGCAAAGCACACGAGCCGTTTACCCAGCTTCGGAGCTCTCCGTAGAGATAATACTCCTACTGCTGCATGTCTGAGTGTATTGAGTTCTTGCTCGGGAGCGCTGAGAGCTACAGTACACGCTAGCTGCTAACGAGACCAAGCGCGAGTGTTTTCTGGCTTCGAACCCCCCTCTACGTTGCGCATGGGCCTCCTTTTATATGCTGAAGGGGTCACGGATAGGTGGCAACGCAGATAAGGGTAAAAATGGAAAGGTGTTGCGGTTGGTACAACTACCTGTACAGTGTATCATACCTAACCCTGACGGCAGGGGACAAAGGCATTAAATGCCCGTCTGTGTCGCCCAAACAGTGCAAGAAAGGGACCGTCAGGGACGCCACCGCCTGCCACGATGGCAATCTTGTCAGCACCGCTTGCCACCGGGCACCGCTGGCTGCACATCCTCTTGCCATGCGCGCCTGGAAAGGTCTCAGGGCGACACGTTGGTGGATGTGCTGGAGCACGGGTACAGAGTGGTAGCTTGCCGCGGCAAGCGCCTTGCCGCGGTCGTCGTCTTGTCGCGTCCGGAAGCTTGTCGCTCAGCAGGACTTGCCGGGACACGTGGCGCGTCGCGACAAGTTCCTTGAGATGCCTTGGTGGGCCTTCCCGGCAAGCTCCTCTTGCCGGGGCCTTGCCTCCTTGGCTTGAATACTTTGTTCTTGAATGGCTCCAAAGGAACCACGGAGGACCTTGGCGGTCACCCGGCAAGCCTTCCCGCGGGGTGCTGCGACTGCCCGTGCACAAGTTCGGGATACTAGGGTACCCCTACTCTAGTACACCGACAGGAGCCCCCGGGCCTGGGCCACACATGGTGCCAAGCGCTGTTGGGCCAGGCCCAAAACAGGGCACGGGCACACGCACCCTGGGTTACGCCGTATCTTACTCCGTATCCACTGCGCCCTCCCAGAACGGCACGCGTCGAATGCGGCATCGTGGGAGAGATCGTGGGTGGTTTCTTTATTCGGAAAGACAGAACGTCTGCCCCCTCCCTCTTTATAAGCAGGGGAAACAGGGGCAGTTCGCCCATCTCACCGGTTGCTATTCCAATCTCAAAAAAACCTCCGCCGCTCCCCCCTTTCTTCCCAAAGCTGAAAGAGAACAGCGCTCTGCCCCCCATCGCCACCAGCACCACCAACGCCGTCGATCTCCCACACCACCTCCGCCATGGCTCCGAAAGCCGACAAGGGGAAGGGCGTGAAGTCGACCGAGGCGCAGCGGCTCGCAGCGCTGCGAAAGGAGCGGGCAACCTTCCCCCCCCAAGCTCGCCGCGAAGGAGCTGAGGGAGTACTACTACCTCTTCTGGTCGACGGAGACGCGAGCGCATCCGCGCACGAAGGTACTCTCAGCCGCCGCTTCGGAACTGGCTCCGAATGGATATCCCTTCTTCGCGTTGTTCTTCTACTGCGGTCTCTGCCCGCCTTTCTCTGAGTTTTTCTGCAATATCATGAACACCTACGGGTTCTGCCTCCTTGACTTCACCCCCAATGTTGTTCTGACCATGGCAGTTTTCGCACATCTCTGCGAAAACTTTGTCGGAGTCTATCCAAATGTAGCTCTTTTCCGCCACTTCTTTATGCCCCGAGTTGAGAGAGGGGAGCCTTTATCCGGTGGAATCTCCTGGATCTCGAGAGCTGGCAAGAAGGAAGCTTATCTGGAGGGAGAGCTCCGTAGCAAGTGGGAGGAATGGAGAGCAGATTGGTGCTGGATTGTTGAGGAGAACCCGCAGCCATTTACCGCCCAGCGCCAAGCCCCAGTAGTGCGCGGCAACGATTGGAGCAGCGTGGCCCCGGAAGACGATAGGCTGAAGATTGCCGTCACCCGGATCCTAGGCCTCAGGCTTGCCGAGCTCACTGTAGGCGCCGTTGGCGTAGATTTTCTTCGCCGCCGCATCGCCCCCCTGCAGGAGAGGAGGAGACCCGCCTGGGAGTTCCAGAATGCGGCGGATATCATGAGTCTGCACCCGGGCCTCAACTTCAACTTCACTGTCCTGGAACTGGACGCGTTGCTCCTGGAACTGTTCAAGCACGACCCTCAACATCCCGACGTGTTCAGGTTGCCGAAGGGTGTCGTTCCGCTGTGCAACAATTCCTCGCTCGACCACATCCGTGCAATGATGCCGCTGTGCGATTCGCATGGAATTGTCCCAACTTGGAAAGAGCCTGCAGACGACGTCGTGCAGGAGTTCTTTGACGGCTTGGTAGAAGTGCCGGTCTGCTCCGATGAGCAGAAAAGCCTCGCTTGCGACACCACCGATGCGGAGATGCAGCGCATCGCCACTAGGCTGGATGAGGCAGCGGCAGCCGCTGCCGCGGGCGAGTTTGGATTCACCGTGGAGGAGGCAGAGGCAGCAGAGGCGGCAAGCCTTGCCGAGCGAGAGTGGCTTGCCGGCGAGGAAGAGCTTGCCGGGCCTGACGTTGAGTCGAGCGAGCCCGCTGAGGGTGCGAGCGGCTCGTTGGAGACCGACTTCTCTTCCTCCTCATCTTCAGACAGCCCGCCGCAAGCAGAGCCCTGAGCTCCACCAAGAAGGCGTCTCCGCAAGGCCGGGGACATAGCGGGGCGGCAGACGAGTCAACAGCCGCCGCGCCGCGCGACACGCTCCATCGTGGCAAGCACTGTTGCTGCGGGAGCACCTGACGCCGCTGCGGCAACTGGAGCGGGGTCTTCCCGGACTTCCGCCTCTGCTCCTGCCGCTTCTCACGCAACGGCGGCGGCCGGAGCTGGGTCGTCTCAGACTGCCACCACTACCCCCGCCAAGCGGCTAAGGGAATCTAATCCTCCGCCTCGCCGCGCCGGTGGTGAGCCGGACTTCGACCTCTCCGCGCTCAGCTCCGACGAGGAAGAAGAAGAGTAAGATTCTTTGCTGTACTTGTAGTTCTTCAATTCTTGCTGTTTTGTCTTGTATCTGATGTGCTTTACTCCGAACTCATTCCTTTTCAGGCCTCTGGCCCAGAGAGCGGCGAAGAGAGCCAAGGTCCCGGTGATTGTCATCGAGGACGAACCCATTGCGACAGCAGGGGGCGTGTCCGAGACCACCTTGCCAGACCCAGCAACTATTCCCCAAAGCAGCCCCCAGCGCAGCCCCCAGCGTAAGTACATGGTTTACTTCCCGCTGTTAGGCGCGCATGGGTGCTCTTTCTTTCCTGACATCTGACTATTGGTTTGTGTAGGAGCAGAGCAACTTCACCAGGAGCGCTCGGAAGCCACCCCGGACGTGGCATCTGCTTGAACTACACTGTCAAGGGATGATTCTCCGGCAAGGGAGCGTTCTCCGGCAAGGGAGAAGTATCCGGCAAGGGAGAGTTCTCCGGCAAGGGACAGCACCAGCGATCCCCCGGTGGTGGAGACCATGACTGCAGAACCCAGTGCAGGTAATCCTCTTGCTTGAAAACTTCCCTTGGGTTCTTCTTCTTCTGATTTTCTTTTTGGATATTTGCTTGACGTTTCTCCCTCTTCCGGCCGTCAGATCCATCTGCCATGGAACCGATGGAGACCGAGGTTGCCGGCGAGGAGAACACGCGCGGCAACACCGACGACATCGCTGC
This sequence comes from Triticum timopheevii, assembly GCA_963921465.1. Lineage (NCBI taxonomy): Eukaryota > Viridiplantae > Streptophyta > Magnoliopsida > Poales > Poaceae > Triticum > Triticum timopheevii. The sequence goes on from OY997272.1 coordinate 9,860,019, forward strand.
TACCGAAGAAGGAGCCGACGTTGATGATCCTGCCGGCAAGGAGGCCGCCAAAGCTGCCGCCGCAGAAGCAGGCGAAGGGTCTGGCGATCGCACTGACGGCCCTGAGGCCGCAGGAGCGTCGGGCGCTACGCCGACCGCCGATCCCTCCGCCGCTGCCGCAGCGTCAGGCTCCGAAGAGCCCCAGCCCGGCGCTTATTTGAAGGTCGGCGATGGTGTCTTCATCAAGCTCCCCTGGGAGTCAAGCTCCAGGGCGCCGGTCGAAGGAGAAGCCTTTGACGGAGAGGTGCTCGCCTCCGCTGGGCTGACGTTGGTTGACGCGCCGAGCAGCAGCAGCGGCGAGCCTGAGGAGGAGCGGCTGCTACGGAAGCTGTTGTCGCTCTACCGCGCTCGACAGGCCAAGGTGGAATCCCGAGAAGCGCTTGTCGCGAAGGCGGGAGTGGACATCAAGAAGCGCACGGAGGAGGTCCGTGGTCGTAACCAGGAAGCTCTCCGGTCCCTAGAGGAGGAGCGGGAGCGACTCGCCGAGCAGCAGCATCGAGAAGGCTGAAGTTGAAGAGCAACAGCGGCTTGCCACCGAGAAGCTGTCTGCGCAGGAGGGCGAGTTGGCGCAGCGGAAGGTCAACCTTGATAGCCACGAGGAGGAGCTTTCAGCGCGCGAGCAAACATTTGGTGGGGCTCTCAAGCAAGCAGAGGATACTGCCGCAGCTGCCGAGGCCGCCAAGAAGGAGCTGGAGATGAAGGTGGCGTAGCTGGAGGCCGATCTCAAGGCGAGCGGTGAAGAGCTTGCCGCGCTCGAACGTGAGCGCGAGAAGGACGCCTACACCCTTGGCGAGCTGCAGGGTTGTCTCGCCGAGAAGGGCAAGGAGCTTAGCACCGCCAAGGACTCCGACAGTAGCGCAGCACTCCGAAGAGGTGCGCTTGCCGGAGTGGGCATCAGAACTCTTAGCGGACTTGGTCTTCTTATTCCCCCGGGGAGTTTCAACGGCAAGTGACTTGCGATCTGTCGCGGCTGCTACTTCCCGGTTGATCTTGTCGGCGCAGATAAGAGCATCCTTCTTGTCGCCAGGGACAGAGATGACACTTATCGGGCCTGGCATCTTCAGCACGTTGTATGCATAGTGAGAGGCTGCCATGAATTTGGCGAGTGCTGGACGGCCGAGTATCCCATTGTAAGGCAATGGAAAGTCAGCAACGTCAAAAGTGACCCTCTTAGTCCTGAAGTTCAACTCGCTGCCAAATGTCACCGGCAACGTGATCTTTCGCTTCGGCTTGCTCCTTCCGGATTGATTCCTTGGAATGTGCCGGTCTCTTCGAGCTCGCTGTCAGGGATCTGGAGTTTCTGAAGTACCGCGGAGGAGATCAGGTTCAAGCCGGCCCCGCCGTCAACTAGCATCTTAGTGACCTTGAGGTTGCAGATAGTTGGTGAAACCAACATCGGCAAGCACCCGACCGCAGTTATGCGATCAGGGTGGTCCTCAATATCAAAGATGATAGGCGTGCTGGACCATTTCAGAGGATTGCGTGACTCGACGGGTGGTTCTGCCGCATTGACTTCCTGCACCCACTTCTTGAGCTGGCGGTGTGAAGTATGCAGAGAAGCACCGCCGTCAATGCACAGGACCTCTGTGGCTTTCTGGAACTCCTGCTCATCGGTCTCGTCTTCATCCATATCTTCATCGTCGTCGTCATCTTCATCCTTGTCGCGGCCGCGGGGAGGTCTGTCTCCTTGCCGCTGCTTGGCCTTGCCGCGGCGTCCTCCTCGGCCGGGGCGTTTCTTGCCGGCTACCCCAGCACCTTCTTGGGCCTTCTCCTTGTCGCATCGCTCGTATTCAGCCTTTTGCTGCTTGACAAGCTGCTCGACCTTCTTGCAGCTATGGAGGTCATGGCCCTTGGTGCGGGAGCTACCAACTTGGGCTTTCTTGGCACCACCTTCGTTACCGGACTGCTCAACGACTAGCACATCTTTGCCTTTCTTCTTCCTGTTGTTCTGCCGCCGGTTTTTCTTTGCCGGGGCAGCATCCTCGCTATCAGATCCTCCTGCTTCTGTATTCTCTCCGGGGAGTTTCCTCCCTTCCTCAGCACATGCACACTTGTCGGCCAGGGCATATAGCTCACTGACGTCTCTGATCTTGCACATCGCTATCTCCTCCCGCATCCTGCGGTTTCACACGTTCTGACAGAACGCGCTGATGACCGCGGCAGGGTGGACATCTGGGATGTTGTGCTGTACACGGCTGAACCTTTGAATGTACTTTCGCAGGGGTTCTCCTTCCTTCTGGGCGAGCAGATGAAGGTCGCTCTCTTGGCCATGAGGCTTGTGGCCGCCTGTAAAGGCACCGACAAACTGACGGCATAGGTCTGCCCAGGAGGATATGGAGTTGTCCGGCAAGTGCATGAGCCAGGATCTGACATTGGGCTTGAGTACCAGCGGGAAGTAGTTGGCAAGGATCTTGTCGTCTCGCCCCCCGACAGCTTGCACCGCGATGGTGTAGATGCTGAGGAACTCCGACGGATGCGACTTGCCGTCGTACTTCTATGGTACATCTGGCTTGAAATTCTTCCTGCTGGGCCACTGGACTTGCCGCAGCTCACGAGTGAACGCAGGGCAACCTACCACGTACGGCAAGTCGCCTGGTTCCCCTGGCGCATGCATGTCGATAGAGGGCCCAGCGTGCTGGTCCGATTGACGCCGCGCTTCTCTTCAGCGCTCGATGCGAGTACGAGCGTCTTCTTGCTGTCGTTCGTGAAGAACTTGGCGCTGATCGCGACGAGCTCGTGGATCTGATGATGCGGTGGAGTCGCTGTCGAGGTAGATCCGGCGAGTCGGCGATCTTGGCCTTCGGGGCGGAGAGTGCACGGTGGTTGCACCCCCACCGGTTTTGTCGCCATCGGCTCGCGCCTGGCAGTCTTGCCGCAGCTGCGATGTACTCGGCTGCCGTGGAGTGTCGCCGTTGGCGAAGCCGATGAGACTCTGAATGGTGGCCCTCCATTCGTCGATCTTGTGCGCCGTTGGAGGGTAATCCAGGAGCAGTTGCGCTCATGCCAAAGCTTCTGCTGGAGTGGTGGGCGGCAGTGGAGAACGGTGCGAGGAGCGGGATATGCTTGGACTTCCAACTATGTTGGAAGGAGAAGTATCCCGTCGAGGCGACCGTGTCTTGCTCGTGCCAGCATGTTGGCATGCATGCTGGTCTTGAGCACCCCGAGATCCACCAGCTCGATCTTGGTCCAACGAACGTATGGTACCGCGAGTACCATGACGCTGTCGGTCCCGCGCCTCCTGAGATGGGCGCGGTGCATGTACGGACGCCGAGGTCTGCGCAGCTTTGTCCTTGGACCTGGCAGCACCATGAGCTCCCTCGTCGACGCCCGTTCTTCCGCCAGAGTCTACTCCACCACCCATCTGCTCCGGTGGTGGTGGGATCGACGTGGACGGAACAGCCGCCTCCGAAGCCTTCTTCTTCGGTGGCATGTCGATGAAAAAAGATGAATATCTAGCTCGTGTGAACGCCGGATCAGGTTCACCCAACCTCGACGCCCCCTAACTGGCGTGCAAAAGATGTCGGGGAAACGGACCCACGAACACCTATGGGGCCGGCGGACCGGGCCCCTTTCGGTTCGGCGGGGGGTGGAGGTCGCGCGAAGAGCGGATCGAGGCGAAGCACACGAGCCGTTTACCCAGCTTCGGAGCTCTCCGGAGAGATAATACTCCTACTGCTGCATGTCTGAGTGTATTGAGTTCTTGCTTGGGAGCGCTGAGAGCTACAGTACACGCTAGCTGCTAACGAGACCGAGCGCGAGTGTTTTCTGGCTTCGAACCCCCCTCAACGTTGCGCATGGGCCTCCTTTTATATGCTCAAGGGGTCACCGACAGGTGGCAACGCAGATAAGGGTAAAAATGGAAAGGTGTTGCGGTTGGTACAACTACCTGCACAATGTATACCTAACCCTGACGGCAGGGGACAAAGGCATTAAATGCCCGTCTGTGTCGCCCAAACAGTGCAAGAAAGGGACCGTAAGGGACGCCACCGCCTGCCACGATGGCAATCTTGTCAGCGCCGCTTGCCACCGTGCACCACTGGCTGCACAGCCTCTTGCCACGCGCGCCTGGAAAGGTCTCAGGGCGACACGTTGATGGATGTGCTAGAGCGCGGGTACAGAGTGGTAGCTTGCCGCGGCAAGCGCCTTGCCGCGGTCGTCGTCTTGTCGCGTCCGGAAGCTTGTCGCTCACCAGGACTTGCCGGAACGCGTGGCGCGTCGCGGCAAGTTCCTTGAGATGCCTTGGTGGGCCTTCCCGGCAAGCTCCTCTTGCCGGGGCGTTGCCTCCTTGGCTTCAATACTTTGTTCTTGAATGGCTCCAAAGGAACCACGGAGGACCTTGGCGGTCACCCGGCAAGCCTTGCCGCGGGGTGCTGCGACTGCCCATGCACAAGTTTGGGATACTAGGGTACCCCTACTCTAGTACACCGACATGGGGGGTGCTGCATTTTGAACCAGCCAGTTGTGAACCTGCCGCTGAAACAGTTGTTCCGCGGTAAGCTCTAGACGAACTGAGGGTGTGGGTTGCCGTCAGGTGGTGGTGGTTCCTCTCCAGCTGGAAGCACCTCGGGGAGTAAACCCTTCCAATCATTGCTACGGAGGATAGTGATCTGAACCGTCCAACAGTCACGAGCACCTCCCAATTGACAAACCACGAAGCTCTTGGGTATCAAGTTCAAAGGAATCACTTGCGCTTTGAGAGGGATGAAGCACCTATCGTAACGGGGATTGTACCAAGAAACCAGAGAACCAAATCCCCCCAGAGCCTTGTTGATGTAATAATCAGTTTGATAATCATAGGGAAAACCAAAAAATATGAGCCAAACCTCTGGACCAAAAGAAGTGGTGCGTCTATTTAGGGCTTCATTGTGAGGCAGAAATGAAATCAACAGATCTTCATCTTCTAGTTCAAGGGGTGTGGCAACAGCAGTGTCACACATAAAGGAAACCACAAAGCCAAAAACCCGTATTCCGAATGGATGGTCGCTGGATTTAGTAGTAAAAAGGTGGGCTTCATGAAGAAAACCTTCGACCATCGTGCGAATGGCCGTCAGTTGATGAAGAGGAAAATAGTGACTAACCTCTGTAATGGCCAAGAAGTCATGGTTGACTGGCTCGATTGGCCCGACGACCATTCCCGACTGCACCAGTCGGTCCGCAAGTCCGGGTTCCACCGCGAAGCCCGGCGGCAGGAAGGGGACGGGGTTCGGAGGGTAATCCGCCATGAGCGATGGGGTTGTAGTTGGCCGCGTCAAAGGTGATGATTGCAGAATGGTGGCTGGGAGAGGTGGAGTGGAGCAGAGGGGTGGCGTTTGGGCAATCGAGGTGGAAGCCGTAGCGTGAGGGGTAGAATCGGCAATAGGAGTTCATTTGGGGACCCATATACTTTTTTGGGCTCGGATTCTGTGGAAACACTACGATCCTCATGCCCGTAGAAACCACACCATCTGCATTGGACGTTCGCCCTCCTCTGCTGGTTACGGCGACTTGGAACCAAAGGTGCTAAAATGTCGTGCTGATTGAGGTGATTCCCGGGGCTAACAAATACTTGACCAAAGGTTGGTTGATTCTATGTAATTAGAGGATAGTTAATAGCCTTGTGGTCAGGTGCGGAGCATTTAAGGCAGATTATCCGAGCTTGGCAAGAGATCCTTTTATGGCCCCATTGGACGCATTTTGAGCAGAGGGAAGCCCAATTAGAGGATATATCCATAATGTCCTCCTCCGAATATTGGGCTTGGGCCAGATCGGCCATATGACGATTGCTAAGCGGGGGTGCATATTTGAATGCTGATTTTAGAAAACATTGTGGCAGTGGTGGGTATTGAGCCTTAATAGAGCATTTAAAGCTCTCAAAATGAATATATGCCATTGACTGAGCATCCTCAAATTTCTCCTGCCTGAGAATCTCCTGCATTAACGCAAGATGCAAATGATCAACATGTTAAGAATTTGAATTCAAATCCGAATGGACCAAGGGATAAACAGTAGCCTTGGAGCTATTCTCGACTAGACATGATGATGAGGCTTCAGTAGAATGCTTGTTCGAGAAAGCCATGTAATCAATTGGTGCCAACTTGAACTTGATAAGAGAATGGTCCAGATTGGAACCCAAATTATCAAGCTTCGCAGGAGAACATAGATGAGTTTTGATCGCAATGGATTTCTCATAGATATGTCTAGCAATTCCTTATCAGCATGCCATTGTTACTCAAAATGCTTGTATCCATTGAAACGGCCGTTGAACAAGTGAAAATGACTAATAAAATCCGGCCAAATTCGGTCCTCAAGACCATGAATGTCATGCCCAACTATGTTGCCAACCACAGAAAAACTAAAAGATCTCTCATTGATCTGAGAAACCTTAAACCCTTTGTGATGCCCACCAATGCAACATTGAAGAGCCACACCAACAGAATCTTCAGAGAGAGAAAATGAGGCCGAGGAGAACGAAACCACCAAGAAGAATTCCTTGGTATTGCAAGATGGAGAAAATGAACCATTTCTCCATACCGTCGACGTACCTGAACTGCAACCGCGAGGCCAGGGTTGAAATCCCAGTGTAGGAGGCCTTCCATGGTGAGAATCGATGGCTAGATCCATGGTGTGTGGTGTGCAGTAGGTGGGAAATGGAAGGGACGAGGGAGAAGGGAGGAGGTGCCATATATTATTGAAGAGGTTTATCGCTCTGGAGCTATCAAAATTAATAATGCGGAAGATACAAACCCGAAGGTGGTCAACGGGTAAAGGATTAAACATCATATTTGAGGTACGCCTATTAATGTTGAAAGCAAGATTATTCAAACCATGACACCGGAGGAAAACATAAAAGAAACCTTTCGGAACACTCCAGAATCATGAAAAAAAATCTTTTGGGACACTCCAGAATCATGAAAAATCTGCAAAAATATTTTTTGTCAGATTTGGTATATTACAAAAATTTGGAAAATAAAAATAACCAGGAAGGCAACCGAGGAGGGGATAAGACGCCAGGGCGCCTGCATTGCCTGTCGCGCCCAGCTGGGTTGTGCCCACCTCGGGAACCTTCTCGACTCTGTTTTCCTTCTGTTTTGCTTGTTTCCCAAGATAAAAAAAAGTCTTTATATACCCCCTGGACATATTGACCACCGCATCACAGAGAAATCTTCTGTTCAAGTTTCTTGCCGTTTTTCTGTCAGATTGGTCGAGCCGGGAATCATGTCTTCTCTCTCCTCCAACAACACAGAAGAGGATGCTTGGTTGATGAAGATATAACTGAAGAGAGAGGAACCAAGGGAAGCCATTAAAGGAAACAAGGGCAAGGAAGCTACTGGGGATCAAGTTTCGGTAATAGGGTAGGTCGTACCAGCAAAAGAAGAAGATATCCTTCAATCCTACTACAACTATCTTAACCCTACTGAAATTGAAGCCTCCAAGACCATTGAAATTGTTCATGTTCAGATTAAATATGCGATGGCTCGTGTCCACGTCAGTATTTTCCCCGAAGAGGAAGGGCTGATGCAGCACAACTACGATAGGTATTTCCCTTAGTTATGAGACCAAGGTTATCGAACCAGTAGGAGAACACGCAACACTATGTAAACGGTACCTGCACACAAAGAACAAATACTTGCAACTCGACGTGTAAGAGGGGTTGTAAGTCCATCCCGGGTATAAGACTGATAAAGAGATAGATTGGTAGATGCAAAATGAATAAATTCAAATAAAATTCGGTGGGGTATTTTTTGGGTTTTTGATAATATAGATATAAAAATAAAAAATTCAAAGAAAGAAAAAGGAAAATAGCAATATATATCTGAAAATATATGATGAGAAAATAGACCCAGGGGCCGTAGATTTCAATTCCGGCTTCTCTCAAGAAAATAGCATATGGTTGGTAAACAAATTAGTGTTAGACAATTGATGGAACTTCAAATCATTATGATGATCATTATATAGACATCATGTCCAAGATTAGTAGACCGACTCCAGCCTGCATCTACTGCTATTACTCCAAACATCGACCACTATCCAGCATGCATCTAGTGTATTAAGTTCATGGAAAAATGGAGTTATGCAATAAGAACGATGACATGATGTAGACAAGATCAATTCATGTAGGAATAGACCCCATCTTTTTATTCTTAATGGCAACGATTAATATGTGTCTTCTTGCCCCTTCTATCACTGGGAAAGAACATCGCACGACCGCACCCATCACAAAGCACCTCTTACCATGGCAAGAAAAATCAATCTAGTCGTCCTAACTAAACCAAACATTCATAGAAGAAAAATGAGGCTATAAGTCATCATGCATATAAGAGATCAAAACTCAAATAAGTTTCATCGATAAAATAGATCTGATCATAAACTCAAAGTTCGTCGGATCCCAGCAAACACACCACAAAAGAGAGTTACATCAAATAGATCTGCAAGAGACTGTTGTATTGAGAATCAAAAGAGAGAGAGAGAGAGAGGAAGCCATCTAGCTGCTGCCTACGAACCCGTAGTTCTACAATGAACTACTCATGCATCACCGGAGAGGCACCAATGTGGATGATAAACCCCTCTGTGATGGTGTATAGATTGGATGTGGTTGTTTTGGAACTTGCGGCGACTGGAATTGTGTTTCGTCGACTCCCCTAGGGTTTTTGTATTTTAGGTGTATTTATAGAGTAAAGAGGCGGTGCAGGAGGCTGCCAAGGTGGTCAAATCCCACAAGGCCGCGCCTGGGCCCCGAGACACGCCCAGGTGGGTTGTGCTCCCCTCAGAGCCCCCTCTGGCACTTCTTTGGCCCAACAGGTATCTTCTGGTCCAGAAAAAATCTCCAAACATTTTCGCTGCATTTGGACTCCGTTTGGTACTAATTTTCTGCGATGTAAAAACAAGGAAAAAAACAACAACTGGCACTGGGCATTATGTCAATAGGTTAGTCTCAAAAAATGATATAAAGTTGCTATAAAATGATTGGAATACATCCAAGAATGATAGTATAACGGCATGGAACAAGCAAAAATTATAGATACTTTGGAGACGTATCAGCATCCCCAAGCTTAATTCCTACTCGTCCTCGAGTATGTAAATGATAAAAATAGAATTTTGAAGTGGAATGCTGCCTAACATGATCATCACATATTCTTTTCTTTTGTAGCATGGACATTTGGACTTTTATATCATTTAAAGTAATAGTCTAGTTTTGACATGAAGATTTCAATACTCAAGCATATCAACAAGCAACCATTTCTTTCAAAATATCAACACTAAAGGAAGTTATCCCTATCCCATCATGCTCAATCATTGATCGATTCATGAAACACACTCGCATGTTAGCTACACCCAATGCTCAAGTATGATCATATTGCCCCTTAGTTGGTGCTTTATAAGAGAAGATGGAGACTCAAAATAAAAGTTGCATAAAGTAAATAGAAAGGCCCTTTGCAGATGGAAGCAGGGATTTGTGGAGGTGCCAGATCTCAAAGCGAAAATGATAGAGATAAAACATTTTGGTTGGCATGCTTTTCATGTCAACGAATACGATTGAGTAGTTCCCAATACTTTCCATTCTAGATATATCATAGGCAATTCCCAAACAAAAAATAAAGATTATTCCATGGCTAACTGTATCCACGGGTGCCGTCCATACCAAGACTTTCCAATTAATTTATTATTTGAAAACATAAAGTAATTTCATTTTTCATTTCGAGATTGGGCATCTCTAATACCTTTGTCGTGCGCTCGTGCAATGACAAGTGAATAAACACTCATCTTGAGATAACACATCTAGCATAGAAAAATACCAACCACCCCCTACCGTTTCATGAGTGGTATAAGCACACAAAAAGGAAATTATTTCGGAAATTAGAGATGGCACATACAAATTTGCTTAGAAAGGCAAAAGAATACCGCATATAGGTAGGTATGGTGGACTCATATGCCAAAACTGGGTTTAAGGACTTTGGATGCACAAGTAGTAATCCCACTTAGTACCATGCTTGCATAGGGAATTACAAACCTTAAAACTAATATTCTTACTAAAGCATATTTACTCATCAATATCACTCACATAGTATACCATCATATCGCAAAACTATTACAAGGAATCAAGTTTATTTTTTCAAGTGATCTTCATGAAAGTTGTTATTATATCTGTCTTGAATATCCATCAATTTGGGACTAGTTTCATATGTTGCTTTTGATAGCTCAAAAAATCCAAGTGAAGAACATGAGCATAAAATTTTTATTCTCTCAAAATAATATAAGTGAAGCAAGAGATAATTTCTTCAAAATTTTACTAACTCTCAAATAAATCTGAGTGAAACATGAGAGCATTTCTTCAATGACACTAAAGCACACCGTGCTCAAAAAGACATAAGTGAAGCACTAGAGCAATTCCATAGCTATCATAAAATTCAATGAATCATAAAGAGCAATTCTAACAAATCAGAGCATAATTTTGGCTTTCTCAAATGGGTGTGTCCAGAAAGGATCGATGACACAAACTAAAAAGCAAAACAATCAAAGACTCATATAATACAAGGCGCTCCAAGCAAAACTCATGATATGTGATGAATAAAAATATGGCTCCAAGTAAAATATCGATGGTCGTTGGAAGAAAGAGGGGATGCCACTCAGGGGCATCCCCAAGCTTAGTTGCTTGATTCTCTTTAGATAATTAGTTGGGGTGCCATGGCGGACGGCAAAGGCACATATCTCGGACGGCAAACAGTCCAGCTGAACATGTGCCAGCAAAGGCCTTCTTTGCTGTCCGCTTCGCAGAAACGGCCGACAAAGGATTGTGCCGTCCGCCATCCGATGCCAACTGATGGCAATGATGATGGACGGCAGCGGTGTGGGGTGAGAGCCGTTAGGGGGTTAACAGCGCTCTTTGCCATCCATATACAGACGGCAAAGAGCTTAGCTAGGGCAGCACTGGGAAGCTGCCACGTGGCCAGCTATGGTGTCTGCCAGCGGACGCCATAGATGGCCCTGTTTGCCACGCCTATTTGGTCACTTTGTCGTCTGCTTGCAGACGGCAAAATGACCAAATAGGCAGCCAGTGTTCCCAGTTTGCATAGGTGACTGCCACGTGTCCTCTTTGCCGTCTGTTAGCGGACGACAAAGCTCTTTGCCGTTGGCTGATGACCCACAAGTATAGGGGATCTATCGTAGTCCTTTCGATAAGTAAGAGTGTCGAACCCAACGAGGAGCAGAAGGAAATGATAAGCGGTTTTCAGCAAGGTATTCTCTGCAAGTACTGAAATAAGTGGTAACAGATAGTTTTGTGATAAGGTAAATTGTAACGAGCAGCAAGTAACAAAAGTAAATAAGGTGCGGCAAGGTGGCCCAATCCTTTTTGTAGCAAAGGACAAGCCGGAACAAACTCTTATAATAGGAAAAGCGCTCCCGAGGACACATGGGAATATTGTCAAGCTAGTTTTCATCACGCTCATATGATTCGCGTTCGGTACTTTGATAATTTGATATGTGGGTGGACCGGTGCTTGGGTAGTGACCTTACTTGGACAAGCATCCCACTTATGATTAACCTCTATTGCAAGCATCCGCAACTACAACAAAAGTATTAAGGTAAACCTAACCATAGCATGAAACATATGGATCCAAATCAGCCCCTTACGAAGCAACGCATAAACTAGGGTTTAAGCTTCTGTCACTCTAGCAACCCATCATCTACTTATTACTTCCCAATGCCTTCCTCTAGGCCCAAATAATGGTGAAGTTTTATGTAGTCGACGTTCACATAACACCACTAGAGGTTAGACAACATACATCTTATCAAAATATCGAACGAATACCAAATTCACATGACAACTAATAGCAAGACTTCTCCCTTGTCCTCAGTAACAAACGTAACTACTCACAAAGCATATTCATGTTCATAATCAGAGGGGTAATATTGTGCATAAAGGATCTGAACATATGATCTTCCACAAACTAAACCAACTAGCATCAACTACAAGGAGTAATCAACACTACTAGCAACCTACTAGCACCAATCCCGGACTTGGAGACAAGAATTGGATACAAGAGATGAACTAGGGTTTGGAGATGACATGGTGCTGATGAAGATGTTGATGGAGATTTCCCTCTCCTGATGAGAGGAGCGTTGGTGATGACGATGGTGATGATTTCCCCCTCCCGGAGGGAAGTGTCCCCGGCAGAACAGCTCTGCTGGAGCCCTAGATTGGTTCCGCCAAGGTTCCGCCTCGTGGCTCGCGGAGTCTCATCGCGAAAGGTTGCTTCTGATTTTTTTCTCATCAAAAGACTTCATATAGGAGAAGATGGGCATCGGAGAGCCATCAGGGGGCCCACGAGGTAGGGGGGCGCGCCCAGGGGAGGGGTGCGCCCCCCACCCTCGTGAGCAGGGTGTGGGCCCCCTGGCCTTCATCTTTGGCGACGATTTTTCTTTATTTCTTTTAAGATATTCCATGGAGTTTCAGGACTTTTGGAGTTGCGCAGAATAGGTCTCCAATATTTGCTCCCTTCCTAGCTAGAATTCCAGCTGCCGGCATTCCCCCTCTTCATGGTAAACTTTGTAAAATAAGAGAGAATAACCATAAGTATTGTGACATAACGTGAAATAACAGCCCATAATGCAATAAATATCGATATAAAAGCATGATGCAAAATGGACGTATCAACTCCCCCAAGCTTAGACCTCGCTTGTCCTCAAGTGAAAAGCCGATAACAATAAATATGTCCTGATGTTTAGAAGTAGAGGCGTCGATAAAAATAAAATACGGACATGAAGGCATCATGATATTTTCATAACAGCAACATATATAGATTTGTCATATGATTACTTATGTTCAAGTGATGATCTTTTCACATAGCCAAAGTATGAATCATAAACCTTATTGAGCACCAACAAATTATACACTCAGTCATTGAAGCAATTGCAATATATCATAACATTGGAAAGAGTCTATGTCAGAGCTTAAAAGCAAGTCCACATACTCAATTATCACTTAGTCCTTCATAATTGCTAACACTCACGCAATACTTGTGGTTACGGAGTTTTAACCAGACACAGAGAAAGATAGGGGCTTATAGTTTTGCCCCACAACTTTTTACCTCAAGGGTAATGTCAACAATAATAATTCACGCTCCCCCACATCCAATTAGATATATATATCATGTTCTTTCCAACATGCTGAGCTTGCCAAAGGATAAAATGAAAAAGGAAAGGTGAATATCACCGTGACTCTTGCATAAGGGAGAAGATAATAATAAAAGATAGGCCCTTCGCAGAGGGAAGCAGAGGTTTCCATGCGCTTTTATGGTTGGATGCACAAAATCTTAATGCAAAAGAACGTCACTTTACATTGCCCCATGCATGTGAACCTTTATTATGCAGTCCGTCGCTTTTATTCCGTCCACAACAAGTTCGTGCAAAGTTTATTTTCTCCGCACTAATAAGTCATGCATATTTAGAGAGCAATTTTTATTTCTTGTACTGATGACAACTTACTTGAAGGATCTTACTCAATCCATAGGTAGATATGGTGGACTCTCATGGCTAAACTGGTTTAAGGGTATTTGGAAGCACAAGTAGTATCTCTACTTGGTGCTGAGAATTTGGCTAGCATGAGGGAGAAAGGCAAGCTCAACATGTTAGAGCAACCATGACAACATACTTTATCTCAGATGTAAGAAAACATAACTCATTATGTTGTCTTCCTTGTCCAACATCAACTCTTTAGCATGTCATATTTTAATGAGTGCTCCCAATCATAAAAGATGTCAATGATAATATATCTATATGTGAAACCTCTCTCTCCTTATTACTTCTTATTAATTGCAACGATGACCAAAGCTATATTTGCCAACTCCCAACAACTTTTAATCATCATACTCTTTCTATGTGGAGTCATTACTTTCACTAAGATCAATATGAACTCTTTGTTTCCTTTTTATTCTTTTCTTTATTCACCCAAGATAATGGCAAAGTAATCAAGCCCTTGACTCAACACTAATCTTTATTATATATAGCTTACGGACTCGATGGCATAGAGGGATCATAAAGCAAAACTCAAAACTAGATCGTGCCATGACTTTATTCTACTAAATCAAGATACTAGTAATAGGATCGAACTAAGAAAAACGGTAAAGATAGGAGTTGTGATGGTGATACGATACCGGGGCACCTCCCCCAAGCTTGGCAGTTGCCAAGGGGAGTGCCCATACCCATGTGATTATATCTCCTTCTTTGTTGTTGGCGGTGGAGGTGTTGTTGATGATAGAAGCTAGTCGTCCACCTTCCATGGCATGGGCTCACCCTCATAGGAGGATGATCGAGTCTTCGGAATCTTCAAATCTGCAACGGAAACAACTCGAAACGAAAACAGAGGATATTTGCATGATACGGTCGTCAAAACCTTTGGGAGAATATATAACGAATTTTTACCGACCAAAATACTTATCATGCAAGAAAACGGAGTCCAGAGGGCACACGAGGTGCTCACGAGGTAGGGGGCACACCCAGGGGTGTAGGGCGCGCCCTCCACCCTCGTGGAGGCCTCGTGTCCTCCCCGGACTGCTACTTATTTTTTCTATTTTTCTAAATATTCCAAAACGGAGAAATAATGCTTTAAAAATTGTTTTGGGGTCGGTTTACTTACCGTACCACATACCTATTCCTTTTCGGAGTCTGGGACGTTCTGGAAAGTGTCCCTTATGTATTCCTCCGGGGTTACGGTTTCAATAATATTGGTTTCAACATTTATGGGATTACCTGAGATATAATGTTTGATTCTTTGACCGTTTACCACCTTCGGATTCGTGCCTGCAAAGTTGCTGATTTTTATGGCACCGAAACGATAGACCTCCTCGATAACGTAAGGACCTTCCCATTTGGAGAGAAGTTTTCCTGTAAAAAATCTTATACGAGAGTTATATAGCAATACATAGTCACCTACATTAAACTCACGCTTTTGTATCCTTTTATGATGCCACCTTTTAACTTTTTCTTTAAAAAGCTTGGCATTTTCATAAGCTTGGGTTCTCCATTCATCAAGTGAGCTAATATCAAACAACCTCTTCTCACCGGCAAGTTTGAAGTCATAATTGAGCTCTTTGATAGCCCAATATGCCTTATGTTCTAATTCAAGAGGTAAATGCCATGCTTTTCCATAAACCATTTTATACGAAGACATACCCGTAGGATTTTTGTACGCAGTTCTATAGGCCCATAATGCATCATTAAGTTCTTGGACCAATTCTTTCTAGACCTATTAACAGTCTTTTGCAAAATTAATTTGAGCTCTCTATTACTCAATTCTACTTGACCACTAGACTGTGGGTGATAAGGAGATGCAATTCTATGATTAACGTCATATTTAGCTAGCATTTTACGGAAGGCACCATGAATAAAGTGTGAACCACCATCAGTCATTAAGTATCTAGGGACTCTAAACCTTGGAAAAATAACTTCCTTAAGCATTTTAATAGAAGTGTTATGATCAGCACTACTAGTTGGAATAGCTTCTACCCACTTAGTAACGTAATCAACAGCAACTAAAATATGAGTGTAACCATTAGAGGCAGGAAAAGGTCCCATATAATCAAAGCCCCAAACATCAAATGGCTCAATAACAAGTGAATAATTCATAGGCATTTCTTGACGTCTACTGATATTTCCAATTCTTTGACATTCATCGCAAGACAAAACAAACTTACGGGCATCCTTGAAGAGAGTAGGCCAATAAAAACCAGATTGCAATACCTTATGTGCAGTTCTATCTCCAGCGTGGTGTCTTCCATAAGCTTCGGAGTGACACTTGCGTAGGATCTATTCCTGTTCATGCTCGGGTACACAACGTCTAACAACACCATCTACTCCTTCTTTATAAAGATGTGGGTCATCCCAAAAGTAATGTCGCAAGTCATATAAAAACTTTTTCTTTTGTTGGTAAGTGAAGCTAGGCGGTATAAATTTAGCAACAATATAATTAACATAATCAGCATACCAAGGAGTGCTACGAGAAGTACTTATGACATTTAATTGCTCATCAGGAAAGCTATCATCAATAGGTAGTGGGTCATCAAGAACATTCTCTAGCCTAGACAAGTTGTCTGCAACGGGGTTCTCAGCTCCTTTTCTATCAACAATATGTAAATCAAATTCTTGGAGCAAGAGAACGCATCTAATGAGTCTAGGTTTAGCATCTTTCTTTTCCATAAGATATTTAATAGCAGCATGATCGGTATGAATAGTTACTCTAGAATCAACAATATAAGGTCTGAATTTATCACAAGCAAATACAACCGCTAAGAGTTCCTTTTCAGTAGTAGCATAATTTCTTTGAGCATTGTCTAGAGTCTTACTAGCATAATGGATAACATTTAATTTCTTATCAACTCTTTGCCCTAGAACAGCACCTACAGCATAATCACTAGCATCACACATAATTTCAAAGGGTAAATTCCAATCAGGTGGCTGAACAATAGGTGCAGAGACTAATGCTTTCTTAAGTATTTCAAATGCTTCTACACAATCATCATCAAAGATAAATGGTCCATCTTTTTGTAATAAATTAGTCAGAGGCCGAGAAATTTTCGAGATGTCCTTAATGAACCTCCTATAAAATCCGGTGTGACCAAGGAAACTTCTTATACCTTTGATGTCCTTGGCACATGGCATCTTTTCAATAGCGTCAACCTTGGCTTCACCAACTTCAATACCTCTTTCAGAAACTTTGTGCCCCAACACAATACCTTCATTAACCATAAAGTGGCACTTTTCCCAATTCAAGACAAGATTAGTTTCTTCACATCTCTGCAAAACTCGATCAAGATTGCTCAAGCAATCATCAGAAGAGGAACCATAGACGGAAAAGTCGTCCATGAAAACCTCACAAATATTTTCACAAAAATCAGAGAATATAGCCATCATGCATCTTTGAAAGGTAGCAGGTGCATTACATAAACCAAAAGGCATACGTCTATAAGCAAAAGTACCAAAAGGGCATGTAAAAGTAGTCTTTGATTGATCTTTAGCCGACACAGGTATTTGAGAGAAACCAGAATAACCATCTAGAAAGCAATAATGTGTATGTTTGCATAATCTTTCTAGCATTTGATAAATAAAAGGTAAGGGGTAATGATCTTTCTTAGTAGCTTTATTTAATTTGCGGAAATCAATTACCATCCGAAAACCTGTGATAATTCTTTGCGGAATCAATTCATCTTTATCATTAGGAACAATAGTAATACCTCCCTTCTTAGGGACACAATGGACAGGACTTACCCACTGACTATCCGCAACGGGATAAATTATACCTACATCCAGAAGCTTGAGTATTTCTTTCCTTACCACTTCTTTCATTTTAGGATTCAAACGTCGTTGAGGATCACGAACTGGTTTGGCATCCGCTTCCAAATTTATTTTATGTTGACATAGAGTGGGACTAATGCCCTTAAGATCATCAAGAGTATATCCAATAGCGGCACGGTGCTTTTTCAGAGTTTTCAATAATCTTTCTTCTTCATGCTCTGAAAGGTTAGCACTAATAATAATAGGATATATTTTATTTTCATCAAGATAAGCATACTTAAGATTATCAGGCAACGGTTTAAGCTCAAACACGAGATTACCCTTGGGTGGAGGAGGATCCCCTAGGATTTCGACAGGCAGATTGTGTTTCAGAATAGGTTTTTGTTCAAAGAATACTTCATCTATTTCCCTTCTTTCATTCATGAACATCTCATTTTCATGGTCCAGCAAATAGTGTTCTAAAGGATCACTAGGAGGTACGGCAATAGAAGCAAGACCAATAATTTCATCCTTACTAAGCCATTCTTCCTCATGATGTTGTTTACTAAATTTAGAGAAATTAAACTCATGAACCATATCATCCAAGCCAACAGTAACAACATTCTTTTTGCAGTCTATCGTAGCATTAACAGTATTCAAGAAGGGTCTACCAAATATATTGGGGCAAAAGCTATCTTGTGGAGAACTAAGAACAAGAAAATCGGCCGGATATTTAGTTTTCCCACACAAGACTTCAACATCTCTAACAATTCCCACTGGTGAAATAGTATCTCTATTGGCAAGTTTAATTGTGACATTAATACCTTCTAATTCAGCAGGTGCAATTTCATTCTTAATTTCTTCATATAAAGTATGTGGTATAACACTAGCACTCGCACCCATATCACATAAGCCATGGTAACAATGATCTCCTATTTTAACAGAAATAACAGGCACGCCTACCACAGGTCTATGTTTATCTCTATCACAGGGTTTAGCAATTCTAGCAGTTTAACCAGAGAATTCAATGACACGCCCATCAATATTATCAGACAAGAGATCTTTAACAATAGCAATATTGGGTTCTACTTTGACTTGCTCAGGAGGTGTATAAGTCCTAATATTGCTTTTACGAACAACAGTTGAAGCTTTGGCATGATCCTTCATTCTAACAGGGAAAGGTGGTTTCTCAACATAAGAGGTAGGAACAATAGGATCATTATAAGTGATGGTCTCTTCTTCAACTTTAATAGGTGCAGCTACTTTTACTTCTATGGGAGGATGATATTTAAACCACTTCTCCTTGGGGAGATCAACATAGGTAGCAAAAGATTCACAGAAATAAGCTACTATCTCAGAGTCAAGTCCATATTTAGTGTTAAACTTATGGAAAATATCGGTATCCATAAAAGATTTAACACAATCAAACTTAGGTGTCATACCTGACTCCTTACCTTCGTCGAGGTCCCAATCTTCAGAGTTGCGTTTAATTCTATCCAATAAGTTCCATCTGAATTCAATAGTCTTCATCATAAAAGAGCCAGCACAAGAAGTATCGAGCATGGTGCGATTGTTATCAGAAAGCCGAGCATAAAAATTCTGAAGAATTGTTTCTCTTGAGAGGTCATGATTGGGGCATGAATATAACATTGATTTAAGCCTCCCCCAAGCTTGAGCGATGCTTTCTCCTTCGCGAGGCCAAAAATTATATATATATATATATATATATATATATATATATATATATATATATATATATATATATATATATATATATATATATAATTGCGATCACGATGAACAAGATGCATAGGGTAATACTTTTGATGAAATTCCAATTTCATTCTTTTATAGTTCCATGATTTCGTATCATCACATAGCCTATACCATATCGATGCGTCTCCCGTCAAAGATAAAGGGAAAGCCTTCTTCTTAACAACATCATCGGGTATACCTGCAAGCTTAAATAATCCACAAATATCATCCAAATAGCGTAGATGCTCGTCGGGATGCTTTGTCCCATCTCCTGTAAAAGTATTAGCCAGCAGTTTTTCCATAATACCCAAAGGAAATTCAAAAGGAATTTCATTTTCAATAGGTTCAGTAGGTTGAGGAGCAACTCTTTGCTCTACTGGACAGGGTGAAGATACCCCGAACAAGCCCCTCAGAGATTCAGTTTCCATAGTAACAAGTGACAGAAAATTTCAGCACACTATATAAATTTTTCCTTACCAAATTCCACTTACCAAAGGCGCTACACTCCCAAGCAGCGGCGACAGAAAAGAGTCTTGATGACCCACAAGTATAGGGGATCTATCGTAGTCCTTTTGATAAGTAAGAGTGTCGAACCCAACGAGGAGCAGAAGGAAATGATAAGCGGTTTTCAGCAAGGTATTCTCTGCAAGTACTGAAATAAGTGGTAACAGATAGTTTTGTGATAAGGTAAATTGTAACGAGCAACAAGTAACAAAAGTAAATAAGGTATAGCAAGGTGGCCCAATCCTTTTTGTAGCAAAGGACAAGCCGGAACAAACTCTTATAATAGGAAAAGCGCTCCCGAGGACACATGGGAATATTGTCAAGCTAGTTTTCATCACGCTCATATGATTCGCGTTCGGTACTTTGATAATTTGATATGTGGGTGGACCGGTGCTTGGGTACTTCCCTTACTTGGACAAGCATCCCACTTATGATTAACCTCTATTGCAAGCATCCGCAACTACAACAATAGTATTAAGGTAAACCTAACTGAGGGAGTCCTGGACTAGGGGCTGTCCGGACAGCCGGACTATCATCGTCCGCCGGACTCCAAGACTACGAAGATACAAGATTGAAGACTCCGTCCCGTGTCTGGATGGGACTTTCCTTGGCGTGGAAGGCAAGCTTGGCGATACGGATATGTAGATCTCCTACCATTGTAACCGACTCTATGTAACCCTAGCCTTCTCCGGTGTCTATATAAACCGGAGGGCTTTAGTCCATAGGACATAACATACATTACAACAATCATACCATAGGCTAGCTTTAGGGTTTAGCCTCCTTGATCTCGTGGTAGATCCACTCTTGTATTACCCATATCATCAATATTAATCAAGCAGGACGTAGGGTTTTACCTCCATCGAGAGGGCCCGAACCTGGGTAAAACATCGTGTCCCTCGTCTCCTGTTACCATCCGCCTAGACGCACAGTTCGGGACCCCCTACCCGAGATCCGGCGGTTTTGACACCGACATTGGTGCTTTCATTGAGAGTTCCTCTGTGTCGTCACCGATAGGCTCGATGGCCTCTTCAACCAGCAACGCTGCCCAGGGTGAGACTTTTCTCCCCGGATAGATCTTCGTATTCGGCGGCTTCGCACTGCGGGCTAATTCGCTTGGCCATCTGGAGCAGATCGAAAGCTACGCCCCTGGCCGTCAGGTCAGATTCGGAAGTCTAAACTTCACGGCCGACGTCCGCGGAGACTTGATCTTCGACGGGCTCGAGCCACAGCCAAGCGCGCCGCACTGTTACGATGGGCATGATGTAGCTTTGCTGCCGAACAGGGCCTTGGTGGCCGCACACGAATCCGCTTCGGCCTTTAGTCCGGAGCCGAACGCCCAGATCGAGGATCGGTGGATGGACACCACCTCGGGGGCTTCAACTTCCACGGTGATGGAGCCGAACACTAATCTTGTCCCCCGCGGAACTTGTGATTCCGAGGTGCCGGACTCCTCGCTGGACTCCGAACCTCCCACGCCCCAACCAATCGATTCGGATTGGGCGTCGGTTATGGAATTCACCGCCGCGGACATCTTCCAACACTCTCCCTTTGGCGACATCCTAAATTCGCTAAAGCGTCTCTCGTTAACGGAGATTCCTGGCCGGAATATGGCCAGGATGTTTGGGATACGGACGACGAAGAAATTCAGAGCCCACCCACCACCCACTTTGTAGCCACTGTCGACGATCTAACCGACATGCTAGACTACGACTCCGAAGACATTGACGCCATGGACGACGATGCCGAAGACGAACAGGAACCAGCGCCTACAGGGCACGGGAGGACCACCTCGTCATATGACGTATATATGGTGGATACCCCAAAAGAGAGCGATAACGAGGACCAACGGGACGCGGCAGAAGATAACCCCGCCGACAAACAACCAAAACGGCGGCGCAGACGCCGCCCTAAGTCCCGCCTCGACAACAACAACGCTCCTAAGGACCCCGCAACACAGCAGGGCACACAAGTGGACGACGAACATGCAGATAAGCAACCGTCCGAACAGGACGAGTCAGATAATCAGTCCAGGCCCGAAAACGACAGTCCGGACGATCTCACGCTGGACACGCCGCCGGAGGGTAAAAACCTTCGGAAAAGACTCGTCAACACTGCAAGAAGCCTGAAGAAGGAAAAGTGGAAGCTCAAATCAGCGGAGGACACAATCAGAATGAGGTGGAGCAAAGTGCTCAAAACCGCGGATAAATACGGCAATGGCCACCAATCAAAGAGCTACCCGAAGCACAAGCTGCTACCAAAATTCGACGAGGAGGCCATAGAGCCCCCACCGTCAAAAAATAAAGAGGCTGCCTGGTTGGACAGACGGCCAGATGATAGGCCAAATTCTGAAAGCGGCGCCACACATAAACCAACTAATGAACCTGGAAAGACAGATGGCCCAGCCAGGTCCATCTACGGGCCAAAGAAGAAGGCCCCAGGAAGCAAGGCAACACTTCAAGTGTCCGAAGATAGTGGCACACCAAAATACAGGGGCGCCGCACACCCACTATGTTTCACCAATGAGGTGCTGGACCATGAATTCCCGGCAGGATTTAAACCCATAAACATAGAGGCCTACGATGGAACAACAGACCCTGGAGTCTGGATAGAAGACTATATACTACATATACACATGGCCAGAGGAGATGATCTCAACGCCATAAAATACCTACCCCTCAAGCTCAAAGGGCCAGCCCGTCATTGGCTTAAAAGCCTCCCAGAAAACACTGTGGGAAGTTGGGAAGAGCTCGAGGACGCGTTTAGAGCAAATTTTCAAGGGACTTATGTCCGCCCTCCGGATGCAGATGATCTAAGTCATATAACTCAACAGCCCGGAGAGTCAGCACGCAAATTCTGGAACAGGTTCCTCACCAAAAAGAACCAAATAGTAGACTGTTCGGACGCCAAAGCCTTAGCAGCTTTTAAACACAACGTCCGAGACGAATGGCTTGCCAGACACCTCGGCCAAGGGAAACCGAGGACAATGTCCGCGTTAACAAGCCTCATGACCCGCTTCTGTGCGGGAGAGGATAGCTGGCTAGCAAGATACAGCACCAGCGACCCAAGTACATCCGAGATAAGAGATGGAAACGGAAAATCAAGGCGCAGAAAAGAGCAGCGCCGGAATAAAGAGAAAAGCCAAAAGAGCATGGCAGTCAACGCCGGATTGAAAAGCTCGCGGCCAAACAACAAAACACCGCCTCTTAAGGATGACAGCGATGAGTTGTCCAACTTAAACAAAATTTTGGGTCGGATATGTCAAATCCACAGTACCCCCGGAAGGCCTGCAAACCACACCCATCGAGATTGTTCGG
This sequence comes from Triticum timopheevii, assembly GCA_963921465.1. NCBI lineage: Eukaryota > Viridiplantae > Streptophyta > Magnoliopsida > Poales > Poaceae > Triticum > Triticum timopheevii. The sequence continues at coordinate 9,882,878 of OY997272.1, forward strand.
TTTTTAAACAGTCCGGCCGACTAAACGCCGAACACAAGGGGCTCGACGCGTCAAGCAAAGACGATAAACCCCACCAGCAGAGCACCAGAAAACAAAAGACTTTCCCACAAGAGGTCAAAGCAGTAAACTCACTTCATGTGATAATTCGGAACAATAGTGCGGCACCTTCTAAAAAGAGCCTCGCACGGTCCAACCCAGCAGACCATAGAGATTGGATATCAAAACCAATCACTTTCGACCACCTGGATTATTCCAGAAGCGTTCGAAACGCGGGACGGACTGCCCTGATATTGGATCCCATAATCGACGGACTACAATTTACTAAAGTCCTAATGGACGGAGGCAGCGACTTAAACCTGCTGTATTCAAACACAATCCGCAAGATGGCGATAGACCCTACTAAAATTCGACACAGCCGCACTTCCTTCAAAGGAGTGACGCCAGGCCCTTACGCCAAGTGCACAGGCTCCCTATTACTAGAAGTTGTGTTCGGATCACCGAACAACTTTCGACGCGAAAAACTAATCTTTCATATCGTCCCATTTAAAAGTGGATATTAAGCACTCTTGGGACGAAAGGCTTTTGTCCGTTTCAACGCCATACCACATTACGCGTCTCTTACACTCAAGATGCCCGGTCCATGTGGCATCATTTCAGTGCGAGGGTCACCCAAAGACCCCGGACACGGATAGACGAGTCTGGCATTAGTAGGCTAGGGGCTCCCTAGCCGCACACCCCTTCACAAGGGGCTGCGCGCACAAACAACCGCGAGTTCATACAAACCCCGCTTTACTTATTTATATTTCTTCTTTCACACATACCTTTTTCGCACAAATTGTTTTCAAACTAAACGTTCCTCTCTTTTTACAGATGAACAACGTGCACACCCGTCCAGGATAACGGCACAACGGAGACACAGGCGCAGACGTTCAGTAGGGACCCGTTGCGAGGATTCTTTTCAGATTAAGACCCTGCGTAAAACTTTTTTACTGTCTCTTGTTGTTATTCTTCCTTGGTTTCTTCCTATAAGCAAAGCGGAGCCTGACGTTTTGCCATTGGCCACGTCAGAGGACCATGCACGTACCTGGACACTAGGGGCTTAGGGCATTGTTCTGCCCATTATTATAAAGACCGAACACCTTAGGTAGTGTTCGGCGTCTCGAGTTAGGCATTATATGCATCAGCTCCGAATCATGTCTTTGGTCAAATATTGGATTTGCCCAGCTCCTGTGTTTTGCTGCCTTACGTTCCGTATCATCGGCTAACGCGGCACCAGGAGGACTGCTGCGATTGTGCCCCAGTTCGGCTGGGCGAGCACCTCAGCAGAGAAAGCCGAAAACTGACTGTCATGATATAGCGAGAGACTGGTCAACCACTCGATCGACTACTGGAATGTTTAGAATTCCCCGCTTTGACGAAGGACCGTTTCCCGGTCAGGCACACACGCGCCCCGAACTCGGAGAAGTGCGGTGCCCCAAGGGGCTATATCGTAGCCCCACCCTCGAACTCCACTGGCTTAGTGAAAGTGATAAAGCATTATAGTCTGGATTACCTCGTTTGCTACGCTACCACCTCCTTAAAAGGACCGAGACGTCGGATTAAGTGTGAAAACGCGCTATTTTTGCGAACACCCCCGCACCTTGTGCGTGGGGGCTGAAGCCGAAGACTGCAATCTTTTAGGTTATACAAATGTATAGGCAAACGGCCGCATAGGAGAAATTTTACTACTTGGGACGCACAAGTATAAAAAGCAGTTATAGCATAATCATCGTTTTACAAGCTAAAACGTTCATTTGAACGTGACATTTTTTGAGCACTGTGACTCTATTACACGAGCGCAACGCATAACTTCCCCAAAATAGTGCTCGGCGGGTAACCAGCTTCCATCCGAACCCTGGGCGGCAATAGCGGTGGCATCCATCTCCGTCCAATGTGTCTTCACACGGGCAAGAGCCATCCGCGCGCCTTCGATGCAGGCCGACCGCTTCATCTCCTTGATATGCGGCACCGCTCCAAGAAATTGCTGCAATAAGCCGAAATAGCTTGTCGCCTTGGGCCTCTCTGGCCAGACATGAGCCACGATGTCAGTCATGGCAAGTCCGGACAATCTATTCAGCTCGGCCCATTCGGCCAACCGATCGGTCAACGGAAGTGAACGATCCGGACTATGGAATTGAGACCAAAATAGCTCTTCCGTCTTGTGATCCTTCTGGCTCCGAAAGTGCTCAACGGCATCAGCCGCACTCGCCGCTAAGTCCATATACGGATCCTCCGGACCCCACAGCTGGCCAAGTTGAGCATACTTTTTTGATCCGTAAACCGGCGACGCAACAGAAAAGGCTTGCCAGCCACAATATCTCCGGCCTGGCGCAGCTCCTCCTTCATAGCCCGCATTGCAGAACGGGCATCCTTGGCCTAGGCGGTGGCCTTCCCCAGGTCTTCCCGCTCCGATAAGTGCTCCTTTTCAAGAGCCTCATTGCGGTCGGCAACATCTTTTAATTTTGCGGCCAATTCGGCCATCTCTTCCCTGCTTAGGCAGTGTGCAGCCTTTTTGGCTTTCAACTCCTCGGCCGCCCTGGAGGCAGCCGCGTCACTCCTTCGTGCTTGCTCCTTAGCTTGAGCAGTTCGGCCCGAAGGCTCTCCACAGCAGCAGCACCGTCTGTATCACATCATATAATTTATCAGAGGAGGGCTTTGACCCCCTTAATAAAGCGACTGTGGAGAACTCATTTACCTTGCGACTCGTCAAGTCGCCGGTTGACAAGTGCGATGTCCGCATCTGCCACGTCAAGTTGCCGCATTAACTTGGCAACTCCACTAGTCCGGCTAGCCCTCGGACTATCCGCCACTTGCATAGGAACGGCGATATCCATTACTTGCGATTTCGACAACCTACCGAGTCTCAGGGGCTACTATCTATACAGGGCGCACTTTTACGTGTAAAACTATCAAAAAAAAGGGGCGCGTCATTCTTGCGTACCTCAAATCCCGCTAGCAAACTCGTAGCGGCATTACACAATCCGCTCTCGGCGGACGAAATCCTTCCAATCACCATACGCATCAAAGCACGGTGATCTTCTGAGATGGATGCCCTCTCAACCAGATTCTTCAGTTCTCCCGGCTGGATACTAGTGGGCGCCGAACTCTCCGGCCCCTCCGGACTCGGGGACACCCTCCGTGACGATACTTCAGGCTCGTCTGCCCTATCTGACGGCGCAGCAGACGGAGGCGTTTCGCTCTCCATCATCTCCGAAAGAAGGTCCCCCGAAGACGAACTCATCTGAGAAGGCTGCAAATCCGAACTGCAAGATAAACATTTTGGTTACCCACAGAAGCACAAATGGTGGTATTTTCTCACTAATGAACTCCCCTTTTCCTACTCACGGCTCGCTGGAGGGCTGATCCTTCAACGACGATTGTACGTCCGGATTCTCCCCGGACGCCGGACCCCTCGGTGAAGATCTCTTCCCCCGTTTAGGGGCTTTGGCCTCCGGATCTTCAGAGGCGGTCCAGTTCTCCCCCTGGAAGGAGGGGTTTTTGATTCCCCCCTCTTCAGACGCCCCTTTGGGCGGAATAATAGCTCCTCTATTTTCCCCATCGCTCCCTTCTATGGGCGCGACCTCCAACATTCTGACCAGCATGGGCTCCAGTGCGGTCTCTGGGAGGGGAGCCGGACACCTTATCAGCTTCGATCGCGCTACCCACTCCTGTCGAGAGTAATGAGTCAGGAGGCGGACTCTAGAAAAGCAGATAAATAGAACGTCCGGACTCTGAGCTATTTACCTAAGTATCCGGGCGATTGCAGCTTAGGCCTGCATCCTCGGTCAATTCCGGACACGCTACCTGCGGTCCGAAGAACAACTTGTATATCTCCACGGGTGTCGCACCCATGAAGTGTTGGAGAATTCGGGGTCCCTCTGGATTGAACTCCCATAGACGGAGAGGACGGCGTTTGCAGGGCAGAAGACGCCTGATTAGCATAACCTGCATCACCACGATTAGATTGATCTCCCTCGCCTGGAGGTCTCGAATCCGGCCCTGCAATAAGGGCACGTCTTCGGACGGCCCCCAGTTGAGCCCTTGGTTGACCCACGACATCAGTCGGCATGGAGGTCCCGGGCGGAATGAAGGCGGCGGCTTTTGCTTGCAGCCCTTCGGAGCGGTGATATAGAACCACTCCTGTTGCCACAGTCCGAGTTCCTCTTGGAAGGAACCCTCGGGCCATGGGGCATCGGCCCTTCTGCTTATGTCCGCCCCGCCGCACTCCGCTTGACGCCCCCCGATTATCTTCGGCTCCACATTAAAGGTCTTCAGCCATAGGCCGAAGTGGGGAGTGACGCGGAGAAAGGCTTCACAGACGATAATGAATGCGGAGATATGGAGGATGGACTCCGGAGCCAAGTCATGAAAATCCAGCCCGTAGTAGAACATGAGCCGTCTCACGAAGGGGTCCGTCGGGAAGCCTAAACCCCGATGGAGGTTGGATACGAAGACAACATACTCATCGGGCTCGGGGGTGGGCATGGCCTGCCCTTGGGCAGGCAACCTGTGCGAAATCTTGTTGGACAGGTACTTGGCCTCACGCAGCTTTAACACGTCCTCCTCCGTGACGGAGGAGGGCATCCACCGACCCTGGAGGTCGGAGCCGGACATGGTTGAGAATCCGAAGCGCTCGAATCTGGGGCTCTGGGTGTTGGAATTGGGAGCGAGAAGGAGATTCGATGCGAGATTGAAGAAAAGGAACGATCCTTGGTCCTCTTATAAAGGGGAAAAATACCAAGAGTCGTCTCCATGACTGTTCGGGATTCACCTTCGATAGAGGAGGCGTGGCGATGGGCACGGTTGGGTTACCCACGCACCTATTGATGAGAATCCCGGAATAAGGGGAACACGATCTCTGCTTCGACAAGACGTGCCAAGGAAACCGCTTCGCTAAACGTGCTGAGGTGGTATAATAAAAAACGATTCAAGTAAAAGCCTGGTAGCGGTGTGATGCCATGCCGCATAATACGTCAGCAGATTGGACTGGTGTACATTTTATTCTCTCTACGGTGGAATGTGGAATTTATTTTGCAGAGCCGGACACTATCCTGGTGTTCGTGATCTTCTCTGGATTATTCAAGGGAGGAACCCGCCTTGCAATGCCGAACATTATGCGCGCCGGACTTATCGTCATTGAAGCCTGGTTCAGGGGCTACTGAGGGAGTCCTGGACTAGGGGGTGTCTGGACAGCCGGACTATCATCGTCCGCCGGACTCCAAGACTACGAAGATACAAGATTGAAGGCTCTGTCCCGTGTCCGGATGGGACTTTCCTTGGCGTGGAAGGAAAGCTTGGCCATACGGATATGTAGATCTCCTACCATTGTAACCGACTCTGTGTAACCCTAGCCTTCTCCGGTGTCTATATAAACCGGAGGGCTTTAGTCCGTAGGACATAACATACATTACAACAATCATACCATAGGATAGCTTTAGGGTTTAGCCTCCTTGATCTCGTGGTAGATCCACTCTTGTATTACCCATATCATAAATATTAATCAAGCAGGATGTAGGGTTTTACCTCCATCGAGAGGGCCCGAACCTGGGTAAAACATCGTGTCCCTCGTCTCCTGTTACCATCCGCCTAGACGCACAGTTCGGGACCCCCTACCCGAGATCCGCCGGTTTTGACACCGACACTAACCATAGCATGAAACATATTGATCCAAATCAGCCCCTTACGAATCAACGCATAAACTAGGGTTTAAGCTTCTGTCACTCTAGCAACCAATCATCTACTTATTACTTCCCAATGCCTTCCTCTAGGCCCAAATAATGGTGAAGTGTTGTGTAGTCGACGTTCACATAACACCACTTGTCGTGGGAGACGAACACCTATGGGGCAGGGCCCCTTTTCGGTCCGGCAGGGAGCGGAGGGCGCACGAAGAGCGGATCGAGGCGAGGCGCGCGAGGGATTTTTACCCAGCTTCGGAGCTCTCTTGAGAGATAAAACTCCTACTGCTGCTTTGTGGTTGTATTATGTTCTTGCTCTAGAGCGTGAGCGTTCTGTAGTTTCAAATGAGTCGAACCCCCCCTACGTTGCGCATGGGCCTCCTTTTATAGGCTAAAGGGGTCACCGACAGGTGGCAACGCATGCAGGGGTAAAAGTGTAAAAATTGCGGTTGGTACAACTGCTTCTACAGTGCACCCTACCTAACTTTGACGGCAGGGGATAAGAGCATTTAATGCCCGTCCAGTCGCCCAAAGAGTGCAGAAAAGCGACCGTTAGGGGCGCCACCGTTCGCCACGATGGCCATCTCGTCATCTTCGCTCGCCACCTCGCACCACTTGGCTGCACAGCCTCCCGCCACATGTGCCTGGAACGATCCTGTGGTGACACGTCGACGGATTAGCTGGAGCGTGGGTACAGAGTGGTAGCTTCGCCACGGCAAGCGCCTTGCCACGATCGTTGTCTTGTCGCGCCCGGAAGCTTGTCGCTCGCCGGGTCTTGCCGGGACACGCGGTGCATCGCGGCAAGCTCCTTGAAAAAGCCTTTGCTGGCCTTCCGGCAAGCTCCTCTTGCCGGTGCCTTGTCCTTCCCGGCAAGCCTCGCTTGCCGGGGCCTTGTCTAATCAGTTAAAACACTTTGTTCTTGAATGGCACCAATAGGAACTATGGAGGATCTTGGCGGTCACCCGGCAAGCCTTGCCGCGGGTTGCTGCGACTGCCCGTGCACAAGTTCGGGATACTAAGGTACCCCTACTTTAGTACACCGACAGGAGCCCCCGGGCCTGGGCCATACACGGTGCCGAACGCTGTTGGGCCAGGCCCAAAATAGGGCACGGGCACACGCAGCCTGAGTCCACACCGTTTCTGACTCCGTATCCACCGTGCCCTCCCGTAACGGCACGCGTCGAATGTGGCGTCGTGGGAGAGATCGTGGGCGATTCTTTATTTGGAGAAAGCGTAACGTTCGCCCCCTCCTCTTTATAAGCAGGGGAAACAGGGGCTGTTCCCCCATCTTCGCCACTTGCGGTTCCATCCTCAGAAATCTCCGCCGCTCCCCTCCGCTTCCAAAGCCGAAAGAGAGCAGCGCTCCGCCCCCCGTCGCCGCCGTCTCCACCAGCGCCGTCGATCTCCTCCACCACCTCTGCTCCGAAGGCCGGAAAGGGGAAAGCCACGAAGTCGACCGAGGCGCAGCGGCTTGAGGCGTTGCGGAAGGAGCGGGCAACTTTCCCCCCTGAGCTCTCCGCGAAGGAGCTGAGGGAGTGGTTCTATCTCTTCTGGACGACGGAGACGCGAGCGCATCCGCGCACGCAGGTACTTTCTGCCGCCGCTTCCACTTCGAAACGGGCTCCAAGAGGATACCACTTCTTCGCACTGTTCTTCCATTGCGGGATCTGCCCGCCCTTCTCTCAATTCTTTTGTGATGTCATGAACACCTACGGGTTCCGTCTCCTTGATTTCACCCCCAAAGCTGTCCTGACCATGGCGGTTTTCGCACATCTCTGCGAAAACTTTGTCGGAATCCACCCGAACGTAGCCCTCTTCCGTCACTACTTCATGCCCCGGGTCGAGAGAGGAGAGCCCTTAGCTGGCGGGGTCGCCTGGATCTCGAGAGCCGGCAAGAAGGAGGTCTACTTGGAGGGGGAGCTTTGCAGCAAATGGGATGAGTGGAGGGATGAATGGTGTTGGATCGTTGATGAGAACCCACAGCTGTTCACTGCCCTGCGCCAAACCCCAGTGGTGCGCGGCAACGATTGGAGCGCCCTGGCGCCGGACGACGCTAGGCTGAAGATCGCCAGTACCCGGATCTTGCGACTCAGGCTTGCTAGGCTGACCATAGGTGCTGTTGGCGCGGACTTTCTTCGCCGCCGCATTGCCCCTCTGCAGGAGAAGGGGAGGCCCACCTGGCTGTTCGGGGGCCCGGCGGACATCATGAGGCTGCGCCCGGGCCTCAACTTCAATTTCACTGTCTTGGAGTTGGATGGGATGCTCAGGGAGCTGTTCAAGCACGACCCCGATCATCCCGAGTGGTTCAGGCTGCCGGCAGGCGTCGTTCCCTTATACAATAACTCCTCGCGCGACCGCATCTGCGCAATGATGCCGTTGTGCGATTCGCACGGGATCGTTCCAACTTGGCAAGAACCTACCGACGACGTCGTGCAGCAGTTCTTCGATAGCCTAGTGGAGGTGGAGGTCCATGCCGACGAGAAGAGAAGCCTCACCCGCGACACCACCGAACAGGAGATGCAGCGCATCGCTACTAGGGCGGAGGAGGCGGCAGCAGCCGCCGCCGCGGGCGAGTTTGGGTTCACAGTGGAGGAGGCAGACGCGGCAGAGGCGGCAAGCCTTGCCGAGCGCCAGCGGATGGATGTCGAGGAAGAACTTGCCGCGCCCGATGCCGAGTCGAGCGAGCCCGCCGAGGGTGCGAGTGGCCCGCCATCCCCAAGCAGCTTGCCACAAGCAAGGCCCGCAGCGCAGCCCCCAGCTCCACCAAGAACGCGCCTCCGCGGGACCAGAGACATAGCAGGGCGGCAGACGGGTCAACAGCCGCCGCGCCGCGGGACACGCTCCACCGCGACAAGCACCGTTGCCGCGGGAGCATCTCATGCCGCGCCGGCGACTGGAGCGGTGTCCTCTCGGGCCGCCACTTCTGATCTTGCCGCAGCTCCTGCCAAGTGGCCAAGGGAACCTACTCCTCCGCCTCGCCGTGCTGAAAGAGTACCGGACTTCGACCTCTCCGCGCTCAGCACCGACGAGGAGGAAGAAGAGGAGTAAGTTTCTCTGTTGTGTCTGTATTTCTTCAATTCTTGCTGTTTCTTATCTTGTATCTAATCTGCTTTCTTCTGAACCTTGTTCCTTTTCAGGACTCTGGCCCAGAGAGCGGCGAAGAGGGCCAAGGTCCCCGTGGTTGTCGTCGAGGACGATCCCGTCGTGTCGACAGAGGGTGCGTCCGGGACCACCTTGTCGTACCCGGCAATCACTTCTCGAAGCAGCCCCCAGCGCAGCCCCCAGCGTAAGTACATAGTCTTACTTCCCACTGTTGGGCGCGCATATGTGTTCTTTCTTTGCTGATATCTTGTCTGTTGATTTGCTTGTGTAGGAGCAGAACAGGCCCACCAGGAGCAACCGGAAGCCGCTCCTGAGGTGCTATCTGCTTCAACTACGCCGCCAAGGGAAGGTTCCCCGGCAAGGGACCGCTCTCCGGCAAGGAAGAGGTCCCCGGTAAGGGGTAGTTCTCCGGCAATGGAGGGGACCAGCGAACCTCCGGTGGTGGAGCCCATGACTACAGAGCCCAGCACAGGTAACCCTTCTTGTCGGAAAACTTCCCTTGGGTTCTTCTTCTTCTGATCTTCTTTTTGGATATTTGCTTGACTTTTTCTTCCTCTTCCTTTCTTCAGATCCTCCTTCCGCGGAGCCGATGGAGACCGAGGCCACCGGCGAGGAGGACGTGTGCGGCAACACCGATGAAGCTGCAGCCACCGAGGAAGAGGCCGGCGCTGATGACCCTGCCGGCGAAGAGGCCGCCAAGGCTGCTGGCGCAGGAGCTGGCGAGGGGTCCGGCGATCGCACTGACGACCCTGAGGGTGCAGTGGCGCAAGGCGCTACACCGACCGCCGACCCCTCCGCCGCTGATGCAGCGCCAGGCTCCGAAGAGCCCCAGCCTGGCGCCTACTTGAAGGCCCGCGAGGGTGTCTTCATCAAGCTTCCCTGGGCATCGAGCTCCAGGGCGCCGGTTGAAGGAGAGACATTTGACGGGGAAGTGCTCGCCTCCGCCGGGCTAACGCTGGTTGACGCGCCAAGCAGCAGCAGTGGCTAGTTCGAGGAGGAGCAACTGCTCCGGAAGCTGGTGTCGCTCTACCGCGCCCGACAAGCCAAGGTGGAGTCCCGGGAAGTGCTTGTCGCGCAAGTGGGAGCAGACATTGAGAAGCGCGCGGAGGAACTCCGGGAACGCAACCAGGAAGCTCTCCGGGCCATTGCAGAGGAGCGGGCGCAGCTCGTCGAAGTGCGGAAGGTGTTCATCCTTGAGAAGGCCGAAGCCGAGGAGCAACAACAGCTCGCCGCCGAGGAGCTGTCCACACGGGAAGGTGAGCTGACGCAGCGGAAAGTCAATCTGGACAGCTACGAGGAGGAGCTTGCTGCGCACGAGAAATCACTTGGCGGGGCCCTCAAGGAAGCGAAGGATGCTACGGCAGCTGTCGAGGCCGCCAAGAAGGAGTTGGAGACGAAGGTGGTGCGGCTAGAGGATGATCTGAAGAGGAAGGATGAAGAGCTTGCCGCGCTCCAGCGCGAGCGCGAGAAGGACGCCCTCGCTCATGGTGAACTGCAGGGCCAACTTGCCGAGATGGGGAAAGAGCTGAGCGCCGCCAAAGACTCAAATGCTGATCTAGAGCTGAAGCTGGCCACGCTGACTGAGACGCTGGACGGCGCCAAGAAACGAGAGGAGGACTTGAAGGGGGAGATCAAGGCCAACGAAGAGCTGCTAACGAGGGCCGCCGAGACTCAAAACACCTTCAGGGCTACGGTTGAGCTCTGGACAGAGGGCCTCATAAACATTGCTGCAGTTATCGACGAGGAGCTGGCGCAACTGGAAATGGCGGGCTTCGGGTGCTCCTCCGACGAGAACCTCCAGCCCAGCGCCAAGCTCACTCTGTTCTTCAAGGGCGTGGCGACGGTGCTCCAGCAGCTCCGGGAAAGGATCCCGAAGCAGCTGGCCCATGAGTCGCGCATGATCTGCGCCCGAGTCTTGGAGAAGGTGTTGGTGAAGGTGGCCTTCCGCAATCCAGGCCTCAACCTCACCAACGTCCTCAAGAAGCTGCCGGCGGGCGCTGATCTTGAAGAGCTCAAGGCCCTTGTCGCACCCATTGTGGACAAGGTGAATGAAGTCAAGAGAGTTGATGGTGGCCACGTAGATTAGACCGCCTGTTTCTTCTTTTCCTTGCTGCTGCTAGACATGTTACGGGAACAATCTATTAGAGCGCGGCAAGTTATCTTTGTAATATAACTTTATCTTGGGAAGTATTTGCTATGTTATTTCCTTTACTTGATTCCTTCCTTTGTATGTTTTTACCCTACGCTTTCAGGGAACTTGCCGGCGCAGGCACCCTTGCCGCGAGCGCTGAGTGCGGAACATCAGCAGCCTGCTGGCGGTGTCGCTTCCGGCAAGAAACCTTGTCGCAACTAGTCGCAACACACTTAAGTTGTTGAGCGGACTCGAAACAAAGTAAGGGCGCAACTAGCTACGAGTTGGTTCCTCCGCGCACAGGTTTTCCATTCAAAAGCATGGCCGTTCAAGGAGGATAACTTAAAAATTTTAAAACTGACTGTGCTCAAACTTTGCGACTTAGCTTTTCTGTTGCTTGCGTCCCGGTAAGGCGATACTTTTCTTGAACGACGCCTGGTCCACACCATTATCTTCTCCTTCCCCCCCTGGTGAACTTGTGCGCGAGGGAACTTTTCGTTTCTTCGAGAAAAAGAAAGAAGAGAAAATAAAGATATGGAGCCTTAAGGCTCGTTATTGCTTACTGGGGCCAGTTGTTGCACAATGTGTCAGATAATACATGCAAAAAAAACAAAAAGCATGAAATTTGACAAGATGTGGGGAGCACATGATCTTTATTTATGCACGGGATCTGCGCCCGGCTTTGTACAAAGGGTTACATGCAACAGCGGCAAGGCTTGTACAAAAGGTGGTTGCCGGAACGGGTTCCGGCAACCGCGCCTTATGGGTAAAACTTACGAAGATGCTCAATGTTCCAGGAGTTGCTCACCGGAGAGCCATCTTTGGTCTCTAGGAGGACAGCGCCAGGCCTAGTGACTCGCTTCACCCGATAAGGGCCTTCCCACTTCGGCGTCAACTTGTTGGAATTCTTGGCGGATTGAACGCGCCGAAGAACAAGGTCGCCTTCCTCGAGACTTCTGGCATTAACTTTGCGGCTATGGTAGCGGTGCAAAGCTTGCTGGTAGCAAGCAGCTCGTACAGCAACCTGAAGACGATCTTCCTCAAGGAGCAGCGTGTCATCTTGTCGCAGCTGCTCTTGCTCAAGCTCATCATAAGCGAGCACTCGAGGCGATCCGTATACGAGTTCCATGGGGAGAACTGCCTCTGCTCCATAAACTAGAGCGAAAGGCGTCTCGCCAGTGGCTCGATTTGGCGTCGTCCTGATCGACCAAAGAACCACCGGCAGCTCCTCAATCCAGTTCTTTCCGCACTTGTGCAGCCTGTCGAAAGTCCTGGTCTTGAGCCCGCGCAGCACTTCAGCGTTTGCCCTCTCCGCTTAACCGTTGCTTCTCGGATGGGCAACAGAAGCGAAGCAGACCTTGGCGCTAAGGTCTTGGATGTACTGCATGAAGGTGCGGCTCGTGAATTGCTTGCCGTTGTCGGTGATGATCCTGTTAGGGACTCCAAAACGGCAAACAATTGACCTGAAGAACTTGACTGCTGACTGTGCTGTCACCTTCCTCACTGCTTCCAGTTCCGGCCACTTTGTGAACTTGTCGATTGCAACGTACAAGTACTGAAAGCCCCCGACATCCCGGGGGAAGGGGCCGAGGATGTCGAGCCCCCAGACCGAAAATGGCCAGGATAAAGGGATCGTTTGGAGAGCTTGAGCTGGCTGGTGTATCTGCTTGGAATGGAACTGGCACGCTTCACACTTGGTTACTTGTGCAGTTGCATCTTGGAGGGCTGTTGGCCAAAAGAAACCTTGCCGGAATGCCTTGCTGGCAAGTGCTCTTGCGCCGATGTGGTGTCCACATACGCCTCCATGTATCTCCGCCAACAGCTCCTGTCCATCTTCCCGGGGAATGCACTTCAATTTCACTCCGTTGAATCTTCTTCTGTACAGCATGTCGTCGACAAACTGGTACATACTTGATTGCCGGGCTACTCTCTCCGATTCTTCTTGCTCTTCGGGAAGCTCTCCTGTCTAAAGGAAATGGACAATCTGTTGTGCCCATGCTGGAGCTTGCGGCTCGACAACAAGGACTAAAGGCACGTATGCTGCTGCGGGAACATCTGCTTCTACGGCAAGAACCTGCGGCTCAGCCGGAGCTTGATGTTCCCCGGCAAGTTTGTCGGAGCAAGACTTGTCGGGAGCGTCTGCTTCAACGGAACAAACCCTAGGGCTTGTCGGAGCAGACTGCCCCTCAGCACGCTTGGCGTTGATCTTGGGGACTTTCTTGGCGGCGGCTTCGGGGAGCTCTGCCGGAAAGTAGTCACCGGAAATCAACTTCCTTTTCTTGCTTTATCCAGTTGATGGTGTTACAGATGGTTGAGTCAGCTTGAGCACAAAGATCCCTGGTTCCACAGGTAACTTAAGTGCGGCGCACTTTGACAAGCCATCTGCAATGTTGTTCTGAGCTCTCGGAACATGTTCCATCTGTAGGCCGTCAAAGTGCTCTTCCAACTTTCTCACTTCATCAATGTAAGCTTCCATCAATGGACTCTGATAATCTTTGTTCACTTGGCGGACGACAAGCTGCGAGTCACCCCTGACAATGAGCTTCTTGATCCCAAGGTCTTCAGCGATCCGGAGTCCGGCAAGCAAACCTTCATACTCTGCAGTATTGTTTGTTGCTTGCTCCTTGGGAAAGTGCATCTGTACCACGTACTTGAGGTGCTCTCCGGTGGGCGCGACAAGTAACACGCCCGCACCGGCGCCTTGCAGCGAGAAAGCACCATCAAAGTACATGATCCATTCTTTGTCTGCCTCCTTGACGGGGATGCTCGTTTCCGGAATTTCTTCATCAGGTGTTGGCGTGCATTCCGCTATGAATTCTGCCAATGCTCGGCTTTGGATAGTTGAAGTACTCTCAAACTTGAGGCCAAAGCTTGACAGTTCTAGTGCCCACTCGACAATCCTGCCTGTTGCTTCTGGATTCTGCAATATCCTCTTCAACGGAAAACGAGTGACAACTGTGATTTCATGTGCTTGAAAGTAATGGCGCAGCTTCCTCGAGGCCACGAGAAGGCCGAAAAGCAATTTCTGCACACCAGAGTACCTTGACCTAGCCCCCTGCAGAAGGGAACTGACAAAATAAACTGGGCGCTGCACCATCTCCTTTTGCTTCTCTTCTTGTGGCTGGATAGATCCATCCTTGTTGGGACCAGAGCTTGTCGGGGAAGCCCCTTGCTTGTCGCTGGACGTGCTTGCCGTGGCTGCTGGCTCATCATCCACCTCCCTTTCCGCTACTAACGCAGCACTAACCACTTGATTGGTTGCCGCTATATACAACAGTAACTTCTCTTGTGGTTTAGGTGCGACAAGTATTGGAGTGGAGGACAGGTATCTCTACAAGTCTTGCAGCGCAGCCTCCGCTTCCGGAGTCCATTTCATTGGACCTGTCTTTTTCAATATTTTGAAAAATGGCAGGGCGCGCTCAGCAGACTTAGAGATGAACCTGCTAAGAGCAGCTACGCAGCCGGCAAGCCTTCGTACATCCTTGACGCGCTTCGGTGCTTCGATCTGCTCAATGGCCTTGATCTTGTCGGGATTGGCTTCAATCCCCCGCTGAGATACGAAGAACACGAGAAGCTTGCCGGAGGGGACTCCAAACACACACTTCTCGGGGTTCAACTTGAGATTAATCTTGCGCAGATTTGCAAAGGTCTCGTCCAAATCTTGGATCAGAGTTGCTTTGTCCTTGCTCTTGACCACTATGTCATCCATGTAAGCTTCTACATTTCTGTGCAACTGTGGCTCAAAAGCATGACTGACTACTCTTGCAAATGTTGAACCTGCATTTTTCAAACCGAATGGCATCCGTACGAAACAGTACGTGCCACACGGGGTGATGAATGCGGTCTTCTCCTCGCCCTCTTCTTCCATGAAGGTTTGATGATATCCTGAATATGCATCAAGAAATGACAGCAGATCACATCCGGCCGTGGAGTCAACAATCTGGTCAATGCGCGACAAGGGAAATGGGTCTTTGGGACAAGATTTATTAACATCAGTGAAGTCAATACAAAGCCTCCATTTTCCGTTCGCCTTGCGCACGACTACAGGATTGGCCAGCCACGTAGGATGGAGCACTCCTCTGACAAGGCCTGCTGCTTCCAACTTCTTGATCTCTTCCGCAATGAATTCTTGTCGCTCCACTGCTTGTTTCCTAACTCTCTGCTTGACGGGCCGCGCGTGAGGACAGACGGCAAGGTGGTGCTTAATAACTTTCCTTGGAACACTGGGGATGTCAGACGGTTCCCATGCAAACACGTCGACATTCGCGCACAAGAAAGCAACGAGCGCGCTTTCCTATTTAGGGGTCCGGCGATCGCACTGACGACCCTGAGGGTGCAGGAGCGCAAGGCGCTACACCGACCGCCGACCCCTCCGCCGCTGATGCAGCGCCAGGCTCCAAAGAGCCCCAGCCCGGCGCCTACTTGAAGGCCGGTGAGGGTGTCTTCATCAAGCTTCCCTGGGCGTCGAGCTCCAGGGCGCCGGTTGAAGGAGAGACATTTGACGGGGAAGTGCTCGCCTCCGCCGGGCTAACGCTGGTTGGCGCGCCAAGCAGCAGCAGCGGCGAGTCCGAGGAGGAGCAACTGCTCCAGAAGCTGGTGTCGCTCTACCGCGCCCGACAAGCCAAGGTGGAGTCCCGGGAAGTGCTTGTCGCGCAAGTGGGAGTAGACATTGAGAAGCGCGTGGAGGAATTCCGGTAACGCAACCAGGAAGCTCTCCGGGCCATTGCAGAGGAGCGGGCGCAGCTCGTCGAAGTGCGGAAGGCGTTCATCCTTGAGAAGGCCGAAGCCGAGGAGCAACAACGGCTTGCCGCCGAGGAGCAGTCCACACGGGAAGGTGAGCTGACGCAGCGGAAAGTCAATCTGGACAGCTACGAGGAGGAGCTTGCTGCGCGCGAGCAATCACTTGCGGGGCCCTCGAGGAAGAGAAGGATGCTGTGGCAGCTGCCGAGGCCGCCAAGGAGTTGGAGACGAAGGTGGTGCGGCTGGAGGATGATCTGAAGAGGAAGGATGAAAAAGTCAAGCAAATATCCAAAAAGAAGATCAGAAGAAGAAGAACCCAAGGGAAGTTTTCCGACAAGAAGGGTTACCTGTGCTGGGTTCTGTAGTCATGGGCTCCACCACTAGAGGTTCGCTGGTCCCGTCCCTTGTCGGAGAACTACCCCTTACCGGGGACCTCTCCCTTGCCGGAGAGCGCTCCCTTGCCGGGGAACCTTCCCATGGCGGCGTAGTTGAAGCAGATAGCACCTCAGGAGCGACTTCCGGTTGCTCCTGGTGGGCCTGTTCTGCTCCTACACAAGCAAATCAACAGACAAGATATCAGCAAAGAAAGAACACCTATGCGTGCCCAACAGCGGGAAGTAAGACTATGTACTTACGCTGGGGGCTGCGCTGGGGGCTGCTTCGAGAAGTGATTGCCGGGTCCGACAAGGTGGTCTCGGACGCGCCCTCTGTCGACACAATGGGATCGTCCTCGACGACAACCACGGGGACCTTGGCCCTCTTTGCCGCTCTCTGGGCCAGAGTCCTGAAAAGGAACAAGGTTCAGAAGAAAGCAGATTAGATACAAGACAAGAAACAGCAAGAATTGAAGAAATACAGACACAACAGAGAAACTTACTCCTCTTCTTCCTCCTCGTCGGAGCTGAGCGCGGAGAGGTCGTAGTCCGGTACTCTTTCAGCACGGCGAGGCGGAGGAGTAGGTTCCCTTGGCCGCTTGGCGGGAGCTGCGGCAGGATCAGAAGTGGCGGCCCGAGAGGACACCGCTCCAGTCGCCGGCGCGGCATGAGATGCTCCCGCGGCAACGGTGCTTGTCGCGGTGGAGCATGTCCCGCGGCGCGGCGGCTGTTGACCCGTCTGCTGCCCTGCTATGTCTCCGGTCCTGTGGAGGCGCCTTCTTGGTGGAGCTGGGGGCTGCGCTGCGGGCCCTGCTTGTGGCAAGCTGCTCGGGGATGGCGGGCCACTCGCACCCTCGGCGGGCTCGCTCGACTCGGCATCGGGAGCGGCAAGTTCTTCCTCGACATCCATCCGCTGGCGCTCGGCAAGACTTGCCGCCTCTGCCGCGTCTGCCTCCTACGCTGTGAACCCAAACTCGCCCGCGGCGGCGGCTGCCGCCGCCTCCTCCGCCCTAGTAGCGATGCGCTGCATCTCCTGTTCGGTGGTGTCGCGGGTGAGGCTTCTCTTCTCGTCGGCATGGACCTCCACCTCCACTAGGCTATCGAAGAACTGCTGCACGACGTCGTCGGCAGGTTCTTGCCAAGTTGGAACGATCCCGTGCGAATCGCACAACGACATCATTGCGCAGATGCGGTCCCGCGAGGAGTTATTGCATAAGGGAACGACGCCTGCCGGCAGCCTGAACCACTCGGGATGATCGGGGTCGTGCTTGAACAGCTCCCTGAGCATCCCATCCAACTCCAAGACAGTGAAATTGAAGTTGAGGCCCGGGCGCAGCCTCATGATGTCCGCCGGGCCCCCGAACAGCCAGGTGGGCCTCCCCTTCTCCTGCAGAGGGGCAATGCGGCGACGAAGAAAGTCTGCGCCAACAGCACCTACGGTCAGCCCGGCAAGCCTGAGTCGCCAGATCTGGGTGGTGACGATCTTCAGCCTAGCGTCGTCCGGCGCCAGGGCGCTTCAATTATTGCCGCGCACCACTGGGGTTTGGCGCAGGGCAGTGAACAACTGCGGGTTCTCATCAACGATCCAACACCATTCAGCCCTTCACTCATCCCATTTGCTGCGAAGCTCCCCCTCCAAGTAGACCTCCTTCTTGCCGGCTCTCGAGATCCAGGCGACCCCGCCAGCTAAGGGCTCTCCTCTCTCGACTCGGGGCATGAAGTAGTGACGGAAGAGGGCTACGTTCGGGTGGATTCCGACAAAGTTTTCTCAGAGATGTGCGAAAACCGCCATGGTCAGGACAGCATTGGGGGTGAAATCAAGGAGATGGAACCCGTAGGTGTTCATGACATCACAAAAGAATTCAGAGAAGGGCGGGCAGAGCCTGCAATGGAAGAACAGTGCGAAGAAGGGGTATCCTCTTGGAGCCCGTTTCGAAGTGGAAGCGGCGGCGGAAAGTACCTGCGTGCGCGGACGCGCTCGCGTCTCCGTCGACTAGAAGAGATAGAACCACTCCCTCAGCTCCTTCACAGAGAGCTCAGGGGGGAAAGTTGCCCGCTCCTTCCGCAGCGCCTCAAGCCGCTGCGCCTCGGTCAACTTCGCGGCTTTCCCCTTTCCGGCCTTCGGAGCCATGGCGGAGGTGGTGGAGGAGATCGACGGCGCTAGTGGCGACGGCGGCGATGGGGGGCGGAGCGCTGCTCTCTTTCGGCTTTGGAAGCGAAGGGGAGCGGCGGAGATTTCTGAGGATGGAACCGCAAGTGGCGAAGGTGGGGGAACGGCCCCTGTTTCCCCTGCTTATAAAGAGGAGGGGGCGAACGTTACGCTTTCTCCGAATAAAGAATCGCCCACGATCTCTCCCACGACGCCGCATTCGACGCGTGCCGTTACGGGAGGGCGCGGTGGCTACGGAGTTAGAAACGGTGTGGACCCAGGCTGCGTTTGCCCGTGCCCTGTTTTGGGCCTGGCCCAACAGCGCTCGGCACCGTGTATGGCCCAGGCCCGGGGGCTCCTGTCGGTGTACTAAAGTAGGGGTACCTTAGTATCCCGAACTTGTGCATGGGCAGTCGCAGCACCCCGCGGCAAGGCTTGCCGGGTGACCGCCAAGATCATCCATAGTTCCTATTGGTGCCATTCAAGAACAAAGTGTTTTAACTAAGAAGACAAGGCCCCGGCAAGAGAGGCTTGCCGGGAAGGACAAGGCCCCGGCAAGAGGAGCTTGCCGGGAAGGCCAGCAAAGGCTTTTTCAATGAGCTTGCCGCGACGCACCGCGCGTCCCGGCAAGACCCGGCGAGCGACAAGCTTCCGGGCGCGACAAGACAACGACCGCGGCAAGGCGCTTGCCGTGGCGAATCCACCACTCTGTACCCACGCTCTAGCACATTCGTCGACGTGTCACCACAGGATCGTTCCAGGCGCACGTGGCGGGCGGCTGTGCAGCCAAGCGGTGGGAGGTGGCGAGCGAAGATGACGAGATGGCCATCGTGGCGAACGGTGGCGCCCCTAACGGTCGCTTTTCTGCACTATTTGGGCGACCGGACGGGCATTAAATGCTCTTGTCCCCTGTCGTCAGAGTTAGGTAGGGTGCACTGTAGAAGCAGTTGTACCAACCGCATTTTTTACACTTTTACACCTGCATGCGTTGCCACCTGTCGGTGACCCCTTTAGCCTATAAAAGGAGGCCCATGCGCAACGTAGGGGGGGTTCGACTCATTCGAAACTACAGAACGCTCACGCTCTAGACCAAGAACATTATACAACCACAAAGCAGCAGTAGGAGTTTTATCTCTCCGGAGAGCTCCGAAGCTGGGTAAAAATCCCTCGCGCGCCTCGCCTTGATCCGCTCTTCGTCCGCCCTCCGCTCCCTGCCGGACCGAAAAGGGGCCCTGCCCCAAAGGTGTTCGTCTCCCACGACATCTTT
Source organism: Triticum timopheevii (assembly GCA_963921465.1). NCBI lineage: Eukaryota > Viridiplantae > Streptophyta > Magnoliopsida > Poales > Poaceae > Triticum > Triticum timopheevii. The sequence continues at coordinate 9,902,355 of OY997272.1, forward strand.
GGGGCAGGGCCCCTTTTCTGTCTGGCAGGGAGCGGAGGGCGCACGAAGAGCGGATCGAGGCGAGGCGCGCGAGGGATTTTTACCCAGCTTCGGAGCTCTCCGAAGAGATAAAACTCCTACTGCAGCTTTGTGGTTGTATTATGTTCTTGCTCTAGAGCGTGAGCGTTCTGTTGTTTCGAATGAGTCGAACCCCCCCTACGTTGCACATGGGCCTCCTTTTATAGGCTAAAGGGGTCACCGACAGGTGGCAACGCATGCAGGGGTAAAATTGTAAAAATTGCGGTTGGTCCAACTGCTTCTACAGTGCACCCTACCTAACTCTGACGGCAGGGGACAAGAGCATTTAATGCTCGTCCGGTCGCCCAAACAGTGCAGAAAAGCGACCGTTAGGGGCGCCACCGTTCGCCACGATGGCCATCTCGTCATCTTCGCTCGCCACCTCGCACCGCTTGGCTGCACAGCCGCCCGCCACGTGCGCCTGGAACGATCCTGTGGTGACACGTCGACGGATGTGCTGGAGCGTGGGTACAGAGTGGTGGCTTCGCCACGGCAAGCGCCTTGCCGCGGTCGTTGTCTTGTCGCGCCCGGAAACTTGTCGCTCGCCGGGTCTTGCCGGGACGCGCGGTGCGTCGCGGCAAGCTCCTTGAAAAAGCCTTTGTTGGCCTTCCTAGCAAGCTCCTCTTGCCGGGGCCTTGTCCTTCCCGGCAAGCCTCTCTTGCCGGGGCCTTGTCTTCTCAGTTAAAACACTTTGTTCTTGAATGGCACCAATAGGAACTATGGAGGATCTTGGCGGTCACCCAGCAAGCCTTGCCGCGGGGAGCTGCGACTGCCCGTGCACAAGTTTGGGATACTAAGGTACCCCTACTTTAGTACACCGACAGGAGCCCTCGGGCCTGGGCCATACACGGTGCCGAGCGCTGTTGGGCCAGGCCCAAAACAGGGCACGGGCACACGCAGCCTGGGTCCACACCGTTTCTGACTCCGTATCCACCGCGCCCTCCTGTAACGGCACGCGTCGAATGCGGCGTCGTGGGAGAGATCGTGGGCGATTCTTTATTCGGAGAAAGCGTAACATTCGCCCCCTCCTCTTTATAAGCAGGGGAAACAGGGGTCGTTCCCCCACCTTCGCTACTTGCGGTTCCATCCTCAGAAATCTCCGCCGCTCCCCTCCGCTTCCAAAGCCGAAAGAGAGCAGCGCTCCGCCCCCCATCGCCACCGTCGCCACCAGCGTCGTCGATCTCCTCCACCACCTCCGCCATGGCTCCGAAGGCCGGAAAGGGGAAAGCCGCGAAGTCGACCGAGGCGCAGCGGCTTGAGGCGCTACGGAAGGAGCGGGCAACTTTCCCCCCTGAGCTCTCCGCGAAGGAGCTGAGGGAGTGGTTCTATCTCTTCTGGTCGACGGAGACGCGAGCGCATCCGTGCACGCAGGTAATTTCCGCTGCCGCTTCCACTTCGAAACGGGCTCCAAGAGGATACCCCTTCTTCGCACTATTCTTCCATTGCGGGCTCTGCCTGCCCTTCTCTGAATTCTTTTGTGATGTCATGAACACCTAAGGGTTCCATCTCCTTGATTTCACCCCCAATGATGTCCTGACCATGGCGGTTTTCCCACGTGTTGTCCTGTCCATAGGTGTTCGTCTCCCACGACATCTTTGGCGCGCCAGGTAGGGGGCATCGAGGTTGTGTGAACCCGATCCGGTGTTTGCGCAAGCTACATCATCATCTTCATCAACATGCCACCGAAGAAGAAGGCTTCGGAGGTGGCTGGTCTGTCCGCGTCGATCCCACCACCACCGGAGCAAGCGGGTGGTGGAGTAGACGCCAGCGGAGGAACTGGGGCCGACGAGGGAGCTCACGATGCTGCCAGGTCCAAGGACAAGGCTACACAGACCTCGGCGTCCGTACACGCACCACGCCCATCTCAGGAGGCGCGGGACCGACAACGTCATGGTATGCGTGGTACCATACGTTCGTTGGGTCAAGGCCGAGCTAGTGGATCTCGGGACACTCAAGGTCAGCATGCACGTCAACATGCTGGCATGAGCGCGGCGCGGTCGCCTGGACGAGATGCTGCTCCTTCTAACATTGTTAGAAGTACGAGCATATCTCGCTCCTCGCGCCGTTCACCGCCGCCACCCAAGACTCCAGAAGAAGCGTTGGCCCGAGCCCAACTGCTTCTAGATTACCCTCCAGCGCCAGACAAGATCGACGATTGGAGGGCCACCATTCAGAGCCTCATCGGCTTCGCCAATGGCGACACTCCCCGGCAACCGAGCACATCGAAGTCGCAGCAAGACGCCCAGGGGCAAGCCGGTGGTGATAAGACCGGTGGGGGTGCAACCACCGTGCACTCCCCACCCCGAAGGCCAAGATCGCCGACTCGCCGGGTCAACCTCGACACTGACTCCACAGCATCATCAGATCCGCGAGCTCGTCGTGATCAGCGCCAAGTTCTTCAAGAACGACGGCAAGAAGATGTTCGTACTCGCATCGAGCGTCGAAGAGAAGCGCGGCATCAATCAGACCAGCGCGCTGGGCCCACTGTCGACATGCATGCGCCAGGGGAACCAAGCGACTTGTCATACGCGGTAGGTTGCCCTGCGTTTACTCACGAGCTGCGGCAAGTCCAGTGGCCCAGTACCAAGAACTTCAAGCCAGATGTACCAGAGAAGTATGACGACAGGTTGCATCCATCGAAGTTCCTCAGCATCTACACCATCACGGTGCAAGCTGCTGGGGGGCGCGACGAGAAGATCCTCGCCAACTACTTCCCACTGGTAGTCAAGCCCAACGTCAGATCCTGGCTCATGCACTTGCCGGACAACTCCATCTCCTCATGGGCAGATCTGTGCCATCAGTTTGTCGGCTCCTTCACAGGCGGCCACAAGCCCCATGGCCAAGAGAGCAATCTTCATCTGCTCGCCCAGAAGGAAGGAGAACCCCTACGCAAGTACATTGAGAGATTCAGCCAAGTGCAGCGCAAGATCCCAGACGTCCACCCTGCCGCGGTTATCAGCGCGTTCCATCAGAACATGCGAAACCGCAGGATGAGGGAGGAGATGGCGATGTGCAAAATCAGGGACGTCAGTGAGCTGTATGCCCTGGCCGACAAGTGCGCACGTGCTGAAGAAGGGAGGAAACTCCCCGGGGAGAACGCAGGAGCAGGAGGATCTGACAGTGAAGATGCCGCCCTGGCAAGGAAAAACTGGCGGCGGAACAACAGGAAAAGGAAAGCAAAAGATGTGCTAGTCGTCGAGCAGTCCGGCAACGGAGGTGGCGCCGAGAAGGCCAAAGCTGGTGACTCCGGCGAGGCTGTGGTGGCGGCCGACAAGCAGGACGGCTCCGGCAAGCAGTACTGCAAGATCCACCGCACCAAGGGCCATGATCTCCAGACCTGCAAAAAAGTTGAGCAGCTTGTTGAACTGCAAAAAGCTGAGTACGAGCGACGCGACAAGGAGAAGGCCCAGGAAGGTACTGGTGGATCCGGCAACAAGCGTCCCGGCCGGGGAGGGCGCCGCGGCAAGGCCAAGCAGCGGCAAGGAGACAGACCTCCCCGCGGCCACGACAAGGACGAAGATGAAGACGAAGATGAGGATATGGATGATGATGAGGCCGACGAGCTAGAGTTTCAGAAAGCCACAGAGGTTTTGTGCGTTGACGGCGGTGCTTCTCTGCATACTTCGCACCGCCAGCTCAAACAGTGGGTGCGGGAAGTTAATGCAGCAGAACCATCGGTTGAGTCACGCAAACCTCTGAAGTGGTCCAGCATGCCTATCATCTTAGATGTTGAGGATCACCCTGATCGCATAACTGCGGTCGGGTGCTTGCCGATGTTGGTTTCACCAACTATCCGCAACCTCAAGGTCACAAAGATGTTGGTTGACGGCGGGGCCGGCTTGAATCTGATCTCTTCCGCGGTACTCAAGAAGCTCCAGATCCCCGACAGCGAGCTCGAAGAGACTGGCACATTCCAAGGAATCAACCCGGGAAGGAGCAAGCCGAAAGGGAAGATCACGTTGCCAGTGACATTTGGCAGCGAGTTGAACTTCAGAACAGAGAAAGTCACTTTTGACGTTGTTGTTTTCCCATTGCCCTACAATGGGATACTCGGTCGTCCAGCGCTCGCCAAGTTCATGGCAGCCTCTCACTATGCCTACAACGTGCTCAAGATGCCCGGTCCGATAAGTGTCATTTTTGTCCCTGGCGACAAGAAGTATGCCCTTATCTGTACCGACAAGATCTACCGGGAAGCAGCAGCCGCAGCAGAACGCAAGCCACTTGCCGCTGAAGCTCCCGGGGAGAAGAAGAAGACCAAGTCCGGCAAGAGCTCTGGCGCTCACTCCGGCAAGCGCACCTCTTGGGAGTGCTGCGCTACCGTCGAGGACGCACCATCGAGCTCCACCGGCAAGTGTAGGAAGGCAAAGACAGCTTCACTAGAGACCAAGAAAGTGTCCGCCAAGGAGGACGGCGCTGGTGGTACCTTCACCATCAGTGCCACGCTTGACCCTAAATAGGAAAGCGCGCTCGTTGCTTTCCTCCGGGCGAATGTCGACGTGTTTGCATGGCAACCGTCTGACATCCCCGGTGTTCCCAGGAAAGTAATTGAGCACCACCTCGCCGTCTGTCCTCACGCGCGGCCCGTCAAGCAGAGAGCCAGGAAACAAGCAGTGGAGCGACAAGAATTCATTGCAGAAGAGATCAAGAAGTTGGAAGCAGCAGGCCTTGTCAGAGGAGTGCTCCATCCTACGTGGCTGGCCAATCCTGTAGTCGTGCGCAAGGCGAACGAAAAATGGAGGCTTTGTATTGACTTCACTGATGTTAATAAAGCTTGTCCCAAAGTCCCATTTCCCTTGCCGCGCATTGACCAGATTGTTGACTCCACGGCCGGATGTGATCTGCTGTCATTTCTTGATGCATATTCAGGATATCATCAAATCTTCATGGCAGAAGAGGATGAGGAGAAGACCACATTCATCACCCCGTGTGGCACGTACTGTTTCGTACGGATGCCATTCGGTTTGAAAAATGCAGGTTCAACATTTGCAAGAGTAGTCAGTCATGCTTTTGAGCCACAGTTGCACAGAAATGTAGAAGCTTACATGGATGACATAGTGGTCAAGAGCAAGGACAAAGCAACTCTGATCCAAGATTTGGACGAGACCTTTGCAAATCTACGCAAGATTAATCTCAAGTTGAACCTCGAGAAGTGTGTGTTTGGAGTCCCCTCCGGCAAGCTTCTCGGGTTCTTCGTATCTCAGCGGGGGATTGAAGCCAATCCCGACAAGATCAAGGCCATTGAGCAGATCGAAGCACCGAAGCGCGTCAAGGATGTACGAAGGCTTGCCGGCTGCGTAGCTGCTCTCAGCAGGTTCTTCTCTAAGTCTGCTGAGCGCGCCCTGCCATTTTTCAAAATATTGAAAAGAACAGGTCCAATGAAATGGACTCCGGAAGCGGAGGCTGCGCTGCAGGACTTGAAGAGATACCTGTCCTCCACTTCAATACTTGTCGCACCTAAACCACAAGAGAAGTTGTTGCTGTATCTAGCGGCAACCAATCAAGTGGTTAGTGCTGCGTTAGTAGCAGAAAGGGAGGCGGATGATGAGCTAGCGGCCACGGCAAGCACGTCCAGCGACAAGCAAGGGGCTTCCCCGACAAGCTCCGGTCCCGACAAGGATGGATCTGTGCAGCCACAAGAAGAGAAGCAGAAGAAGATGGTGTAGCGCCCAGTTTATTTTGTCAGTTCCCTTCTGCAGGGGGCTAGGTCAAGGTACTCTGGTGTGCAGAAATTGCTTTTCGGCCTTCTCATGGCCTCGAGGAAGCTGCGCCATTACTTTCAAGCACATGAAATCACAGTTGTCACTCGTTTTCCGTTGAAGAGGATATTGCAGAATCCAGAAGCAAAAGGCAGGATTGTCGAGTGGGCACTGGAACTGTCAAGCTTTGGCCTCAAGTTTGAGAGTACTTCAACTATCCAGAGCCGAGCATTGGTAGAATTCATAGCGGAATGGACGCCAACACCTGATGAAGAAATTCCGGAAACGAGCATCCCCGTTAAGGAGGCAGACAAAGAATGGATCATGTACTTTGAAGGTGCTTTCTCGCTGCAAGGCGCCGGTGCGGGCGTGTTACTTGTCGCGCCCACCGGAGAGCACCTCAAGTACGTGGTACAGATGCACTTTCCCAAGGAGCAAGCAACAAACAATACTGCAGAGTATGAAGGTTTGCTTGCCGGACTCCTGATCGCTGCAGACCTTGGGATCAAGAAACTCATTGTCAGGGGTGACTCGCAGCTTGTCGTCCGCCAAGTGAACAAAGATTATCAGAGTCCGTTGATGGAAGCTTACATTGATGAAGTGAGAAAGTTGGAAGAGCACTTTGACGGCCTATAGATGGAACATGTTCCGAGAGCTCAGAACGACATTGCAGATGGCTTGTCAAAGTGCGCCGCACTTAAGTTACCTGTGGAACCAGGGATCTTTGTGCTCAAGCTGACTCAACCATCTGTAACACCATCAACTGGACAAAGCAATAAATGGAAGTTGATTTCCGGTGACTACTTTCCGGCAGAGCTCCCCGAAGCCGCCGCCAAGAAAGTCCCCAAGATCAACACCAAGAGTGCTGAGGGGCAGTCTGCTCCGACAAGCCCTAGGGTTTGTTCCGTAGAAGCAGACGCTCCCGACAAGTCTTGCTCCGACAAACTTGCTGGGGAACATCAAGCTCCGGCTGAGCCGCAGGTTCTTGCCGTAGAAGCAGATGTTCCCACAGCAGCATACGTTCCTTTAGTCCTTGTTGTCGAGCCGCAAGCTCCAGCATGGGCACAGCAGATTGTCCATTTCCTTCAGATAGGAGAGCTTCCCGAAGAGCAAGAAGAAGCGGAGAGAGTAGCCCGGCAATCAAGTATGTACCAGTTTGTCGACGACATGCTGTACAGAAGAAGATTCAACGGAGTCAAATTGAAGTGCATTCCCCGGGAAGATGGACAGGAGCTGTTGGCGGAGATACATGGAGGCATATGTGGACACCACATCGGCGCGAGAGCACTTGCCGGCAAGGCATTCCGGCAAGGTTTCTTTTGGCCAACATCCCTCCAAGATGCAACTGCACAAGTAACCAAGTGTGAAGCGTGCCAGTTCCATTCCAAGCAGATACACCAGCCAGCTCAAGCTCTCCAAACGATCCCTTTATCCTGGCCATTTTCGGTCTGGGGGCTCGACATCCTCGGCCCCTTCCCCTGGGCTGTCGGGGGCTTTGAGTACTTGTACGTTGCAATCGACAAGTTCACAAAGTGGCCGGAAGTGGAAGCAGTGAGGAAGGTGACAGCACAGTCAGCAGTCAAGTTCTTCAGGTCAATTGTTTGCCGTTTCGGAGTCCCTAACAGGATCATCTCCTACAACGGCACGCAATTCACGAGCCGCACCTTCATGCAGTACATCCAAGACCTTGGCGCCAAGATCTGCTTCGCTTCTGTTGCCCATCCGAGAAGCAATGGTCAAGCGGAGAGGGCAAACGCTGAAGTGCTGCGCGTGCTCAAGACCAGGACTTTCGACAGGCTGCACAACTGCGGAAAGAACTGGATTGAGGAGCTGCCGGTGGTTCTTTGGTCGATCAGGACGACGCCAAATCGAGCCACTGGCCAGACGCCTTTCGCTCTAGTTTATTGAGCAGAGGCAGTTCTCCCCACGGAACTCGTATACGGCTCGCCTCGAGTGCTCTCTTATGATGAGCTTGAGCAAGAGCAGCTGCGACAAGATGACGCGCTGCTCCTTGAGGAAGATCGTCTTCAGGCTACTGTACGAGCTGCTCGCTACCAGCAAGCTTTGTGCCGCTACCATAGCCGCAAAGTTAATGCCAGAAGTCTCGAGGAAGGCGACCTTGTTCTTCGGCACGTTCAATCCGCCAAGAATTCCAACAAGTTGACGTTGAAGTGGGAAGGCCCTTATCGGGTGAAGCGAGTCACTAGGCCTGGCGCTGTCCGCCTAGAGACCGAAGATGGCTCTCCGGTGAGCAACTCCTGGAACATTGAGCATCTTCGTAAGTTTTACCCATAAGGCGCGGTTGCCGGAACCCGTTCCGGCAACCACCTTTTGTACAAGCCTTGCCGCTGTTGCATGTAACCCTTTGTACAAAGCCGGGCGCAGATCCCGTGCATAAATAAAGATCATGTGCTCCCCACATCTTGTCAAATTTCATGCTTTTTTGTTTTTTTGCATGTATTATCTGACACGTTGTGCAGCACCTGCCCCCGGTAAGCAATAACGAGCCTTAAGTCTCCATATCTTTATTTTCTCTTCTTTCTTTTTCTCGAAGAAATGAAAAGTTCCCTCGCGCACAAGTTCACCAGGGGGGCAAGGAGAAGATAATGGTGTGGACCAGGCGTCGTTCAAGAAAAGTATCGCCTTACCGGGACACAAGCAACAGAAAAGCTAAGTCGCCAAAGTTTGAGCGCAGTCAGTTTTAAAAATTTTAAGTTATCCTCCTTGAACGGCCATGCTTTTGTATGGAAAACCTGTGCGCGGAGGAACCAACTTGTAGCTAGTTGCGCCCTTACTTTGTTTCGAGTCCGCTCAACAACTTAAGTGTGCTGCGACTAGTTGCGACAAGGTTTCTTGCCGGAAGCGACACCGCCAGCAGGCTGCTGATGTTCCGCACTCAGCGCTCGCGGCAAGGGTGCCTGCGCCGGCAAGTTCCCTGAAAGCGTAGGGTAAAAACATACAAAGGAAGGAATCAAGTAAAGGAAATAACATAGCAAATACTGCCCAAGATAAAGTTATATTACAAAGATAACTTGCCGCGCTCTAATAGATTGTTCCCGTAACATGTCTAGCAGCGGCAAGGAAAAGAAGAAACAGGCGCGCCATAGATGTCGTGGGAGACGAACACCTATGGGGCAGGGCCCCTTTTCGGTCCGGCAGGGAGCGGAGGGCGCACGAAGAGCGGATCGAGGGGAGGCGCGCGAGGGATTTTTACCCAGCTTCGGAGCTCTCCGGAGAGATAAAACTCCTACTGCTGCTTTGTGGTTGTATTATGTTCTTGCTCTAGAGCGTGAGCGTTCTGTAGTTTCGAATGAGTCGAACCCCCCCCCTACGTTGCGCATGGGCCTCGTTTTATAGGCTAAAGGGGTCACCGACAGGTGGCAATGCATGCAGGGGTAAAAGTGTAAAAATTGCGGTTGGTACAACGAGCATGAAGGGGGCCGTTCCCCCACCTTCGCCACTTGCGGTTCCATCCTCAGAAATCTCCGCCGCTCCCCTCCGCTTCCAAAGCCGAAAGAGAGCAGCACTCCGCCCCCCGTCGCCACCGTCGCCACCAGCGCCGTCGACCTCCTCCACCACCTCCGCCATGGCTCCGAAGGCCGGAAAGGGGAAAGCCGTGAAGTCGACCGAGGCGCAGCAGCTTGTGGCGCTGCGGAAGGAGCGGGCAACTTTCCCCCCTGAGCTCTCCACGAAGGAGCTGAGGGAGTGGTTCTATCTCTTCTGGTCGACGGAGACGCGAGCGCATCCGCGCACGGAGGTACTTTCCGCCGCCGCTTCCACTTCGAAACAGGATCCAAGAGGATACCCCTTCTTCGCACTATTCTTCCATTGCGGGCTCTGCCCGCCCTTCTCTGAATTCTTTTGTGATGTCATGAACACCTACGGGTTCCATCTCCTTGATTTCACCCCCAATGCTGTCCTGACCATGGCGTTTTCGCACATCTCTGCGAAAACTTTGTCGGAATCCACCCGAACGTAGGCCTCTTCCGTCACTACTTCATGCCCCGGGTCGAGAGAGGAGAGCCCTTAGCTGGCGGGGTCGCCTGGATCTCGAGAGCCGGCAAGAAGGAGGTCTACTTGGAGGGGGAGCTTCGCAGCAAATGGGATGAGTGGAGGGCTGAATGGTGTTGGATCGTTGATGAGAACCCGCAGCTATACACTGCCCTGCGCCAAACCCCAGTGGTGCGCGGCAATGATTGGAGTGCCTTGGCGCCGGACGACGCTAGGCTGAAGATCGCCACCACCCGGATCTTGCGACTCAGGCTTGCCGGGCTCACCGTAGGTGCTGTTGGCGCGGACTTTCTTCGCCGCCGCATTGCCCCTCTGCAGGAGAAGGGGAGGTCCACCTGGCTGTTCGGGGGCCCGGCGGACATCATGAGGCTGCGCCCGGGCCTCAACTTCAATTTCACTGTCTTGGAGTTGGATGGGATGCTCAGGGAGCTGTTCAAGCACGACCCCGATCATGAACACCTACGGGTTCCATCTCCTTGATTTCACCCCCAATGCTGTCCTGACCATGGCGGTTTTTGCACATCTCTGCGAAAACTTTGTCGGAATCCACCCGAACGTAGCCCTCTTCCGTCACTACTTCATGCCCCGGGTCGAGAGAGGAGAGCCCCTACCTGGCGCGCCAAAGATGTCATGGGAGACGAACACCTATGGGGCAGGGCCCCTTTTCGGTCCGGCAGGGAGCGGAGGGCGCACGAAGAGCGGATCGAGGCGAGGCGTGCGAGGGATTTTTACCCAGCTTCGGAGCTCTCCGGAGAGATAAAACTCCTACTGCTGCTTTGTGGTTGTATTATGTTCTTGCTCTAGAGCGTGAGCGTTCTGTAGTTTCGAATGAGTCGAACCCCCGCTACGTTGCGCATGGGCCTCGTTTTATAGGCTAAAGGGGTCACCGACAGGTGGCAACGCATGCAGGGGTAAAAGTGTAAAAATTGCGGTTGGTACAACTGCTTCTACAGTGCACCCTACCTAACTCTGACGGCAGGGGACAACAGCATTTAATGCCCGTCCGGTCGCCCAAACAGTGCAGAAAAGCGACCGTTAGGGGCGCCACCGTTCGCCAAGATGGCCATCTCGTCATCTTTGCTCGCCACCTCGCACCGCTTGGCTGCACAGCCGCCCGCCACGTGCGCCTGGAACGATCCTGTGGTGACATGTCGACGGATGTGCTGGAGCGTGGGTACAGAGTGGTGGCTTCGCCACGGCAAGCGCCTTGCCGCAGTCGTTGTCTTGTCGCCCCCGGAAGCTTGTCCCTCGCCGGGTCTTGCCGGGACGCGCGGTGCATCGCGGCAAGCTCCTTGAAAAAGCCTTTGCTGGCCTTCCCGGCAAGCTCCTCTTGCCGTGGCCTTGTCCTTCCCGGCAAGCCTCTCTTGCCGGGGCCTTGTCTTCTCAGTTAAAACACTTTGTTCTTGAATGGCACCAATAGGAACTATGGAGGATCTTGGCGGTCACCCGGCAAGCCTTGCCGCGGGGTGCTGCGACTACCCGTGCACAAGTTCGGGATACTAAGGTACCCCTACTTTAGTACACCGACACCACTAGAGGTTAGACAACATACATCTTATCGAAATATCGAACGAATACCAAATTCACATGACTACTAATAGCAAGACTTCTCCCTTGTCCTCAGGAACAAACGTAACTACTCACAAAGCATATTCATGTTCATAATTAGAGGGGTAATATTGTGGATAAAGGATCTGAACATATGATCTTCCACCAAATAAACCAACTAGCATCAACTACAAGGAGTAATCAACACTACTAGCAACCTACTAGCACCAATCCCGGACATGGAGACAAGAACTGGATACAAGAGATGAACTAGGGTTTGGAGATGAGATGATGCTGATGAAGATTTGATGGAGATTGCCCTCTCCCAATGAGAGGAGCGTTGGTGATGATGATGGTGATGATTTCCCCCTCCCGGAGGGAAGTGTCCCCGGCAGAACAGCTCTGCTGGAGCCCCAGATTGGTTCCACCAAGGTTCCGCCTCGTGGCAGCGGAGTCTCGTCCCGAAAGGTTGCTTCTGATTTTTTTCTCATCGAAAGACTTCATATAGGAGAAGATGGGCGTCGGAGAGCCACCAGGGGGCCCATGAGGTAGGGGGGCGCGCTCAGGGGGGAGGGGCGCGCCCCCACCCTCGTGAGCAGGGTGTGGGCCCCCTGGCCATCATCTTTGGCGATGATTTTTCTTTATTTCTTTTAAGATATTCCGTGGAGTTTCAGGAGGTTTGGAGTTGCGCAGAGTAGGTCTCCAATATTTGCTCCCTTTCCAGCCAGAATTCCAGCTGCCGGCATTCCCCCTCTTCATGGTAAACCTTGTAAAATAAGAGAGAATAACTGGGGGAGTCCTGGACTAGGGGGTGTCCGAACAGCCGGACTATTGTCGTTCGCCGGACTCCAAGACTACGAAGATACAAGATTGAAGACTCCGTCCCGTGTCCGGATGGGACTTTCCTTGGCGTGGAAGGCAAGCTTGGCGATACGGATATGTAGATCTCCTACCATTGTAACCGACTCTGTGTAACCCTAGCCTTCTCCGGTGTCTATATAAACCAGAGGGCTTTAGTCCATAGGACACAACATACATTACAAAAATCATACCATAGGCTAGCTTTAGGGTTTAGCCTCCTTGATATCGTGGTAGATCCACTCTTGTACTACCCATATCATCAATATTAATCAAGCAGGACATAGGGTTTTACCTCCATCGAGAGGGCCCAAACCTGGGTAAAACATCGTGTCCCTTGCCTCCTGTTACCATCCGCCTAGACGCACAGCTCGGGACCCCCTACGCGAGATCCGCCGGTTTTGACACCGACATTGGTGCTTTCATTGAGAGTTCCTCTGTGTCGTCACTGATAGGCTCGATGGCATCTTCAACCAATGACGCTGTCCAGGGTGAGACTTTTCTCCCCGGACAGATCTTCATATTCGGCGGCTTCGCACTGCGGGCTAATTCACTTGGCCATCTGGAGTAGATCTAAAGCTACGCCCCTGGCCGTCAGGTCAGATTCGGAAGCCTAAACTTCACGGCCGACGTCTGCGGAGACTTGATCTTCGACGGACTCGAGCCACAGCCAAGCGCGCCACACTGTTACAATGGGCACGATCTAGCTCGGCCGCCGAACAGTGCCTTGGGGGCCGCACAAGAGTCCGCTCCGGCCCTTGGACCGGAGCCGATCGCCCAGATCGAGGACCGGTGGTTGGACACCGCCTCGGGGGCTCCAACTCCCACGGCGATGGAGCCGAACACTACCCTTGTCCCTCGCGAATCTCGTGACTCCGAGGTACCGGACTCCTTGCCGGACTCCGGACCTCCCGCGCCCCTGCCGATCGAATCTGATTGGGTGCCGGTTATGGAATTCACCACCGCGGACACCTTCCAACGCTCGCCCTTTGGCGACATCCTAAATTCGCTAAAGCATCTCTCGCTATCCGGAGAGTCCTGGGCGGATTATGGCCAGGATGGTTGGGATACGGACGACGAAGAAATTCAGAGCCCACCTGCCACCCACTTTGTAGCCACTGTCGACGATCTTACCGACATGCTAAACTATGACTCCGAAGACATCGACGGTACGGATGACGATGTCGGAGATGAACAGAAAACAGTGCCTACAAGGCAAGCGAAGACCACCTCGTCATACGACGTATACATGGTGGACACCCCAAAAGGAAGCGATAACGAGGACCAACGGGGCGCGGCAGAAGATAACCCCGCCGACAAACAACCAAAACAGCGACGCAGACGCCGCACTAAGTCCCGCCTCGACAACAACGGCGCTCCTAACGACCCAGCAATACAGAAGGGCAAACTAGCGGACGACGAACACGCAGGCAAGCAACCGATCAATCCAGGCCCGGCGAAAACGACAGTCCAGGCGACCTCACGCCGGACACACCGCAGGAGAATAAAAACCTTCGGAAAAGACTCATTGCCACCGCAAGAAGCTTGAATAAGGAAAAACGGAAGCTCAAAACAGCGGAAGACACACTCAGAATGAGGTGGAGCAAAGTGCTCAAAACTGCAGACAAATACGGCAATGGCCATCAATCAAAGAGCTACCCAAAGCGCAAGCTACTACTAGAATTTGATGAGGAGGCCATAGAGCCCCCATAGTCAAAAAACAAAGAGGCCGCCTGGTTGGATAGACGGCCAGATGATAGGCCAAAATCTGAAAGCGGCGCCGCACATAAGCCGACTAACGACCCTGGAAAGACAGATGGCCCAGCCAGGTCCATTTACGGGCCAAAGAAGAGGGCCCCAGGAAACAATGCGACACGACAAGTGTCCGAAGACAGCGATACACCCAAATACAGGGGCGCCGCACACCCACTATGTTTCACCAATGAGGTGCTGGATCACGAATTCCCAGCAGGATTTAAACCCATAAACATAGAGGCCTACGACGGAACAACAGACCCTTTAGTCTGGATAGAAGATTATATACTACACATACACATGGCTAGAGGAGACGATCTCCATGCCATAAAATACCTACCCCTCAAGCTCAAAGGGCCAGCCCGTCATTGGCTTAAAAGCCTCCCAGAAAACACTGTTGGAAGTTGGGAAGAGCTCGAGGACGCGTTTAGAGCAAATTTTCAAGGGACTTATGTCCGCCCTCCGGATGCAGATGATCTAAGTCATATAACTCAACAGCCCGGAGAGTCAGCGCGCAAATTCTAGAATAGGTTCCTCACCAAAAAGAACCAAATAGTCGACTGTCCGGACGCTGAAGCCTTAGCAGCTTTCAAACACAATGTCCGAGACGAATGGCTCGCCAGACACCTCGGCCAAGAGAAGCCGAGGACAATGTCCGCGCTAACAAGCCTCATGACCCGCTTCTGTGCGGGAGAGGACAGATGGCTAGCAAGATGCAGCACCAGCGACCCAAGTACATCCGAGATCAGAGATGGAAACGGAAAATCACGGCGCAGAAAAGAGCAGCGCTAGAATAAAGAGAAAAGCCCAAAGAGCATGGCAGTCAACGCCGGATTCAAAAGCTCGCGGCCAAACAACAAAACACCGCCTCTTAAGGATGACAGTGATGAGCTATCCAACTTAAACAAGATTTTGGGTCGGATATGTCAAATCCACAGTACCCCCGGAAGGCCTGCAAACCACACCCATCGAGATTGTTGGGTTTTCAAACAGTCCGGCCGACTAAACGCCGAACACAAGGGGCTCGACGTGTCAAGCGAAGATGACAAACCCCACCAGCAGAGCACCGGAAAACAAAAGAATTTCCCACAAGAGGTCAAAACAGTAAATTCACTTCATGTGATAATACGGAAAAACAGTGCGGCACCCGTTAAAATGGGTCTCGCACGGTCCAACCCAGCGGAACATAGAAATTGGACATCAAAACCAATCACTTTCGACCACCTGGATTATTCCAGAAGGATTCGAAATACAGGATGGACTGCCCTGATATTGGATCCTATAATCGACGGACTACAATTTACTCAAGTCCTGACGGACGGAGGCAGCGACTTAAACCTGCTGTATCCAAACACAGTCCGCAAGTTGGGGATAGACCCTACTAAAATTAGACATAGCCGCACTTCCTTCAAAGGAGTGACGCCAGGCCCTCACGCCAAGTGCACATGCTCCCTATTACTAGAAGTTGTGTTCGGATCACCGATCAACTTTCGACGCAAAAAACTAATCTTTCATATCGTCCCATTTAAAAGTGGATATCAAGCACTCTTGGGACGGGAGGCTTTTGTCCGTTTCAATGCCATACCACATTACGCGTCTCTTACACTCAAGATGCCCGGTCCACGTGGCATCATTTCAGTGCGAGGGTCACTTAAAGACCCCGGACACGGTTAGACGAGTCCGGCATAAGTAAGCTAGGGGCTCCCTAGCCGCACATCCCCTTACAAGGGGCTATGCGCACAAACAACAGTGAGTTCATACAGACCCCGCTTTACTTATTTATATTTCTTCTTTCACATATACTTTTTTCGCACGAGTTCTTTTCAAACTAAAGTTCCTCTCTTTTTACAGATGAACAGCGTGCACACCCGCCCAGGATAACGGCACAACGGACACACAGGCGCAGATGTGCAGTAGGGACCCGTCGCGAGGATTCTTTTCAGATTAAGACCCTGCGTAAACTTTTTTTACTGTCTCTTGTTGTTATTTTCCCTTGGTTTCTTCTTATAACCAAAGCGGAGCCTGACGTTTTGGCATCGGCCGCGTCAGAGGACCATGCCCGTACCTGGACACTAGGGGCTTAGGGTATTGTTCTGCCCATTATTATAAAGACCGAACACCTTAGGGAGTGTTCGGCGTCTCGAGTTAGGCATTATATGCATCAGCTCCGAATCATGTCTTTGGTCAAATGTTGGGTTTGCCCGGCTCCTGTGTTTTGCTGCCTTACGTTCCCTATCATCGGCTAACGCGGCACCAGGAGAACTACTGCGATTGTGCCCCAGTTCGGCTGGGTGAGCACCTCAATAGAGAAAGCCAAAAACTGACTGTCATGATATAGCGAGAGACTGGTCAACCACTCGATCGACTACCGGAATGTTTAGAACTCCCCGCTTTGACGAAGGACCGTTTCCCGGTCAGGCACACACGCGCCCCGAATTCGGAGAAGCGTGGTGCCCCAAGGGGCTATATCGTAGCCCCACCCTTGAACTCCAATGGCTAAGTGAAAGTGATAAAGCATCATAGTCCGGATTGCCTCGTTTGCTATGCTACCACCTCCTTAAACAGGACCGAGACGCCGGATTAAGTGTGAAAACGCGCTATTTTTTGCGAACACCCCCGCACCTTGTGCGTGGGGGCTGAAGCCGAAGACTGCAATCTTTCAGGTTATACAAACGTATACATAAACGGCCGCATAGGAGATATTTTAATACTTGGAACGCACAAGTATAAAAAGCAGTTGCAGCATAATCATTGTTTTACAAGCTAAAACGTTCATTTGAACGTGACATTTTTCGAGACTGCGACTCTATTACACGAGCGCCATGCATAACTTCCCCAAAATAGTGCTCGGCGGGTAACCGGCTTTCGTCCGAACCCTGGGCGGCAATTGCGGTGGCATCCATCTCTATCCAATGTGTCTTCACACAGGCAAGGGCCATCCGCGCGCCTTCGATGCAGGCCGACCGCTTCATCTCCTTGATATGCGGCACTGCTCCAAGAAATTGTTGCAATAAGTCGAAATAGCTCGTCGCCTTGGGCCTCTCTGGCCAGACATGAGCCACGATATCAGTCATGGCAAGTCTGGACAATCTATTTAGCTCAGCCCATTCGGCCAACCGATCGGTCAACGGAAGTGAACGATCCGGACTATGGAATTGAGTCCAAAATAGCTCTTCCGTCTTGTGATCCTTCTGGCTCCGGAAGTGCTCAACGGCATCAGCCGCACTTGCCGCTAAGTCCATATATGGATCCTCCGGACCCCACAGCTGGCCAAGTTGAGCACACTTTTGATCCGTAAACCGGCGACGCAGCAGAAAAGGCTTGCCAGCCACAATATCTCCGGCCTGGCGCAGCTCCTCCTTCATAGCCCGCATTGCAGAACGGGCATCCTTTGCCTCGGCGGTGGCCTTCCCCAGCTCTTCCCGCTCCAATAAGCGCTCCTTTTCAAGAGCCTCATTGCGGTCGGCAGCATCTTTTAATTTCACGGCCAATTCGTCCATCTTTTCCCTGCTTAGGCAGTGTGCAGCCTTTTCGGCTTTCAACTCCTTCGGGCTTGCTCCTTAGCTTGAGCAAGTTCGGCCCGAAGGCTCTCCACAGCAGCAGCACCGTCTGTAACACAGCATATACATTATTAGAGGTGGGCTTTGACCCCCTTAAATAAGCGACTGTGGAGAATTCATTTACCTTGCGACTCATCAAGTCGCCGGTTGGCAAGCGCGATGTCCGCATCCGCCACGTCAAGTTGCCGCATTAACTCGGCAACTCCACTAGTCCGGCTATCCCTCGGACTATCCGCCACCTGCATAGGAACGACGACATTCATTACTTGGGATTTTGATCCTCGGCACGCTGTCACTTTCGACAACCTGCCGAGTCTCAGGGGCTACTATCTATACAGGGCGCACTTTTATGTGCAAAACTGTCAAAAAGGTGTGTCATTCTTGCGTACCTCAAATCCCGCCAGCAAACTCCTGGCGGCATTATGCAATCCGCTCTCGGCGGACGAAATCCTTCCAATCACCATACGCATCAAAGCACGGTGATCTTCTGAGATGGACGCCCTCTCAAGCAGATTCTTCAGCTCTCCCGGCCGGATACTAGTGGGCGCCGAACTCTCCGGCCCCTACGGACTCGGGGACACCCTCCGTGACGATACTTCAGGCTCGTCTGCCCTGTCTGGCGACGCAGTAGTCGGAGGCGTTTCGCTCTCCATCATCTCCGGACGAAGATCCCCCGAAGAAGAACTCATCTGAGAAGTCCGCAAATCTGAACTGCAAAGTAAAATTTCGGTTATCCACAGAAGCACAAATGGAGGTATTTTCTTATTAATGAACTCCCCTTTTCCTACTCACGGCTCGCTAGAGGGCTGATCCTTTAGAGACGATTGTACGTCTGGGTTCTCCCCGGACGCCGGACCCCCTGGTGAAGATCTCTTCCCCTGTTTAAGGGCTTTGGCCTCCGGATCTTCGTAGGCGGTCCTCTTCTCCCCCTGGAAGGAGGGGTTTTTGATCCCCCCCCCTCTTCAGATGCCCCTTTGGGAGAAATGATAGCTCCTCTATTTTCCCCATCGCTCCCTTCTACGGGCGCGACCTCCAACATTCTGACCAGCACGGGCTCCAGTGCGGTCTCTGGGAGGGGAGCCGGACACCTTATCAGCTTCGATCGCGCTACCCACTCCTGATGAAGTGTAATGGGTCAGGAGGCGAACTCTAGAAAAGCAGATAAACAGAACGTCTGGACTCTGAGCTATTTACCTGAGTATCCGGGCGATTGCAGCTTAGGCCTGCGTCCTCGGTCAATTCCGGACAAGCTACCTGCGGTCCGAAGAACAACTTGTACATCTCCACGGGTGTCGCACCCATGAAGTGTTGGAGAATTCGAGGTCCCTCCGGATTGAACTCCCATAAACGGAGAGGACGGTGTTTGCAGGGCAGAAGACGCCTGATTAGCATAACCTGCATCACCACGACCAGATTGATCTCCCTCGCCTGGAGGTCTCGAATCCAGCCCTGCAATGAGGGCACGTCTTCGGACGGCCCCCAATTGAGCCCTTGGTTGACCCACGACATCAGTCGACGTGGGGGTCCCGGGCGGAATGAAGGTGGCGGCTTTTGCTTGCTGCCCTTCGGAGCGGTGATATAAAACCACTCCTGCTGCCACAAGCCGAGCTCCTCTTGGAAGGAGCCCTCGGGCCACGGGGCATCGGCCCTTTTGCTTATGGCCGCCCCGCCGCAATCCGCTTGACGCCCCCCGATCATCTTCGGCTCCACATTAAAGGTCTTCAGCCACAGGCCGAAGTGGGGAGTGACACGGAGGAAGGCTTCGCAGACGATAATGAATGCGGAGATATGGAGGATGGACTCCGGAGCCAAGTCGTGAAAATCCAGCCCGTAGTAGAACATGAGCCCTCTCACGAAGGGGTCCGTCGGGAAGCCTAAACCCCGATGGAGGTGGGATACGAAGACAACGTACTCACCGGGCTCGGGAGCGGGCACGGCCTGCCCTTGGGCAGGCAACCTGTGCGAAATCTCGTAGGATAGGTACTTGGCCTCACGCAGCTTTAACACGTCCTCCTCCGTGACGGAGGAGGGCATCCACCGACCCTGGAGGTCGGAGCCGGACATGGTTGAAAATCTGAAGTGCTCGAATCTAGGGCTCTGGGTGTTGGAACTGGGAGCAAGGAGGAGATTCGATGCGAGATTGAAGAAAAGAAGCGAGCCTTGGTCCTCTTATAAAGGGGAAAAATACCAAGAGCCGTCTCCGTGACCGTTCGGGATTCACCTTCGATAGAGGAGGCGTGGCGACGGGCACGGTTGGGTTACCCACGCTTGTATTGATGAGAATCCCGGAATAAGGGGAGCACGATCTCTGCTTCGACAAGACGTGCCAAGGAAACCGCTTCGCTAAACGTGCTGAGGTGGTATAATAAAAAACGATTCAAGTAAAAGCCTGGTAGCGGTGTGATGTCATGCCGCAAAATACGTCAGCAGATTGGATTTATGTGCATTATTCTCTCTACGGTGGAATGTGGAATTTATTTTGCAGAGCCGGACACTATCCTGGTGTTCATGATCTTCTCTGGATTATTCAAGGGAGGAACCCGCCTTGCAATGCCGAACATTATGCGCGCCGGACTTATCGTCATTGAAGCCTGGTTCAGGGGCTACTGAGGGAGTCCTGGACTAGGGGGTGTCCGGATAGCCGGACTATTGTCGTCCGCCGGACTCCAAGACTACGAAGATACAAGATTGAAGACTCCGTCCCGTGTCTGGATGGGACTTTCCTTGGCGTGGAAGGCAAGCTTGGCGATACGGATATGTAGATCTCCTACCATTGTAACCGACTCTGTGTAACCCTAGCCTTCTCCGGTGTCTATATAAACCGGAGGGCTTTAGTCCGTAGGACACAACATACATTACAACAATCATACCATAGGCTAGCTTTAGGGTTTAGCCTCCTTGATCTCGTGGTAGATCCTCTCTTGTACTACCCATATCATCAATATTAATCAAGCATGACGTAGGGTTTTACCTCCATCGAGAGGGCCCGAACCTGGGTAAAACATCGTGTCCCTTGCCTCCTGTTACCATCCGCCTAGACGCATAGTTCGGGACCCCCTACCCGAGATCCGCCGGTTTTGACACCGACAATAACCATAAGTATTGTGACATAACGTGAAATAACAGCCCATAATGCAATAAATATTGATATAAAAGCATGATGCAAAATGGACGTATCAGAAATCCTTCTTGCTACGTCTCGAGCTTGCGTAGGTTTTCCCCGAAGAGGAGGGGGTGATGCAGCATAGTAGCGTAAGTATTTCCCTCAGTTTTTGAGAACCAAGGTATCAATCCAGTAGGAGGTCACGTGCAAGTCCCTCATACCTGCACAACACGATAGCAACTCGCAACCAACGCTTAGGGGTTGTCAATCCCTTCACGGTCGCTTACGAGAGTGAGATCTGATAGAGATAATATTTTTGGTATTTTTTATATAAAGATCCAAAGTAAAAAGTAAAGGCAAATTAAAAACAAAGCAAGTAAATAAAGTGATATAGATTGATATGATGAGAATAGACCCGGGGGCCATAGGTTTCACTAGTGGCTTCTCTCAAGACCATAGATATTCTACGGTGGGTGAATAAATTACTGTTGAGCAATTGACAGAACTGAGCATAGTTATGAGTATATCTAGGCAATCAACATGTATATAGGCATCACGTCCGTGACAAGTAGATCGAAACGATTATGCATCTACTACTATTACTCCATTCATCGACCGCTATCCAGCATGCATCTAGAGTATTAAGTTTAAAACAGAGTAACGCCTTAAGCACGATGACATGATGTAGAGGGATAAATTCATGCAATATGATAAAAACCCCATCTTGTTATCCTCGATGGCAACAATACAATACATGCCTTGCAACTCTTTCTGTGACTGAGTAAGGACACCGCAAGATTGAACCCAAAGCCATGCACTTCTCCCATTGCAAGAACTACCAATCTAGTTGGCCAAACCAAATGGATAATTCGAAGAGACTTGCAAAGATAACTCATCATACATAAAAGAATTCAGAGAAGAAACAAATATTTTCCATAGATAAGTTGGATCATAAACCCACAATTCATCGATCTCAACAAACACACTGCAAAAACAAGATTACATCGAATAGATCTCCACGAGAGAGGGGGAGAACATTGTATTGAGATCCAAAAAGAGAGAAGAAGCCATCTAGCTACTAGCTATGGACCCGAAGGTCTGAAGTAAACTACTCACACTTCATTGGAGGGGATAAGGCGTTGATGTAGAAGCCCTCCGTGGTGGATGCCCCCTCCGGCGGAGCTCCGGAACAGGCCCCAAGATGGGATCTCGTGGATACGGAAGGTTGCGGCGGTGGAATTAGGTTTTTGGCTCCTCTTCTGATCATACGGGGATACATAGGTATATATAGGAGGAAGGAGTACGTCGGTGGAGCTCCGAGGGGCCCACGAGGCAGGGGGCGCGCCCAGGGGGGAGGGCGCGCCCTCCAACCTCATCACCGTCTCGTGGCTTTCTTGATGGAGGGTCCAAGTCTCCTGGATCTTATCTGATGAAAAATCACGTTCCCGAAGGTTTCATTCCGTTTGGACTCCGTTTGATATTCCGTTTCTTCGAAATACTGAAATAGGCAAAAAACATCAATTTTTGGCTCGGCCTCCGGTTAATAGGTTAGTGCCAAAAATAATATAAAAGTGGAAAATAAAGCCCAATATAGTCCAAAACAGTAGATAAAGTAGCATGGAGAAATCAAAATTTATAGATACGTTGGAGACGTATCAAGCATCCCCAAGCTTAATTCTTGCTCGTCCTCGAGTAGGTAAATGATAAAAAGGAATTTTTGATGCGGAGTGATACTTTGGCATAATTTCAATGTAAATCTTATTAATCATGGTATGAATATTCAGATCTGAAAGATTCAAGACAAAAGTCCATATTGACACAAAAATAATAATACTTCAAGCATACTAATCAAAGCAATGATGTCTTCTCAAAATAACATGGCAAAAGAAAGTTCATCCCTACAAAATCATATAGTTAGGCTATGCTTCATTTTCGTCACACAAAGATGTTCCCAACTTCTATACCCCCGATGACAAGCCAAGCAATTGTTTCATACTTAAATAATCTCAAACTTTTTCAACCTTCATGCAATACATGAGCGTGAGCCATGGATATAGCACTATGGGTGGAATAGAATATGATGATGGGGATTGTGTGGAGAAGACAAAAAAGGAGAAAGTCTCACATCAACTAGGCGTAACAATGGGCTATGGAGATGCCCATCAATAGATATCGATGTGAGCGAGTAGGGATTGCCATGCAACGGATGCACTAGAGCTATGAATGCTCAACAAAAGAAAACTAGTGGGTGTGCATCCAACTTTCTTGCTCACGAAGACCTAGGGCATTTGAGGAAGCCCATCGTAGGAATATACAAGCCAAGTTCTATAATGAAAAATTCCCACTAGTATAAACAAGACTACTTATGAGACTCACTATATGAAAAACATGGTGCTACTTTGAAGCACAATATATGAGACTCACTACATGAAGAATAAGGTGCTACTTTGAAGCACAAGTGTGGAAAAAGAGATAGTAGCATTGCCCCCCTTTTTTATTTTCTTTTTTTTTGGGCCTTTCTTTTTTTTGGCCTTTCATTTTTTTTGGGCCTTTCCTTTTTTTCGGCAATGCTCTAATAATGATGATCATCACACTTCTATTGATTACAACACAAGGATTACAACTCGAAACTTAGAACGAGATATGACTCTATATGAATCCCTCCGGCAGTGTACCGGGATGGTGCGATGAATCAAGAGTGACATGTATGAAAAATAATGCATGGTGGCTTTGCCACAAATACGATGTCAACTACATGATCATGCAATGGCAATATGACAAAAGTAGTGTATGTCACGAGGATGATGGTGGAAGTTGCATGGCAATATATCTCGATATGGCTATGGAAATGCCATGTTAGGTAGGTATGGTGGCTGTTTTGAGGAAGGTAATAGGAGGTTTATGTGTGATAGAGCATATCATATCACGGGGTTTGGATGCACCGGCGAAGTTTGCACCAACTCTCAAGGTGAGAAAGGGCAATGCACGGTACTGAAGAGGCTAGCAATGGCGGAGAGGTGAGAGTGTGTATAATCCATGGACTCAACATTAGTCAAAAGAACTCATATACTTATTGCAAAAATTTAGAAGTCATCAAAAATCAAGTACTACGCGCATGCTCCTAGGGGGATAGGTTGGTAGGAAAAGACCATCACTCGTCCCCGACCGCCACTCATAAGAATGCACAAGCCAGGTACACTTCATGTTTCAAATTTGTTACACAACTTTAACCATACGTGCATGCTACGGGATTTGCTAACTTCAACACAAGTATTTCTCAAATTCATAATCGCCCAACTAGCACGAATTTGATATTATCACCTCCATATCTCAAAACAATTATCAAGCATCAAACTTTTCTTAGTATTCAACGCACTCAAAAGAAATTTTCACATATCTTGAACACCAGGTATATTAACATTAAGCAAATTACCATGCTATTAAAGACTCTCAAAATAATCTAAGTGAAGAATGAGAGATCAAGTTATTTAAAACAAATCCTCCACCGTGCTCTAAATGATCTAATTGAATCACTAGAGCAAAAATTATCATGCTCAAAAAGATATAAGTGAAGCACTATGAGCAAAACTATCAAGCTCAAAAGATATAAGTGAAGAACATAGAGTATTCTAACAAATTCCAAATCATGTATGGCTCTCTGAAAAGGTGTGTACAGCAAGGATAATTGTGGTAGACTAACAAGCGAAGACACAAATAATACAAGACGCTCCAAGCAAAACACATATCATGTTGGTGAACAAAAATATAGCTCCAAGTAAATTACCGATGGAAGTGGACGAAAGAGGGGATGCCTTCTGGGGCATCCCCAAGCTTTGTCTTTTTGGTGTCCTTGGATTATCTTGGGGGTGCCATGGGCATCCCCAAGCTTAGGCTCTTGCCACTCCTTGTTCCACAATCCATCAAAAGAATTCACCCAAAACTTGAAAACTTCACAACACAAAACTCAACAGAAATCTCGTGAGCTCCGTTAGGGAAAGAAAACAAAAGACTACTTCAAGGTACTGTAATGAACTCATTATTTATTTATATTGGTGTTAAACCTACTGTATTCCAACTTCTATATGGTTTATAAACTAATTTACTAGCCATAGATTCATGAAAATAAGCAAACAACACACGAAAAACAGAATCTGTCTAAAACAGAACAGTCTATAGTAATCTGTAACTAACGCAAACTTATGGAACTCTAAAAATTCTACCAAAGTAGGAAGTCCTGGAAAATTTGTTTAGTGATCAGCAGCAAAAAGAATCAACGCAAAATCACGTTCCTGTGATTTATCATAACTAAATGCGTGCGTGCAAAGTTTCTGTTTTTCAGCAGAATCAAATCAACTATCCTCGTAGGTTATCCTATAGGTCTTACCTGGCACAAACACTAATTAAAACATAAAACCACATCAAAACAGAAGGTAGATGGATTATTTATTCCTAAACAGAACAAAAAACATAAAACACAAAATAAAATTAGGTTGCCTCCCAACAAGCGCTATCGTTTAACGCCCCTAGCTAGGCATAAAAGCAAGGATAGATCTAGGTATTGCCATCTTTGGTAGGCAATCCATAAGTGGCTCTCATGATAGATTCATATGGTAATTTTATCTTCTTTCTAGGGAAGTGTTCCATACCCCTTTTTAAGGGAAATTGGAATCTAATATTTCCTTCTTTCATATCAATAATTGCACCAACCGTTCTAAGGAACGTTCTACCAAGAATAATAGGACATGAAGGATTGCAATCTATATCTAGAACGATAAAATCTACGGGCACATAATTCCTATTTGCAACAATAAGAAAATCATTGATTCTTCCCATAGGTTTTTTAATAGTGGAGTCCGCAAGATGCAAGTTTAGAGAGCAATCATCAGAATCACAAAAATCTAGTAAATCACATAAAGTTTTGGGAATAGTAGAGACACTAGCACCCAAATCACATTAAAATTCTTTTGTGAATTCATAAACTCTTTAACACTACTCTCGAAATCAAAGGGCATCTTATTAAAATTTCCATAAGAGTTGTTGTAGGAATTTCCATAATTTTTAAAAGGATTGCTAGGAAAAGGCCTAGGATTAAAATTCCCTCTATAAGCGTTGTTACCAAAACTATTCCTACCAACAAAATTCACATCCATAGATTCATTATTATTTCCAAGCAAAGTAGATAAAGGCATATCATTAGGATCAAGAGGAGTATTTTTAGGAGCAAACATCTTCATAAGTTCATCCATCGTTTCACTCAAAACATTGATTTCTTCTATAGCATGCACTTTTTTACTAGAAGATCTTTCTGTGTGCCATTGAGAATAATTAGCCATAATATTATCAAGCAATTTTGTAGCATCTCCTAACATAATTTCCATAAACGTGCCTCCCGCGGCCGAATCTAAAAGATTTCTAGAATCAAAATTCAATCCAGCATAAAAATTTTGTATGATCATCCATAAATTCAAACCATGAGTAGGGCAATTGCGAAGCATTAATTTCATTATTTCCCAAGATTGGGCAACATGCTCATGATCAAGTTGTTTAAAATTCATGATATCGTTCCTAAGAGTGATAATCTTAGCGGGAGGAAAATACTTAGAGATAAAAGCATCTTTGCACTTGTTCCAAGAATCAATACTATTTTTAGACAAAGACGAAAAGCAAACTTTAGCACGATCTCTATGTGAAAACGGAAATAACTTCAATTTGACAATATTGTTATCCGAATCTTTCTTCTGTTGCATATCACACAAATCAACAAAATTGTTTAGATGAGTAGCGGCATCTTCACTAGGAAGGCCGGCGAATTGATCTCCCCTAACAAGATTCAGCAAAGCGTTATTGATTTCACAAGACTAATCATTATTAAGAGGAGCAATTGGAGTTATAAGGAAATCATTATTATTGGTATTCGAGAAATCACACAATTTGGTATTATCTTGCGCCATGGCAACAAGTAATCCAACACACAAGCAAACAAAAAGGCAACGGGAAAAAGGCAAACGGGAAAGAGAGGAGGAGGTTGGAAAAGAGAAGGTGAATAAAACGGCAAGGGTGAAGCGGGGGAGAGGAAAACGAGAGGCAAATGGCAAATAATGTAATGCGAGAGATAGGGATTGTGATGGGTGCTTGGTATGTTGACTTTTGCATAAGCCTCCCCGGCAACGGCGCCAGAAATCCTTCTTGCTACGTCTCGAGCTTGCGTTGGTTTTCACCGAAGAGGAGGGGGTGATGCAGCACAGTAGCGTAAGTATTTCCCTCAGTTTTCGAGAACAAGGTATCAATCCAGTAGGAGGTCACGCGCAAGTCCCTCGTACCTGCACAGCACGATAGCAACTCGCAACCAACGCTTAGGGGTTGTCCATCCCTTCACGGTCACTTACGAGAGTGAGATCTGATGGAGATAATATTTTTGGTATTTTTGATATAAAGATGCAAAGTAAAAAGTAAAGGCAAAGTAAAAACAAAGCAAGTAAATAAAGTGATATAGATTGATATGATGAGAATAGACCCGGGGGCCATAGGTTTCACTAGTGGCTTCTCTCAAGAGCATAGATATTCTACGGTGGGTGAACAAATTACTGTTGAGCAATTGACAGAATTGAGCATAGTTATGAGTATATCTAGGCAATGATCATGTATATAGGCATCACGTCCGTGACAAGTAGATCGAAACGATTATGCATCTACTACTATTACTCCATTCATCGACCGCTATCCAGCATGCATCTAGAGTATTAAGTTAAAAACAGAGTAACGCCTTAAGCACGATGACATGATGTAGAGGGATAAATTCATGCAATATGATAAAACCCCATCTTGTTATCCTCGATGGCAACAATACAAATACGTGCCTTGCAACTCTTTCTATGACTGAGTAAGGACACCGCAAGATTGAACCCAAAGCCATGCACTTCTCCCATTGCAAAAACTACCAATCTAGTTGGCCAAACCAAATGGATAATTCGAACAGACTTGCAAAGATAACTCAATCATACATAAAAGAATTCAGAGAAGAAACAAATATTTTCCATAGATAAGTTGGATCATAAACCCACAATTCATCGATCTCAACAAACACACTGCAAAAACAAGATTACATCGAATAGATCTCCACGAGAGAGGGGGAGAACATTTTATTGAGATCCAAAAAGAGAGAAGAAGCCATCTAGCTACTAGCTATGGACCCGAAGGTCTGAAGTAAACTACTCACACTTCATTGGAGGGGCTATGGTGTTGATGTAGAAGCCCTCCGTGGTGGATGCCCCCTCCGGTGGAGCTCCGGAACAGGCCCCAAGATGGGATCTCGTGGATACAAAAGGTTGCGGCGGTGTAATTAGGTTTTTGGCTCCTCTTCTGATCATACGGGGATACATAGGTACATATAGGAGGAAGGAGTATGTCGGTGGAGCTCCATGGGGCCCACGAGGCAGGGGGCGCGCCGTCCACCCTCGTGACCGCCTCATGGCTTTCTTGATGGAGGGTCCAAGTCTCCTGGATCTTATCTGATGAGAAAATCACGTTCCCGAAGGTTTCATTCCGTTTGGACTCCGTTTGATATTTCGTTTCTTCGAAATACTGAAATAGGCAAGAAAACAGCAATTCTGGGCTGGGCCTCCGGTTAATAGGTTAGTCCCAAAAATAACATAGAAGTGGGAAATAAAGCCCAATATAGTCCAAAACAATAGATAAAGTAGCATGGAGCAATAGAAAATTATAGATACGTTGGAGACGTATCATCGGCTAGCGGACGGCAAAGGGGCTATACATCCCCTGTTTTTATTTTAATCCAATTAATTAGACATGGTTTCAAACACAGATATACATGCATACATATCCAACAGCATGTCCAACAACATATTTCATCAAATCCAACAACTTAGTTCAACAAAGTCCAACATATCCATATATAAATAACCACAAACAAGTTTCCAACAACATATCCATATAGACATACATATCCAAACAAGTTTTCACTCCATGAATCCAAGCCTTCCTCATTTAAAGAAAATCTGCAAATTGGGATTGATGAAAGTTAGAAGAAGAAGCAGAAGAAGAAGACTAGTTAGAACAAGAAGACTAGTTAGAAGAAGAAGAAGAAGAAGATTTTTTTCCTCTCTTTCTTTTTCTCCTCTCCTCTTCTTTATCTTCTTCTTCTTCTAACTAAGGTAAGTAAAAATGCTAAGTGTAGGTGATTTTAGAGCTAGGCTAGGTAAATAGGTCATTTTGGAGCTTAGTAAGGTTATTATGTCATTTTCGAGGAAAATAAGCTAAGTCTATATCATTTTGGAGGTAACAAAGATTATCATGCTATTTTTGACCTAAGTATGCTAAGTATGTCGTAAATGAACTGAATAAGCTAAGTATAGCTCATTTTCATCTAACTTAGGTAATTATGCCATTTAGGAGGAAAATAAGCTAAGTATCCATTTGTAAAGAAAAACTTTAGAGAAAACTTACCCTCATCACAACAAATATGATGAAGATTGCAACTAAGGAAACAATTGATCCAACGGCATAATGATACCTAGCCTCATTATCAATTGCATACTTTCTAATCTTCTTAAGCTTCAGGCGCATTGCATTCATCTTCATCCTGTGATCATCGATGACATCAACAACATACAACTCTAATGTCATCTTCTCTTCTTCGATTCTTTTAATTTTTTATTTCAAATACTCATTTTCTTTTTCAACTAAATTTAAGTTCTCGACAAGAGGGTCGGTTTGAAATTCCGGTTCATATACCTCCTAGATTAAAATATCTCTATGTCAACTTGATGGCCATAATTGTCATAAATGTGAAATGCAACAAATAGTTATGAAAGAGAATTTACCACATCTGAATCATAAAGCGGGCGAGGGCCGACGGGGACGGACATCAATACCATGGCACTATGTATAAGAAACAATCATACAAAGTAAGAAAATAATACATACCAACTATATAAATCATACAAAGTACAACATAAAAATTTGAATACCTAATAATCACTATCGTAATGACGTGCTCATCATCATCATTAATAAATGCATCATCATCATAACTATCGGTAATGACTGCATATTTAAATCGAAAGATGAGTAACATAGCAAGTATTCGACACCGACGGCCACATGTACCTCGCACTGACGGTACTTGCTATTTACGGTACCATCGACACCGAGGAACCCTCTAACCTACTCGTCCCCGGGTAAACTAAATAGCAACTACCATTGGTGCAAGGTACATGAGGCGGTCGGCATTGAACACTATATCCACAACCCACAAGTGAAGCCGGCGCACGACGTCCCACAACAATAGTTCTGGTGGACGATGACGGTCGAACACCTGGCGAACACCATGGACATCGAGGAACCCTCTTTTTCTTCTTATTCTTCTTCTTTCTATTTTTTCCTTTTCTTCTTCTTCTTCTTCTTATTCTTCTTCTTCTTCTTATTCTCCTTTTTCCTCTTGTTAAACCTAGCACTAACCTAAAACAAAACAGGAAAATAGAGAACAAAAACTACACCTAAACCTAGCACTAACCTAAACCTAAAAACTCAAAACTACACCTAAACCTAGCACTAACCTAAACCTAAAAACTCAAATCTACACCTAATTAAACCTAGCACTAACCTAAAACAAATTAAGAAAATAGAGAACAAAAAAACAGGGAAAAAAGAAAAAAGTTACCTCTTGCTCCAGCGAGGTCGGTCGGTGGGGCGGGGCGGCGCAGCCGCCGCGGGGTGGAGGACGGCAGCGGGGGGAGGCGGCGCAGGGACCTCGGGGAGGGGTCCGGCATCGGGGCTGCCTGGTGCAGGCCACTCCGATGAGGCGGCGCGGTGGGGCGACGGGGCGCGGTGGGGCGACGGGGCGACGCGGCGGGGATCGCCGGCGGTGGCGACAGAGGAGAGAGGCGGGCGCGCGGGAGGGAGAGAGGGAAAGAGAGAGAGGAGGAGACGGCTCGGCGCGTTAAGTGGGCCTTAACAGACGACAAGAGGGCCACTGTTAGGGCTGGCCCACATCTCCTCTTTACCGTCCACAAGCGGACGACAAAGGACTAACATTACCATCTGCCAGCGGACGGCAAAGTAGTCACCTCTTTTGCCGTCTACTAGCGGACGGCAAAGAATCTGACCTACCCACGCCGTGCCCTGTGGGGCCCACCTGGCTCTTTGCCATCTTCCTTCTAGCTCTTTGCCGTTAACTGGCCGACGGCAAAGAAGCAGCTGACGGCAAATAGCATTTTTGCTATCTACACTTTCTTTGCCGTCTGCTTTCTCAAAGCGGACGACAAAGATCCTCTTTGTCGTCAGCTGGCAGATGGCAAAGAGGTGGCAGATGGCAAAATGCCATATTCCAGTAGTGTTATTCCTTCATCCATCGTGATCTCACCCAAAACTTGAAAACTTCAATCACACAAAACTCAACAAAACCTTCATGTGATCCGTTAGTATAACAAAGTAAATAACTACTCTAAGTACTGTTGAAAACCCATTCATATTTTATTTTTGCGTTATATCTGTTGTATTCCAACTTTTCTATGGCTTATACCCCCAGATAAAGCCCATAGATTCATCAAAATAAGCACATAATGCAAAGAAAACATGATCAGTCAAAAACAGAACAGTCTGTAGCAATCAGGGAACTTCGTATACTTATATAACTCTAAATTTTTTGAAAAATTAGGAAAAAGTGGGAAATTGGTATATCAATAGGGTGTAAAACATTTAGAGCGAAGTCACATTTCTGTGATTTATTAAAATTGTTTTATGCAGTGCAAAAGTTTCTGTTTTTCAATAAGATCAAATCAACTATCACCCAACATGATCCCATAGGCTTTTCTTGGCCCAAACACTAATTCAAACATAAAAACACATCTAATCAGAGGCATCTTTATATATTTATTACAAAACAACAAGAAAACAAAAAACAAAAATATAAAGATTGGGTTGCCTCTCAACAAGCGGTATCGTTTTACGCCCCTAGGTGGGCATAATGCAAAGATTCAATTGTTGTCATCTTTAGTTCTAGATCCATAAGATGGCCTCATGATTGATTCATATGTTGGCTTAATTATTGTTCTAGGAAAGTCTTCCATTCCCTTTCTCAGTAGAAATTGAAATTTAATATTGCCCTCTTTCATATCAATCATGGCACCAATAGTACATAAAAACGGTCTACCAAGTATAATTGGACAAGACGAATTGCAATTATATCAAGAACAATAAAATTTATGGGCACATAATTCCTATTTGCAATAATAAGAACATCATTAATTCTTCCCATAGGCTTTTTAATAGTAGAATCCGCCAAGTGCAGATTTAAAGAACACTCTTCAATATTGGTAAAACCAAGCACATCACATAAAGATTTCGGAATTATGTAAACACTAGCACCCAAATCACATGAAGCAAAACATTCATAATTTTTTATCTTAACTTTGATGGTAGGTTCCCATTCATCATGTAATTTTCTAGGAATTGAGATCTCTAATTCCAACTTTTCTTCAACGGCTTTCATCATGGCATATACAATATGTTTAGTAAAAGCTTTATTTTGTTCATAAGCATGAGGTGAATTTATCATGGATTGCAACAAAGAAGTACAATCAATCAAAGAGCAGCTATCATAATTAAATTATTTGTAATCAAGAAGAGTGGGCACATTGCTAGTTAAAGTTTTGACCTATCCAAACCCACTTTTCATCAATTTTTTCAGCAAGATTTTCACACACCAAATTATCGGGACGCCTTCTAACTAAAGTTGACTCTTCTCCAGTCCCTTTATCACCAGTTTTAATCTTAGAAAACAAGGCATCAATAGAATAAACACCAATCACTTTAAGATCTTCATCACTTTTATGAAAGCAATCACTAGGAAACGCTTTTTCTAAAAAATTCTCTTTTAGCTCTAAGCATAGCAGTTCTTTTCTTAATTTCATCCATAGAAACATATAAAGCTTTAATTGATTCTTCAACCTTAGGCACAAAAAATTTCTACTTGAGATTTTCTACGTCATGAGAAATTCTATCAATGCTTCTAGACATAGCATCAATCTTATTCAACTTTTCCTCTATCGTATTGTTGAAAACTTTTTGAGCATTGATAAATTCTTTAATATTATTCTAGATCACATGTGCTCCTATTATTATGGTAAGAAGGATTACCATTGGAATTACCATAATTATTAGAGGAATTTCCTGAAAAAGGCCTAGGATTAAAATTACCTCTATAAGCATTGATATTAAAATTGTTTCGCGAGACAAATTTCACATTTACGGCATCATCATTTTTCTCCCTCAAAGTAGACACAGGCACATCATTAAGATCAATAGGACAACTTTTATTAGAAACCAACTTCATAAGAGCATCAACATTTTCACTCAAGGAATTTATTTCTTCAACAGAATTGACTTTTTTACTAGTAGGAGCTCTTTCGGTATGCCATTGTGAATAATTTCCCATAATATTATCAAGAAATTTCCATAAAAGTACCACCTGCGGCAGAATCTAAAAGATTTCTAGAGACAAAATCCAATCCCGCATAAAAAATTTGTATGATCATCCAAAGATTTATACGATGTGTAGGACAATTTATTAGCATCAATTTCATTCTTTCCCAAGATTGTGCAACATGCTCATGCTCATGTTGCTTAAAATTAGTGATTTGTGTCCTAAGGGAAATAATTTTTGCGGGCAGAAAATACTTAATAATAAAAGCATCTTTGCACTTATCCCAAGAATCGATACTATTGCGAGGCAAAGAGGAAAACCAAATTTTTGCGCGATCTCGCATAGAAAACAGAAATAACTTCAACTTCACCATATCATTGTCCACATATTTTTTCTTTTGTATATCGCATAATTCTAGGCATGTGTTAAGATCGGACACGCCATCCTCATTACGAGTACTGGAAAGTTGATCTTTCATAACAAGAATCAACAAAGCGACATTAATATCACAAGACTCTGCACTAGTGGGTGGAGGAGCAATCGGAGTGCTAATAAAATCATTATTATTGGTATTGGAAAAATCACACAACTTGGTATTTTCTAGAGACATCGCAACTACGCGAACAAGAGCGCAAAAAAAAACAGATTTGATAAGAAAACGGCGAACGAAAAGAAAGGGCGAATAAAACGGCAAATTTTGTGAAGTTGGGGAGATGAAAACGAGAGACAAATGGCAAATAATGTAAATTGCAAGGAGATGACATCCATGATTAGGAACATGATAGATGTTGATGATGTCTCCCCGACAACAACGCCAGAAATTCTTTCTTGATGGCTTGTGTCCGCGTCAGTACTTTCACCGAAGAGGAAGGGATGATGCAGCACATCTAAGGTAGGTATTTCCCTCAGCGATGAGTCCAAGGTTATCGAACCAGTCGGAGATCCACGAAACACTATGTAAACAGTACCTACACACAAAGAACAAATACTTGCAACCCGACGTGTAAGAGATAGATTGGTAGATGCAAATAGAATAAAGGCAAATAAAATCCAGCGACGTATTTCTGGGTTTTTGGTAATATAGATCTGAAAATAAAAAATGCAAATAAAGAAAAAGGCAAACAAAAATATAGATATGAAAATATATGATGAGAAAATAGACCTGGGGACCGTAGATTTCACTAGTGTCTTCTCTCGAGAAAATAGCATACGGTGGGTAAACGAACTACTATTGGGAAACTGATAGAACTTCAAATAATTATGACGAAATCCAGGCAATCATCATTATGCAGGCATCACGTCCAAGACTAGTAGACCGACTCCTGCTTGCATCTACTACTATTACTCCACACATCGACCACTATCCAGCATGCATCTAGTGTATTAAGTTCATGGAAAAACGGAGTAATGCAATAAGAACGATGACATGATGTAGACAAGATCTATTCATGTAGGAATAGACCCCATCTTTTTATCCTTAATGGCAACAATCCATATGTTACTTGCTACCCATTCTGTCACTGGGAAAGAACAACACATGACCGAACCCATCACAAAGCACCTCTTCCCATGGCAAGAAAAATTGATCTAGTCGGCCTAACTAAACCAAAGATTCGAAGAATAAATACGAGGATATAAGTAACCATGCATATAAGAGATCAAAACTCAGATAACTTTCATGATAAAATAGATCTGATCATAAACTCAAAGTTCATCGGATCCCAACAAACACACCGCAAAAAAGAGTTACATCAAATAGATCTCCAAGAGACCATTGTATGGAGAATCAAAAGAGAGAGAGGAAGCTATCTAACTACTACCTACGGACCCATAGTTCAACAATGAAATGCTCATGCATCATCGGAGAGGCACCAATGAGGATGATGAACCCCTCTGTGATGGTGTCTAGATTGAATCTAGTGGTTCTGGAACTTGTGGCGGCTGGAATTGTGTTCCGATGACTTCCCTAGGGTTTTGGAATTTTTGGGATATTTATAGAGCAAAGAGGCGGTGCAGGAGGCGGCCGATGTGGGCACAACCCACAAGGCCGCACCTGGGCCCCCAGGCACGCACTGGTGGGTTGTGCTCCCCTCGGAGCGCCCCTATGGTACTTATTTGGCACAA
This sequence comes from Triticum timopheevii, assembly GCA_963921465.1. Lineage (NCBI taxonomy): Eukaryota > Viridiplantae > Streptophyta > Magnoliopsida > Poales > Poaceae > Triticum > Triticum timopheevii. The sequence goes on from OY997272.1 coordinate 9,937,509, forward strand.
CAGGTGTCTTTTGGTCCAGAAAAAATCTCCAAAAAGTTTTGTTGCGTTTGCACTCTTTTTGGTACCGATTTTATTCGAAGTAAAAAAAAGGAAAAAACAACAACTGACACTGGGCACTTTGTCAATAGGTTAGTCCCAAAAATGATATAAACTTGCTATAAAATGATTGTAAAACATCCAACAATGATAATATAACAGCATGGAACAATCAAAAATTATAGATACGTTGGAGATGTATCAATATCTCACTCGTGAAAATATTCTGTTGCAAGAACAACTCGTCGCCCTCCAGAGCATCATTCGTAGATTTGAGTACCTCTTGAGCCTGAAGTGTGACACTACTACTACCTCATCACCACCATCATCATCATCTTCCCCACCAAAGGAGACTTTAGTACATGGTATGGGCACTCCCCTTGGCTTGTGCCAATCTTGGGGGAGGTGCCCCGGTATCGTATCACACCACCTTCTTTGCCCTTATTTATCATAGTTCGATCTTTAGTTATCTTTTGAATTAGTTGAATAAAAGTTTAGTTGGATCTATCTTCGAGTGTTTGCTTAGTGATCTATCTATCTATGTAATCATGTGCGAGATATATAATAAAGAGTAGTTCATGTTTTGCTTTCTTTACTTTTATGTTTCAATTAAAACAAAATGTAATAATGAAAAAGTTCATATGCTAATCATATGTTAAGAAATGACATCACATAAAGAAAAGTACAAGTGGAAAATTTTGTTGAAAGTTAACAAACCTAGCATTAGTCAATGATGCAATTCATGAAAGAATTAATAAGGGAAGAGAAGATTCACATGAAATACACTATTTTGGACATGTGTTATGATTGTGAGCCCCCATCAAAATATTATATGCCAAAATTGTTGATGTTGGACAAGGAAGACAACATAATGATTTATGTTTGTTCATACTCACATAGAAGTTATATAAACATAGAACCTTTAACATGTGGTGCTTGCTCAATATCTTTGCTAGCCAAAAATTCGCACTAAGTAGAGATACTACATGTGCATCCAAAAACCCTTAAACCCAAAATCTTATTTTGAGAGTCCGTACCAACCTATGGATTGAGTAAGATCCTTCAAGTAAGTGGTCACCGGTGCAACAAGGCAATAAAAATTGCTTCTAAATGTGTTGGATCATTTAGTGTAAGAGAAAATTAAGCGTTGTACGAATTTATGATGGCAAAATAATAAAAGCGACGGACTGCATAATAAAGGTTGCTATCATAAGGGGCAATATAATGTGGCATTCTTTTGCACTAAGAGATTGAGCATACAAACCAAAAAGCGCATGACAACCTCTGCTTCCCTCTGTGAAGGGCCTATCTTTTACTTTTATGTATTTACTTTTATGCAAGAGTCAAAATATTCTTCCCTATTCCTCTTTTTATTTTCTCTTTTTGCAAGCATCATGTCACGAGGAAAGATCTAGGCACATATATCCAGTTGGATATGAGTGGTCATGAGTTACTATTGTTGACATCACCCTTGAGGTGAATTCATTGGGAGGCGAAACTATGAGCCCCTATCTTTCTATGTGTCCGGTTGAAACTTTTGCTCATGTCTATGCGGTGAGTGTTAGCAATATTAGAAGATTATATAATGGTTGAGTATGTGATCTTGACAAAAGGCTCTGATACGAGACCATTCCTGAAAAGATGATGAATTGTAGTTACAAAGTTGACTAAGAACATAGTTTGTTGGTTTTCAATAGAGTTTAAGCTTTTACTTAGATGTTGGGATGAATTGTTGCTTTTCAATAGAGTTTAAGCCTTTACTTAGATGATAAAGTTATATGATAAAGTTCTATGATAAAGTTAGTTGTTGTTATAATAATAAGCACGATGCTTCTATGTCCATGTTTTGTTTTTATCGACACCTCTCTCTCTAAGCATGTGGGCATGTTTTTCGATTTCGGTTTTTCACTTGAGGACAAGCGAGGTCTTAGCTTGGGGGGGGGGGGTTGATAAGTCCATTTTGTATCATTTTTCCTACTGTTATTTATAATGTTTTTACGCATAATAATGCTTTATGGATTAATTCTAATGCCTTTTCTCTCATAATATGCAAGGTTTACACAAAGAGGGAGAATGTCGGCAACTGGAATTCTGGTCCAAAAAAAGCTACAGCAGAGTTACTTATTCTGCACATCTCCAAATGAGCTAAAAATTTACGGAGAATTATTTTGGCATATATAAAAAATACTGGAGCAAATAACTACTAGAAGGGGGGGCACATAGTGAGCACAAGACAGTAGGGTGTGCCAGGCCCCCGAGGTGTGCCCTGGTGGATTGTGCTCAGCCCAGCCCACCTCCGGTGCCCATCTTCTGGTATATAAGTCATTTTAACCTAGAAATAATAAAGAGAGGACTTTCGGGATGGAGCGCCTCCGTCTCGAGGCGGAACTTGGGCAGGAGCACTTTTGCCCTCCAGTGGAGCGATTCCGCCGGGGGAACTTCCCTCCCCGAGGGGGAAATCGAAGCCATCGTCATCACCAACAGCCATCTCATCTTTGTGAGGCCAATCTCCATGAATATATTCAACAATACCATCTCCTCTCAAACCCTAGTTCATCTTTTGTGTTCAATCTTTGTACCAGAACCTCAGATTAATTGGTACCTGTGGGTGACTAGAAGTGTTGTTTACATCTTGTAGTTGATTACTATTTGGTTTATTTGGTGGAAGATTATATTTTGAGATCCATTATGCTATTTAATACCCCTTCGATCTTGAGCATGATTATCATTTGTGAGTAGTTACTTTTGTTCTTGAGTTCCCGGGAGAAATCTTGTTGCAAGTAATCATGTGAATTTGATATGTGTTCGATATTTTGATGATATGTATGTTGTGATTCCCTTAGAGGGGTCATGTGAACATCGACTACATGACCCTTCGTCATATTAAGGGAATGCATTGTGGAGTAATTATTAGATGATGGGTTGCTAGAGTGACAGAATCTTAAATCCTAGTTTATGCGCTACTTCGTAAGGGAACAATTTGGATCCAAATGTTTAATGGTTAGATTTCATCTTAATACTTTTCTCATAGATGCGGATGATTGCGAGGGGGTTAATCATAAGTGGGAGGTTTGTTCAAGCAAGAATAGCACCCAAGCACCGTTCCACCCACATATCAAATTGTCAACGTAGCAAACACGAATCAAACCAACATGATGAAAGTGCCTAGATGAAATTTCCGTGTACCCTCAAGAATGCTTTGCTTATTATAAGAGACCGTTTTGGCTTGTCCTCTGCCACAAAAGGATTGTCTATCTTGCTGCACTTCATTTACTGTTACCGTTACTTCCTAGTTACAAATTATCATGCTATCAAACTACCTATTGCCTATAATTTCAGTGCTAGCGGAAATTACCTTGCTGAAAACCACTTGCCATTTCCTTCTGCTCCTGTTTGGTTCGACACTCTTACTAATTGACAAGACTATGATTGATCCCCTATACTTGTGGGCATCAGTATTCATGAGCAAGCAGGTAGGATGCACACCCACTTAGTTTTCAGTTTGAGCTTTCATACACATATAACTCTTAGTGCATCTGTTGCATGGCAATCCCTACTCCTTGCATTGACATCAATTGATGGCCATCTCCATATCCAATTCATTAGCCACATCAATGCGAGACTATGTTCCTTTTTTGTCTTCCCCTTATTGATCTCTACCACCGCATTCTATTCCACCCATAGAGCTATATCCATGGCTCAGGCCCAGTTGAAAAAGCTGAGGCGCATTAAATAGTATGAACCAATTGCTCGGCTTGTCATCGGGGTTGTACATGATAAATATTTTGTGTTAAGAAGATGGAGCATGACAAGGCTTTATGATATTGTAGGGATAGCGTTCTTTAGCATTTTTATTTTGAAAGGCATAATGGTGTGTTGGTATGCCTGAGTATTGATGCCTTTCTATCAAATTATAGACTATTGCCATGAATCACTAGTGTCTTAATATTCATCCCATGATTAGATTACATGATCAAGATTATGCTAGTTAGCATTCCACATAAAAAATATCTTTTTATCATTTACCTACTCGAGGACCAGCATGAATTAAGCTTGGAGATGAGATGCTGATACATCTCCGTCGTACCTATACTTTTTAATTGTTTCATGCCAATATTCTACAACTTTCATATACGTTTGGCAACATTTTATATTATTTTTGGGACTAGCATATTGATCCAGTGCATAGTGCCAGTTCCTGTTTTTTTCATATTTTTCTTGTTTTGGAGAATATCAATATCAAACGAAGTCCAAACATGATAAAATTTACGGAGATTTATTTTGGAATTATGAGATTTTCGGGAAGAATAATCTACGCAAGACGGTGCCCGAGGAGGCCACAAGGCAACATGGCATGGCTAGGGGGGTGGTTGCACTGTGTTACCTTGTGAGTCCCTCGTAAGGTGGTTGGTGCCCTTCTTTTGCCGCCAGAAAGATAATTTCCTAGGAAAATTCCCCTAAAAATTCAGCCCAATCCAAGTTACGGATCTCTGAGAATATAAGAAATGGTTTTAGGCCAAAAAAGAGGAACGCGAAACAGAAGAGAAACAGATATAGAGATCCAATATCGGAGGGGTTCCTGCCATCCGAGAGCCATGGAAACCATGAACCAGAGGTCAAACACTCCTCCCATCTAGGAGGGAGGCCAAGGAAGATCAAGATGGAGGGGCCTCTCTCCCCCTCTCTTCGGGTGGCGCTAGAACGCCACCGATGCAATCATCATGACGGTTATATACACCAACAACTTGCCCGCCCTCAACACCAACTCTCTCCCCCTCTATGCAGTGATGCAACACCTCTTCTCCCGCCGTAATCTCTACTTGAACATTGTGATTTGCGCCACATATTATTATCCAATTATGTCTTGTCATCCTATGATGTTTGAGTAGATTTCTTTTGTCCTAGGGGTTAATTGTGGTATGTTGTGATTGATATGAGTTGTATGTTTATATGGTGATGTCCTATGGTGTCCTCCGTGTCGTCCAAGCATGTGGGATTACCACTATAGGGTTTTGCAATACGTTCATGATTTGCTTATAGTGGGTGGTGAGAGTGACATAAACTTATACCCGAGTAAGGTGGGTGTTGCCTATGGGAGTTAAGAAGACTTGTTACATAATGCTATGGTTGGGTTTTACCTTAATGATATTTAGTAGTTGCGAATGCTTCCTGGAGTTCCAATCATAAGTGCATATGCTCCAAGTACGGGAAGTGTGTTAGATCATGCCTCTCCCTCATTGTATATGATAAGTATCTATCGTGTTATATTTACATTCCTACAAAAAATCTTTCTCTCGTGTTACAAAAAGTTTTCTACTAAGTCAATTAACTTTTATTATCTAGCAAAATACTCCTAGTTTTATTGTTGCAAAGTAGTTCTACTTTTATCCCCACAAAATAGTTTCATACTTGTTCTAGGTAAAGTGAATGTTCAGTGTGAGTAGAGTTGTATCGGTGGTTGATCAAACTTGAAGAGGCTATAAATTCTACCTTTAGCTCCTCGTTGGGTTTGACACTCTTACCTATCGAGAAAGGCTACAATTGATCCCCTATACTTGCGGGTTATCACTCACCACTGGGAATGAGAAATTTCTTTGTAGGCTTGCAGGATGGTGATGGAGTTGGATGAGATTTGTCATGTAATCAAGTCAATTTGTTAGCGCCTGATCCCCATTATCCATTACGTTCCAAGATTGATGTTGTTATTACTTTGCTATGCTTAATGCTTATAACTAGAGCCCGTGTGCGATGATTTCAGATCTGAACCCTCAATGTTTTCATGAATGTATTTGAGTTATTGATCCTATCTGCTAGTTATATGCACTTGTTATTTCTCTCATCCGTAGACCCCAAAGTGACAATACTTGGGATACTCGCCGGGGATGACTGTAACTGGAGGAGTTCATTTATTCACCATGTGTTAATGCATTGTTCGGGTTCCCTATTAAAAGAAAGCCTTATTATCCTTTAGGCTTCCTTATGGACCCCGCTGCCATGGGAGGGTATGACAAAAGATGGCATGCAAGTTCTTATTATAAGCATGTATGACTACATTTAATTGATGAATTGGAGCTATTGTGTATCACTCTAGTTTGTTAGTGTTAAATGATTAATGTCATCCAACACAAATATCCATCAATGATCCAATGGCTACGCCTTTCACATATTGATCTTTGCCAAATTACTACTATTGCTGTTGTTGTTACAATCACTACAAAACTTCTAGTGTTATTGTTTCCGTTAGTGTTGCTACTATCAAAACTATCAAACTACTATACTACTAAAAGCTTTGCTGCAGAGATATTATTTTCTAGGTGTGGTTGGATTGACAACTCAAGTGCTACGACTCATAACTATTCTTTGGCTCCCCATGTGTTGAATCAATAAATTTGGGTGAAATACTACCCTAGAAGACTGTCATGATACCCTATACTTGTGGGTTATCAAGTTTGCAACTTCTCGTATTTTCATTACTGATAAGGATTATGAATTCTCTATTGACCATTAACTTATTACTTGGTAGAATCCGATCCTTTTCATGGTTATGAATATGAAACAGTTGTTGCATGATACGTCTCCAACGTACCTATTTGATTGTTTCAAGATACTATATTATCAATCTTGTATGATTTAACCATTTTATTTCATTTTGGGTAACTAACTAATTAACTCTATGCCCAGTGCCAATTATTGTTTTCTGGTTGTTTTTGGTTTTACAGAAGATCCCTACCAAACAAAGTCCGAACACGATGAAACTTTTTGACGATTTTTTCTGGACCAAAATAGACCCTAGAAGCTTCAGGGGAGACCAGAAGACAGAATAATGTAACAGCCTGATTTTTGGCCCTTTCTTTTTTCATTTTTTTCTGATATTTTTGCTTGAGTTTTATTTTTCCGTAGCTTTGTGGTCTGGAAACTGAAGAATATGCCCTGTTCTTTATTTCCAGAGTGGCTTGTCATACTCAAATCCGTCCCTAGATCATATCATTTCCATCCTAGCGCAATCCCAAAATTCTTTTGCTAGGGAATATTCCTCTTTCTATTAAACGAATAACCCTGTCTGCCCTAGGTTGTGAAGCAACCTCTATTTCCATCACTCCTAAAATTCCCAAATAATTCTCATAAATTTTTTGGGTCCTATCTTCATCAAATATGGAAAAACTTTTCTTTGCCGTGTTCAAAAATATTCCTCCAATAATTCTTTTCCCATTCTGCCCTAAATGGCACTTTTGTGAAGCAAGTGCTATTTTCCTTTTCCCAATTGATCTCATACTCCTTGGAAACCTTTTCCTGTCCATATCTTTTCCACATGCCAAAATACAACCTCATTTGCCTAGTAGTCATTAAATTGTCATTTTCCAAAGTTTCTATCCAGAAAGAAACTTTGTGAAGGAGGTACAAGCTAGGCATATCCAAATGAGTTGCACTTTTGCATGGTCCTTCATATCATCAAATCATAGCCCTCCACCAAAGTTGAGCTCATGTAATGCCTCCATGTGAGCGCAGCTTCAAATCCTTGATTCTGTCCAAAATTTCAGTTTGTGAAGCAAGTATATTCTATCTTGCTCCATTATGGCTGCAAATTTTTCTAGGCCTTCTATTATCCATATAACCTATCTCCGCCCAATTTGGGCATATTTTATCTAGCCAATTTTGCTCTAGAATTTTTTCAAGTTTCTGGTCAGTGGGGATGTTTGTGAAGGAAGTACAATTTTGATTTATCCAATTGGTATGAAACCTTTACAGCATCTTCATATGACCAAATCATCTAGCCTTGCCCATTTTCGGCTCAAGTGGTTACTCCTAGTGAGTGCCACTTCATCATCTCTATTCTGGACCAGTTTATGCATTTGCAAAGCAAGTGTATTAATTCTTGATCCAAATCACCTCCACTTTTCCAGAACCGTAGTCCTTCCTAATCTAAACCTCCCATACAACTCCATTGACCCCAATTAGCTCATCATTGATCAGCAGTATCAGCCATAACTGATACAGCAAACTTGAGTCGATCACTCAGGCATCACCTTGGCTCCTTTTGTCGATCCATCACCTCCCTCGGCCACTTCTATGCAGGGGCTTGTCGCTAGAGATCTCATGGCAGTCATTTGGGTCTTCTTCATGCCAGCTCACGGGGTGACCACCGCCCTGGCACGCCATGGATGCGAGCTGAGCGGCATTGTGCTTGGGCCCCTCCTCGGTTCGTCGTGCTCGCTTGCCTCGCCGTGTCCAATAGCTAGCCCGCGTTGTCGCCGTTCCCCTGGAGCCGTCTCCCCCTCCCGAAGCCTCCTCGCTGGAGCTAGTCGCCGCGCGCCCACGGGCGAACTGTAGCCGACCGGCTCTGTTCGCGCTGCGGCAGCTTCCCTCTCTTGTACCCGAGCCCCTCTCGTCTCCATGACCCTCGTCCACTTCCCCCTTGTAGCTGTTCGAGTTTGGCCAAGAGCACACGCGTCCGTGGCGCCGGACACGCGTCCGCAGTGGCAACCAAGCTCGAACCGCCTTGCCTTGGCTAGTTAAGCCCACCCCGAGGTGCCCCGAGCTCACCATCGGCCTCACCTCACTCCCAGACCCCTCCCTAGCTATTGTCCCAAGCCCCGGAGCCCCTCCTCGCCGCAGTAGGCCGCCATGGCCGCCGCACGGCCTCGGCTAAATTCGGCCGACCCGAGCCCTTCCCCTCCTCCTAGCCACCACCAGAGGAGTCCCCTCGACCCCCTAATCCACCCACCTACTTGCCCCTCGCCGGAGTGCCCCGTAGCCCTGTAGCCCAACCCCACCCGAGCCGCTGTCCGCTCCATCTCTAGTCATTGCCTCCCAGTTCCTCCCCGACGTCCATGTCCAGCCGGGACGGAGGCGGCATCCTCCCTCGAGCTCGTCGGCGGCCGCGGCGTCCCAAATGATGCCCGGAGTCGGTCGGAGTCCTCGCCGGCGCGCACGGCCTCCTTTGTTTTGGAGCCGGCGTCGGGAGGAAGAAGAGGAGGAGCGGGAATAGAGAGAGGAGGGAGTTGACCAGGCGGTGGGACCCCTAGTCAGCCACTCAGTGTTGACCCCGCCCGGTCCAGCTGGATAAGTGACGGGCTCCACAGCCCGTGGGACCCGCCCGTCAGCAACCACGCGCCCGGCCCCGCCTCTGATGACATGGCAAGTGGAGACGTATTTTGTGCGCGTGCGTTTTCAACTTCTGAAAGCGTATTTCGAATTTACGCCTCTGCCTTATCCACTCAGGGACCCGTCTGTGAATATTATTTTTACCAAAAAGTCCCTAAACCTCGATCGAGGTGAATCCCACGCCCACGTCTTCGTCTCCTCGAGCCCGTTCTGTTAGCCACATTTTCACTATGTTTCAACATTCGGAAAATGACCATTTTGCCCTTGCCCCTAATCAGCCCCTCCGGTAGCGAACCCTTTCCGGCGATTCTTTCTGCGGCTTCACCGCACATCTCCCCGGAGTATCCTTCATCCCCAGGCAAGCCACAACCACCATTTGCATGATAGCCATGCATAAGCATTGGTTTTCAACTTGAATCTTTAATAACTGTCTGTTTGTTTTGCTACTGCCGTCGGTATTTCGGTTATGCTTACGGATCGGTGTTTACCATCATGCTATGTTTTCTTGCGCTCTGTTATTATGCTCTTCATGCTAGTATTACTTTCTTATGTACCATGTTTGGTAGTAGTGCATGTTGGTGATGGTCTTTGGTGCATGACTGTCGTCTGTTCCGAGTACCGCCGTTATGCATGTTTCTTTGCATCCAGTTGGTTAAATGCTTGCATGGTAGTTTTATCGTTATGTTATTACATGATATTTATTTTTGATGCTAGTGGTCATGTTATGCTATGAGTAGTGTTCTAGTTATGATATTCATGCTCGTCAGTATGCCATGCTCATCTAGATAAATGGTTACCTCTTGTTGCTATGCTTGTTGATTATGGTGCACCTCCATGCCTATTTTGATATCATGTTCATGCATTGTAGTTGCATCATGTTATTTCATCATGGCTCAGCATATTGCATTCAAGTTTAATCAGATTAAAATTGAACTTGAACAACTGTTGGCTGAGTCATGGTGCCACCATATCGATCTGACCAGTGCAACCACGTTTGCCTTATGGGAAGGCCCTAACTGGGTCTATTGTCATGCCTCTCACCGGTGCCTCCCACGAGGGAAGGTTATGCGCGGGTGCTACCTGATCAGGTAGGATGACATAAGCCTTGTGTGCTCGTTGTTGAGTATGGATCCCTGTCCCCGTTTGGGACTGTTTTGCCATGACGGAGGCAGTTGGTGCCTTTGGTAGGCACGGGGCCACCCAGGACTTAGCCCAAAGGGGAGTTGGTCGGAGTGGCCGGGAGAGTGTCATGGTAGTAGGACGGTTTTGTCGGAACGCTTTGGTCCACCCGAATGGGAGTACGAGGCCAGGCTTATGTGGTGTGGGTAGTGTGCTAACCTCTACAAAGTGTGTGTGTGTTAAATCTATCGATAGTCGTGCTACGTCTTGAGCTTGCGTTGGTTTTCCTCAAAGAGTAGAGGGTGATGCAGCAATAGTAGCGTAAGTATTTCCCTTAGTTTTTGAGAACCAAGGTATCAATCCAATAGGAGGCTCCTCAAAAGTCCCACGCACCTACACAAACAAACAAAGAACTCGCAACCAACGCAATAAAGGGGTTGTCAATCCCTTCACGGCCACATGCGAAAGTGAGATCTAATAAAGATAGTATGATAAGATAAATATATTTTTGGTATTTTATAATATAGATGCAAAAAGTAAAGATGCAAATAAAGGTAGATTGAAAGCAAATATGATAAGAGATAGACCCGAGGGCCATAGGTTTCACTAGTTGCTTCTCTCAAGATAGCATAAGTATTACGGTGGGTGAACAAATTACTGTCGAGCAATTGATAGAAAAGCGCATAGTTATGAGATTATCTAGGCATGATGATGTATATAGGCATCAGGTCCGCAACAAGTAGACCGACTCCTGCCTGCATCTACTACTATTACTCCACACATCGGCCGACTCCTGCCAGCATCTAGAGTATTAAGTTCATAAGAACAGAGTAATGCATTAAGCAAGATGACATGATGTAGAGGGATAAACTCAAGCAATATGATATAAACCCCATCTTGTTATTCTCGATGACAACAATACAATACGTTCCTTGCAACCCATTCTGTCACTGGGTAAGGACACCGCAAGATTGAACCCAAAGCTAAGCACTTCTCCCACGGCAAGAAAGATCAATCTAGTAGGCCAAACCAAACTGATAATTCGAAGAGACTTGCAAAGATAACTCAATCACACATAAAAGGATTCAGAGAAGATTCAAATATTATTCATAGATAAACTTGATCATAAACCCACAATTCATTGGATCTCGACAAACACACCACAAAAAGAGTTTACATCGAATAGGTCTCCACAAGAGAGGGGGAGAACATTGTATTGAGATCCAAAAAGAGACAAGAATCCATCTAGCTAATAACTATGGACCTGTAGGTCTGTGGTAAACTACTCACAACTCATCAGAGGGGCAAGGATGTTGATGTAGAAGCCCTCCATGGTCGATTCCCCCTCCGACAGAGTGCCGGCAAAGGCTCCAAGATGGGATGTCACGGATACAGAAGGTTACGGTGGTGGAAATTGTGTTTCGTCTTGCTCCTGAATGTTTTCGGGGTACGTAGGTATATATAGGAGGAAGAAATACGTCGGTGGCCGCCCGAGGGGCCCACGAGATAGGGGCGGGCCCTACAGGGGGTGCGCCCTCTTATCTCGTGGGAGCCTCGGCTGCTTCTTGACTTGCACTCCAAGTCCTCTGGATCATGTTCGTTCCAAAAATCACGCTCCCAAAGGTTTCATTATGTTTGGACTCCGTTTGATATTCCTTTTCTTCAAAATACTGAAATAGGCAAAAAAAACAGCAATATGGGCTGGGCCTCCGGTTAGTAGATTAGTCCCAAAAATGATATAATGTGTAAAATAAAGCCCATAAACATCCAAAAGGGGTATTATAATAGCATGGAACAATCAAAAATTGTAGATACGTTGGAGACGTATCGAGCATCCCCAAGCTTAATTCCTGCTCGTCCTCGAGTAGGTAGATGATAAAAAGAGAATATTTTATGTGGAATGCTACCTAGCATAATTTATAACGTAATTTTCTTTATTGTGGCATGAATGTTCAGATCCAAATGATACAAAATAAAAGTTCATATTGATAAAAGAAATAGTAACACTTCAAGCATACTAATCAAAGTAATCATGTCTTCTCAAAATAACATGGCCAAAGAAAGTTATCCCTACAAAATCATATAGTCTGGCTGTTGCTCTATCTTCATCACACAAAGTATTTAATCATGCACAACCCCGATGACAAGCCAAGCAATTGTTTCATACTTTCATAATCTCAAACTCTTTCAACTTTCACGCAATACATGAGCGTGAGCCATGGACATACACTATATGTGGAGTAGAATGGTGGTTGTGGAGAAGACAAAAAAGGAGAAGATAGTCTCACATCAACTAGGTGTATCAACAGGCTATGGAGATGCCCATTAATAGATATCAATGTGAGTGAGTAGGGATTGCCATGGAATGGATGCCCTAGAGCTATAAATATATGAAAGATCAACAAAAGAAACTAAGTGGGTGTGCATCCAACTCGCTTGCTCATGAAGACCTAGGGCATTTTTGAGGAAGCCCATCATTGGAATAGACAAGCCAAGTTCTATAATGAAAAATTCCCACTAGTATATGAAAGTGACAACATATGAGACTCTCTATCATGAAGATCATGGTGTTATTTTGAAGCACAAGTGTGGAAAAAGAGATAGTAGCATTGTCCCCTTTATCTTTTTCTCTCATTTTATTTTTTTTTCTCTTCTTCTTTTTTCTTTCTTTTTTCTTTGGCCTTTCCTTTTTTTTCTTTTTTTCCCTTTTTTCATCTTTTTTTCTTTTTGTAAAGTCCGAAGTCTCATCCCGACTTGTGGGGGAATCATAGTCTTCATCATCCTTTCCTCACTAGGAAAATGCTCTAATAATGAAGATCATCACACTTTTATGGATTTACAACTCAAAGCTAGAACATGATATGACTCTATGTGAATGCCTCCGGCGGTGTACCGGGATATGCAATGAATCAAGAGTGACATGTATGAAAATTATGAAGGTGGCCTTGCCACAAATACTATATCAACTACATGATTATGCAAAGAGCAATATGACAAAAGTAATGCGGGTCATATGAACAGAACGGTGGAAAGTTGCATGGCAATATATCTCGGAATGGCTATGGAAATGCCATAATAGGTAGGTATGGTGGCTGTTTAGAGGAAGGTATATGGTGGGTGTATGGTACCGGCGAAAGTTGCACGGTACAAGAGAAGCTAGCAATGGTGGAAGGGTGAAAAGGGTGCGTATAATCCATGGACTCAACATTAGTCAAAAGAACTCATGCACTTATTGAAAAAATTTAGAAGTCATAAAAAACCAAAGCACTACGCGCAAGCTCCTAGGGGGATAGATTGGTAGGAAAAGACCATCGCTCGTCCCCGACCGCCACTCATAAGGAAGACAATCAATAAATAAAATTGTGCTCCAACTTCATCACAAAGCGGTTCACCATATGTGCATGCTACGGGAATCACAAAATTCAACACAAGCATTCTTTAAATTCATAATCACCCAACTAGCATAACTTTAATATCACTACCTCCATATCTCAAAACAATTATCAAGCATCAAATTGATCATAGCATCCAATTCACTTTCTATGATAGTTTTTATTATACCCAACTTGGAAGCTCATCATTCTAGGACCAACTTTATAACCATAGCAAATACCATGTTGTTCTAAAAGACTCTCAAAATAATATAAGTGAAGCATGAGAGACTAGAAATTTCTTCAAAATAAATACACCACCGTGCTATAAAAGATATAAGTGAAGCACTAGAGCAAAAACTATCAAGCTCAAAGATATAAGTGAAGCACATAGAGTATTCTAGCAAATTCTAATCAAATAGGCTTCTCCCAAAAGGTTTGTACAGCAAGGATGATTGTGGTAAACTAAAAAGCAAAGACTAATATAATACACGATGCTCCAAGCAAAACACATATCATGTGGCGAATAAAAATATAGCTCCAAGTAAAGTTACCAATGAACGAAGACGAAAGAGAGGATGCCTTCCTCGGGCATCCCCAAGCTTAATTCCTGCTCGTCCTCGAGTAGGTAGATGATAAAAAGAGAATATTTTATGTGGAATGCTACCTAGCATAATTTATAACGTAATTTTCTTTATTGTGGCATGAATGTTCAGATCCAAATGATACAAAATAAAAGTTCATATTGATAAAAGAAATAGTAACACTTCAAGCATACTAATCAAAGTAATCATGTCTTCTCAAAATAACATGGCCAAAGAAAGTTATCCCTACAAAATCATATAGTCTGGCTGTTCCTCTATCTTCATCACACAAAGTATTTAATCATGCACAACCCCGATGACAAGCCAAGCAATTGTTTAATACTTTAATAATCTCAAACTCTTTCAACTTTCACGCAATACATGAGCGTGAGCCATGGACATACACTATATGTGGAGTAGAATGGTGGTTGTGGAGAAGACAAAAAAGGAGAAGATAGTCTCACATCAACTAGGTGTATCAACAGGCTATGGAGATGCCCATTAATAGATATCAATGTGAGTGAGTAGGGATTGCCATGGAACGGATGCCCTAGAGCTATAAATATATGAAAGATCAACAAAAGAAACTAAGTGGGTGTGCATCCAACTCGCTTGCTCATGAAGACCTAGGGCATTTTTGAGGAAGCCCATCATTGGAATAGACAAGCCAAGTTCTATAATGAAAAATTCCCACTAGTATATGAAAGTGACAACATATGAGACTCTCTATCATGAAGATCATGGTGTTATTTTGAAGCACAAGTGTGGAAAAAGAGATAGTAGCATTGTCCCCTTTATCTTTTTCTCTCATTTTATTTTTTTTCTCTTCTTCTTTTTTCTTTCTTTTTTCTTTGGCCTTTCCTTTTTTTCTTTTTTTCCCCTTTTTCATCTTTTTTTCTTTTTGTAAAGTCCGAAGTCTCATCCCGACTTGTGGGGGAATCATAGTGTTCATCATCCTTTCCTCACTAGGACAATGCTCTAATAATGAAGATCATCACACTTTTATGGATTTACAACTCAAAAATTACAACTCAAAGCTAGAACATGATATGACTCTATGTGAATGCCTCCGGCGGTGTACCGGGATATGCAATGAATCAAGAGTGACATGTATGAAAATTATGAAGGTGGCCTTGCCACAAATACTATATCAACTACATGATCATGCAAAGAGCAATATGACAAAAGTAATGCGTGTCATATGAACAGAACGGTGGAAAGTTGCATGGCAATATATCTCGGAATGGCTATGGAAATGCCATAATAGGTAGGTATGGTGGCTGTTTAGAGGAAGGTATATGGTGGGTGTATGGTACCGGCGAAAGTTGCACGGTACAAGAGAAGCTAGCAATGGTGGAAGGGTGAAAAGGGTGCGTATAATCCATGGACTCAACATTAGTCAAAAGAACTCATGCACTTATTGAAAAAATTTAGAAGTCATAAAAAACCAAAGCACTACGCGCAAGCTCCTAGGGGGATAGATTGGTAGGAAAAGACCATCGCTCGTCCCCGACCGCCACTCATAAGGAAGACAATCAATAAATAAAATTGTGCTCCAACTTCATCACAAAGCGGTTCACCATATGTGCATGCTACGGGAATCACAAAATTCAACACAAGCATTCTTTAAATTCATAATCACCCAACTAGCATAACTTTAATATCACTACCTCCATATCTCAAAACAATTATCAAGCATCAAATTGATCATAGCATCCAATTCACTTTCTATGATAGTTTTTATTATACCCAACTTGGAAGCTCATCATTCTAGGACCAACTTTATAACCATAGCAAATACCATGTTGTTCTAAAAGACTCTCAAAATAATATAAGTGAAGCATGAGAGACTAGAAATTTCTTCAAAATAAAGACACCACTGTGCTATAAAAGATATAAGTGAAGCACTAGAGCAAAAACTATCAAGCTCAAAGATATAAGTGAAGCACATAGAGTATTCTAGCAAATTCTAATCAAATAGGCTTCTCCCAAAAGGTGTGTATAGCAAGGATGATTGTGGTAAACTAAAAAGCAAAGACTAATATAATACACGATGCTCCAAGCAAAACACATATCATGTGGCGAATAAAAATATAGCTCCAAGTAAAGTTACCAATGAACGAAGACGAAAGAGAGGATGCCTTCCTCGGGCATCCCCAAGCTTAATCTTTTGGCTATTCTTGAATATCTTGGGGTGCCTTGGGAATCCCCAAGCTTAGGCTCTTGCTACCTATCGGTGTCAAAACTGGCGGATCTTGGGTAGGGGGTCCCGAACTGTGCGTCTAGGCAGATGGTAATAGGAGACAAGGGACACGATGTTTTTACCCAGGTTTGGGCCCTCTCGGTGGAGGTAAAACCCTACTCCTGCTTGATTGATACTGATGATATGGGTAGTACAAGAGTAGATCTACCACGAGATCAGAGAGGCTAAACCCTAGAAGCTAGCCTATGGTATGATTGTTGTTTGTCCTACGGACTAAAACCCTCCGGTTTATATAGGCACCTAAGAGGGTTAGGGTTACACAGAGTTGATTACAATGGTAAGAGATCTACATGTCCGTATTGCCAAGCTTGCCTTCCACGCCAAGGAAAGTCCCATTCGGACACGGGAAAAAGTCTTCAATCTTGTATCTTCATAGTCCAGGAGTCCGGCCAAAGGCTATAGTTCGGCCATCCGGACACCCCCTAATCCAGGACTCCCTCAGTAGCCCCTGAACCAGGCTTCAATGACGACGAGTCCGGCGCGCATATTGTCTTCGGCATTGCAAGGCGTGTTCCTCCTCCGAATACGTCATAGATGATTTTGAACACAAGGATAGTGTCCAGCTCTGCAAAATAAGTTCCACATACCACCGTAGAGAGAATAATATTTACACAAATTCAATCTGCTGACGTATTCCGTGGATGACATCACACCACGGCCAAGCCTTTATTCGAATCGTTTTTACTGTCCCTCCTCAGCGTGTTTAGCGAGGAGGTTTCCTTGGCACGTCTTATCAAAGCAGAGACCGTTTCCCCTTATTCCGGGATTCTCATCAATTCGGGCGTGGGCAACCCAACCGCGCCATTGATTATGGCGCTTGGGAGATAAGCGAGTTTCACCAGGCTGGTGGGGACGCATTGCTTCGTCCGTCCATATAAGGGGATAAGGATCCACCTTTCCACACACGCCTTCTTCCTCCTTCGCTCATCCATTTCCGCCCACTCGAGCTCCAGCGCCCAAGTCCGCACATCTCGCCTCAACCTTCCCCAGCCATGGCCGGAGGGGGAGGCAAGTGGATGGTCTCCTCCGTCACGGAGGGGCACATCAAAAAGCTGCGGAAGGCGGGATACTTGTCCAGCGACATCGCGCATCGGCTCCCTGACAAGGGGCAGCTTATCCCCACCCCCAGGCCCCATGAGAGGGTGGTGTTCCTCACCCACTTCCTCCGCGGACTAGGTTTTCCACTTCACCCATTTGTCCAGGGGCTCATGTTCTACTATGGCCTGGATTTCCACGATCTGGCCCCGAATTTCATCCTCAACATCTCGGCATTCATCGTCGTGTGCGAGGCCTTCCTCTGCATCCAGCCCCACTTCGGCTTATGGCTGAAGACCTTCAATATCAAGCCGAAGGTAGTGGGCGGCCGCCAGGCAGAGTGCGGAGGTGCCATGGTGGGCAGGATGCCCAACGTCTTATGACTCGAGGGCTCCTTCGTGGAGACCACAAAGGGGTGGCAATCGGGGTGGTTCTATATCACCAAGCCGCGTGACCCTAAATGGGTAGCGGCCCCCGAATTCCGATCTGGCTTCCCTACACGGCTCACCTCTTGGAAAGAGACGGGCCAAACATGGGGTAATTCGGAAGAGCTGACCGGACTCCAATCCTGCGTCAAAACCTTGGTGAATAAGAAGCTCAAGCTCGTCAACGTGGTCCAGGTCATGCTCATCCACCGAATCCTCTCGTGCCAACAAAGGGCCTTCAGCTTGTGCGAGTTTGATCCGGCACAGCACCAAACCTTGAGCAGGCTCTTTGACACTATGTACGAAGATGCCTGGAAGGTGCTGTTCAAGGGCGCCGAGGCTCCCGCATCCGCTATCGAAGATCGCGGATTCAGCTCGCAGTGCCAAGCCGGCAAGGTAAGCTATTTTACCCTTTACAGGACACTTGTTTTCCATAGTTTGACTCTATGCGGGATCTAAACTCCCCTACCTTTGACAGGCCTGGCAAAAGACGTCCGGGCAGGTTGACTGTCCGGCTCCCTTGCCAGAAGACCGAACAGACGCCCGATTGACGGGGCTGTTGGTTCCGGCACCTCACATGGTGCCGGAGAAGAAGGCCAAGAAGAAGGCCACGGGAACCTGAAAGAGTTCCCGGCGTCAGGTGTTATCGGACTCGTCGTCCAATGACTCCGAGGCGGACTCCTCCCGCGAAGACAAGGAGGAGGAAAAAGAGGCCTCTCCCCCAGCGGGGGAAGAGAAGAAAAGGAAGGCCGCCCCAACTGGGGAGGCCGGAGGGTCCAAGAAGGGAAGGACCCTTCCTCCGGACTACTCCACCGACACCGACGTCGGCGAAGAGGAGTGGCCACCGAGGGCTAACCCCCTAGCGACATCGTAAGTGTCCGGATACCAGAATAACTCATGGTGTCTCGTTTGTCACATAGAATCTCCTAACGCCGAATATAACCCTGCAGCCCGCCCAAGGACGGGCTCGACACTTCAACGAGCGGCTCCCTGGCTTCGTCGGACGTGAATAGCACTTCAATTCCAGCCGTCTCCTCTCCTCACGCTGCGGATGACGCTGAGGTGGGGTCCCAAAAGGGGCCCAGCCAGGAGGAGGAGGTCCCGGAGGTGCCGCAAGGCAACCTCCCGGACTTCGGGCACAAGGGGGATCAAACCCCAAAGTGTTCTGAGTCCGGCCCTGGGCCGGACTCTGCACCAGAACCTTCAGTGGTTCCGGAGTCCTGCAGGCGGCCCCTTTGTAAGAAGGGAGAGACTGCGACACCGGTGACCTCCGTCCAACCGGAGGCACCGGATAATTTGCTGGAGGCGCTTAACGGTGCCTCCATCGACGAGGAGCACCGCACTGTTATGAGTGTGGTGATCCAGAAAGTTCACTCCACCAAGAGCGGGCTGACTGAAGCATGTGCCAGCCTTCTAACAGGCTTTGAGGTATGTATTTAAGATACGTATAAATATTACCGCCTAGACAGTAGCCCCTGATGCTCAGTTTGGTGTTCGGAAAGAAAAGCCGAACTGAGGATCTAAAAAGATGTACGCACGAGTCTAACATAAGTATGTCAATATGGGGAATGCAGGCTGCACTGCTGACCTGTACCGCACTGACTGCGGAGGTCAATGCGATGAAGCAAAGCCTCGAGCGGTCCGAGAACGAGCTCGGCCTTGCCAAAAAGCAGCTCAAGGACAAGGAAGGTAAGTAATACCTTATGGAAGTATATTAAAGATGTGGCTGCAAAAAATGACAGGAATAACATAAGAATTGCAGGGGCCACAAACGAGGTGGCGACCCTGAAGGAGGCGGTGTCCAAGGCTGAAAGCAATGCGGCCGCAGAGCGCATTGAGTGAGAGAATCAGGAGGCGCGGGTGGCGGAGGTGCGGCAAGAGATCCAGGCTCTCGTGGAAAAACACGAGAGTTTGGAGAGTGACTCAAAGGCTCGAGAGTCCAAGCTCGCCTCGGCTCTTGAGAGCACCAAAGCCGCTAAGGCCGAAGCCTAGAAAGCCCAGGAAATTGAGGCGATGAAGAAGATAGCGGCGGGTAAGGCATTCTTCATGCAAAGCAAGCAAGTGAAAGTGAATTACTTGTTACTTACCCGAATCCGGAGATCTCTAGGAGCATTCACAGATCTGCCCCGCAGTGTGTCCGACGCTGCCGCATTCTACCGGGCCGAGGAGGGGAGCTCGACGGAGAAGGTGTTCTAGTCTCGGTATGCTAAGGCCGGATAACCGGTGCCCTTGAGCGACCAGCTGAAGCAGCTGGTCGGGCTCCATAAGGTGGCCGAACAGGCCATGAAGGGCCTCATAGTTCGGCTGTGGCCTAAGGAAGCCGTGCCTGGGAGCTACTTCGAGCTGGTGAGGCGGCTGGTGGACGCCTGTCCATGGATTGAAGTCGTCAAGCGCTTCGTCTGTATCGAAGGTGCCCGTAGGGCCCTTGCCCGTGCTAAAGTGCACTGGGCGAGATGGACGCTGAGAAGCTTGTGAACGACGCTCCACCGCCGGGAGGGAGTATTGCAAGCCCGAGATGTATTATGCGGGCTTCCTGAAGGGTGACCGCCTTATAGCGGGTGAATGCTCCAAAGATGTAATTTTTGAGTAAACTCGCATTTGTTATCCCGTGCGCTTGAAAACTTGTTCATATGCGCTAAGCAACGCTTGTGAATTTAAAATATTACCTTTTGTGCGGCCGTTTATTAAATTTGAGAGATGGCGAGTCGTCGGCTTCTGCCCCCATGCCGCGAGTGCTGGGGTGTTCGGGATAAACTTGAACGCTCTTTTTCCCATTCTTGGGTCCTTCGAGGGAGGTGCACAACACAACGAACGAGGCAACCGGACTATAATGCTTGAACACTCTCACTTAGCCATAGAATTCTATAATTTTAAATTTCAGCGAAGCCCCTAGTATTCGAAAGACCGAGTTCGGGGTGCTATCCACGCCTGGGCCGGACAAAGCCGACTCCTCGCTCTAAGCGGCATAAGTCTTTAGGGACTCGAAAACCTCTCGAACAGCGACCGGCTCTCGCCCTATCATAACGGTCGGTTTTAGCTTTCTCCACTGAGGTGCTTAACCCAGCTCAACCGGGGCACAATCGCAGTGGTTCTCCCAGCGCTACCTTAGCCGATATAACGGAACATAAGGTACCAAAACATGGGAGCCAGGCAAAACCAACTATTGACCCAAGACATGATTCGGAGCCGATGCATATAATGCTATAAGTTCGGGGTGCCGCACTTGTGAAAGTGTTCGGACTTATCACACCATATTTTGGGGTACTTAAGCCCCTCGTGTATTTGGCCGTACCAAAGCGTATGGATGCAACATGTCATAACTGAACATATATAGATAAGAAAAAGGAATGCAATAATAGGCAAAAGTTGTGCATTGTTTATTAAAAAAGCTGCGGTAAAAGCAGAACGATACAAATAGTGCGATAAGCAAGGGACGGGACTATTTCACATGTCCCCCTCCAGGAGCGAGCTACGGGATGATATGTAAAACATGTATACTGCAAGTTATAGAGACCACTTGTACACTCGACGCAGCTTTCTGCTTCCCTGGCTGTTGCATCGTGTGTTCGGCGGTTCTACTGCCGGACAGGGCTTCTTGATAAAGGAGTCCTGAAAGTAAGAAAAAGGAATTACACAATCGGGAGCCCCTGGTGCGGTTGAGCCGTATTCTGGGCCTGCCGTGGTCGTGCCCCTCCCCCTATGCCCATGGTATTTCCAGAGCGTAATTATGTACGCGTAATACTAGTTTCGCAATTTCGCGAGGGCTGGGGTTGGGGCCGCATTGCTACGCGTGCTCGGGACGTGCCAAGCGGTCTTGTTGTAGGTTACTCCGGGCGCGGTTGACAGTGTCCGGACGTTTAATAGCCGGACTCGAGAATTGCCTTGAGAGGCTGCTTTGTACTTCCGCTGCGAGAGCCGCCGTATGCTCCTCCGTTTGGAGAGAGCGTTTGGTGTTTCCGTTGACCGTAATGACTCCTCGAGGGCCTGGCATCTTGAGCTTGAGGTATGGGTAGTGCGGCACCGCATTGAACTTTGCAAATGCGGTTCGTCCGAGCAGTGCGTGATAGCCGCTGCGGAACGGGACTATGTCGAAGATTAACTCCTCGCTTCGAAAGTTATCCGGGGTTCCGAAGACCACTTCAAGTGTAACTGAGCCTGTACAGTTGGCCTCTACACCTGGTATGACGCCTTTAAAGGTCGTCTTTGTGGGTTTAATCCTTGAGGGGTCTATGCCCATTTTGCGCACTATATCCTGATAAAGCAGGTTCAGGCTGCTGCCGCCGTCCATCAGGACCCTAGTGAGGTGAAATTCGTCAACGATTTGGTCTAGGACCAATGCGGCGAATCCGCCATGGCAGATGCTAGTGGGGTGGTCCCTTTGATCAAAAGTGATCGGGTAGGAGGACCACAGATTGAACTTTGGGGCGACTGGCTCCATCGCATATATGTCCCTTAGTGCACGCTTCTGCTCCCTTTTGGTATGTGGGTTGCGTATATCATGTTCACCGTCCGCACTTGTGGGGGGAAGCCCTTCTGTCCTCTATTGTTCGGCGGCTGGGGCTCCTCCTCGTCATCGCTATGCAGCCCCTTGTCATTGTATTCGGTAGTTAGCTTGCCTGCCTGCTTGAACACCCAACAATCCCTGTTGCTCTGGTTGGCTAGTTCTTCGGAGGTGTCGTGTATCTGGCACGAGCGATCGAGTATTCGGTCCAAATTGGACGGGCCCGAAGTATTTCTTTTGAGTGACTTTTTCCGCTGACCGGGTTTGGAGCCTCTGAATCCAGCATTGACTGTCGTATCCTCAACATTATCGCTGTTAATGCGGCGCTTGTGCTTGTTGCGACGCGACCTGCCGTTGTTGTCCTTGGTATCCGAATTACCAGGGCTCTTGGTCATGTTGTTACTATGATCTAGCCAGCTATCCTCTCCTGCGCAGAAGCGGGTCATGAGTGTTGTGAGGGCTGCCATCGATTTCGGCTTTTCCTGTCCTAGATGTCGGGCAAGCCACTCGTCGCGGATGTTATGTTTGAAGGTTGCAAGGGCCTCTGCATCCGGACAGTCCATGATTTGATTTTTCTTGGTTAGGAACCGTGTCCAGAATTGTCTGGTTGATTCCTCGGGCTGCTGAATTATGTGGCTTAGGTCATCGGCGTCTGGTGCTCGCACATCGGTGCCCTGGAAGTTGTCGAGGAATGCAGCTTCCAAGTCTTCCCAACAACCGATTGACTCCGCTGGCAAGATTTTAAGCCAATACTGAGCTGATCCTTTAAGCTTCAGTGGGAGGTATTTGATGGCGTGTAGATCATCACCGCGGGCCATGTGGATATGAAGGAGATAGTCCTCGATCCAGACCGCAGGATCTGTTGTGCCATTGTATGATTCAATGTTTACGGGTTTGAAACCCTCAGGGATTTGATGATCCATCACTTCGTCTGTGAAGCATAGTGGGTGTGTGGCGCCTCTGTATTGGGCTATATCACGACACAGCTCAAATGAGCTTTGTCTACTTTGTTCGGCCCAGCCGGAGTTGCCATATCCGGCGTGACGGTTATCATCACGTATCATGGGGCGCCCACGCGATCCGTAGATCGATCTTGTTTGCCTTGCCTTGTCCTCCAGTATATCCCGCAGGTCTGGTGCATTTTCCCGTGCCTTGGTATTTTTTGAGCGGCGCCGGGGTGTGGCTTGAGTGGAGGGCCGAGAGGCCTCTCTGTCGTGGCCACGAGGTGGCCGAGAGGCCGTATCATGCGCTGGTGATGTAGGTTTAGGTGCTTCCTCCTCTAATCGGGGTAGCAGCCTGCGTTTTGGGTAGCTCCTGGAGGGGCGTTCGAGTTCATACTCTTCGGCCGCAAGGACTTTAGTCCATCTGTCGGCTAGCAAGTCTTGGTCAGCTCTAAGTTGTTGCTGTTTTTTCTTGAGGTTGCTTGCCGTGGCCATAAGCTTGCGTTTGAAACACTTTTGTTCGACGGGATCCTCAGGCACGACAAATTCGTCGTCGTCGAGGCTTCCCTCGTCTTCGGAGGGAGGCATGTAATTATCATCCTCTACCCTCTGCCTGCCGCTCTCTCATGAGGGCTGGCTTCTCCATCCTCCTGCACTGAATCTTGCTGGAGGGGATTGTCTTCGGCACTGTCCGGGGTGTTATTGTCTCCCGTGCCGGAATCACCATTTTTGCTGTGGTGGGATTTAGAGCGGCGCCGCTGACGCTGGCGCTTAGGCTATTTCTTGGAGGGGTCATCCTCCATTGTTCCATCGCCATTCCCATCTTTTGGGATGTCCACCATGTACATGTCGTATGACGAGGTGGCCTTCCAGTGCCCTGTAGGCGCTGGTTCTTGGTCGTCTCCTGCATCGTCGTCCATACCGTCGATGTCTTCGGAGTCGAAGTCGAGCATGTCGGTTAAATCATCGACAGTGGCTACAAAGTGGATGGTGGGTGGGCTTTGAATTTCTTCGTCGTCCTCATCCCAACCTTCCTGACCATAGTCCGGCCAGGGCTCCCCTGATAAAGAGAGAGACTTTAGTGAATTCAGGATGTCGCCAAAGGGCGAGTGCTGAAAGATGTCCGCGGCGGTGAATTCCATGACCGGCGCCCAATCGGATTCGATTGACAGGGGCGCGGAAGGTTTGGAGTCCAGAGAGGAGTCTGGCACCTTGGAGTTACGAGCCTTGCAAAGGACAGGGATGGTGTTCGGCTCAACCGCCATAGAGATTGCAGCCCCCGAGGCGGTGTCCAGCCACCCGTCCTCGATCTGCACAGTCCGCTCTGAGCTAAGGGTCGGAGCGGACACTGGTGCGGCCTCCAGGGCACTGTTCGGCGGCAGAGCTAGATCATGCCCATTGTGACAGTGCGGCGCGCTTCGCTGTGGCTCGAACCCATCGAAGATCAAGTCTCCGCGGACGTCAGCCATGTAGTTCAAACTTCCAAATCTGACCTGATGGCCAGGGGCGTTGCTTTCAATCTGCTCCAGATGGCCAAGTGAATTGGCCCGCAGTGCAAAGCTTCCGAATACGAAGATCTGTCCGGGGAGAAAAGTCTCACCCTGGGCCGCATCGTTGTTTATGATCGGAGGAGCCATCGGGCATAAAGATGACGACACAGAGGAACTCTCAATGAAAGCACCAATGTCGGTGTCAAAACCGGCGGATCTCGGGTAGGGGTTCCCGAACTGTGCGTCTAGGCGGATGGTAACAGGAGACAAGGGACACGATGTTTTTACCCAGGTTCGGGCCCTCTCGATGGAGGTAAAACCCTACTCCTACTTGATTGATATTGATGATATGGGTAGTACAAGAGTAGATCTACCACGAGATCAGAGAGGCTAAATCCTAGAAGCTAGCCTATGGTATGATTGTTGTTCGTCCTACGGACTAAAACCCTCCGGTTTATATAGGCACCAAAGAGGGTTATGGTTACACAGAGTTGGTTACAATGGTAGGAGATCTACATATCCGTATCGCCAAGCTTGCCTTCCACGCCAAGGAAAGTCCCATCCGGACACGGGATGAAGTCTTCAATCTTGTCACAGTCTAGGAGTCCGGCCAAAGGCTATAGTACAACCATCCGAACACCCCCTAATCCAGGACTCCCTCACCACCCTTTATTCCATAGTCCATAAAAGTTTTACCCAAAACTTGAAAACTTCACAACACAAAACTCAACAGGAAATCTTATAAGCTCCATTAGTGAAAGAAAACAAAACCACCACATAAAGTACTGTAATGAACTCATTCTTTATTTATTTTGGTGTTAAACCTAATGTATTACAACTTCTCTATGGTTTATAAACTATTTTACTATCCATATATGCATCAAAATAAGCAAACAACACACGAAAAACAGAATCTGTCAAAAACAGAACAGTCCGTAGCAATCTGTAACTAACGCAAACTTCTGGAACTCTAAAAATCCTACCAAAATAGGAAGTCCTGGACAATTTTTTTATTGAACATAAGCAAAAATAATCAACGCAAAAGCACGTTCGTGTGATTTAAAAAATTATATTCGTGCGCGCAAAGTTTCTGTTTTTCAGCAGAATCAAATCAACTATCATCGGAGGTTATCCTATAGGTTCTACTTGGCACAAACACTAATTAAAAGATAAAAACACGTCTAAACAGAAGGTAGATGCAAGATTTATTAAGTAACAGCAAGGAAAAATATTGGGTTGCCTCCCAACAAGCGCTTTTCTTTAAAGCCTTTTTAGCTAGGCATTGAGATTTCAATGATGCTCACACGAAAGACAAGAATTGAAGCACAATGAGAGCATCATAAAACATGTGACAAACACACCTAAGTCTAACATACTTCCTATGCGTAGGCATATTGTAAGCAAACAAATTATCAAGGTGAGCAAAAACTAGCATATGCAAGGAAGAACATAGAGATGATATCAATCTCAACATGAAGAGGGGTAATTTAGTAACATGAAAACTTCTACAACCATAATTTCTTTTATCATAATAATTACATGTAGGATCATAAGAAAATTCAATAAAATAGCTATCACATAACATATTCTCAACACGATCCACATGCATGTAAAGTTGACACTCTTCCAAAATAGTGGGATTATCATTAACTAAAGTCATGACCTCTCCAAACCCACTTTTATCAAAAATATCATAAGATTGAACATTCTTCAAATATGTGGGATCTAAAGTTGACACTCTTCCAAACCCACTTTCAATATTATTGCATACACTATTATCAATCTCATATTCATCATGGGGCTTAAATAAATTTTCAAGATCATAAGAAGAATCATCCCAATCTTGATCATGGCAACAAGTAGTAGACATAGCAAAACTAGCATCCCCAAGCTCAGGGTTTTGCATATTAGTAGCTAAATTGACATCAAGATAATTTATAGTAAAATCATTACAATCATGCTTTTTATTCAAGGAGTCATCGTGAATCTCTTCATAAATTTCTTCATCACAATTTTCAGATTCACAAATTTCAAGCAAAACTTCATAAAGATAATCTAGTGCACAAAACTCACTACCAATGTGTCCATCATAATTGGATCTCTTAAAAAGGTTAGCAAGCGGATGAGGATCCATAGATCTTAGGTTCTCTGTTTAGCAATAAATAAGCATCTAATCCAATGAAACGAGCAAACAAAAGGGCAAGCAAAAGAGAGAAGAGAAGATTGGGAAAGAGAGGGCGAATAAAATGGCAAGGGTGAAGTGGGGGAGAGGAAAACGAGAGGAAAATGGCAAATAATGTAAATGCGAGGGAGATGGGTTTGTGATGGGTACTTTTGGTATGTCTTGACTTGAGAGAAGACCTCCCCGGCAATGGTGCCAGAAATCGCACGTTGGCGGGAGGTCGAATCTTGACTTGACTTGGTGGAAACCTCCCCGGCAACGGCGCTAGAAATCCTTCTTGCTACGTCTTAAGCTTGAGTTGGTTTTCCTCGAAGAGGAGAGGGTGATGCAGCAATAGTAGCGTAAGTATTTCCCTCAGTTTTTGAGAACCAAGGTATCAATCCAGTAGGAGGCTCCTCAAAAGTCCCACGCACCTACACAAACATACAAAGAACTCGCAACCAACGCAATAAAGGGGTTGTCAATCCCTTCACGGCCACTTGCGAAAGTGAGATCTAATAAAGATAGTATGATAAGATAAATATATTTTTGGTATTTTTATAATATAGATGCAAAAAGTAAATATGCAAATAAAGGTAGATTGAAAGCAAATATGATAAGAGATAGACCCGGGGGCCATAGGTTTCACTAGTGGCTTCTCTCAAGATAGCATAAGTATTACGATGGGTGAACAAATTACTGTCGAGCAATTGATAGAAAAGCGCATAGTTATGAGATTATCTAGGCATGATCATGTATATAGGCATCATGTCCACAACAAGTAGACCGACTCCTGCCTGCATCTACTACTATTACTCCACACATCGACCGACTCCTGCGTGCATCTAGAGTATTAAGTTCATAAGAATAGAGTAACGCATTAAGCAAGATGACATGATGTAGAGGGATAAACTCAAGCAATATGATATAAACCCCATCTTGTTATCCTCGATGGCAACAATACAATAGGTGCGTTGCAACCCTTTCTTTCACTGGGTAAGGACACCGCAAGATTGAACCCAAAGCTATGCACTTCTCCCATGGCAAGAAAGATCAATCTAGTATGCCAAACCAAACTGATAATTCGAAGAGACTTGCAAAGATAACTCAATCACACATAAAACAATTCAGAGAAGATTCAAATATTATTCATAGATAAACTTGATCATAAACCCACAATTCATCGGATCTCGACAAACACACCACAAAAAGAGTTTACATCGAATAGATCTCCACAAGAGAGGGGGAGAACATTGTATTGAGATCCAAAAAGAGAGAAGAAGCCATCTAGCTCATAACTATGGACCCGTAGGTCTGTGGTAAACTACTCACAACTCATCGGAGGGGCAAGGACGTTGATGCAGAAGCCCTCCATGGTCGATTCCCCCTCCGGCAGAGTGTCGGCGAAGGCTCCAAGATGGGATCTCACGGATACAGAAGGTTACGATGGTGGAAATTGTGTTTCGTCTTGCTCCTAGATGTTGTCGGGGTACGTAGGTATATATAGGAGGAAGAAGTACGTCGGTGGCCGCCCGAGGGGCCCACGAGACAGGGGGCGCACACTCCTATCTCGTGGGAGCGGTGGCTGCTTCTTGACTTGCACCCCAAGTCCTCTGGATCACGTTCGTTCCAAAAATCACGCTCCCGAAGGTTTCATTCCGTTTGGACTCCGTTTGATATTCCTTTTCTTCGAAATACTGAAATAGGAAAAAAATGCAATATGGGTTGGGCCTCCGGTTAGTAGGTTAGTCCCAAAAATGAT
This sequence comes from Triticum timopheevii, assembly GCA_963921465.1. Taxonomy (NCBI): domain Eukaryota; kingdom Viridiplantae; phylum Streptophyta; class Magnoliopsida; order Poales; family Poaceae; genus Triticum; species Triticum timopheevii. The sequence continues at coordinate 9,966,299 of OY997272.1, forward strand.
ATAAATGTGTAAAATAATGCCCATAAACATCCAAAAGGGGTAATATAATAGCATGGAATAATCAAAAGTTATATATACGTTGGAGATGTATCAAGCCGCGCCCGCGGATAAGGGCCCAGTTCGTGTCGGTCACACTACGGGTCAACAATAATAATAATGATGTGCCTAATAACAAACCTAGTTCGATGATGAAAGAAGTAGGTTGATATTTATGTGATCGAGAGAAAATCACTTCGGTATCATGAATACCAACTTGTTGGATATTTGGGATGTTATGCGAAAGTCAAGGGTAACGGTCAAGCTCCTTGTGGTCATGAATGATTACTACGGTATTGTTAATACGAAGCTTGATTTGATTCTGAGATGATCGTGTGATGTCCGTGATGGTAAGTGTGTGCAGGTGATGGTTACGATGTAATCCGAGCAGAGTAAGTTGGTGCATGATAGTATCATCATGTTGCATGCTAGTTCATCATGTTTATATGTTCATGCCATGCTTATATTGTGCTAGCTATATCATGTTATTCATGCCATGTTGTTCTGATGATATTATGTTAATCCTTGTTAACCTGTAATTGCCATGCTGTTGTTTGTCTTGATTGTTTTGGTTGCTGTGAGCTTGCAAGTACATTCAATGTACTGACCTGGCGTGTCATGCCAGTTTGTAGCTCATGCCGGATATGATTGCTTGTTTGCCGTGGATCCCTTGTTTGCGCGCTAGGATAAGTGTTCCAGCCGGAGTCCCTGCGGAGTGGAGTTCACCATCGTTGTCGCTTTTCCAGTACCTGTAGTCATTCCGCGGCATCGTGTTGTTCTGCTTCTTGCATGGAGCAACCGTGGTAGGCGTAGAGTCTCCATGCCGCTGTAACCCCCTTGTACCCAATATAGATTGCAATAAAGAGCTGGTTTGTTCTATGCTAAGTAGTGTCGTATTCCAGAAGACTTCTCCTCGATCTCTGGGCTGGAATATGGGGCGTCCCAGTTTCTCTGAGCCACGGTGCCACAAATACGAAGCAATAGAAGATATTTTTCTGGTTTTACAGAAAATTGCTACCAAAGGAAGATGAAACCATCGCGCACCCATCCCCCTTTTGGCCCCCCCTGTTGCTTCAATTACCCTAATTCCGGCGCTCTAAATTTCCATCGATCCAGAAACCCCCTTAGGGTTTGGACTATATCAGGGGGGTATAAGTCATGAAGAAGTTAGAATATAATAGGTATTATGCAAGGGCAATTTTGAATCTGTTGAAAACAAACTCTAAGTTAATGATCCTTATTATTCTTCGACAAATGGATCTTAGGAGGTTTTGTTGAGTTTTGTGTGCTGAAGTTTTCAAGTTGTGGGCAAGATCGTGATGGATGAAGAAGCGGCAAGACCATAAGCTTGGGGATACGCAAGGCACCCCAAGGTAATATTCAAGGAAGACCCAAGTGTCTCAGCTTGGGGATTCCCCAGAAGGAATCCCCACTTTGGTCTCCAATCTATCGGTAAAATTACTCGGAGCTCTATTTTCATTCCTCACATGATATGTGTTTTGCTTGGAGCAACGTGTATTATAGTTTCATTTTTTGTTTGATGGTTTGTCACAATCATTGTTTTCTAGAAACAACTATTATGAGAGGCAGACATTCATCACGATTTGTTAGAATGATCACTATTCTTCACTTATATCTTTTGAGTTAAGGAAGTTTTGTTTATGTGCTTCACTTATATCCTTAGAGCAAGGCCGTAATCATTGTTTGCACTTTCTTGCTTCACTTATATCTTTTCTAGAGTTAAATACAAAGTGGTAATTTGCACGAGCTATAGGATCGTGGGCGCATGATGGTTAACTCCTCCCAACCTCCTAACTAGCAGCATGCGAGTATTACTTTTCTTCGAGGGCTAATAGGCTTCACAATAAGTATTTGAGTTCTTTATAACTAAAGTGAGTTTGTGGACGAAATCACTTCTACCTATCCATATTTTGCCAGCTTTTTTAGTACCATGCATTGCCCATTCTCACCTCGAGACTTAGTGCAAAGTTCGCCGGGCATCCAAACCCCATGATATGAAACGCTCTAGCACACATTAGCCTTATTATATCCTTCCTCAAAACAAACACCATACCTACCTATCATGGCATTTCCATAGCCATTCCGAGATATATTACACACTACTAGAAAAAGGGCTATAGATGGGATTGACACTAATGGCGCACCAGACAAGCGGTGCGCCATTAGTATATACTAATGGCGCACCACCTTCTGATACGCCATTAGAGTTGAAACTACTAATGACGCACCTGGCCCAAGGTGCGCCATTAGTATCAAAAAAAATTTGAACTAGTGCGCCTGTCCAAACATACTAATGGCGCATCCAGACTCAGTGCGCCATTACTAGTTGTAACTAGTAATGGCGCACCTGTCGGAAAGTGCGCCACTAATGTTGTTTTTTTATTATATTTTTTATTCCTTTTTTTGCAAAACTACTAATGGCGCTCTGTTCCACCGTGCGCCATTACTAGTTTAAACTAGTAATGGCGCACTGTGGAACAGTGCGCCATTAGTATGTTTTTTTTTTTGCAAAACTACTAATGGCGCACCACCAGAAGGTGCGCCATTAGTAACCTGGATTACTAATGGTGCATTTAGAGTTGGTGCGCCATTAGTAAGTGGGCAGCAACAAGATATTTTGGACAGCCTCTCCTACCCACACTCACTTTCTCCCCACTTCATTCTCTCCACCTCCTCCTTGTCTCGGGTGCCTCCTCTTTTTCACCTCATTTCCACCATAGATTCATTCAAATTAAGTGGTTAAATTACCTTGTTTTGATAGGTAAGTAAGGGGGGAAGTTATATTTATGTTGTTCTCCCTACAACAATGTGCACATGCACTTTTTATGGCCTAGCTAGATCTATGTATGTTCGTGGTGTTGCATATGTTTGTGGTGTTGCATATGTGTTTGTGTTTGGAGGTGTACCGGTATTTGAAATGCGATAGTTGCCAATATTTTGCCGGAATGTTGATTCATTTCCGTTTCGGCGAGAATTTTGGCATTAAGCATTCTTTTTGGTCCTATTTTTAGGGAAAGTCATGCCAAATTTTTTCTTGGTTCTAAAATATCGTTTTGCTCTACCCCGCAGGCGACCATGGTCCGCACGATGACCTAAGGCATCGTGAATAGGTTTTTGAGGTCCACGAAGGCCGAGATGCTTCAAAAGAATGAGACGGAGATAAGATGTCCGTGTCGAAGATGCAAGCTGAAGAGCCTTATTGCGGACCCGGATTCCGGGCAGGTGCGGGACCACCTGCTCTTGCGTGATTTCATGGATGGCTATTGGTGGCAAGGTGATGAAGATGACTACGAAGTTGTCCATGGGGGTCGGGCAAGAAATGAGGAAGGGCAGCAAGACAACCACCGCGGCTCGGGCGGGCGAGAAGAAGAAGAATCCCCAGGAGATGATCACGACGGTGATGCTGTACACAGTCATCATGTAGAAGATGCAGGACATGATGATGAGAAAGATGCCGGAGCAGACGACGGGCGTGATCATGAAGATGATGATGCCGGCGGAGCAGACGACGCTGGACCATCGATGGGCTGGGTGCAGGACCCTCATATTCAAGAGCTGCTTCTCAAGCAGACGGATAACGCAAGAGCTGCCACCCGAGAGAAAGCCAAGATGGATCAACTTGAGTTAGACGCGGTTACTCCATTGTATGAAGGATGCAGGCCCGAGGATACCCGCCTGAAAGTAACGCTCATGGCTCTGGAGATGAAGGTAAAACACAAAATGACCGACGCATGCTTCGACGAGAACATGTCATTCTGGCACGAACGTCTTCCCAAGGGGAACAAGTGCCCGACCAATTTTGAGGAGGCGAAGAAAATCGTGTGTCCTCTGGATTTACCGCACGTGAAATACCATGTGTGCATGAACAATTGCATCATTTATCGGGACGAGCACGTGGAGTCTACCATATGTCCGGTGTGCGGCGTCACTCGATACAAGAAGAGGAAGAAAGCTCCTCGAAAAGTGGTGTGGTACTTTCCGATCACTCCTCGTCTGCAGCGGTATTTCGTGGACCCTAAGGTAGCAAAGCTCCTACGTTGGCACGAGGATAGGGAGGAGAAGAAGCGAGAAGATGACGCAAATGATCCGGAGATAGATACTAAAGACAAGATGCTGAGTCACCCTAAGGATGCGAGCCAGTGGCAAGCGTTGAACTTTGAAGACCTAGAATTTGGGAACGATCCAAGGAACATCGTGCTGGGCGCGAGCACCGATGGAGTCAATCCGTTTGGCAGCCAGAGAAGCACACATAGCACCTGGCCTGTGTTTGTGTGGATGTACAACCTTCCCCCCCCCCCTTGTTGTGCATGAAGAGGAAGTACATTCACATGAGTATGCTAATTGAAGGACCGAAACAAACAGGGAACGACATCAATCTGTATCTGGGGCTGCTGAAAGAGGAGCTTGACACACTGTGGAAAATGCCAGCCAATACGTGGGACGCTGCAGAGAAAGAATATTTCCCTATGAGAGCCGCACTGCTCACGACGGTGCACGACTATCTCGGTTACGGATATCTCGCGGGGCAGGTAGTCCACGGATTTTCAGGATGCGTAAGGTGCATGCATGACACAACGTATCGCCAGCTAGATAGAGATCCCGAGTCTTCGAAAACCGTGTTCATGGGACATCGAAGGTGGCTTCGCGACGATGACCCGTAGAGGAAACGCAAGGATCTGTTCAATGGTGAAACCGAACCCCGAAAACGCCCGTGTACGAGGAGCAGTGAGGAAATAGACAAGCTGTTGAAAAATTGGAAAGACTGCCCACTGTCGGGAAAGAAGCGAAAGGCGCCAGAGCCGGGAAAGAAGCGAAAGGCGCCAGAGCCGCTGCTGAAGGTATGGAAAACGAGGTCTGTTTTCTGGGACTTGCCGTACTGGAAGATCCACCGTGTGCCTCACAGCCTTGATGTCATGCATATCACGAAGAACGTGTGCGAGAGACTGCTTGGTACCCTGCTCAACATGCCAGAGAGGACCAAAGATGGGACGAAAGCAAGGGCAGACTTGAAATCAATGGGCATCAGGCAAGAGCTTCACGCTAATGATGATGATGATGATGATGATGATGAGGCGAAGCAGGACACAGAAAGTCGTCCCAAAGGCAAAAAGGCCAAGAAGACCGGAAATGACTACCCTCCCGCATGCTTCACTCTAAGTCAGGAGGAGATCGAGCAGTTTTTCACCTGCCTCCTAGGAGTAAAACTTCCTTACGGTTACGCGGGGAAGATAAGCAGATACCTAGACCCAGCGAAGCAGAAGTTCAGTGGGATGAAGTCTCACGACTGTCACGTGCTGATGACGTAGATACTTCCAGTTGCAATCCGTGGGATCATGGACGCGCACGTCCGTGAAACGCTATTTGGCCTATGCAACTTTTTCGACGTCATCTCTCGGAAGTCGATTGGCGTGAGGCAACTCAGAAGGCTACAGGAAGAGATCATGGTGATACTATGCGAGCTTGAGATGTACTTCCCGCCCGCATTCTTCGATGTTATGGTGCATCTGCTGGTCCATATAGTGGAGGATATCATCCAACTCGGGCCGACGTTCCTGCACAGCATGATGCCGTTCGAAAGGATGAATGGTGTCATCAAAGGATACGTTCGCAACATGTCACGTCCAGAGGGAAGTATAGCCAGGGGCTTTCTGACCGAAGAGTGCATCTCCTACTGCAGTAATTATCTAGGCATCGAGAACCCCGTTGGTCTGCCAGTCAACAGGCACCTCGACAGGCTCGCTGCATGGGGTCACCATGAGGGTCGCCGCGAAATGCATGTCGACTTAGAGGGTCGACTCGCTGACTTTGAAAGAGCAAACCTAGTCGCGCTACAACACATAGACGTGGTCGATCCTTGGGTGGTAGAGCACAAAATCGTTATTAAGAAGACGTACAATGACCGAGGCCAACAGAGGACGGACGGAGATATGATCAAAGAGCACAACTCATGTTTCACGTGTTGGTTCAAGCAGAAGCTTCTGTCATACCCTTTACGTGAGGATTCTTCCGCGGAAGAACAACTCATATTCGCCTTGTCACAGGGCGCCGAGCACAAGCTGATGACTTATGAGGCGTACGATATCAACGGCTACACATTCTACATCGACGCCATTGACATGAAGAGCGATGGTTATCAGAACTCCGGGGTAGCGATGGAATCCTACACCGGTAACGACAAGGACAGATACTACGGAAGGATCGAGGAGATCTGGGAGCTGAGCTACGCTAGAGAGAAGGTCCCGATGTTCCGTGTCAGATAGGTGAAGAGCGTCCTAAAAGAAGACCGATATTTCACCACCATGGTTATACCCGAAGCCAAATCCAAGACCGCGGGCGCAAACGTCACCGCGAAAAATGAGCCATGGGTACTGGCTTCCCAAGTGGACCAATGCTTCTTCATTACCAACCCGTCAAAGCCCAGTCTTGTTGTCGTGAGGAGAGGCAAAAGGAAGATCATCAGAATGGATGGAGTAGCCAATGAGCAAGACTTCGACAAGTACGGCGACCCGAGGATCGAACATGACGACGATGATGAAGTAGCAGCATACACCACAAGAAGAAGCAGGACCACCCTACCTAAAGGACGTCCGTTCCACAGAAGAACTCCATTTGCGAAAAAGAAGGGCAAGAAGATTGTGAACAGATAGGTAGCTAAGATCGATTGTATTTAAATCGTAGCCTTCATTTCTCGATTGTATTTCATGGGCACTTTTTGAACTATCATGAATATTTTTAAATTTCATGGACATTCTATCTTGATCCCCCTCCATCTCGATCGCTATCCCACCTCGCCAGATCCTGTCCCCCTCGCCGCCGAGCACCCCCCGGTCCACCGGCCGCCGCCGCCGACCCCCCGCACCCTCGATTCCCCTACTCAACCACCGCCGCCGACCCACCGCACCCCTCCCCTACTCAACCGCCGCCGCCGACCCCCTGCACCCCGCGCCCCCTCCGCCGCTCCACCGGCATTACTGTTTGATGATATTTTTAAAAAAATTATTACTGTGTTATAAAAAATATTACTGTTATGATTTAAACAAGTTTGAACATATTTAAACACAAATAAGTATCAAACAACATTTTAAATGCATAAAAAAAATTGTGGAGCCTGGGAATCGAACCCAGGACCTCCTGCTGTGAGAACTGGCTGCTGACTAGTCGAGCTAGTAGAGGGAACTTGGTGTGGATCAGGTCAGGTGGAAGATAACCTGTTGGCTCGAGCAGAAATAAAAAAATACTAATGGCGCACCAGGGTGAGGTGCGCCATTAGTATGGATGTACTTATGGCGCACCGAGGGGTGGTGCGCCATTAGTATTGTGCTGCCCCCATCCATATTTCCTCCCCGGCCCAAACCTATCCCCTCTCTCTCCCTCGCCCTCGCCCTCGATCCCCTTCCCCTCTCCTCTCCCGACGCCACTGCCCCGCCGCCTCGACGCCGCCCCATCGTCCTCATCTCCGCCCCGACGCCCCGACGCCGCGACGCCGCCTCTCCTCTCCCGACGCCGCCGCCCCGTCGTCCTCGTCTCCTCGGCACCGCTCTCCCCGTCGCCCCACCTCGTTGGACGCCATCGCCCCGCCGCCCTCGTCGCCGGTGGCCCGGACGCCGCCCCGTCCACACCACCGTCGCCGGACTACCACCACCACCCGGACCTCGTCGCCTCCGGGACCTCGTCGCACCACCACCACCCGGACCTCGTCGCCCCACCTCGTCCCCCGTCCACAGCACCGCCCCCGTGAGCTCCCCCTCCTCCTCTCCCCCTCTCCCCCTCGCAAGCTGGATCTTCCTGCCGGTAGGAGGATTTCAACGGAGAGTGGCAGTAGATAGATCTAATCCCTGCAGTGCACATTCTGATTCAGTCATGTACTAAGCATTCAAATGTAAATCTGTTCAAGTGACAAAATTTATTAGATCCCCTAGCTAGTAGATGGATCTAATCCCTGCAGATTCAGTCCATTCATATTCAGTCATGTACTTGGCATTCAAATAGTATAAATCTGTTCAAATGGCATAATTTACTTGCTGATAGATAGTATAAATCTGTTCATTGTGAAGAAATGTGTGACAGTTTCACTAACTTAATTTCATTTTGAAGAAATTTGCGCCTAGAATTTCTTTTTGTTACAATGCTGCTTGCTGAATTGAGTGATGGCATCAAATTGAAACATCGATAGAAAAAAATTGGCAACGCCGTATGCAGAAATGTAAATTGTTGCTTCTGTTCTGCGTATTTATATTATGCTAGAATAACTGATTTGTGGTGACAGTGCTGCCTTCTGTATGGAATAATGACATTATACCGAAATATGGATAGTATAATTTGGCAGTGCCATATGCATTTTCATATTATCATGCGAGAATAACTGGTTTGAGGCTATTTTGTTTGTGTGATCACATTGTGGTGCCTGGCATATTTTCCACAACACTTTGTAGCCGGAAAATATGCTTGTCATATATATGCCTTTCATTCAGCTATTAGTTGGTGATCCTATTTCGCTTGCTATACTTACCATATGGTCTTCATTTGTCTTTGAACCTACTTTGCATCTGTATCATGCACTAAGTTTCTGATTTTAGTGTTTTCAGTCTATTTTTTTATTTCTGCTTTAACATAACGGAATAACTAATGGTGGCTGCCTAATGATGACAGACTAAGTTTCTGATTTATTTTCTTATAGAAGTGTAGATTCATTGGTAGCAATTGTTTTCAGTGTCTCATGTTGCTTGTAGTGGTTTGTCCAAAATGTTGAATGATACTGCTTGGAGATGCATATATTGTTTCACCTCTTCACATGCCAATGTATTTTCCATGTTGTGATGGAGGCCTTTTTTGCCTTGTCCACCCGAGAGGCCCTTGAGTTTGCTGGAATGTCGATTAACTTCCGTTCCAGCAAATTCGGGTACTCCATATGTCCTATTTTCAGCAAAGGTCATGCTGAAATTTTCCGTGAATTTTAGCATGACTTTGCTAAAAATAGGACATATGGGGTACTTGTGACTAAAGCATGGGCTGGGGTACTTGTGACTAATGATGAAAGCTTAGGCTTTTAGGGTGCCTCGGCGTCGAAAAACCCTCAATGATAAAAGCTTAGCTTTTAGGATGCGTCGGTGTCGACAAACCCTAAATGATGAGACCATGATCTTGTTCCTTGACAATAACCAACTTTTTGACCAAACTTTGTTCCTATTTAGAGAGAAACATGGCCAACAATGATGAGGCCGGGGGTTCGGGCGGCAAGGCATTCTGGGAGCTGTCCCAGGAGATGGAGGAACAACCTCACTTGTATGAGGACGCCGCCTTCCCCACCGATCCTGAGACCACTGATGGTACCGCCGAGGGTGACCCCACTGATGCCACTACTGATGGTGCCGCCGAGGATGCCACCACTGATGATGGCGGCGCATGCACAGATGGCAGCCAACCGAAGAGGCAATGGAAGGACCGGCGCCCGACCGTGCTCCGCACCCTCAAGGAGGAAGTTACTGAAGTGGACTCCGACGGGAATCCAACGGCGCCCGAACGAATAGTCAAGGGGTACTCGCTTCAGCTCGGGTGCATTCTCCGGAGAACCGTCTCGATCAACACCGAGAACCTGAGGCATCCTGACCGAGGGAATTTACGCAACCTCCTCTTCACGAAGCTGCACGAACGATACAAGTTCCCCGCTGAATTTGAGAACACAAGCCTCAAAGGGAATAAAGTGAACAATGCTGCCCTCACGAAGATGAGCAAGGCCCTGTCTACTTGGAAAAGCAATGTGAAGAGAATGATCGAGAAAGATGAGAGTTATGAGAAGATCAAGGAGAAAAATCCATCGATCACCGAAGATGACTACAACGACTTCAAGATCAATTGCTCGAGCACCGCAAACTCCCAATCAAGTCAGTGGGGGAAAGAAATGCGGGAGCTGAACTTAGGGGAACACACACTCGGTCCCGGTGGTTACAGAGTGGCGGAGCCTATATGGGACAAGGAGGAGGCGGACCGTGCCGAGCAAGGCCTACCGCCCATCTTCGATAAATACGGTGACAAGCAGACCAGGAACTTTGTCAGGGCCCGGTACAAGAAGGACCCGAAAACAAAGGAGCTTACCACAGATCCAAAGACCAGGGCGCTTGAGCTTGTTCTGGTAAGGAATACACCCCCGCGTAATTAGCTCCATATGGTTGCATTCTAATTAATGAAGCCAAGTTTCTAAATGGTTCACATTCCTTCCGCAGGCGACTGAAAGCAGTGGCGCGGGGTCGACTAAGAGCAACCCTTGGGACACCACTCTAAATAGGGCGTTGAATGTAATGAAGAACAAGGATAAGCTCAGTAAGCCGACGTCAGCTGGTCGTGTGGCCGGCAAAGGCTTGTCGACAAAATGGTCGTCATACTATAACAATGGTGGGCGAAAGGAGAAAAAGACCAGCTCGGAAAGCCAGGCGCTCGAGGTTCAAGAACTCAAGGCACAGGTGGCGCGGATTCCGGAGATTGTCCAAGAGCAAGTGCAACAACAACTCGGAGCGACGATCACCGCCATTATGCCTACCTTGATTGAGGGGTTGAGTGCGTGGATTGCGGGCGGCCAACAGGGGCCGCCCCCGATTCCTAGCTTCACGGCCAGCAACTCGCAGAATGCGATGGCGGGGCCATTGGTGTCTCCGGCGGAGGCGGCATTGGTGTCTCCGACGCCGGCACGGGAGCTTAATGCACCCGTGTGTACGCCGGCCGGCACCTCTGCAGCAAGCGGCCCCTCCGTCAACTGCACGCCAGCCGTTGGCGGTGCCTCGACATTAGCCGAGCTCGACGCCATCATCACGGTAACTAATTAAGCCTCTCTCGGCCGAGGACTTCATCTCCTTGCCTTTGACTGGGCATCCCTGACGCCCTACATGTTTTCGTAGGGCGCCGCCGACGTTCCGTGCACTGTCCTGCACTTCGTGAACAACGAGTTGGTCGATGTCGCCAAGGGCAAAATCATTCAACCGGGCAACCCCTTGTTCCACGGTACCCAGATGCCACCCAACTTGTTTAGGGTTCAACTGGTTCGGGTGCTGCCAGGCTGCGACGAGTTGTTACCTCCGATTCGACCCGTCGGGGCCGACGATGATGACGTGATGACCCTCAGCGCCTGCCTGAGCTGGCCCCTGCTTTGGCCGAAGAGTCAGATTCGTTTGGGGGCGGGGGACACCACCCCAAAGACAACACCGCCAGTCGTGCCGGCGCCAAGTCGGCCCCATGGCAAGACCACCGCAACGGTGCCGGACATCCCTATGCCACTGGATCCAAACATGCATATGGCACAGGATCAGAACGACGATGACGACGATACATTTGCCAATGTCGATCAGTACTTTGCCGATCATGGGTACGATGGCGACTTCATGGGGCCTCCTTCTCAAGAACCCAACCCAACAAAAGACGTGCACGATCTAGCTGGTACCGCGGAGAAGCCAAGTTGCAACAGGTGTCGTCTGCCGTTCAGCTCTCAGGAGACGCCTCCAGCTGCCGACTTCACCGAGCCTCAGATAGCCGAGGTGCGAAATATTATCAGCCCCAACACACTCAAGAAGGCGGTCTGTGAGCAGAACTCGGTCCCATTACAGGAGAAAAAGGCACGCAAAAGAAAGACTAACAAGGGTGCGAGCCAGCCGGCACCGAGTACGATCCGTCCTCAGGACGGGCCACCTTCACCTAAGGATATCTCGAGGAGGGTGCATGTGGCAGGTAGGGCGATGCTACCAACAAATATGCTCAATGCTGCAACCGGTGCTATGCGGAGTCTGCATGACAGTGTTCTTTCTTTGGAGAAGCGGCGTCTCAGAGAGAAGGATGTGGCATACCCGGTTTTCGCGGCCAAGGTGCCAGAGGGCAAGGGCTTTGTGGATAACTCCATCGGGCGTACGATCGTCCTGCGGTTTGATGACATCCATGCTATGTTGAACCTTCATCCGCTGCACTACACCTTCGTTTGGCTATTTTCGCTGAGTATGGAGATGCGGATCATTCGCGACAAGACCCCGGACATCGTGATAGTCGACCCCTTCTACATGTGTGCCAAGATCTTGGGCAGCGCTGGGGACCGGCAAGTCGCGAGTTCTTACCTCGAAGGCGTCATTCTGGCAAACCAAGATAAGGATAACTTCCTCGTGCCTTACTTTCCCGAGTAAGTACTCCCCTCAACTGGCCCGTAACATATGAATTCTTAGATTTCGATCGTTTTTCTTTTAACATTCCGTGTTTTCTGCAGTGACACACATTGCACGCTCATCCTCCTAAGCCCCAAATATTCCATGGTCACGTATTTCGACCCGGACCGTCAGTCGAACGTAGACTACACAAATGTCAATAAGGTTCTTGATGATGTTCTCCCCGGCTACGCCAAATCTGGAGGCACCTTCACTAGGCCTATTCGTAAGTACGGCAAGCACATGTTCTCCCACAATACGATGTTCTGCTGCATCAAGCAGCCGCCTGGCGGTCAGAAGGGTGCCTACTACGCCATCCATCACATGTGGGCGATCGTACGGGACCATCATCAACTTCTGGTACCGTGTAAACTCAAAGTTTGGGCCGCGAGCGTGTCGGCAATCCAGGACGCGGACATCAAACAAGAATTCTTTCGCATCCAGTCGGAGTTTTCGGAAATCATCCATCAAGATGTCCTTCGTACCTCGGGGCAGTTCTACCTCAGAAATCAACCGTCCAATAGTGACATCGACACAATGCTACAAATGCAGGCTGACAACGACCGTTATTTCATGACTCCCATGATAGACGGTGGCTTCCTCCACGCTCCGGTCCCTTGAGTCGAGTCGAAAGCAGTGATGCTGTGTCTAGTTCTGAAACATCGATTGGCTCATGTTGTAATTAAACTTTAATGAACTTGTAGTATGTCTCTTTGGTTTCGAGAGTCGTTCAACTTAGATGTAATCGATGCTATTAAAGTCTTGCTTTTCTCTTCCGATCGTTCTGTTGCATACTTATATATTGCTTATGTATTGTCTGTGAATTGGTACTAACGTTTCGTTTGGCTAGTGCATAGCGATGCCGTCGTATGTCGTGTACAAGGGTAAGGTTCCCGGAGTCTACGATGACTGAGAGGAGTGTCGGAGACAGGTTCACCGATTCAGCGGTAACAGTTACAAAGGGTACACCACTAGGGCCGAGGCCGAACCTAGATACGCCCGCTATCTAGCGGGAGAGGGGAGGGAGCGTTGGAGGAACTGGATGAAGACGAGTTTCATCGTGATGATGCTCATCGTGATGACCGCGGCTCTCTTCTATGTGATGGTATTTTAGATGATCGATATCGACTTGTAATGTGAAGACAAACTCGCTACTCGCGGTCTCGAGACTTGTAATATAATGTTCTATCTTTGTTCGGTCTTTTCAATTCGGAGACTAATATGATGAATTGTATTCGGAGACTAATATGATGAATTGTATTCAAAGACTAATCTTCTATTGTATTCGATGAATCTGTTGTTGATGTGTGCTGTCTATATTTTGTCCAATTATACATTTTGTAACCTGTGCAAAAAACAGAAAATTAAAAAAAATTAATATTCATACTAATGGCGCATCACATCACAGTGCGCCATTAGTATGCCAAAGGATACTAATGGCGCATCATTAAACAGTGCGCCATTAGTATGCCGAAGTTACTAATGGCGCATCTTGTTGTTGTGCGCCATTAGTATGCCAAAGCACCTGGGTATACATGGCCCCCTGGGAGGCATACTAATGGTGCACTGTTGTATATACTAATGGCGCATCTGAGGTCCGCCATTAGTATATCAGATACTAATGGTGCACCAGTGGTGTGCCATTAGTAAAATATACTAATGGCATGGCACTAATGGTGCACCACTAATGCGCCATTAATGGCCAAATTAGGTGCGCCATTAGTAGGCCTTTTCCTAGTAGTGAGAATGCAACTTGCATCGTTACTACTCACATGACTTGAGCATTCATTGTCATTTTGCTTCACATGATCATATAGAGCAGACATGATATTTGTGGCACAACCATCGTTCTTCATTGTTATACATGTTACGCTATGTCACTGCAAATCCTGGTGCACCGCCAGAGGCATTCATATGTAGTCATATTATTCAGTTGTATCGAGTTGTAAGTAAATAGAATTGTGATGATCATCATTATTTTAGCATTGTCCCAGTGAGAAAAAGAATAGTGGACACTGATGAGTCCTTGAAAAAGTGGGGATGAGGTTCATGATATTGTTCGAATAAAAAAAAAGAAAAGGGGCAATGCTACTATCCTTTACCAAATTTTTGATACAAAGTAGCACCATGTTCTTCATATAGAGTCTCCATGATTAGTCATTTTCATATATTAGAGGGATTTTTTACACTATAGAACTTGATCTGCATATTATGATGACGGGCTTCCTCAAATGCCTGAGGTCTTCATGAACAAGTAAGTTGAATGCACACCCAATTAGTTTCTGTATAGAGCTTTCATACACTTGCTATAGTTCATCTGTTGCATGGCAATTATACTCCTGACATTGATACCGACTGAAAGGCCTCTCCATTGACCAACGATCCGCCGAGTTGGTGTGATGCTTTCTCGAATTTTTGTCTTCCTTAAACCCTTACCATCATTCTCTTTGCCATCCAAAGTTCTAAGTCCATGGCTCACACTCAGGAATTGAATTGAGTTGAAAATGCTGAAGCGAGAAAAAGTATGATAAAATTGCTTGGTTTGGCACTGGAGTGTTCATGAGTTATACTTTATGCTAAGAAGACCGAGTTATGTCATGCTTACATGATAAAGCGAGTAGTAATAACATTTTTAGCATTGTTATTTTCAAAAGTAATGATTACTTTCTAGTATTGTTTTATATTACCGTTTCGATATCTATTAAGTCATCATTTCTTGACATTGCACTAGTAGAAAACAGGGCTACCGTTCAGCCCAGGGGGCCGGACGGGGCCTCGTGGGCATTGGTCCCGGTTCGTGTAGAACCATTTGTCCCTGTTTGAGCCACGAACCGGGACCAATGGTCCTCGCTGCTGGCCCACAACCATTGGTCGCGGTTCTTGGCTTGAACCGCGACATAAGGGGTGGCTTTAGTTCCGGTTCATGCCACGAACCGGGACAAATAACTTGCCTATATATACCCCATTGCCGTGGCAAAGCACTCCACAGTGCTCTGTTTTGTCAAGCCGGCGAGGGGAGGGCATTTGGATGCTCTAGTTCACCTTCTATGCACATGAGGTGTTCGATGAAATGCCCGAGCCACACTAATTAAGCTTTCTCCTCTTGAAACTCGACCTCGGAGCTCCATTTTTGTGCCCCTGGTTCATTAGTTGTACAAAGTTTTGACCAACCCCAAATGCTCTCGTCATATTCCCCTCATGTCTCCACAGTATGCTCAAAAATGTCCATACGAAGATCTATGGTCAGGTGAATGCCTTTGACCGTTATTTGGCAGAGATAGTGGTAATCCAGCGTTGATGAGGTCTGTTTGGTAATTCGCGTTGAAGGTTCCCAAAGCATATGGAGGGGACTGCTGAAAACTGGGACTGAGAGGTGTCTATCAAAGATCCCGATCTGCTGTGCATGGAATCACACCAAACATGTTGATTGGTTACCATGTGAGAGTGCAGATGTCGTATTATGTTCACATGAGTAGTTTCGCGCCCATATCACGTGTTCCACGTAAGGGGGAGATGCATCGTGGATGGAGAGTCCAAGATGCATTCATCCCTTTGATACAGTTAATCAATATGAAGTCAGAAAAGGTGTTCCTGCTACCTACTACAAAAGCACGTGCATGCATGGACCAGATAAGGATGCTGTACCATTCTCTTTAATTTTTTGGAATTGGGACCATGTGTGGTGTCAGGGTAATCTTGCAATAATGTAGCTGGATACACCGACCAGTTGCTGAATTGGATAGATCTAACATGATAGTTTAAGGGTATTCTAGTTTTTACACTTTGGATGACTTTATAGTGTCCGTGTAATTATAGCCTTTGTTATATAAATTATTTTTCTGTTCTTTAATTTGTAATCGTGCGGTTTGCAGAAGATGTCCGACTTTGGTCCTGGAGATGTACTTCTATCCTTGTTAAGGATTCCTACTATTTAGGTGTAACTCCTTCTGTCCACTTTGATTGTCTCTTTCTTCCTTCTTTGCAACCCTGTAAGCTTTGCTCCTGCACATGTACTTACCTGTTGATATCATAAAGTTCAGGCTGACCTTTGGTCCGCGATGGTCACGGTGAAAAGAAAATGGTTACGTAATGTTGCCATTTTCTCTTGTTTCTTCAGAACTCAGGAATGGATGTGGCTGTACCTGCAGTTCTCGATAATGTTAGAATGGCTAACAACAAACTGCATTGCGAAATTATAAGCGCAGAAAATGAGAAATCGAAGTATAACAAAATAGTTTAGCCAGACGATCAGAACAGATTCTACAATAAAAGGGCATAGGTTATAGAAATCACACAAAGAGAGAAAGTAGGGAGGACGCCAGCACACACTCGCTGCTTAACGGGCCAACAGGCAGGGGCCGGGGCAATATGTAAATAACCGGGTTATACCGGTGAAACGAATGGGTCCCTGCTGCAAGGCACAAAGGAGCATTGTAGTCTGTCTAGGTCAACCTGGTTTGACCAGAAGGAAACGGCGAAAAATGTCAGTTCCGATGGAAGAGTGGCAAAACTAACTTGAGTAGTGTGTGACACGACTAGTAAAAAAAATTAATAATATGGAATATAAGCATACCGAGGAGATTGTCCTAAGATTATTGATCTGGCGACAGCCCTCCCTGCCAAAGCCTGGTGGCCGCCTGGAATAGTAATTCCTCAGTATACTGAGGAGACCGGTCCCACGGCTCGTCCTCCTCGTCGTTCCGTTGATATAAAGCTCCCACCCCGGCCAAGGGGCGCTGGCAGTGGCGCTCTGCCTCCTACGGAAAGATGCAGCTAGCGGCAGACTGGGCCCTCGCTGACCCGGACCTCGCGGCTACATGGGCCAATGACAGGTCGAAGAGCATGGCGGAGACCGACGCATGTCGCTGAGGCCAAATGAGCTCATCCAGGATGTCGTCGCCAAGTCGAAGAATGCCACCTAACATTCGTTAAATTCCGTATATATGTGGAACCTGTTAAATGCCCTTAGATTACATGTAACATAGAGAACTTGGTTAAATATTGTCTGAATTTCATGTTTCAACCATTTGATTTATGGGAGGCATGTCGGCGGACATTTGATGAGCTCTGTTTGGTTATCTGCATTGAAGTTTCTCAAAGCATATGGAGGGGACTATGCTGAAAACCGGGACTAAGAGGTGGCTATCATAGATCACGATCTACCGTACATGAAATCGCACCTGTATCATATTAGTATATGCACACGAGAAGTTTCGCACCCATATCACGTGTTCCACGTCCGGTGGACATACCTCGTGGACTGCACTGTGCTAGATGCATTGGTCCCTGCGATACAATTAATGAATATGGATTAAGATAGACGCACAACCAAGAGGGAATTGTCTTTTAGCTTTTATATGCCCAAACACGTCCATTATGGACCTTGTGGTTGGATCCTTACTGAAGTCAGAAAAGATTTTCTGCTGCCGACTAGAAAAGCATGTGCGTGGATGGACCAGATAAGGCTGTTGTGCTATTCGCTTTAATTTTCTGGAATCTGCACCCCCGTGTGTGATGTCAGGGTAATAATGCAATAATGTATATGGATACATCTACCGTTGCTGAATTTAATACAGCTAACATGATAGTTCTAGAGAAACCTACTTTTACACGGGGGATTTACTTCAATGGGGCCCGTGTAATGTTGGTCTTAAATTAGTATAAATTAATTTTCTGCGCTTCTGTAATTAGTAATTTGGTGGTGTGCAAAAGATGTTCGACATTGGTCCACCTTTATTGTCTCTTTCTTTCTTTCTACGTTGCAACCTTGTAACTGTTGCTCTTGCGCACGAACACAGTGATATATTTTAGCCTGACTTTTTGTTCGACAAAGTCACATATACAAACAGTGCAAACACAATGTTGCTATTTGCTACTGTTTCTTCGCAACACAGCTATGGATATGGCCGTAATCTGCTAGTTTTACTATCTCATACATAGCACGTAATCTGCTACGCGTGCTTTAAAGTTGCCACGGGTGGGGAGCCCACAGTGATGAGTAGCTCTGGTAGTTTCTCTAACTCTAAAAATTGGCACACCCGTGTTACAAAAGTGGTACTCCTTCCGTTACAAAATATAATGTGTATTACTTAAAAAAAAACTCTTTCGTGTTTGATCATGTTATTAGAAATAATGCATAAATATCTACAATACCATATATATCTCATCATATCGATCATGAAAAGTTATATTATATTTTATATTATAAATATTGGTATTTTATAATATTGGTGACACATACGAAAACTGATGCACCTTGTATTATTGAGCGAAGGGACAATCACACTTATAATAAAGAGAGCTAAAGCATGCAGTCAACTTGAATTTCACATGTATTTAGTAGAAGGAGTTATTTTTATGCGAAATGTAGTAGTAGTTTATGCAAATGAAGTTGTGCTCAATGGCAGCGACGGATCCGTACATAGACTCGAAGAGATGAGTTTGGCAAGACAAATCGACATGAGAGCTACTAGCGAGGATGAATTGGTCGATACAAGATCGTCTGGCCGTCGTTGTGGATTCCGTCAATTTCATCACCTCAATGCTTCTCCAATTTATTGTCGGTGCCACGTAAGCATCATAGTCATCGAAAGTAGAGTTCAAGATCGTGGCGGAGTAAGGCGCTGGGCACAATGGAGGCTGGTTGGCGGGCAATGCGTCAGAGCCATTCTAGCGACTAGATTTAGTCAGGGCTGGTGTGAGTCGTAGCTGGGGTCACATGAATAGGGAAACGACGGTGGCCAAAAAGGTGAAATGAACCGGTCCCACCTGCCATCCACCAAGAGGTACTATTGTAAATCTAGTTTGTCAGGCGAAAAAAAGGAAATTCTGATGGATGAGTGCCAAAATTAACTTGACTAGTGTGTGACACGACTAGTCAAAACGTAATGGAAACATGTAGTAAAAGCGTATGAAGGGGATGGTGTCACGAGATGGATAAGGCGGCATCCCTCTCGGGCGAAACTGCCTAGCCGGCTGGAATACTACCTCTTTGGCGGCGAGTCGCGCCGGTGGTTCTCCTCATCTCCGAGGGATACAAAGCCCTCACCCCCTAGTCGTAAGGTGATCACCAATGCTCTTCCTCCTTCGTGAAACGCAAGTGGCACCAGATTTGGTCCTCGGCGACCCGGACCTCGCGGCACCGGATTGGACCTGCCGAGGGTTGGTTGATGACCACCACAAAGGCCAACCACAACTAGGGAAAACCCTAGTTGTAGCTCGAGGTAATGGCCTAGCAGTAGTGCGGGGACCCATGCTACTGCTAGCACACTACAACTAACTTTTAGTAGTAGCGGCCGGCACTACTACTACATATCACGTGTTCCACATCACGGGGACATGCATCGTGGATTGGAGTGTCCAAGATGCATTGGTCCCTTTGATACAGTTAATCAATATGGATTAAAATAGACGCACAACCAAGAGGGAAATGTCTTTTGGCCATTGCTGAAGTCAGAAAAGGTGTTCCTGCTACCTACTACAAAAGCACGTGCATGCATGGACCAAATAAGGATGATGTACCATTCCTTTAATTTTTTGGTATTTGGACCATGTGTGGTGTCAGGGCAATATTGCAATAACGTAGCTGGATACACCGACCAGTTGCTGAATTGGATAGATCTAACAAGATAGTTTAATGGTACTCTAGTTTTTACACTTTGGATGACTTCATAGTGTCTGTGTAATTATAGCCTTTGTCATATAAATTATTTTTCCGTTCTTTAATTTGTAATCGCGCGGTATGCAGACGATGTCCGACTTTGGTCCTGGAGATGTACTTCTATCCTTGTTAAGGATTTTCTGCTATCTGGGTGTAACTCCTTCTGTCCACTTCGATTGTCTCTTTCTTCGTTCGTTGCAACCCTGTAAGCTTTGCTCCTGCACATGTACTTACCTGTTGATATCATAAAGTTCAGGCTGACCTTTGGTCCGCGATGGTCACGGTGAAAATAAAATGATAACGTAATGTTGCTATTTTCTCTTGTTTCTTCAGAACTCAGGTATGGATGTGGCTGTACCAGCAGGTTTCTCTTGTGGTCTGTCTAGGTCAATCTGGTTTGACCAGAAGGAAACGGCGAAAAATGTCAGTTCCGATGGAAGAGCGGCAAAACAAACTTGAGTAGTGTGTGACACGACTATTAAAAAAATTAAAAATTTGGTATATAAGCATACTTAGGAGATTGTCCTAAGATTATTGATCCGGCAACAACCCTCCCTGCCAAAGCCGGGTGGCCGCCTGGAATAGTAATTCCTCAGTATACTGAGGAGACAGGTCACATGGTTCGTCCTCCTCGTCGTGCGGTTGATACAAAGCTCCCACCCCAGCCAAGGCGTGCTGGCAGCATCGCTCTGCCTCCTACAGAAAGATGTAGCTGGCGCCGGACTGGGTCCTCGCTGACCCTGACCTCGCGGCGACGTGGGCCAATGACAGCTCGAAGAGCATGGCGGAGACCGACGCGTGTTGCCGAGGCCAAATGAGCTCATCTAAGACGTCGTCGCCCAGTCGAAGAAACTTTTGTTAAATTCCGTATATATGCGGAACTTGTTAAATGCCCTTAGATTGCATCTAACATAGAGAACTTGGTTAAATATTGTCTGAATTTCATGTTTCAACCATTTGATTTATGGGAGGCATGTCCGCGGACATTTGAAGAGCTCTGTTTGGTTATCCGCATTGAAGTTTCTCAAAGCATACGGAGGGGACTATGCTGAAAACCGGGACTAAGAGGTGTCTATCATTGATCACGTTCTACCGTACATGAAATCGCACCTAACATGTCGACTGGTTACTGTGTGAGTACAGATATCATATTAGTATATGCACACGAGAAGTTTCGCGCCCATATCACGTGTTCCACGTCGGGTGGACATACCTCGTGGACTGGACTGTGCTAGATGCATTGGTCCCTGCGATACAATTAATGAATATGGATTAAGATAGACGCACAACCAAGAGGGAATTGTCTTTTAGCTTTTATATGCCCAAACACGTCCATTATGGACCTTGTGGTTGGATCCTTACTGAAGTCAGAAAAGATTTTCTGCTGCCGACTAGAGAAGCATGTGCGTGGATGGACCAGATAAGGCTGTTGCGCTATTCGCTTTAATTTTCTGGAATCTGCACCCCGTGTGTGATGTCAGGGTAATAATGCAATAATGTATATGGATACATCTACCGTTGCTGAATTCGATACAGCTAACAAGATAGTTCTAGAGAAACCTACTTTTTACACGGGGGATTTACTTTAATGGGGCCCATGTAATGTTGATCTTAAATTAGTATAAACTAGTCATCAGCGCGTGCGTCTGCACGGGCTAGAGAATGGGAATTTCATATATTTTTTATCATGTGTACAAATAAACACGATATGATTTATATTATGATTGAATGTAAAGCACATGTTAATTTATACTAAAATATTGATTATATTTGTCTAGAATTTATACAAAGTGTCAAACCCTATATATTAGAAATGATGTCAAGTTTGCATCCAAACATTACAAATATGTAGATGGACATTTTTGTATTCTGATCACTTTTAGACTAAACTCTGAATTTGTGTTTACACACTACTGTTAGCTGGATATATGTTTCATTAGATGTTAGATTCCGTTCTCTAAGCATGCATCGGTTTGTCTCGGTCGGTGTATGTTATGTACAATAGACAATGCTTTTTTTCTCATTTAGATAATCTCCATTCCTTTTTTGTGCAGTGGGAAGTAGTCCTTCATTAACTTTATTACTTCCTCTGTCCCAAAATAAGTGTCTCAACTGAGACACTTATTTTGGGACGGAGGGAGTATTAAATAAAAATTTATATTTGATTGAGAATATTTATCATGTATCAAATTAAATGGTGGAGTATATCATAATACATGATTTTTTTACCCAGTAAGATTCAACTTTTAATGGATGTGCTTGTTGTCGATATTTACCATACCCATCAAAGTTATAGGTCATGTTCATACATAATTTTCAAGGGTGTGACATTTATTTGTGTATTATCCTCGGTATATTACATTTAGGTGATTTCACATATTTATTAACATATTCCGGGTCTACATTTCGTAAGGTAGGGTTGGAATTTATTTTTCAATCAGGCAATGACTCTCTCTTCTTATAACATGATGCTTGGGAAGTATTTATTTACGCGTGTCTTTTTTTCATTTTTAAGGGAACAGGTAAGTATTCTGTTGTATGTGGTGTCTACGACGTGGACACCTCTTTTATTAGATCAGACTCCTTTTCTAATGTGGGGCTCCCTTCTTTATAGGAACCATAGGTGTTGAGGGCACCTCTTTTTTTTTTTGCCATCACAAAGTAAGGCACCGAGATTCTGTGTAGTTTTAATAAACGTGGCTTTTTAACCTCAAAAAACTTAACATGGTTGTTGAGGACTTTTCCTTGTAGCGTGTTGGTTTAATTTATTTTATGTGCATGCTAATATTTCTATTAAAAATCTTGTAGGCTCATCTAATAATAGATTTTGAACATTAAATCATTGTACGTACAATTTTTTTTCCATGCACGTGGATTTTATATAGGTTGAAACTGAACGTGGGGAAACGTACGTGTTGAGGACTCTTGATTTAGGTATCTTTTTTTATCCCAAAGGAAGGGACGTGGCCTTTTTTGTTAGTTGAAGCATAACATAATTGTTGAGGACTCTTGCATGTACGTGCTGGTTTAATCTCTTTCTTGTTCATGCTGTTTTTTCTATTAAATTTCATGTAAGGTCTTCTAATATATCTTGACCATTGAATTTTTAATCTAATGGCCATATTAATATTGATGATGTGGATTAACGTGGAAGCTCATATGGTGCCTCCAATTAGTAAATATAAGATTAATTTTCTGCGCTTTTGTAATTAGTAATTTGGTGGTGTGCAAAAGATGTTCGACATTGGTCCACCTTGATTGTCTCTTTCTTTCTACGTTGCAACCTTGTAACTGTTGCTCTTGCGCACGAACTCAGTGATATATTTTAGCCTGACTTTTGGTTCGACAAAGTCACATATACAAACAGTGCAAACACAATGTTGCTATTTGCTCCTGTTTCTTCGCAACACAGCTATGGATATGGCCGTACAAGCACTTCCCGATGGGAAGCTCTGCTAGTTTTACTATCTCATACATAGCAAGTAATCTGCTACGCGTGCTTTCAAGTTGCCACGGGTGGGGAGCCCACAGTGATGAGTAGCTCTGGTAGTTTCTCTAACTCATACTGTCTAAAAATTGGCACACCCGTGTTACAAAAGTGGTACTCCTTCCGTTACAAAATATAAGCTGTATTACTTAAAAAAAAACTCTTGCGTGTTTGATCATGTTATTAGAAATAATGCATCAATATCTACAATACCATATATGTCTCATCATATCGATCATGAAAAGTTATATTATATTTTATATTATAAATATTGGTATTTTATAATATTGGTGACACATACGTTCACGAAAACTGATGCACCTTGTATTATTGAACGAAGGGTCAATCACACTTATAATAAAGAGAGCTAAAGCATGCAGTCAACTTGAATTTCACATGTATTTAGTAGGAGTTATTTTTATGCGAAATGTAGTAGTACTTTATGCAAATGAAGTTGTGCTCAATGGCAGCGACGGATGCGTACATAGACTCGAAGATATGATTTTGGCAAGACAAATCGACATGAGAGCTACTAGTGAGGATGAATTGGTCGATACAAGATTGTCTGGCCGTCGTTGTGGATTCCGTCAATTTCATCACCTCAATGCTTCTCCAATTTATTGTCGGTGCCACGTAAGCATCATAGTCGTCGAGAGTAGAGTTCAAGATTGTGGCGGAGTAAGGCGCTGGGCACAATGGAGGCTGGTTGGCGGGCAATGCGTCAGAGCCATTCTAGCGAATAGATTTAGTCAGGGCTGGTGTGAGTCGTAGCTGGGGTCACATGAATAGGGAAACGACGGTGGCCAAAAAGGTGAAATGAACCGGTCCCACCTGCCATCCACCAAGAGGTACTATTGTAAACCTAGTTTGTCAGGCGAAAAAAAGGAAATTCTGATGGACGAGTGGCAAAATTAACTTGACTAGTGTGTGACACGACTAGTGAAAACGTAATGGAAACATGTAGTAAAAGCGTATGAAGGGGATGGTGTCATGAGATGGATAAGGCGGCATCCCTCTCCGGCGAAACTGCCTAGCCGGCAGGAATACTACCTCTTTGGCGGCGGGTCGCGCCGGTGGTTCTCCTCATCTCCGAGGGCTACGAAGCCCTCACCCCCTAGTCGGAAGGTGATCACCAATGCTCTTCCTCCTTCGTGAAACACAAGTGGCACCAGATTGGTCCTCGCCGACCCGGACCTCGCGGCACCGGATTGAACCTGCCGAGGATTGGTTGATGACCACCACAAAGGCCAACCACAACTAGGGAAAACCCTAGTTGTAGCTCGAGGTAATGGCCTAGCAGTAGTGCGGGGACCCATGCTACTGCTAGCACACTACAACTAACTTTTAGTAGTAGCGGCCGGCACTACTACTATATTTTAGGTGTTCCACGTCAGGGGAACATGCATCGTGGATTGGAGTGTCCAAGATGCATTGGTCCCTTTGATACAGTTAATCAATATGGATTAAAATAGACGCACAACCAAAAGGGAAATGTCTTTTGGCCATTGCTGAAGTCAGAAAAGGTGTTCCTGCTACCTACTACAAAAGCACGTGCATGCATGGACCATATAAGGATGCTGTACCATTCCTTTAATTTTTTGGTATTTGGACCATGTGTGGTGTCAGGGTAATATTGCAATAATGCAGCTGGATACACCGACCAGTTGCTGAATTGGATAGATCTAACATGATAGTTTAATGGTACTCTAGTTTTTACACTTTGGATGACTTTATAGTGTCCTTTGTCATATAAATTATTTTTCCGTTATTTAATTTGTAATCGCGCGGTTTGCGGACGATGTCCGACTTTTGTCCTGGAGATGTACTTCTATCCTTGTTAAGGATTTCCTGCTATCTGGGTGTAACTCCTTCTGTCCACTTCGATTGTCTCTTTCTTCCTTCGTTGCAAACCTGTAAGCTTTGCTCCTGCACATGTACTTACCTGTTGATATCATAAAGTTCAGGCTGACCTTTGGTCCGCGATGGTCACGGTGAAAAGAAAATGATAACGTAATGTTGCTATTTTCTCTTGTTTCTTCAGAACTCAGGTATGGATGTGGCTGTACCAGCAGGTTTCTCTTGTGGTCTGTCTAGGTCAATCTGGTTTGACCAGAAGGAAACGGCGAAAAATGTCAGTTCCGATGGAAGAGCGGCAAAACAAACTATAGTAGTGTGTGACACGACTATTAAAAAAATTAAAAATTTGGTATATAAGCATACTTAGGAGATTGTCCTAAGATTATTGATCCGGCAACAACCCTCCCTGCCAAAGCCGGGTGGCCGCCTGGAATAGTAATTCCTCAGTATACTGAGGAGACAGGTCACATGGTTCGTCCTCCTCGTCGTGCGGTTGATACAAAGCTCCCATCCCGGCTAAGGGGCGGTGGCAGCATCGCTCTGCCTCCTATAGAAAGATGTAGCTGGCGCCGGACTGGGTCCTCGCTGACCCTGACCTCGCGGCGACGTGGGCCAATGACAGCTCGAAGAGCATGGCGGAGACCGACGCGTGTTGCCGAGGCCAAATGAGCTCATCTAAGACGTCGTCGCCCAGTCGAAGAAACATTTGCTAAATTTCGTATATATGTGGAACTCGTTAAATTCCCTTAGATTGCATATAACATAGAGAACTTGGTTAAATATTGTCTGAATTTCATGTTTCAACCATTTGATTTATGGGAGGCGTGTCCGCGGACATTTGATGAGCTCCGTTTGGTTATCCGCATTGAAGTTTCTCAAAGCATACAGAGGACACTATGCTGAAAACTGGGAATAAGAGGTGGCTATCATAGATCTCGATCTACTGTACATGAAATCGCACCGAACATGTTGACTGGTTACTGTGTGAGTACAGATATCGTATTTGTATATGCACATGAGAAGTTTCACGCCCATATCACGTGTTCCACGAGGGGGGACATACCTCGTGGATTGGATTGTCCTAAATGCATTGGTCCCTGCGATACAATTAATGAATATGGATTCAGATAGACGCACAACCAAGAGGGAATTGTCTTTTAGCTTTTATATGCCCAAACACGTCCATCATGGACCTTGTGGTTGAATCCTTACTGAAGTCAGAAAAGATTTTCTGCTGCCGACTAGAGAAGCATGTGCGTGGATGGACCAGATAAGGCTGTTGAGCTATTCGCTTTAATTTGCTGGAATCTGCACCCCCGTGTGTGATGTCAGTGTAATAATGCAATAATGTATATGGATACATCTACCGTTGTTGAATTGGATACAGCTAACAAGATTTACTTTAACGGGGCCCGTGTAATGTTGGTCTTAAATTAGTATAAATTAATTTTCTGCGCTTCTGTAATTAGTAATTTAGTGGTGTGCAAAAGATGTTCGACATTGGCCCACCTTGATTGGCTCTTTCTTTCTACGTTGCAACCTTGTAACCGTTGCTCTTGCGCACGAACTCAGTGATATATTTTAGCCTGACTTTTGGTTTGACAAAGTCACATATACAAACAGTGTAAACACAATGTCTCTATTTGCTCTTGTTTCTTCGCAACACAGCTATGGATATGGCCGTACAAGCACTTCTCGATGGGAAGCTCTGCTAGTTTTACTATCTCATACATAGCACGCAATCTGCTACGCGTGCTTTAAAGTTGTCACGGGTGGGGAGCCCACAGTGATGAGCAGCTCTCGTAGTTTTTCTAACTCACACGGTCTAAAAATTGGCACACCCGTGTTACAAAAGTGGTACTCCTTCCGTTACAAAATATAAAGTGTACTAGCTATTTGCCCGTGCGTTGCAACGGGGCTATATATATTCTACACCCTCCGTTCCAAATTACTTGTCGCAGAAATGGATGTATCTAGAACTAAAATACATCTAGATACATCCATACCTGCGACAAGTAATTCGGAACGGAGGGAGTAGTAGTATAACATCAATCGTGTATGTCTACAGTCATAGCTTAATGTAAACAATTCGAGCTAAAACTCACGACTTTTGGTAGGTATGAAGCACATCTGCTGGATAACACCACGATTTATGGCCTTTATACATAAGAGATTCAGTGAGTTTATGGCAGAGATTAATTATTTGGTTTCCGCAAATTTATAACCTTGCCATATGTGAATTAATTGATTACCATAATTGCCATATATGAGATTTTCGTGAATTTATGGCCTTACCATACCATACGTGAATTGATTCATTACCGTAATTACCGTACTACCTCCGTTTCAGTTTACAAGTCCTGCGTGTATACCTAGGTTGCCAATTTTATCGTCCTAATATAAATTATATAACACAAAAATTATACCTTTTGAAAGTAGAAACTCCGAAGTTTATGTTGGTATATTTTTTGTAATATATGACTTGTATTAGGTTGGTCAAATTGACGACCTAGAGGTTCGCGCACACCCTGTAAACTGAGAGAGGTAGTACTACATTTGAGATACACTGGGATTTCACGGGCAGACGAATAAACCAGTAAGAGAGAAAACCACAGTAGAAGGGGGAGGAAAATCGATGGAGGCGAAGGAAAATCGGTGGGGATGGGGGGTTCTTAGAAGTGGATGTGCATCATAGGTATAATCCACTGTAGAATATATGCTGGTATGCCGATGAAAGCAATTGTCTTTTTAGGTGAAGATTTTGTATCCTGCCCATGAGCTGCATAATATCGATGGAGTATGAACCTTGTAAAGCACATTAAGATTTCAAAATGTAAAAGCACTTACCACGCAGCATGGATTAATTACTAAGTCTGATTTGGTACATTGGTGATCAAGTGCTAACTCCATTCTAATGACACTATTGTCAAGTTGAGAGGATACTGAAACTGAGTTTCAGGCATAGAAAAGAAAAGAAAAACGAAGCATAATATTGTTTGGACAATTGTAAAGTATGATCACACGACAGTAAACTTTTCCGCTGATGTGAAATACATCAAGGCCCTTTCAGAGGAAATATTACACAATTGTCATGGATCAGTGCAAGTTATTCACAGCAACAATAACACACCCAGATTATGGATCATCAGAATGCATGAACTAAAAACGTGAAAAAAAAACCCTGGAATTTTGACTTCAGGTTCCCTTCATGCTTTCATGGTTCCCCTGAATCCGAATGGCAAGCAAAAATCATTAAGGGAACAAGCTAACAAAAGCTATACTGGATGGAGGCCAACCTCGATCTACTCTGGAAGGAGGGTCCAATGGTTAAGTGATATTTTCAGATAATAAGTTTGGCAGTGAAAATTTCAATTTCTACATAAAATATCGTATCAAGGGATTTCATATGGAGGGAGGATTCTGAATATTGGCCTCACGGGAAATAGTGTTCAGCATGGATGGAATGGTAGGACGAACAGAAGCAGCAGCGTAGCAGCATCAGCAATACGGAGAGCAGCAGCAGCGTAGCGGCAAAATTATATCTCACGCAAGTCTCCCCTCATCGTCACTGTTGGAACGCATCTTCAGGAGCATCTTCAACGGTCTGCACACGATCTGGTGCACGCTCCAGCGCATGATCGGCTAGAGTTTAGCTGTAGTGGTTAGTGGACAACGGCATGACTGCCTCCTGTATATGTACGCTGTCAAAGGGTGAATGAAAACACTGTCAATTCTTCCATTATTCTCCTTCAGTCACCATGGTCGAGTCGCTCCGTCGATGCCGCATCTACCCATCTCCTTTCCAGATCAAGCGCTACACCCCTATTCCCTCCCCTCCCTGCCACCTTGGTTCGAGCAAGGCGTACGTGCATCGGCACCGCGACGCACACCCGCGCGTGGTCGCGCACCTTGGCTGCATCGCTCTATGAAGAGCTGCCGGATCTCTACCTTGGCGAGCGACCTGCCTCCCGCATCCTCTCCTTCCCCCAACGGCGACCTCTCCTCTACTCGGGGCGGCCCCCTCTCTATCTCCCCACTACGATTGACTTGATGCGCCCATGACGGATCTAGTCGAGCGAGGCGAGAGGGGGGGCTAGGCATCTGGCAGGTGGGAGAGGGAGGGCCAGGCATCCTGGCGGCTCGCAGCTGGGAGGAGCGAATAAAGGAGAGGATCGAGGGAGCCAAGGCAGAGGGAAACTAAAGAGTTAAAAGGAAGGAATAGGAGAGATGCCGTCCGTGATTGATCTGTATTAATTGTGTTATATGCATTAACCAAATAAGGTATTAATTGCCATCCGTGAATTGATTGTATTACCAAATATTGACCGTGTGGAGAGGGAAATCGCTGTCGGGTGGGAGAGGATTGACGAAGGGGTGGACGTAAGAGGGGAGACGGAACCTTACGGTTCTTTTAGGTAGTAGAGATTACTTTTAAAAAAACTCTTGCATGTTTGATCATGTTTTTAGAGATAATGCATCAATATCTACAATACCATATATGTCTCATCATATCGATCAAGAAAAGTTATATTATATTTCATATTATAATTATTAATATTTTATTTTATAATATTGGTGAAACATACGTTCGTGAAAACTGATGCACCTTGTATTATTGACCGAACGATTAATCACACATAAAAAAGAGAGCTAAAGCATGCAGTTATTTTTATGCGAAATGCAGTAGGAGTTTATGCAAATGAAGCTGTGCTCAAGGGCAGCGACAGACCCGTACATAGACTCGAGGAGATGATTTTGGCAAGACAAATCGACATGACAGCTACTAGTGAGGATGAATTTGTCGATGCAAGATCGTCTCGCCGTCGTTTTGCATTCTGTCAATTTCATCACCTCAATGCTTCTCCAATTTGTTGTCGGTGCCACGTAAGCATCATAGTCGTCGAGAGTAGAGTTCAAGATTGTGGCGGAGTAAGGCGCTGGGCACAATGGAGGCTGGTTGGCGGGCAATGCGTCAGGGCCATTCTAGTGACTAGATTTAGCCAGGGCTTGTGTGAGTCGTGGCTTGGGTCACATGAATAGGGAAACGACTATGGCCAAAAAGGTGAAATGAACAGTTCCCACCTGCCAGGCACCAAGGGGTACTATTGTAAACCTAGTTTGTCAGGCTAAAAATGGAAATTCTGATGGATGAGTGGCAAAATTAACTTGAGTAGTGTGTGACACGACTAGTCAAAACGTACTGGAAACATGTAATAAAAGCGTCTGAAGGAGATGGTGTCACGAGATGGATAAGGCGGCATCCCCCTCCAGCGAAACTGCCTAGCCGGCTGGAATACTACCTCTTTGGCGGCGGGTCGTGCCGGCCGTTCTCCTCATCTCCGAAGGATACAAATCCCTCACCCCCTAGTCGGAAGGTGATCACCGGTGCTCTTCCTCCTTTGTGAAACGCAAGTGGCACCAGATTTGGTCCTCGCCGACCTGGACCTCGCGGCACCAGATTGGACCTATCGAGGATTGCTTGATGATCACGACAAAGGCCAACCACTACTAGCGAAAAGCCTAGTTGTAGCTCGAGGTAATGGCCTAGCAGTAGCGCGGGGACCCATGCTACTGCTAGCACACTACAACTAACTTTTAGTAATAGCGGCCGACGCTACTACTACTACATTTCTTAGCAGTAGCGTGGGGTAGGACGCATGCTACTTCTAAATAACAGTAGCATTGGGCATTACACCGTGCCACTACTATATCTTTGTATTTCATTTCAGCATATTTATAATATATTTATACACCCTTATATAACTTTTTATACCGCAGCAATGATCTAACAACTCATCATCATCATAGTGATATAACAACTCAGCATCATCGTACTGATATAACAACTCATCATCATGGTACTGATATAACAATGTCTCACCATAATGATCATCATAAGTTAACCACTACAAGCTAATTTTTAGCATTTAGGTAAATAACTCACTACTAGGGAAAACCTTATAGACAGAGGATTATCAGTAGTGCTGCTTAAAAGAACATGAAGAAAAAGGATTACACTCACATCAAGTCTGTTCTCAACAGTGCTATCTTAATCTACTGCCAACGGGGTGGAGAGATCACGCTCAAGAAGACAAGGAACCGCGCGCCCCTGCTTCGGCCCTAAGGCCGACTTCAGCTGCATCCAGCAACCGAGAGGCACTCTCAGCGATGGATTCTATGTCCTCCACCACATGTTGGAGTACAGACGAGATCACCAAAACCTTCGCATGTCACCTAGATCCGGCAATGCCGATATTATGCAATGGGCAAAGAAACTAGGAATTGTCCCGGATCATCGACTCTAAGTTGACTTCTATTACATCCAGTGTGAGCTTGCCCAAATCATCATGAAGGAGGTCCTTCAAAAAACAGATCTGTTCTACGAAGAAGGGAAAATTTCGCGAGAAGACGTCCGAACACGCGTAGCTGCTCAGCGTCTCGACCTGAAGCCTTTCACTTCACTTGGGGACTTCCTCCCTGATTTGGAAGGATGGCATGACATGTTGGAGTGATTGACGATATATGACAATGTGTCCGTTTTGTCACTACTTCCTCTATGATGAAACTTTGAATTTATGCACGAGGAAACTTTGTGATGTAATTAAACTGTCCTCCTCAACTAGCGAAGATCGCTCTAGTTAGGGCAGTTTGGGTATGATGAACTTTGTTATTTATGCTTATGATATGTTGCTTTGATTTTTGCTAACTCTATCACTTTCTGCTGCTCAACTATATATGTTGCATATTATTGACTCCTGTGACGATGCAGGTACATAAATCATCGATGGCAAAGAAGTGTACGACAAGTGGCCTGAGTGTCAGGCCCAGGTGCACCGGTTTTCCGGCGGCAGCCACAGAGGGTTCTATAGCAGAGCCGAAGTGGAAGATAGTTACTTAAGGTTGACGCTAGCGCGAGAGAGGATGTCATGAAGTTGCTTGTATTCGAGACATGTCATTAAGTTGTATCGCTATATCGTGATTATGATAAGACAACATGATTTGTGTTGGATGATATGATGAGACTACTATGTGTATGATATGATGAGCATATTGCGTGTTTATGATATGATTAGAATACTTTTTAGAACAAGTTCAAAAACATCGCAAATACGTAGCCAAAAAAATTATGTGAAAATATAGTAGTAGTGTTGTTCTGTAGGAAGTAGTAGCGCCACACACAAGCTCTACAGCTAATTAGCAGTAGCGCTAGACGGACAAACGCTGCTGCTATTCTACTTAGCAGTAGCACTTGTGTGGACAATGATACTGCTAAGTAGGTATAGCAGTAGCACGGTTGAAACAACGTTATTGCTACGAGTTAGATGTAGCGCCTTATTACTAGCACCGCTACCCGCGCTACTACTAGGCCTACGACACGCGCTACTACTAGGTTTTTCCCTGGTAGTGCTAACATATCTCACGAAGTTCCGTTAAGTTTTGTGTGATTGAAGTTTTCAAGTTTTAGGTGAGATATGAATATGAGGAGAATAAGGAGTGGCAACACCCTAAGATTGGGGATGCCCAAGGCACCCCAAGTTAATATTCGAGAAATACCCAAGCAACTAAGTTTGGGGTTGACCCGGAAGGCATCCCCTCTTTCATCTTCAACGTTATCAGTAACCTGACTCGAAGCTATATGTTTATTTGTCACATGATATGTGTTTTGCTCGGAGCGTCATTTTATTTTGTTGCGATTTTCTTGCTGATATTTAGAGTAATGTTTTGCATCTTTTATTTTAATAAAAAATTCAAGTATAGCCTTTACCATACTTATTTTGCAAGTTCATATGTTGTTGTTTATAAACAGAAAGTTTGCTATTATGTTTTGAATATTTATGAATAGTGAGAACATGACAAAATATTGAAATTATTACACGGTGAGCTATAACACATTTTCTACAGTGTGGTAATTTTTCAGAATTTTTGCAAGTAGAGAAGTTTAGATCTTCTTGCATCCTTTATGAAGTTTCTTGTATAGACAGGTTATTGTTATGTTTGTATTGTTTGGATTTGTTTGCTTGTTTATTATTCTATTTGAGGATACGAGTATTAAATATGCAGAGGCATTTAGTATGCAATGTTAAATCTAAATTTCAGTGATTTGTTACACTAGAGAATGATAAGGTTTTGCATTGATTATACTAACTTATCTCATGAGTTCTTGTTGAGTTTTGTGTGGATGAACTTTTTAAGATTCAGGGAAATCGTGATATAAAAGGAATTAAGGAGACACAAAATCTCAAGCTTGGGGATGCCCAAGGCATCCCAAGATAATATTCCAAGAAGTCTCAAGCATCAAATCTTGGGTATGCCCCGGTAGGCATCCCAGATTTCTTCATCAACAATTATCAGTTAGCCTCGGTTAAGCCTAAGTTTTTGCTTCTTCACATGATGTGTGCTACTGCTGGAATTTCATTTTATTTTACTTTGCTTGTTGTTTTAATAAAATACTTAGATCTAAAGGTTTTTAATGAGAGAGAGTCCTCAGCTACCCATTTACTTAACTGCTCGCTTGATCTTCACTTATATCTTTTGGGAGTAGTTTGTCATTTACTCTTGTGCTTCACTTATATCCTATGAGTAAATTGTTGAATGAATTTAATATCATGAAGTTGAAATTATATGTTCATATCATGCTTAGTTGCTTCACATTGAGTTTAGAAAGTGAAATCTATTGAAGATTGACAATCACAATATTGGTCATACAAGCAATACATGAATGATTAGTATAAGGAAGAGAACTTTCACATACAAATATATTATATTGGACATCTTCTATGATTGTGAATACCCATTAATTATTTTACAACTTGAGAAAATTAGTTGAAGTTGGACAAGGAAGACAACGTAATGACTTATGGTTCTGTATATTTGCATAGAAGTTATATTGTTATGGATCCTCCAACATGTGGTGTTTGCTTAGGATCATTTGCTAGCCAAAAATTTGTAATAAGTAGTGACACTACTTGTGCATCCAAAAACTCTTAAACCCAGTTTCTTGCCATGAGTGTCCACCATATCTACCTATGGATTGAATAAGATCCTTCAAGTAAGTTCTCATCGGTGCAAAGAGCAATAAAAATTGCTCCTAAAATATATGTGATTGTTTATTTCAAGGGAAAATAAGCATGTATGAACTTGTGATGACAAAGAAATAGAGGTGACGGACTGCATAATAAAGGTTGGTATCATAAGGGCGAATATAACGTGACGTACCTTTGCATTAAGAGTTTATGCATCCAAAAATAAAAAGTGCATGACAACCTCGTCTTCCCTCTGAGAAGGGCCTATCTTTTACTTTTCAATATTTACTTTTATGCAAGAGTCAATAGTATGCATTCTCTTTTCAAGCTCAATCATTCTCTAGTTGGCAAGCATTATGTAGTGGGGAAAGATCTTGGCACATATGGCCAGTCAAATATATTTGATCATGAATTATTATTGTTGACAATTATCTCTATGATAAATGAGTTGGGAGGCGAAACATTAAGCCCCTATCTTTCTCTGTGTTCGATGCATGTCATTTGTTCTAAAATATGCTTTGAGTACTAGCAATCATGGAAGACTAAATTATGATTGAGTATTGGGAGCTCTTACTTAGACTTTGTTGAGAATAAGTCGAATTGCAATTGTTTGGTGACTAAGAACATAGGTTGTTAATTTTCAAGAGTATGCATTGTTTGAACCATAACATGTGAATTGATTGCTACTTTATCATGATGAGTTTTATGAGAAAGAGTTGTTGTTATGATGCTAGGAAAAGTGATCAAAATTATCACTCATCAAACTTATGCACTATGCTAGCATTCACACTTCATAAATTATTTCTTTTAGCATTTACCTACTCGAGGACGAGCAGGAATTAAGCTTGGGGATGCTGATATGTCTCCAATGTATCTATAATTTATGAAGTATTAATGCCATGTTTCCAACAATTCTATATGGTTTTGGTATGATTTGAATGGAACTAACCAGGACTGACGTTGTTTTCATCGAAACTACTATGGTGTTGTTTTTTGTGCAAACATAAAAGTTCTCCAAATGTAGCGAACCTTTTTGACGATTTTTTGGAAGAAGAGACATGAGGGCCCACCTACCTATCAGGGCACGCCAGGGGGGCTGGCTTGCCCTGGTGGGTAGTGGGCCCCTCGAAGCCCATCTTGACGTGAGCCCGACGCCAAAAATTACTATAAATAGAGAAACCCCCAGAAATAACCTAAGAAGTTCGACTCTGCCGACGCACGCCTCTCTATCTTAATTTGGCATGATCTTGATGTACCGCAAGCTTTGTTAATACAGTTGGATCATATGGTGTTTTCCCTCTCTATCTTGTTTTCATGAATTGAGTTTTTACCTCTGAGGTTTCACTATTATCGGATTGAATAATTTTATGGATTTGAGAACACTTGATGTATGTCTTGCATGCGGCCACCCATGGTGACAATGGGGTGTCTATTGATTCACTTGATGTATGTTTTGGCACTCAAATCACGGATTCCAAAGGTGACATTGGGGTAATTTATGCATAGGGGTTGATGCACGTTTTTGTCCTACTTTCTCCGGTAAAAATATTGGGGCATTCTTTGATTTTCTTTGTGTTGGATTGAATATTATGAATCTGAAGTTGTTTGATGCATATTGTATAATCAACTCACAGATACTTGTGGTGACATTGGAGTATCTAGGTGACATTAGAGTTGGTGGATGTGTACCATATGGTGTTATTTTAGTACGAACACTAGGGCTGTTTGTGACACTTATAGGAATAGCTCAATAGATTGATCGGAAATGATAACTTTGGGGTGATTTCGTACCCTACGAACAATTTCATCTTATGTTCTCCGCCAGATAAGAACAATTATGTTAGCATTGTTGAGAGATTGCACTAGTGAAAGTATGAACCCTAGGCCTTGATTTTAAGCATTGCAATACCGTTTGTGCTCTGTTTTATCACCTGCTACCTTGCTGTTTTTATATATTTTAGATTAGAAAAACTTATATATACTATCCATACTACACTTGTATCACCATCTCTTCACCGAACTAGTACACCTATACAATTTACCACTGTATTGGGTGTGTTGGGGACACAAGAGACTCTTTGTTATTTGATTCCAGAGTTGCTTGAGAGAGACCGTCTTCATCCTACGCCTCCCACGGATTGATAAACCTTAGTTCATCCACTTTAGGGAAATTTGCCACTGTCCTACAAAACTCTGCGCTTGGAGGCACAACACGAGTCTACAGGAACAAGTTGTGTAGTAGACATCACTCGGCGTACCAAATTTCACTAGAAAGATTGTGTGCATGTCATAAAATTTGCTGATAATCTGACAGAGATAGCGCAGCGTATGAATGCTGGATTTGGGATGGGATTAATTCTACCACTAGTGCACACATTGAACAAGACCAATTGTGTGCACAAAATGCCGATACAAAGTCTTATTTTTATGTTGATGTTCATAAACTATATGTTAGAATTGGTTTTTCTTCTACATTGCAATAGAAATTGCCCGCTGCAGTTGTGCCTAAATCGATTTTCTGGCGCAGTCAAATTACACTTGTGCCTGCTAATAACACCAAAGTGATTGCAATGTACTGCATTTAGTGTAGAAATGGAACCATTCAAATTGACAAGTTCTCTCTTGTGGTGGCAATGCATCCACATTGGAAAATTGGAGACATTGTTCTACTCATGCTCTACCAAGTCACATGAGGGTTCTTCCTTTTCATTTACGAGATGCCGAGTCGCCGTGATCAAGCTACTATATTAAGTTTGTAGATATGGACCATATGGTTGTCAAAATTGTTAAGTTCTTAATTGTTAAGTACCGTGTAACCTAGATCGGCCTTTTGTCGAATAGTGTCACCCTATATATATGTTACTCAAATGATGTTTGCCAAGTTGTTAAATTTTCATGGAAACTATTAATATCGTACACGGTTCATTCAATTTAAACGTGTGCCCTGTATAGTAGAGGATGTCCATGTTTTCGACGCGACTGTCAGCACCGATGTGCAGAAGGCATTTGCAAATTAATTATCCATATTGCAAATTCAGATAATATACAGATAGGCTAACCCATACAGTGACATATTTGACATGCATGAAGAAATCAATGGAGCATATGTATGTATGCTCAAATTATTCATCCAGTGCCTAGTTCGATGAGTAATTTACAAACTATTAGCTCACTGGGGCAGCCTCGACGTCGGGGATCGCTGGTATTGCCTCGGGCGTAGTGCTCACCAGGGGTACCGCGACTGCCGGGTCTGCCCCGATGACGTTTAGCGAGACAGCGATGGCTCTTGCCAGGGCTACCATCACGGCCCCAGGCATGCCCCGGCGAATTTCGACGTTGCGCCCTCCTACATTTGGGACATAAGCCTACGCCTCATGCGGCAGTAGCCACTGCCGCAGTTGTCCTTGCGTCATCGTGGTTCCTGCTCCGCCGCTCGCACTATCCGCCGCACTCTTCACTGAGCCAGCAGTATCAGCCACAAGCGATCCCTTCCCGCTTCCAGGACAACCCTGGCTAACCCGGCAACTTGCTTGTACCGCGTTCCCTACTTCCTCTGGCCATCGTCGGAAGAGGCGGCGGCATGGTCGTGGACCGCCAAGCCGACCATCGCGCCACCAGTCTCCATTCCACCATCCCCAACTCCATTATTCGTCGGCCGTTGGGGTGATACGTCTCCAACGTATCTATAATTTTTGATTGTTCCATGCTATTATATTATCTGTTTTGGATGTTTAACGGGCTTTACTATGCACTTTTATATTATTTTTGGGACTAACCTATGAACCGGAGGCCCAGTCCAAATTGTTGTTTTTTGCCTATTTCAGTGTTTCGCAGAAAAGGAATATCAAACGGAGTCCAAACGGAATGAAACCTTCGGGAGAGTGATTTTTGGAACAAACGTGATCAAGAGGACTTGGAGTGGACGTCAAGAAAGAAGCGAGGAGGCCACTAGGCAGGGAGGAGCGCCAGCCCCCATGGGCGTGCCCCCCATCCTCGTGGGCCCCTCGCAGCTCCACCGACCTACTTCTTCCTCCTATATATACCCATATACCCCGAAAACATCAAGGAGCACCATAGATCGAGAGTTCCGCCGCCACAAGCCTCTGTAGCCACCAAAAACCAATCAGGACCCTGTTCCGGCACCCTGCCAGAGGGGGGATCCCTCACCGGTGGCCATCTTCATCATCCCGGTGCTCTTCATGACAAGGAGGGAGTAGTTCACCCTCGGGGCTGAGGATATGTACCAGTAGCTATGTTTTTGAGCTCTCTCTCTCTCTCTCGTGTTCTTGACTTGGCACGATCTTGATGTATCGCTAGCTTTGCTATTATAGTTGGATCTTATGATGTTTCTCCCCCTCTACTCTCTTGTAATGGATTGAGTTTTCCATTTGAACTTATCTTATCGGATTGAGTCTTTAAGGATTTGAGAACACTTGATGTATGTCTTGCATGTGCATGTCTGTGGTGACAATGGGATATTCACGTGATCTACTTGATGTACATTTTGGTGATCAACTTGTGGGTTCAGTGACCTTGTGAACTTATTCATAGGGGTTGGCACACATTTTCATCTTGACTCTTTGGTAGAAACTTTGGGGCACTCTTTGAAGTACTCTGTGTTGGTTGAATAGATGAATCTGAGATTGTGTGATGCATATCGTATCATCATGCCCACGGATACTTGAGGTGACATTGGAGTATCTAGGTGACATTAGGGTTTTGGTTGATTTGTGTCTTAAGGTGTTATTCTAGTATGAACTCTATGATAGATCGAATGGAAAGAATAGCTTCATGTTATTTTACTATGGACTCTTGAATAGATCGATCAGAAAGGATAACTTTTAGGTGGTTTCAAACCCTACAATAATCTCTTCATTTGTTCTCTGCTATTAGTGACTTTGGAGTGACTCTTTGTTGCATGTTGAGGGATTGTTATATGATCCAATTATGTTATTATTGTTGAGAGAACATGCACTAGTGAAAGTATGAACCTTAGGCCTTGTTTCCTAGCATTGCAATACCGTTTACGCTCACTTTTACCACTTGTTACCTTGCTGTTTTTATATTTTCAGATTACAAATACTCATATCTACCATCCATATTGCACTTGTATCACCATCTATTCGCTGAACTAGTGCACCTATACAATTGACCATTGTATTGGGTGTGTTGGGGACACAAGAGACTCTTTGTTATTATGTTGCAGGGTTGTTTGAGAGAGACCATCTTCATCCTACACCTCCCACGGATTGATAAACCTTAGGTCATCCACTTGAGGGAAATTTGCTACTGTCCTACAAACCTCTGCAATTGGAGACCCAAAAACATCTACAAGTAGAAGGTTGCGTAGTAGACATCAAGCTCTTTTCTGGCGCCGTTGCCGAGGAGGTGAGTTCTTGAAGGTATATCTTTAGATCTTGCAATCGAATCTTTTAGTTTCTTGTTTTATCACTAGTTTAGTCTATAAAACAAATCTAAAAAATGGAACTGAGGGTGCCTCATATGCTTCATCTTTTTAATATCTTTCATGAAAATAAGGATTCTGACAATTGTGCCAAAATGTTAGAAGAAGAATGCATTAAAATGTTCGACACTAAATTTTTGAATGATGAGCATGATTGCAATGTTGTTAGTACGAAATCTTTGAATATCCGTAGTACTAATGATGATTGCACTAGTCATGATGAAAAGGTCTCTTATAAGCATGTCATTTTTTGTGGAGTGCATAGAGTTTGCAAGTACACACTAATAACCCACAAGTGTAGGGGATCAATTTTAGCCTCTTT
This sequence comes from Triticum timopheevii, assembly GCA_963921465.1. Classification (NCBI taxonomy): domain Eukaryota; kingdom Viridiplantae; phylum Streptophyta; class Magnoliopsida; order Poales; family Poaceae; genus Triticum; species Triticum timopheevii. The sequence goes on from OY997272.1 coordinate 10,006,342, forward strand.
CGATAAGTAAGAGTGTCGAACCCAACGAGGAGCTAAAGGTAGAACAAATATTCCCTCAAGTTCTATCGACCACAGATACAACTCTACGCACGCTTAACGTTCACTTTACCTAGAACAAGTATGAAACTAGAAGTACTTTGTAGGTGTTGTTGGATAGCTTTGCAAGAATATAAAGAGCACGTAAATAAAAGCTAGGGGCTGTTTAGATGAAGACACAACTAAGTTAGTTTTAGTAGAGAGCTTTTTGTCACGAGAAAGTTATTTGTCCCTAGGCAATTGATAACTAGACTAGTAATCACTATTACAATTTTATTTGAGGGAGAGGCATAAGCTAACATACTTTCTCTTCTTGGATCATATGCACTTATGATTGGAACTCTACACTACTAGGGAAAAGCCTAGCAGCAGCGCGGGTTTTGGGCCTATTAGTAGCGCGGGGGCCGGCGCTACTAATAAGGCGCTACAGCTAACTTGTAGCAGTAGCGCGGGTGCCACCCGCGCTACAGCTAACGTATAGCAGTAGCGTGGGTAAAAACCCGTGCTACTACTAATCTGTAATCTCTGATTTTTTTTTTGAATTTTTTTTAATTTTTTTTTTTGATTTTTTCCCTAATTTTCAAATTTCTGAATTATTTTAACCTCAAATCTCTAATCACCCATCATCGCTGCTAAATTTAATCTCTAATCACCCCTCCCTCATCATTCCAAATCATCTAACTTCCCGGACGGTCACCCATCCTCTCACTACTCCAGCCTGAGCACGCTTAACTTCCGGGTTCTATTCTCCCTCGTTTCCAAGTCTGCACTTGTTGTTTTCCTGACAATAGTAAGATGTCAATCCTATTAACCTCAGGAATTTAGCTTGAGCATGTAGTCACACATTTCACTGTTTGAGTTTGAAACTATTCTTCTAAAAAATTAGTAACACTAATATTTCTTGAATAATTAGTTTGACCCACAGTTTGACCATAGTTTGACCAGATTTGACCACAGTTTGACCAGATTTGACCAAAATTCAAAAAAACTAAATAATTATTTAGTAACACTAATATTCTTGAATAATTAGTTGGACCATAGTTTGACCAGATTTAACAAAAATTAAAAAAACTGAAATTTGATGAATTTTTTTGCCTCTAGATCTTAAAAGCCCTGTTACTTTTTTCTGTTAGGTTTTTGAGGATTTTGAAAATTTTTAACGGGGTTCCGAGTTCGTATGCAAAAGTTATGGCCATTTTACAAATTTCCACAGAGATTTTGCAAATAAAGTCGAAATTCATATTTGTAAATTTTCCCAACAACTAGACCACATATCACATGGGAAACTTATTTTCTTTTATTTTTTCGACATTTTTATCATTTTCTTTTATTTTTTTAAAACTAAAAAGGCGGTCCACGGGGGGGGGGGGGGGGTAGACTTTGAAAATTTTGCAAATAGGCCATACCCCGCGCTACTACTATGGCAGACGATTAGTAGTAGCGAGGGGTAAAAACCCGCGCTACTACTATCAACTTAGTAGTAGCGCGGGTTTATAACCATCGCTACTACTATGGCATGGTCCAGGGGCCACTTAGTAGTAGCGAGGGTTAAAAACCCGCGCTACTGCTATCAAGTTAGTAGTAGCGAGGGTTAAAAACCCGCGCTACTACTATGGCATGTCCTGGGGGGCACGGTAGAGACCGCTTAGTAGTAGCAAGGGTTATAAACCCGCGCTGCTGCTATCAACTTAGTAGTAGCGAGGTTTAAAAACCTGCGCTGCTAGTAAGTAGCAGTAGCGAGGGTTTTTAACCCTCGCTACTGCTAAGATTTTGTGTATAGGCTTTTCCCTAGTAGTGCTAGCAAGCATCCGCAACTACTAAAGATCAGTAAGGTAAAACCCAACCATAGCATTAAAGCATCAAGTCCCCTTTATCCCATACACAACAACCCCCTTACTCGGGTTTATGCTTCTGTTACTCAAGCAACCCACTATAAGAGAATCATGAATGTATTGCAACACCCTACAGTGGGAATCCCTCACGCTTGCGCGACACGGAGAGCACCATAGGACGTACGGCACTAATAATAAAACATGCAACTCAAACCAATCAAGATCATCAATTAACCCATAGGACAAAACGGATCTACTCAAACATCATAAGATAGCCATACATCATTGGGAAATAATATATAGCGTTGAGCACCATGTTTAAGTAGAGATTACAGTGGGTAAAAGAGAGGTTACACCGCTGCATAGAGGGTGAAGAGTTGGTGATCAGGGCGGTGAAGTTGTTGGTGTAGATCACGGTGATGATGATGGCCCCCGGCACCGTTCCGGCGCCACCGGAAGCAAGGGGGAGAGAGCCCCCCTTCTTCTTATTCTTCTTCCTTGACCTTCTCCCTAGATGGGAGAAGGGTTTCCCCTCTGGTCCTTGGATCCCATGGCATGGGAGGGGCGAGAGCCCCTCCGAGATTGGATCTATCTCTCTGTCTCTCTCTGTTTCTGCGCTCTTAGTTTCTGCCCTTTCACCGTTTCTTATATATCCGGAGATCCGTAACTCTGATTGGGTTGAAACCTTCGCCCAGATTTTTGTTTGAAAAATAGCTTTCTGGCGGCAAAATAAGAGCGTCAACCACCTTACGGGGTGCCCACGAGGGTCAGAGGTGTGCCTGCCCCCCTGGGGCGCGCCCCCGTGCCTCATGGCCCCCTTGGGCACCGTCTCGCGTTGGTTTTTCTTCCCAAAAATCATAAATATTCCAAAAATGATCTTCGTCCATTTTTACCCCATTTGGACTCCGCTTGGTATTGGGTTTCTGCGAAAAATAAAACATGCAACAAACAGGAACTGGCACTGGGGACTGGATCAATATGTTAGTCCCAAAAATAATAGAAAAAGTTGCCAAAAGTATATGAAAGATGTAGAATATTGGCATGGAACAATCAAAAATTATAGATACGACGGAGACATACCAGCATCCCCAAGCTTAATTCCTGCTCGTCCTCGAGTAGGTAAATGATAAAAAAGATAATTTTTCATGTGGAATGCTACCTAGCATAATCTTAATCATATGTCTAATCATGGCATGAATATTAAGACACGAGTGATTCAAAGAAATAGTCTATCATTTGACATAAGAACAATAATCTGGCTATGCTCCATCTTCACCACACAAAATATACAAATCATGCACAACCCCGATGACAATCCAAGCAATTGTTTCATACTTTTGACGTTTTCAAACCTTTTCAACTTTCACGCAATACATGAGCGTGAGCCATGGACATAGCACTATAGGTGGAATATAATATGATGGTGGAGGTTGTGTGGAGAAGACAAAAAGGGAGAAAGTCTCACATCGACGTGGCTAATCAGCGGGTTGTGGAGATGCCCATTAATTGATGTCAATGCGAGGAGTAGGGATTGCCATGCAACGGATGCACTAGGAGCTATAAGTGTATGAAAGCTCAAAATGAAACTAAGTGGGTGTGCATCCAACTTGCTTGCTCATGAAGACCTCGGGCATTTGAGGAAGCGCATCATTGGAATATACAAGCTAAGTTCTATAATGAAAATTCCCACTAGTATAAGAAAGTGAAATCATAGGAGACTCTCTCTATGAAGAACATGGTGCTACTTTGAAGCACAAGTGTGGTAAAAGGATAGTAACATTGCCCCTTCTCTCTTTTTCTCTCATTTTTTTATTTTCTCTTTTTTTTTTGTTGGGCTTCTTTGGCCCCCTTTTTTTTATTTAGGCTTCTTTGGCCTCTCCTTTTTTATTAAGTCCGGAGTCTTATCCCGACTTGTGGGGGAATCATAGTCTCATCATCCTTTCCTCCCTGGGGCAATGCTGTAATAATAATGATCATCACACTTTTATTTACTCACAACTCAATATTACAACTCGATACTAGAACAAAGATATGACTCTATATGAATGCCTCCGGCGGTGTACCGGGATGTGCAATGATCTAGCATAGCAATGACATCAAAAAACAAACAAGCCATCAAAACATCATGCTAGCTATCTTACGATCATGCAAAGCAATATGACAATGAATGCTCAAGTCATGTATATGATGATGATGATGGAAGTTGCATGGCAATATATCTTGGAATGGCTATGGAAATGCCATGGTAGGTAGGTATGGTGGCTGTTTTGAGGAAGATATAAGGAGGCTTATGTGTGACAGAACGTATTATATAACGGGGTTTGGATGCACCGGTGAAGTTTGCACCAACTCTCGAGGTGAGAAAGGGCAATGCACGGTACCGAAGAGGCTAGCAATGATGGAAGGTGAGAGTGTGTATAATCCATGGACTCACATTAGTCATAAAGAACTCATATACTTATTGCAAAAATCTATTAGTCATTGAAACAAAGTACTACACGCATGCTCCTAGGGGGATAGATTGGTAGGAAAAGACCATCGCTCGTCCCCAACCGCCACTCATAAGGAAGACAATCAATAAATACCTCATGCTCCAACTTCGTTACACAACGGTTCACCATACGTGCATGCTACGGGAATCACAAATTTCAACACAATTATTTCTACAATCCACAACTACCTACTAGCATGACTCTAATATCACCATCTTTATATCGCAAAACTATTGCAAGGAATCAAACATATCATATTCAGTGATCTACAAGCTTTATGTAGGATTTTATGACTAACCATGTGAATGACCAATTCCTGTCATCTCTTTAAATTGATATAAGTGAAGCAATAGAGCTTAATTCTTTCTACAAAAGATATGCCCATGCTCTAACAAATATAAGTAAAGCAAAAGAGCATTCTACAAATGATATAAGTGAAGCACGTGAAGCATTCTATAAAGCCATACTCAAAAGAGTTAAGTGAAGTGCAATGAGCATTCTACAAATCAACCAAGGACTATCTCATACCAGCATGGTGCATAAAAGAAAAGTGAAAACTAAATGCAAAAGACGCTCCAAGACTTGCACATATCGTATGAACGAAACGAATCTGAAAACATACCGATACTTGTTGAAGAAAGAGGGGATGCCTTCCAGGGCATCCCCAAGCTTAGACGCTTGAGTCTCCCTGAATATTTACTTTAGGTTCCTTGGGCTTCCCCAATCTTGAGCTCTTTCCTATCTTCCTTTTCCTCATATCGAGACCTCCTCGATCAAACACTTCATCCACACAAAACTTCAACAAAAAACTCGGTAAGATCCGTTAGTATAATAAAGCAAATCACTACACTAAGTACTGTTGCAAACCAATTCATATTTTGTTTTTGCATTGTGTCTACTGTAATATAGCTTTTCCATGGCTTAATCCACTTATAGGAATTGGTAGTTTCATCAAAACAAGTAAACTATGCATCAAAAACAGAATCTGCCAAAAACAGAACAGTCTGTAGCAATATGAAAATTCACCATACTTCTGGTACCCCAAAAATTCTACCAAAATTAGGAAAATTAAACAATTTGTACAGAAAGACAGTGCAAAAATAAGCAGAACTGTCTGGCATTCCAGTAAAAAACGTAAAATCGCGCACTACAGCCAAAGTTTCTGTCCTGCACCGTACAAACCAACAAGCATTGTAAACATCCTAAAGGCAAACCTTGGCACATTATTTTTATAATACAATGGAATTGTACAAGGGGATAATTATTTTTGATGAAAATTTTATGTAATTAAGATTCACAAAGTTTCCGTGAGCATGAACAAAGTTCAAGGAGCTCCCCCACTTCAACAATGCTTGTCTCTCTCACTTTCACTTTCCTTTTTGAAATTTTTTGGGTTCCCCTCTTTATTTTTTTGTTTATAGACTATATAAAAGCACTCAATAGGAATAAATGACTCTCTAAAACTTCCGGGTTGTCTCCCTGGCAGCGCTTTCTTTAAAGCCATTAAGCTAGGTATATCAAAGCCAATTTTAATTAACAATGATTTGTAATTTAGTAGTGAGCACAAAGTAACATATATCATGCAATAACGAAGTCTAACTCTCTTCCTATGCATCGGCATGTCATAAAAGAACAATTCATGCACACATAGTAAAGGCCAATGCATAGTATAAGCAGTTTCTTGCAATTTTATCATATTGGAAACATAGAGAGGTGGAGATATAGTTCCTCTCTCATAATAGTTGCAAGTAGGAGCAGCAAGCACATGCATATCACATTCATCAAAATTATCATGTGTAATGGTAAAAGGCAACCCATCAATATAATCCTTAATAAGCGCAAACTTCTCCGATATAGTGTAGTTGGGAGAATTCAAAAAGATAATAGGACTATCATGTGCTACGTCTTGAGCTTGCGTTGGTTTTCCTTGAAGAGGAAAGGGTGATGCAGCAATAGTAGCGTAAGTATTTCCCTCAGTTTTTGAGAACCAAGGTATCAATCCAGTAGGAGGCTCCTCAAAAGTCCCACACACCTACACAAACAAAGAAAGAACTCGCAACCAACGCAGTAAAGGGGTTGTCAATCCCTTCACAGCCACTTGCGAAAGTGAGATCTGATAGAGATAGTATGATAAGATAAATATATTTTTGGTATTTTATAATATAGATGCAAAAAGTAAAGATGCAAATAAAAGTAGATTGGAAGCAAATATGATAAAAGATAGACCCGGGGGCCATAGGTTTCACTAGTGGCTTCTCTCAAGATAGCATAAGTATTACTGTGGGTGAACAAATTACTGTCGAGCAATTGATAGAATAGAGAATAGTTATGAGATTATCTAGGCATGATCATGTATATAGGCATCACGTCCGCAACAAGTAGACCGACTCCTGCCTGCATCTACTACTATTACTCCACACATAGACCGACTCCTGCCTGCATCTAGAGTATTAAGTTCATAAGAACAGAGTGACGCATTAAGCAAGATGACATGATGTAGAGGGATAAACTCAAGCAATATGATATAAACCCCATCTTGTTATCCTCGATGGCAACAATACAATACGTGCCTTGCAACCCTTTCTGTCACTGGGTAAGGACACTGCAAGATTGAACCCAAAGCTAAGCACTTCTCCCATGGCAAGAAAGATCAATCTAGTAGGCCAAACCAAACTGATAATTCGAAGAGACTTGCAAAGATAACTCAATCACACATAAAAGAATTTAGAGAAGATTCAAATATTATTCATAGATAAACTTGATCATAAACCCACAATTCATCGGATCTTGACAAACACACCGCAAAAAGAGTTTACATCGAATAGATCTCCACAAGAGTGGGGCAGAACATTGTATTTAAATCCAAAAAGAGAGAAGAAGCCATCTAGCTAATAACTATGGACCCGTAGGTCTGTGGTAAACTACTCACAACTCATCGGAGGGGCAAGGATGTTGATGTAGAAGCCCTCCGTGGTTGATTCCCCCTCTGGCAGAGTGCCGGCGAAGGCTCCAAGATGAGATCTCGCGGATACAGAAGGTTACGGTGCTGGAAATTGTGTTTCATTGGCTCCCTGGATGTTTTCGGGGTACGTAGGCTTCTATAGGAGGAAGAAGTACGTCGGTGGACGCCCGAGGGGCCCATGAGACAGGGGGCGCGCCCTATAGGGGGGGCGCCCCTCCTATCTCGTGGAGGCCTCGGCTGCTTCTTGACTTGCACTCCAAGTCCTATGGATCACGTTCGTTCCAAAAATCACGCTCCCGAAGGTTTCATTCTGCTTGGACTCCGTTTGATATTCCTTTTCTTTGAAACTAGTAAGATGCCCGTGCTACGCATAGCATGGGATCACACAAAATTAGTTGAATTTAAGTTATAGTCAGAAACCATACGTTGCTATGGACAATAAAAAAAAGTACCGAGACATATATACTAAAACATGTACTTGACTTCCATTCGTCCAAAAATGGATGTACCTATATACTAAAACATGTCTAGATACATCTATATTTTGAAAAATGAAAGGCATGTATTGTGGAACGGAGGGATTACTTATGTATTGGATCACAAAACAATAGTAACCAACAATTGCAGAAAAGAACTTGATCATAGGCAGGGCAAATTATATGAGTATATCTGTATATGTACCAAATATGTTGAGATCCATGCTATTGTTCTGACATGTAGCAGTACATCAGTATCCGCCCGTCGCCTTCATTACAGTAAGCATGGAGGCGAAGAACGTTGACATGCCAGAACCTGGCCATCACCTCCAATTCTCTTGCAAAATCACTTTTGCATTTCATTGTGACAGCACTGCCAAAGCCTCTTCAAACAACTGTTTTCCCATCAGATAATGGCCCTAGTGACTGATTACAATTTTTTAATCTATTTGATTAGCCTATATCTCTTAAAAGAGATTATTAAACTACAGGAGACCAGAAGTTGATCAATAAACATATCGCACACGCAATATTGGGGATGAAATATAGGTGTGCGCACCTCCTGGCAAACGAAATTGCGGCGCAAAGCGTGCAGGCAGAGCATGGCAATAGCCGCGGAATCGCCGAGGAAGACTCCTCGGTGACACACACCAACGCTCGGCTGCACCGAATGATGCTGTGTCAGCGTGATTGTGCTGCTAACAAAGCATATTCCTGGAAGTCAACAATTGAAGCGGGGTGGCCTCGGCACAATAACACTTACAGTTCAAAGCATGTACTGCCCATCAGAATAAACACTTGAGTCCTCGACTCCTCGTCTGTGGCGGAAGCCGCTGCTTTTCGTGAGCACGAGGTACGCGGCCTCCGGGAGGCAGATATTGGCGTACACATCGGCACCGGCATTGGGCATGCCGCGTCAGCTGAGAGCGGCATGGACGGCCCGTAGCTCGATGTCCTCGACAACAGTAGCCTAGACTTCGTGTGGGATGGCAGTGTAGAGAAACTTGGCATGCCAAGAAACCACCGCCATATCTCCGTCTCCGATGGCCAAGCTGCATGGTCAGATCTAGAAGGAGAGATACTGGGGCAAGTTCAAAGCCAATTCCGATTTGCTAAGATCCCCTATCTACAAGCATAGCTATACAACAGGAGGGATCCTTGCCCGCTCGAATCAACTACTGTGGTCGCCGGGAAAGAGAGGCAAGGAGTCGGCAGCAGGAATTTGGCAGGGTTCTCCTAGCTCCTTTATTGCGTTGCGAGAGGAGGAGAAACGTCTCGACTATTTGGCAATGTGTTTCGGAACTCTTCCCCAAAGTTCTGTCTATTACGGGGGTGTTCTTGCAATAGTGTGAGTCATGTGGCTCAGCGACAACCCATCTCAATCTCAGCCATACATTCAGATCGGACGGTGCACATTGCGCGAAGGCAGGCACACCATCACCACCAACTGACATTTTTATAGGAGTAGAGATACTAAAATAGGCAAAAAAAACAGCAATACGGGTTGGGCCTCCGGTTAGTAGGTTAGTCCCAACAATGATATAAATGTGTAAAATAAAGCCCATAAACATCCAAAAGGGGTAATATAATAGCATGGAACAATAAAAAATTATAGATATGTTGGAGACGTATCAAGCATCCCCAAGTTTAATTCCTGCTCGTCCTCGAGTAGGTAAATGATAAAAAAGAAATTTTTGATGTGGAATGCTACCTATCATAATTCATAATGTAATTCTCTTTATTGTGGCATGAATGCTCAGATCCAAATGATTCAAAATAAAAGTTCTTATTGATAAAAGAAATAGTAACACTACAAGCATACTAATCAAAGTAATCATGTCTTCTCAAAATAACATGGCAAAAGAAAGTTCATCCCTACAAAATCATATAGTTAGGCTATGCTTTATTTTCATCACACATAGATGTTCCCAACTTCTATACCCCCGATGACAAGCCAAGCAATTTTTTCTTACTTAAATAATCTCAAACTTTTTAAACCTTCACGCAATATATGAGCGTGAGCCATGGATATAGCACTATGGGTGGAATAGAATATGATGATGGGGATTGTGTGGAGAAGACAAAAAAGGAGAAAGTCTCACATTGACGAGGATAATTAACGGGCTATGGAGATGCCCATCAATTGATGTCAACATGAGGAGTAGGGATTGCCATGCAATGGATGCACTAGAGCTATGAATGCTCAACAAAAGAAAACTAGTGGGTGTGCATCCAACTTGCTTGCTCCCGAAGACCTAGAGCATTTGAGGAAGCCCATCGTAGGAATATACAAGCCAAGTTCCATAATGAAAAATTCCCACTAGTATGAAAAAAACAACTTATGAGACTCACTATATGAAAAACATGGTGCTACTTTGAAGCACAATATATGAGACTCACTATATGAAGAACAAGGTGCTACTTTGAAGCACAAGTGTGGAAAAAGATATAGTAACATTGCTCTTTTTATTTATTTTCCTTTTTTCTTTTCTTTTTTTCTTTTTTTTTCTTTTTTTTCTTTTTTGGGCCTTCTTTTTTTCTTTTGGCCTTTCTTCTTTTTTTTTCTTTTTTTCTTTTATTCTTTTTTATTTTTTTGGGCAATGCTCTAATAATGATGATCATCACACTTCTATTGATTACAACATATGAATTACAACTCGAAACTAGAACAAGATATGACTCTATATGAATGCCTCCGGCGGTGTACCGGGATGGTGCAATGAATCAAGAGTGACATGTATGAAAAATAATGCATGGTCGCTTTGCCACAAATACGATGTCAACTACATGATCATGCAATGGCAATATGACAAAGGTAAAGTATGGCATGATGATGATAAACGGAATGGTGGAAAGTTGCATGGAAATATATCTCGGGATGGCTATGGAAATGCCATAATAGGTAGGTATGGTGGATGTTTTGAGGAAGATATAAGGAGGTTTATGTGTGATAGAGTGTATCGTATCACGGGGTTTGGATGCACCGGCGAAGTTTGCACCAACTCTCAAGGTGAGAAAGGGCAATGCACGGTACCGAAGAGGCTAGCAAAGGCGGAAAGGTAAAAGTGCGTATAATCCATGGACTCAATATTAGTCAAAAGAACTCATATACTTATTGCAAAAATTTAGAAGTCATCAAAAATCAAGTACTACGCGCATGCTCCTAGGGGGATAGATTGGTAGGATAAGACCATCGCTCATCCCCGACCGCCACTCATAAGGATGCACAAGCGAGGTACACTTCATGTTTCAAATTTCTTACTCCCTCCTTCCATCTATATAGGGCCTAATGCATTTTTAAGACCACCTTTGACTATTGATAAGATTAATAGTACATGACATGCACAATGTGAAAATTATATCATTGAAAGCTCATTTCACACACGAATATAACGGTGTGCTTTGTGTAAGTTGCATGTCATAGATTATTGCTCTAATATTTGGTCAAAGTTAACCTCGAAAAACACATTAGGCCCTATATAGATGGAAGGAGGGAGTACACAACTTTAACCATACGTGCATGCTACGGGACTTGCTAACTTTAACACAAGCATTCCTTAAATTTTTAATCACCCAACTAGCATGACTTTAATATCACTACCTCCATATCTCAAAACAATTATCAAGTATCAAATTGATCATAGCATCCAATTCACTTCCTATGATAGTTTTTATTATACCCAACTTGGATGCCTACCATTCTAGGACCAATTTTATAACTATAGCAAATACCATGCTGTTCTAAAAGACTCTCAAAAAGATATAAGTGAAGCATGAGAGACTAGCAATTTCTTCAAAAATAAGTCACCACCGTGCTCTAAAATATATAAGTGAAGCACTAGAGCAAAAACTATCAAGCTCAAAAGATATAAGTGAAGCACATAGAGTATTCTAGCAAATTCTAATCAAACAGGCTTCTCCCAAAAGGTGTGTACAGCAAGGATGATTGTGGTAAACTAAAAAGCAAAGACTAATATAATACACGACGCTCCAAGCAAAACACATATCATGTGAAGAATAAAAATATAGCTCCAAGCAAAGTTACCAATGAACGAAGACGAAAGAGGGGATGCGTTCCCGGGGCATCCCCAAGCTTAGGCTTTTTTCTATCCTTGAATATCTTGGAGTGCCTTGGGCATCCCCAAGCTTAGGCTCTTGTGACTCTTTATTCCATAGTCCATAAAAGCTTTACCCAAAACTTGAAACTTCACAACATAAAACTCAACAGGAAATCTTATAAGCTCCGTTAGTGAAAGAAAACAAAACCACCACATAAGGTACTGCAATGAACTCATTATTTATTTACTTTGGTGTTAAACCTACTGTAATCCAACTTCTATATGGTTTATAAACTAATTTACTAGCCATAGATGCATCGAAATAAACAAACAACACACGAAAAACAGAATCTGTCAAAAACAGAACTGTCTGTAGCAATCTGTAACTAACGCAAACTTCTGGAACTCTAAAAATCCTAACAAAATAGGAAGTCCTGGAAAATTTGTTTGTTGATCAGCAGCAAAAAGAATCAACGCAAAAGAACGTTTCTGTAATTTAATAAAACTAAATTCGTGCGCACAAAGTTTCTGTTTTTCAGCAGAATCAAATCAACTATCATCATAGGTTATCCTATAGGTTCTACTTGGCACAAACAGTAATTAAAAGATAAAAACACATCTAAGCAGAAAGTATATGCAAGATTTATTACTAAACAGGAACAAAAACAAAAACCATAAAGAAAATTGGGTTGCCTCCCAACTAGCGCTATCGTTTAACGCCCCTAGCTAGGCATAAAAGCTAAGGTAGATCTAACGAGTGCCATCTTTGACACTAAATTCATAAGTAGCCCGCATGATAGATTCATAAATTAATTTGACTTTCTTTCTTGGAAAGTGCTCCATGCCTTTCTTTAATGGAAATTGGAATCTAATATTCCCTTCCTTCATATCAATAATCGCGTCAATCGTTCTAAGGAAAGGTCTACCAAGAATAATAGGGCAAGAAAGATTGCAATCTAAATTAAGAACCATAAAATCTACGGGCACCAAATTTTTATTTGCAACAATGAGAACATCATTGATCCTTCCCATTGGCTTTTTAATGGTGGAATCCGCAAGGTCCAAATTTAAAGAGCAATCATCAAGATCATGGAAACCTAGAATATCACATAAAGTGTTCGGAATCGTGGAAACACTAGCACCCAATTCACACAAAGAAAAACACTCATGATCTTTAATTCTAATCTTTATAGTAGGTTCCCACTCATCATTAAGTTTTCTAGGTATAGAAACTTCCAAATTAAGTTTTTCATCATAAGATTGCATCAAGGCATCAACAATATGTTTGGTAAAAGCTTTCTTTTGACTATAAGCATGAGGAGAATTGACAACGGATTGCAACAAGGAAATACAGCCTTCTAAAGAACAATTATCAATCTAGTAGGCCAAACCAAACTGATAATTCGAAGAGACTTGCAAAGATAACTCAATCACGTATAAAAGAATTCAGAGAAGATTCAAATATTATTCATAGATAAACTTGATCATTAACCCACAATTCATCGGATCTCGACAAACACACCGCAAAAAGAGTTTACATCGAATAGATCTCCACAAGAGAGGGGGAGAACATTGTATTGAAATCCAAAAAGAGAGAAGAAGCCATCTAGCTAATAACTATGGACCCGTAGGTCTGTGGTAATCTACTCACAACTCATTGGAGGGGCAAGGATGTTGATGTAGAAGCCCTCCGTGGTCGATTCCCCCTCCGGCAGAGTTCCGACGAAGGCTCCGAGATGAGACCTCGTGGATACAGAAGGTTACTGTGGTGGAAATTGTGTTTCGTTGGATCCCTGGATGTTTTCGGGGTACGTATGCTTATATAGGAGGAAGAAGTACGTCGGTGGATGCCCGAGGGGCCCACAAGACAGGGGGCATGCCCTCCTATCTCGTGGAGGCCTCGGCTGCTTCTTGACTTGCACTCCAAGTCCTCTGGATCACGTTCGTTCCAAAACTCATGCTCCCGAAGGTTTCATTCCGTTTGGACTCCGTTTGATATTCCTTTTCTTCGGAATACTGAAATAGGCAAAAAAAACAGCAATACGGGCTCGGCCTCCGGTTAGTAGGTTAGTCCCAAAGATGATATAAATGTGTAAAATAAAGCCCATAAACATCCAAAAGGGGTAATATAATAGCATGGAACAGTAAAATTTTATAGATACGTTGGAGACGTATCATTATGCGTGGGTACAATAGCAACAATTTCATGTTTAACATAAGGAACTATAGCAAGTTCATCTCCATAAGCATCATTCATATTGGCATCTTGGCCACAAGCATAACAAGCATCATAAAAAAGGGATATCTCAAGAGAATCAACGGGATCATAACATCATCATAGCAATCATCGTTTGGTAAGCATGAAGGAGAATTAAACAATGTATGAGCTGAAGAGTTACTCTCATTAGAAGGTGGGCACGGGTAGCTATTCCGCTCTTCCTCCTTTTGTTCTTCGCTCTCCTCATCATCTTTTTCATCCAATGAGCTCACAGTTTCATCAATTTCTTCTTCCATAGACTCCTGCAAAATATTATTCTCTTCTTGGACTGCGGAGGAGTCCTCAATATAAAGTTTAACATAGGCATTAGAATCATAATTTTCATAACAATATTTAAGTATGTCAAAATTTTCAGATTTGTAGAGAGTAGCATCATACTTTTCAATCAAAGAAGCAATATCATAAGCACCCTTAAAAGCAACAAATTCTTCAATTTGTTGAACATCATAGTAATTATAAAAACCCTTAGCCCATCATTAAACTCACATTGGTAGGGGAGGTGTTTCTTAGGGTTTTCAGAACAACAAGTAACATTATATATTTCACATAAATTCCAAGCATAGCATTGCAAACGATGAATTTGATCTAGTAAAAGTTTCCCTTTTTCGGATATACGGTGTCGCACATAACAATCATGTTCATCTAAAGATCTGCCCTCAGCTAAGCTAGTTGGGGTTTCAGCACGAGCACAAAGGGATGGAAGATGATCCAAGTAAAAAGCTTCAGGAGTGTGATAGATTTTGAGTGGTTCTTCAACCATTGGTGTAGTAGGTACAACTAATTTTTTTGGTACTTTTCGTTTTCTACCATAACTAAAGATAGAAAACAACTAAGAACAGCAAATAAAAATTACTTAGTGATAAAGCAAACAAGCATACACGAGAATATTCACCCCATGCTATGACTCCCCGGCAACGGCGCCAGAAAAACGTCTCGATAACCCACAAGTGTAGGGGATCAATTGTAGCCTCTTTCCATAAGTAAGAGTGTCGAACCCAACGAGGAGCTAAAGGTAGAACGAATATTCCCTCAAGTTGTATCGACCACCGATACAACTCTACGCACGCTTAACGTTCGCTTTACCTAGAACAAGTATGAAACTAGAAGTACTTTGTACGTGTTTTTGGATAGGTTTGCAAGAATATAAAGAGCACGTAAATAAAAGCTAGGGGCTGTTTACATGAAGACACAACTAAGTTAGTTTTATTAGAGAGCTTTTTGTCACGAGAAAGTTATTTGTCCCTAGGCAATCGATAACTAGACCGGTAATCACTATTGCAATTTATTTGAGGGAGAGGCATAAGCTAACATACTTTCTCTTGTTGGATCATATGCACTTATGATTGGAACTCGAGCAAGCATCTGCAACTACTAAAGATCATTAAGCGTTCCGGCGCCACCGGAAGCAAGGGGGAGAGAGCCCCACTTCTTCTTCTTCTTCCTTGACCTTCTCCCTAGATGGGAGAAGGGTTTACCCTCTGTTCCTTGGCTCCCATGGCATCGGAGGGGCGAGAGCCCCTCTGAGATTGGATCTATCGATCTGTCTCAATCTGTTTCTGCGCTCTCAGATTCTGCCCTTTCACCATTTCTTATATATCCGGAGATCCGTAACTCCGATTGGGTTGAAACCTTCGCCCAGATTTTTCTCAGAAAATTAGCTTTCTTGCGGCAATAGTAGAGCGTCAACCGCTTTACGAGGTGCCCACGAGGGTCAGGGGCGCGCCCCCATGCCTCATGGCCCCCTCGGGCACCATCTTGTGTTGGTTTTTCTTCCCAAAAATCATAAATATTCCAAAAATGACCTCCGTCCGTTTTTATCCCGTTTGGACTCCGTGTGATTTTGGGTTTCTGCAAAACATAAAACATGCAACAAACAGGAACTGGCAGTGGGCACTGGATCAATATGTCAGTCCCAAAAATAATATAAAAAGTTGCCAAAAGTATATGAAAGTTGTAGAATATTGGCATGGAACAATCAAAAATTATAGATACGACGGATACGTATCACACACCAAATAGGGAAGATAGATTTTGCAAGAGGCATAAGTATTTAGGAACCAAATGGTTGCAAGAAAGGCTAGATGTTTGTGCTGAAAATTTAAATTTTCTTAATCATCCTTGTGAACTTTGCAATGAACATGGTCATTTAAATATCCAATGCAAATTGTTTCATGATCGTATCGTGTCCAAAAATTGTGATGACTTGATTTCCCTTGCACATCATAATGAACTTAGTTTGCTTTTGGGTTATGAAGAAATGAAACGTATAAATAAGGATATGCCAGAATTTGTCCTTGATAAATTTCTTGATTTTGATCTAGAAGAAATTTTTATGTATTGTTCGGTAAATTGCATTGAAAATCCTTATATTGCCAATTACATAAAGAAAAGAAAACAAATAGAAGATGAAGAGAATACTAATAAAAGGGAAGATACTTCTCAATATCCTCCTATTATTTCTTATGATGAATCAGGTAACGAGCTTTCTATTCAACCAATCTCATTAATAAGGAGCTCAAAAAAGAGAGTTAAACCCACACATGATGTGAAGAAGAAAAAGAAAGTACGGAGAAGAAAAGGTAGAAATGTATCCCTCCCAAATGATGTTACTCCTATTACTCATTATGATGATGATAATGGCTATACTATTGGTGATATCCATACTATTAATGATGAGAGTGATTATGCTTATGATATGAAAAGGCCCAAGCTTGGGGATGCTATGTTTGACGAGAATGACATGTATGAGAATATATTTGCTGTAATTAATGTTTGTCCCAAGCTTGGGGATGCTATGTTTAATGAAGACGATATTTTTAGCCTCCCAAGTTTTGATGAGCAAATTTATTATGATGATAGCATGCCTCCTATTTATGATGATTATTGTGATGACACTTATTCTATAAAAAGTAGTGATGATTATATTGATAAAACTTGTCATGATTATGATTACCCTTTTTTTGAACATTACTATTTTAATGTGGAAACAATTTACAGTATTCGAGCCTCTTATGATACTCCCACTATTCCGAATGAGAAGAATTTTGCTTATGTGGGGAGTAATAAAATCTCTATGATTGTGCATCATGAAAATAATGCTTTATGTGATGGTTATATTGTTGAATTCATTCATGATGCTACTGAAAATTATTATGAGGGAGGAACATATGCTTGTAGGAATTGCAATAATATCAAATTTCCTCTCTATGTGTTGAAATTTTTGAAGTTGCACTTGTTTTGCCTTCCTATGCTAGTTGATTATTGTTCTCATAAGTTGTTTGCTCACAAAATCCCTATGCATAGGAAGTGGGTTAGACCTAAATGTGCTAGTCATATTCTTCATGATGCTCTCTTTATGTTTCAATTCTTATCTTTTATGTGAGCATCATTGAAATCATCATGCGTAGCTAAAAAGGCATTAAAGAAAAGCGCTTGTTGAGAGACAACCCAATATTTACCTTTACTATTTTTGTGTGTTCACATGATTATGCTACTGTAGTAATCATGTTTTATAGCTTTTGTTTCAATAAAGTGCCAAGTAAGACCTTTAGGATAGCTTACGGTGATAGTTGTGTTGATCCTGCTGAAAATCAGAAACTTTTGCAACCAGTAAATTAGTTTTGATAATGATCTGGATTGGTACACAAATGTCACAGGTGTTCCTAATTTGGTAGAATTGTTGGAGTTACAGAAGTATTCGAGAGTTACAGATTACTATAGATTGTTCTGTTTTTGACAGATTCTGTTTTCTATGTGTTGTTTGCTTATTTTGATGAATCTATGAGTTGTATCGGAGGGTATGAACCATAGAGAAGTTGGAATACAGTATATATTACACCAATATGAATTTAGAATGAGTTCACAACAGTACCTAAGTGGTGATTTATTTTCTTATACTAACGGAGCTTACGAGTTTTCTGTTGAGTTTTGCGTTGTGAAGTTTTCAAGTTTTTCGTAAAGATTCGATGGACTATGGAATAAGGAGTAGCAAGAGACTAAGCTTGGGTATGCCCAAGGCACCCCAAGGTAATATTAAAGGACAACCAAGAGCCTAAACTTGGGGATGCCCCGGATGGCATCCCCACTTTCGTCTTTGTTCATCGGTAACTTTACTTGGAGCTATATTTTTATTCACCACATGATATGTGTTTTGCTTGGATCGTCATTTTATTTTGTTAGTATTTGCTTGCTATTATTTAGAATAATTTTTTTCATCTATATTTTCAATAAAAATGTAAAGGATAGCCTTTACCATGCTTATTTTGCAAGTATACATGTTGCTGTTTCAGACCAGAAAGTTTACCGTTGTTGCAAAAATTCCATAGAAAATTCAGAAAATGATAAAATGTTAAAACTTTTTGCATATTGAGATCTGATAAATCTTCTATAGTGTGGTAGACTTTCATAATTTTTGCAGTTAGGGAAGTATGATGAATCTTGCACTCTTTACAGACTGTACTGTTTTGGCAGATTGATGTTATGTTTGTATATGTTTGCTGGTTTAATGATTCTATTTGAGGATAGGAGTATTAAATATGCAGAGACATTTAGTATGAAATGTTGAATAATTTTTTTGTGATTTGTTACTGTAGATAATGATAAGGTTTTTGCATTGGTTTATACTAACTTATCTCACGAGTTCTTGTTGAGTTTGGTGTGGATGAAGCTTTCGAGATTTAGGAAACCGAAATATAAAAGGAATTAAGGAGACACAAAAGCTCTAGCTTGGGGATGCCCAAGGCACCCCAAGATAATATTTAAAGAAGTCTCAAGAATCCAAGCTTGGGGATGCCATTGATCTTCACTTATATCTTTTGGAGTAGTTTGTCATTTGCTCTAGTGCTTCACTTATATCTTTTAGAGCACGACGGTGGTTTTATTTTGAAGAAATTATTGATCTCTCATGCTTCACTTATATTATTTTGAGAGTCTTTTCGAACAACATGGTAATTTGCTTTGGTTATAAAATTAGTCCTAATATGATGGGCATCCAAGTTGGGTAAAATAAAAACTTTCATATGGAGTGCATTAAACACTATGATAAATTTGATACTTGATAATTGTTGTGAGATATAAAGGTGGTAATGTTAGAGTCATGCTAGTTGCGTAATTATGAAATTGAGAAATACTTGTGTTAAAGTTGGCAAGTCCCGTAGCATGCCCATATGGTGAACGTTGTGTGACAAATTTGAAGCATGGGGTGTTCTTTTATTGCCTTCCTTATGAGTGGAGGCCGACATCGCGCGATGGTTAACTCCTACCAACCCCTCCCCTAGGAGCATGCGTAGTAGTACTTTGCTTCGAGGGATAATAATCTTTTGCAGTAAGTATATGATTTCTTTGTGACTAATGTGAGTCCATGGATTATACGCACTCTTACCCTTCCGCAATTTGCTAGCTTCTATGGTACCGTGCATTGCGCTTTCTCACCTTGAGTGTTGGTGCAAACTTCGCCGGTGCATCCAAACTCCGTGATAAGATACGCTCTATAACACATAAACCTCCTTATATCTTCCTCAAAACAGCTACTATACCTACCTATTATGGCATTTCCATAGCCATTCCGAGATATATTGCCATGCAACTTTCCACTGTTTCGTTTATTGTGACATGCTCCATCTTTGTCATATTGCTTTTGCATGATGATGTAGTTGACATCGTATTTGTGGCAGAGCCACCTTTATAATTCTTTCATACATATCGCTCTTGATTCATTGCATATCTCGGAACACTGCCGAAGGCATCCACATAGAGTCATATTTTGTTCTAAGATTCTTGAGTTGTAAGTAGATAAAAGTATGATGATATTCTTGTTAGAGCATTGTCCCATGTGAGGAAAGGATGATGGAAGCAATGATTCCCCCACAAGTCGGGATGAGACTCCAGACGAAATAAAAAAAAAGAAAAAAAGAGGCCAAAGAAGCCCAAATAAAAAAAAGAGAGAAAAAGAGAGAAGGGACAATGTGACTATCCTTTTACCACACTTGTGCTTCAAAGTAGCACCATGATCTTCATGATAGAGAGTCTCCTATGTTGTCAATTTCATATACTAGTGAGAATTTTTTCATTACAGAACTTGGCTTGTATATTCCAATGATGGACTTCCTCAAATTTCCCTAGGTCTTCGTGAGCAAGCAAGTTGGATGCACACCCACTTAGTTTCTTCTTTTGAGCTTTCATACACACTACTAGGAAAAGGCCTACTAATGGCGCACCGGTTTTGCCTACTAATGGCGCACTACCGGTTTTGCCTACCGGTGCGCCATTAGTATCACGCCACTAGTATTTTTTACTAATGGCGCACCACTGGTGTGCCATTAGTATCTGGCATACTAATGGCGCACCATGCAGTGCACCATTAGTATGGCCCACGGTGCGCCATTAGTATCTGGTATAGTAATGCCACACCACATAGAAGTGCGCCATTAGTAACATTTTTTTTCATATATTTTTTCAGAATATTTTTCTAAATTTTTTTTAAAAAAAAATTCAAATTTTTTTTCGTTTTTTTTCTTAATCTCAGGTCACTATGGCTTAATCTCGGGGTCACCCATCCTCACACTACTCCAGCACAAGCATGCTTAACTTCAGAGTTCTATCCAACCCCAGCAACAGCTCACTTCACAGGCACTTGTTGATATATCTAGCATATCAATCCTATTATACCTTGTTGATGTCTAGGACTTTGTTCAGGTTCATGACTATGATGAAATTTTGAAAAATATTTCAAACTTCCTGGTCATATTATGTATCATTTTTTGAAAAACAATTCAAAAAAATTCAAAACCAATTTTTTTTCTATTACTAGTGGCGCACCACATCCATGGTGCGCCACTAGTAAGTTTGAAATTTTTTGAATGTTTTTGCCTCTAGATCTTGAAAGCCTCGTAACTTTTTTTCTGTTAGGTTTTTGGGGATTTTGAAAATGTATAACGGGGTTCCCCCAGTTAAATTCGGATGTAACTTTTCGAGTAGATGATTTTTCATATAGAAAACTTTTTAATCCGAGTTTGTATGCAAAAGTTATGGCCATTTTACAAATTTCCAAAGAGATTTTGCAAATAAAGTCAAAATTCATATTTGTAAATTTTCCCAACAACTAGACCACATATCACATGGGAAACTTATTTTCTTTTATTTTTTGATATTTTTATCATTTTCTTTTATTTTATTAAAAACTGAAAAGGCGGTCCAGGGGGTGCATTCGGGAACTTTTGGGCCAAGGTAGTAATGGCGCACCGTCGGGTGGTGCGCCATTACTAGTTAAAACTACTAATGACGCACTGTCCACAGGTGCGCCATTACTAACAATTTTTTTTTAAAACTACTAATGGCGCACGGTGGGTGTGGTGCGCCATTACTATGTCAACTAGTAATGGCGCATCACTCCCACAGTGCGCCATTAGTAGTTTTGAAAAAATTAAAAAAAATTACTAATGGCGCACCATGGGATGTGGTGCGCCATTAGTATTTGCACACTAATGGCGCACCAACACATGGTGCTTCATTAGTATTTATTAATGGCGCACCGCATGTACAGTGCGCCATTAGTGTCCATCCCATCTATAGCCCTTTTCCTAGTAGTGACACTTATAGCTCTGTTGCATCCGTTGCATGGCAATCCCTACTCCTCCTATTGACATCAATTGATGGGCATCTCCATAGCCCGTTGATTAGCCGCGTCAATATGATACTTTCTACTTTTTTGTTTTCTCACATAATCCCTATCATCATACTCTACTCCAACCATAGTGCTATGTCCATGGCTTACGCTCATGTATTGTCACAGGGTTGAAAAGGCTGAAGCGCGTTGAAACGTATGAACCAATTGCTTGGATGAAACCGGGGTTGTGCATGATGGAAGCATTTTGTGTGACGAAAATGAAGCATGGCCAAACTATATGATTTTGTAGGGATAATCTTTCTTTGGCTATGTTATTTTGATAAGACATAAACTACTTGGTTAGCATGCTCGAAGTATTACTATTTTATGTCAACATTAAACTTTTGTCATGAATCTTTTGGATCTGAACATTCATGCCACAATAAAGAAAATTACATTGAGAAATATTCTAGGTAGCATTCCACATCAAAAATTATGTTTTTATCATTTACCTACTCGAGGACGAGCAGGAATTAAGCTTGGGGATGCTTGATACGTCTCCAACGTATCTATAATTTTTGATTGCTCCATGCTATTATATTATCTGTTTTGGATGTTTAATGGGCTTTACTATGCACTTTTATATTATTTTTGGGACTAACCTATTAACCGGAGGACCAGTCCAAATTGCTATTTTTTGCCTATTTCAGTGTTCCGCAAAAAAGGTATATCAAATCGAGTCCAAACGGAATGAAACCTTCGGGAGAGTGATTTTTGGAACAAACGTGATCCAGAGGACTTGTAGTGGATGTCAAGAAAGAAGCTAGGAGGACACGAGGCAGAGAGCCGCGCCTGCCCCCCTGGACGCGCCCCCACCCTCGTGGGCCCCTCGCAGCACCACCGACCTACTTATTCCTCATATATATACCCATATACCCCAAAAACATCCAGGAGCACCATAGATTGGGAGTTCCGCTGCCACAAGCCTCTGTAGCCACCAAAAACCAATCGGGACCCTGTTTCGGCACCTTGCTGGAGGGGGGATCCCTCACTGGTGGCCATCTTCATCATCCCGGCGCTCTCCATGACGAGGAGGGAGTAGTTCACCCTCGGGGCTGAGGGTATGTACCAGTAGCCATGTGTTTGATCTCTCTCTCGTGTTCTTGATTTGGCACGATCTTGATTTATCGCGAGCTTTGCTATTATAGTTGGATCTTATGATGTTTCTCCCTCGCTACTCTCTTGTAATGGATTGAGTTTTCCCTTTGAAGTTATCTTATCGGATTGAGTCTTTAAAGATTTGAGAACACTTGATGTATGGCTTGCATGTGCTTATCTATGGTGACAATGGGATATTCATGTGATCTACTTCATGTACGTTTTGGTGATCAACTTGCGAGTTCAGTGACCTTGTGAACTTATGCATAGGGGTTGCACACGTTTTCGTCTTGACTCTTCGGTAGAAACTTTGGGGCACTCTTTGAAGTACTTTGTGTTGGTTGAATAGATGAATATGAGATTGTGTGATGCATATCGTATAATCATGCCCACGGATACTTGAGGTGACATTGGAGTATCTAGGTGACATTAGGGTTTTAGTTGATTTGTGTCTTAAGGTGTTATTCTAGTACGAACTCTATTATAGATCGAACGGAAAGAATAGCTTCGTGTTATTTTACTACGGACTCTAGATTAGATCGATCCGAAAGATAACTTTGAGGTGGTTTCGTACCGTACAATAATCTCTTCGTTTGTTCTCCGCTATTAGTGACTTTGGAGTGACTCTTTGTTGCATGTTGAGGGATTGTTATATGATCCAATTATGTTATTATTGTTGAGAGAACTTGCACTAGTGAAAGTATGAACCTCAGGCCTTGTTTCCTAGCATTGCAATACCATTTACGCTCACTTTTATCACTTGTTACCGTGCTGTTTTTATATTTTCACATTACAAATACTCATATCTACCATCCATATTGCACTTGTATCACCATGTCTTCGCCGAATTAGTACACCTATACAATTTACCATTGTATTGGCTGTGTTGGGGACACAACACAAGAGACTCTTTGTTATTAGGTTGCAGGGTTGTTTGAGAGAGACCATCTTCATCCTACACCTCCCACAGATTGATAAACCTTAGGTCATCCACTTGAGGGAAATTTTCTACTATCCTACAAACCTCTGCACTTGGAGGCCCAACAACATCTACAAGCAGAAGGTTGCGTAGAAGACATCATGAGGGTATGCCGGTATTTATGAGTAACTAGATCACAAGGGGATCAGTAGTTTGTCAACGCCGCCAGTCATTATTGTGGATTTTATACATAGCGGTTGGCTAGGGGGTTGAGGGTTTTACTATTTACCCCTGCGGCTGCGCGGGAAGACTAAGTGGAGCACACAATTCCTGGCACACAATTGTATGTTTTGTCATGTGCTATCACACATGTGTTAACATAAGGACACATATATGTAACTTACAAATCACCACGCACTAGTACTCGCACCATGCATCTTGTGCGATGCTACTAGCCATCGCAAACAACTCGTTTGCATTTTTCAAAAAAATAAATCTACACACATAATCGCACAGGAAACAACTATAGCAACTGTCTGCAAGGGTTAGGGACACCATAAATATCATATGTTCGCGCTGTGTCGTCTCTTTCCTCTCGTAGCCCCCAAATCTGGCCCTCTTCTCCCCTTTGTCCTCGCCTCCACAAAATCATCCATATAACACATTTCCTCAGAAACTCAAACCACCCTCTCCATCGCGGAAGGCGGGGGAGATGCAGCTCATAAACGTGCAGGAGCATGTGGCGGCGGTACGCGCTAATGAGGGTACGACGGCCTTGGCAGCAAGCGCGGAAGAGTTGGCGGCTGCAGCAGATCTGTTTGGGGCACGCACGGTTCTGTACGCGGAACGAGCGGTTGAGGCTGCGGCCTGGGCGGCACGGGATGATGAGTCCGTCATTGCCTTGGAGTTGGCGACACGAGCGGATTTCGTTGTGGTATGGGCGACAACCTCCTTAGGGTCTGCTAGAGATCTAGCAGCACACGCAACAAATGCCTTTGATGTTTACGACCGCTTAGAACATGTCCGTCAAGGCCGCATCGTATGCACGTGTTTGCCCGTGGACGGGATTTTCCCTGAGCCCGGAGCTACTCTCATGGAGTAGGAGCAGACCAATGGTCGGCCTATGAAATGTTCAAGGACATGGTCGTCGCCGACCCGAATCTCGACCCTTCCTTTCGAGAGAGGATTTTGCTTCAATGCGGAGAATATTTCAACATCGCCACACCAGCA
Source organism: Triticum timopheevii (assembly GCA_963921465.1). Lineage (NCBI taxonomy): Eukaryota > Viridiplantae > Streptophyta > Magnoliopsida > Poales > Poaceae > Triticum > Triticum timopheevii. The sequence continues at coordinate 10,031,386 of OY997272.1, forward strand.
GGCCAGCTCCGCAACAACGCCGACCAGTAGTTGTTTATATTTTGCTGTTTTCTGAACCTTGCTGATCCGCTATTATGTTGTTTGGTTGATTACTTATGAGTACGAATGGTAATTTGTGCAATCATTTTCTGAATCATGTGCTTATTAGCATGAATTATATGTGTTATTACCGGTCTGTGTTACTACACAAGTCTGATTACTAACCTGTTTGCCGGGTATCACACACATCTTATTATACCGAATTATTTGTGATTTTTTACCATCGCAAACCATTCACCCGAGTGACCTGGTTGCCTTGTATCACACATATATTATCACTTGTAAATGTTTGTGTTATTTTTTACCATCGGTTCATCTGAGCTCCCTGTTTGCCGCGTATCACACGCATCTTTGTTAAGTTGAATTGTTTCTGTTCTCCTGACTCGTCGTAAACAGTTCATCCGGTTGAACTGTATGCCGTATATCACACACACCTTCATATGACAGACTGTTTCTGTTGTTATGCTCATCGCAAGAACTTAATTCGAATGAACTGGATGCCACGTATCACACACGCAACTGTAATTTGAATCGTGTTTGATTTCTCCACCTTCGCAAACCGTTGGTATCATTTTTGACGGTCTTCTTACAACACCGTTTGCGATTAATGCATTGCACACAGTTTCGTCGAAGGGACTTCGATTGTAGTGTCGCCTTAGCAGCATACTGTAGTACTGAGGCGTTGCCGGAGAGGGCTCGCCGACCATGTGAGGAGGGGGGGGGGGGGGGGTGGAGGGTTTAGGCCTGGATTGCCTTGGGGGAAGAAAGAGTAAGTAGATGAACAGTGTACGTGGGACGAAAAGGGTTGGTGGAGGAAGAAGATGATCTGGCTGCTCAATCCTAATCCAACGGCTGCGAGCAAAAGTGACTTATATGACGAGAAAAAAATCAGATGACTGACGTGTAGGCGGTCCCATATTTTGAACACGTCTACGTCCTGAAACGATCTAATCCATCTGCCACCTATATTCATATATGTATATATAACAACCGAAATGGAGTCACGAGCAAAGTAAGCACCACTGCACTACCTTAGAGAATACTCGAGAGGCATTGAGAGGATGGCGGTGGAAATACATCTCCCATGCTGCTTCGCTCTCAAGTCGAAGCGCCATGAGAGCTACCTTCGTTATGTGCACGAGGAAGGAGACGAGACGACCTACGGGCAGCTGCAGCTCAACGGCGAGGACGCCGTCAACCCCTTCACCAGGTTCGATTCCGAGCCGTCGCTGCTGCACGAAGGTATGGTTCACATCCGATGCCGCTACAACCGCAAGTACTGGGTGCCTCGTCAGCATGGCGGCGGCTGGTGGATAGCCGCCGACGCCCATGAGCCGGAAGAAGACCTCGACAGCGCCAACTGCACCCTAATCAAACCCATCATCAGTGTCACAGACTCCAGGGCCAACGACGACGATGCTACTACTGGATCCGCCATGACCGTCAGGTTTCACAATTCATTATACTTATGATGAATACAGATACTAGTAGCTTACTGGGTTATTTATAGCTAGCATAAGAAATTAATTATACTTGTTCCTCTTGGTCTTGTGGTGAGATATCTCGATTGGTCACGCATTGGGTTGTGTGCAGGTTCCTCCACGCTGGCCATGGCAAAGACACGCGCATGACCTTCTCCATCGACCGCGGCACCGCTGCCTGCATGCGCATCCTTGGGAGCGATGCCAAGGAAGAAGAAGAAGAAGATGGCGGTGACGACTTCACCGTCCTCAACCTCTCCAGCAGCCCCAGGAGGCTACCAAGGTTGGTGGTGTTTAAGGGCGACAACAACCTCTACTTGAGCGGGGTGACCATCAGTGGCCGCAACTACCTCCAGTTCTCGGCGCGCGACTCCGGCGACCCCACGGTGGCGCACGAGATAACCTACCCCGGCAGCAACAACAGAATGCACGTGCGCAACATCCACCACAACATGATGTGGGGGTTTCGCAGCACCGATTCAGAGTGGGTCTTGGCCAACATCTCCCCTACTCAGGCGGGGGGGCTCAACTCCTTGTTCCTGGCCCTGGATGTCAAGGACTACTTCGCGCTCAGCAGCTCCTCCGCGCCGACACGCTACTTCAGAAGGAGGACGAGTAGTAGCATCACCAACTGCCTCCACGGCGGCGCCACCAGCAGGGGCATCACCGCCGACGCGCGGATCAGGGTGGAGGAGCCCGTCCTCGACCGGGAGATCTACAACATCGACTACAGGCTGAACAATGTCAGGATCTACGACTCCAGCGTCATCACCATGGCCACCACGGCCGCCGTCAATGACACCTCCAAGGAGAACATCAAGACGCTCACTCTCGCCTACGAGGAGTCCGAGTTGAGCACCTGGGACGCCACCCTCGAGCTCAAGCTAGGGTACAACGCCAGGATCCGAGCCGGGTTCCCAAAGCTCGGCCTCGGTGCCACCGTCAACATCTCCGCCGAGTTTTTCGGGGCCTACAACTGGGCCGAGACCATGGAGAAGAAGGTGAGCCATGAGGTCGAGTACGAGGTCACCGTGCCTCCCAAGACCAAGGTAACCGTCAGCCTCATCGCGACGAGGAGCGCCATCGACGTCCCCTTCAACTACCAGCAGAGGGACGTCATGTCCACCGACGGAAAAGCTCGGGTTGTTAGCAGGACGGATGGCCTCTATACTGGCGTCAACAGCTACAACTTCAAGTTCCAGACCACGGAGGAGAAGCTCAAGCCAAGGCTTTTGGCCACCACCCCTCCTTGAGTTCTGTATACGTGTACATGGATGGGACGTAATAGATAAAGTCCATAAAACGAGTGCCGCGTCCCTTGTGTTGTACTAATAAAAAAATAATCCCAATGTTGTCTCCGCCTTTGAATTTTCTCATAAAAAGATTTCTCAAATTGAGAGCACGCTTTTTTGGCCGAAACGAGCGCAGGCATGTGCTAATTTCTTGTCTGATAGTGCATGTGGCTGTGGCATTAAATGCATTCACGCTGCTTCCTTGAGTTTTTTTTTTTTTGAGGACCATGCTTCCTTGAGTTTGATAAAAACATATCCATGTACATTCATTTCGGGTTTTCAAAATAGAAAAAAAATCATATCTTTCAAATCGTGCGTCAAAATTCAGATATGTTTTTACCGTTGTAATCCTCGCAACGAGATCTTTGAAACTACATCCCGCATGGGCATGTTTTGATGAATTTTTTTATGCCAATTTTTGTCCGCTAGGCGTTGGAGCTGGGCCTGAGTAGAGGCCATCGAGTACTGGAGCTCGTCAGCACGTCCCAGACTCGATCAATCTTTCCCAATTCCTAAAAAAAAAGATCGATCTTTCCCAAAGGAAAAAAGGAAACTGCTCTCTAGCGATTGAAACGGGATCGTGGGTTCCAAAAAAAAGGATCGCTATACCAGTCAATCGGGATCGCCTCGATCGGGAAACTAACATCAGTTCCGTCGACGCCGCTACAAGAGTCGGGAGACGAAAAAAAGGAGACGATAGTCTGGGCGGTGGTCGCCTTTGCCTCATCAGAGCGATCAGATTCAGGCCGCTGTCGTTGCCGTCCTAGCTTCCTTTCTTAATTTTCAGACTCGTCGACTCGTCGGATCAGTCCGTGATCGATTGACCGACTCCAGCCTCCAGGTTCTTAGCAAATCCTCTAGTTTTTACTCCTAAATTCTAATTCTTAATTTCCTAATTAACTTTTGACAGGGATCGTTACTTTGTTAGAGTCCCCAATTAAAGATCACATGGTAGCAATTCAACCGGACATGACCCAAATCTAGGTGAATTAAACGATTTGTCTAATTGCAAAACATCGACATTATATTATTTACGTTATAAATTTTTCCTGTGAGATATATATACACATTATAATTGCTCGTTAGTTTTCCCCGCAATTTTTTTTGCTCGTTAGATCATTCTTGTAGCGAGGTAGGGCCCCATTTTTTGTTTCGCACAGGGCCCCGGATTTTGCCGGCCCGGCCCTGTCTATATGGTGCAACTCTATTACCACATGGTGCAAATTTAGTATTGCATCAAATATCACCGAACAATATCAAGGTAACCGAAGCTTTAAAAAATTCATTCACATCAAATGGCTTTGTTTTTTGTCTAAAAATTAATTACACAATTATTGAGAAAACATATAATCACATAAACATGTTTAAACTATTATCCGTAGAACCCACAACAACACTTGCAAATGTACAAATTCTGAATACACGTCAAGCACATGTGACACTTATCGAAGATAATAAACCATACTACCATGTGGCTCCAGGCTTTGCTCTGCTTTTGTCATTGCCACTGGGGCCTCCTTCTCCGTATCACCCTTTCCTGCACCTATTGGGATCCCATTCATTGCTCGAAACTCAGAATTGATGCAACTGATTGTCAATGGAATGCAGCAACAGATCGGCCCGATTAGTAAACAAATCGAAGCTCACCTTGCATAAGTGGGTGGAGCTAGAATATTGAATTGTTTCTTCCAAACCTGAGTGCTGGAACAACCAAACCAAGTTTTAAGTGTTAGCTTGAATGAAAATACTAACAATAGATTAATCGATTTTTTCAGGAATAACATATAAAGCATTTTGATCGTGCAAGGAAGTAGTATAGCACCAAGAAAAAAAAGTGATGCAACTGACCATGAAGCAATGTCCATCTGTCACACATGATACTCAAGTTGCTTTCGAATTTTGACACCCACTTTCTATCTTGATTGTTAGGAAGATTTATGGTGGTAGCAGCTTCATTATACTATATCAGGATGACTGGTGTACGGAACACTGTATAGATTAGCCTTTTATAATTATAACCATAAATTACATAAACAAATACCAAATTATGTTCTACTGGACATGGTAAGTAATAACATTATTGTTGCAACAGCAAGCAGGAAGTAAATCTTGTTCAGACACGGTTGCATTGAAGAAAAAGGTACCATGTTAGCTCCTGACTCTAACAATGAAGATCGATAAAGTAAAGAGAAAAAAGATATACTATAATCTGTAGCAAACCATTTCCCATGTGAACCATTTCAGCTACATGCAAAAAAGTTAATTGAAGCCATGTTCTTAACTCAAAGAAAACTTACTCCTCTCCACCATCTTCCTCACAAAACAAAATGGAATCCCGATGATACATCTGTTTTTAGATTCAGGTGCACTGGGCAAACAATTGCCCTTGCAAATTCACAGTACAAAATACAGAGGTAACAACTAAATCTAGAAGCAAAAATCATTAGTCAAAGTAGCAGGGAAATAAGTAAATACTGAACTTCCTTCCATGGCACCCAACAACAAGACCCTTATAGGATCATACCCAATGGAGATCGACATAACCAGGCTCGGAGGCAGAAGACGAAAAAAATTAAGGTGTGGCGAACTCTTAAGCATAATTTTTTTATGCAAAAGAGCAAAAGCAAATTTAACATCATCTCTAAGGCTGGGGACAAATCTATCAATTGGAATGCGAAGTCCTGGATCACCATTTATGTAATCTAGAAAAAAAAACAATTATACCTTCAGCTCCAAGAACCTCAACATTCTCTACCACTATAGCTTCAACAGAATCTGCAATCTGTTCTTCCACTTGTTCGGCTGGCATAAAATTTGCATTCTCTTCTTCCAAGGAATTCACTTGATCTTGATGGGGTACTTGGATTAGAGCCACTGCCACTATAAAGTACTTCAAATATATCTTGTCAAATCTGCAATTCACAACATTAAATTGTAACTAAAATCACTATACATTCCATATTAGAAGCTATTCTAAAATCTTAAATGCTAGTAAAATTCAAAAATATACCTCTCCCCTTTGCTAGCCCTTCCCCTTGTTTATTCTTGCCTTGCCGGTCGTGAAGGACGCGGAGCTGGCGACCGCCGCTTCGTGCTGCCGTCCACTAGGCCGCAGCCAGAACCGCCCTGTCGCTTGCTCGACATCCACCGCCGCCCTCCGCGGCTCCGCCATTTACCACCGTCTCGCTGTCCGCCACTCCGCGTTTCACATACTTCTTCAACATTTTTCAAGTACCCATTCGATTTTTTTAATACTTATTCAACATTTTTTTCAAAAACTTGTTAAACATTTCTAATACTTATTCAACATTTTTAAAATAATTCTTCAACATTTCTCACATACTCGTTCAACATTTCTTAATACTTACTCAATATTTTTTCTAATATGTTTCTGAAGAGTGTTGATATAGACCGTAGCTGGGCCGGCCCATCTGGGTTTTCCCCGACGCGAGCCTTCGCCCCTGTCTCGCTTACAGCGAGAAATAAGGCCCCCTAGCGTAGCCAGCACTGGACCTCTTTTGCGAAGCGCTGGAATGGGCTGCCCAACGACCCAGTTTACTAGAGCCCTTCATTTCAGCCTCTGGAAGAGCAGCCCACGTGACAGATGGGCCAGATTTCACACAGTCCGGACCAGACGAGATCCAATGGCCAGAAACAAGCAGATCGTGAAAACGGATGGCCGAAAATGCAAATGCTCTGTTTATCCAAACTGTGAAGATAAATACCAGGGCATACTCTTTTTATCCAAAATATCATCTTCCTATTACTATTTATACGAAGCCTAAATATCAAAATTACTCATTACAGACATTTTCTATTTTTTGGGTTTGGAGGGTGTACGTACATAATGCAAGAAATTGAGCCAAATGTTAGCGTCGTTACAAGTGGATATGATTAGCTACATAAAGTAATCCATGTTCTTTTGTCATGCTGTGACCTCATATTAAAAATCTATTTATTTGCTTCAAGTTGAACAGAGTATCTCGTATAAATAGAGTATGTGTTACCCCTTTTCAAAGCTCACAGAAACAACATCATTCATTTGGTACCCCTTTTAGCAATATTTTTTTTCTTTTGCGTGGATGTAAGATTGTTGATCGTAATACCGTCCATCTACATAGACACCACATACAATTTTAACATCTAGATGATTTTTTAGACTGCAAGACAGTTAATCTTGGTCAGAGGCGAAAAACAAGTGGAAGAAAAAAAAGTGATGCTACATGCTTTCCTCATCTGAAAAAAACATCAAGCCTTCTTATAGTTTTTATTATCATCAGAAGTGTTCGCTTGCTTCTTTTTTTACCAAGCTCAATAGTATTTTATTTCATTATGATAGGGCTACAATCCTTGGGCTTGGGCAAGCGTTGCTCAATACATGGGGGTCCTCTTCCCAAAAGGAAGACATACGCCAACTGCATTGACTACTAAGAAACTCTTACCACTATATAGACATCAATTATGCCTCATCCCTATCCATGCATCAGGTTATTTCTTTACGGACCATCAATCAATAATAAAGAGTCATGGTGAAAAGCTGCGCAGTGAGGACATTGAGGCAGAGTTTTTTTTTTCAGAATCGAATGAGGGGAGAGTTCAAGTGCAAGCAACTAGCAGGAGCAGCCAACCTGTCGTGTAATAATATTGGCCCACCAAAGTCCAGCCCAGTCCGTTAACTGTAAAGAGCCCATGGTTCTATATCTGCACTTTGATCATCAGCAGCCCAAGCTTCACTTTGATCATCAGCAGTACAGATCTATATACAGTGTCTGGAATCTAAATACAGTGTCTGAAAAATGCAAACAATGGTCATGTTGTTGGGCTTTGTGTGACCAAAAAGCTTGCTCGGAAGACATAAACCAAACGAACCACACATCGGAAAGATTCCGAAGCATTCTAACAAGTTACTGACTAGACTGCTAACTTGCCTACTGTCTACACATATTATGAAATAACAGTACAAATAGGCTCTAATCACTAAAAGTTCACTTCACGACCCATGACGTAAAACCGTACAAGACGCAACAACCGACTTACTAGTTAGAGGGTTAATTTCAGCGTCAACCATGTCAGCGGGCACAACAAACAAACATGGTACAATACTTCTTCAACATTTTTGAAATACTCGTTCGGCATTTTTTTAATATTTATTCAACATATTACAAATGCTTGTTCAACATTTAAATGCTTATTCAACATTTTTCAAAATACTTGTGTGTGTGTGTCAGGCTGGACGGCACGAGCGGGCTTTCCGGCCAGCTCGTGGCCCGTTTAGGACCGGCCCGTACGGTCCAGGCCCGATAGGAAAATATGCCGGTCCGAGCCCAGAAAAGGAGACCGAAAAAAGTTCGGTCCGGTCCGATCTTTAACCTGGCCGACCGAGCGGACCGACGGCGCAAGGGCCATCAAGTGTAACAGATTGAGGCCCTGAGCCGAGCAACCCGGAAAATCCTATATGCCGCTCGTTGCGTCAAACTGCCGGCGCTTCGCACAGGCGAGCGACCGAGCAGCGACGCAACGGGCCGGCCCGTTTAACCGTCCAGCGCTCCTTCCCAGCTGGGTTTTTTTCGGTTTTGGGAACCTTCTAGAAGGTTCCTGAACCGGTTTTTTATTTTATTTTCTTTTTCTATTTCTGTTTCTTTTACTTTTCTTTTTTTTTTCTTTTTTGTCTTTCAAGTTTATGTTTTCTGTTTCAAAAAAATGTTCGCGCTTTTTCAAAAATGTTCGTGAACAAGTTTGTTCAGAAAATGTTCTTTTCATTCATAAATTTGTTCTCAAGATTCAAAAAAAGTTCATGCTTTAAGAAATCGTCCAAATTTATTCTTCGTTTCAAAATTTGTTCTCAAGATTCAAAAAATGTTCGTACTTTCAGAAAATATTTATGTTCAAATTTTGTTCTCAATTTGAAAATTTTGTTCTCAAAATTCAAAAAAGTTCGGGATTTTATATTTTTGTTCAAAAAATGTTCTTTTCATTCATAAATATGTTCTCAAGATTCAAAAAATGTTCATGCTTTAAGAAATTGTCCAAATCCGTTCTTTGTTTCAAATTTGTTCTCGAGATTCAAAAAATGTCCGTGCTTTCAAAAATTGTTCGCGCTTCCAAATTTGCTCTCCATTTCGAAATTTGTTCTCAAGATTCGAAAAATGTTTGCACTTTAAAAATTGTTCGTGCTTCCAAATTTGTTATCCGTTTCAAGTTTGTTCTCAAGATTCAAAAAATGTTTGTCAATTAGAAAAATGTTCAGGGAATTTTATAAAATTTCTTGTTTTGAAAATTTGTTCATAATTTTGAAAAAAATTCGAGTTTTCAAAATATGCTCTCTGTTTCTTTTTGGTTTTTATTTTCCTTTACTTTTTTGTTGTTATTTCATGTTTCTATAAAAGTTCAGAAAAAAATTTGTTCACAAATTCCAAAAATGTTCGGGTATTTCAAAAAGTGTTACAACTTTTCAAAGATTGTTTACTTTTAAAAAAATGTTCTCATGTTTCTAAAATTGTTCACAGATTCAAAAAAATGGGTTCACAAAATTTTAAAATGTTCTCATCTTCTTTTTATATTTACTTTTTTAGATTCCAAAGATGTTCCAATTCTAAAAAATTTGTTCACAAATTTGAAAGTGATCACAATTTTGAAATATTGTTCACAATTTCAAATAATGTTCTTGTTTTCCATTTTGTTCCTTTTTTATTCAAAAAACTGTTTGTGCTTTTGAAATTTGTTCCCATTATCAATTTTTTGTTCTCAAAATTCTATAAATGTTTGGGTTTTTAGAAAATGTCAACGAATTTCAAAAACCAGTCTGTCAAAAAATGTTCACGTCTTTTGTTTTACTTTTTTGAAATTTGAAAATAGTTCCGAGTTGTTAATTTTTCTTATCGTATTTTGGTACACTGCCCATTTGTTAAAAGAAATTCACAATTTCGAAGGAAAGTTTGGAAAAATTTAAAAAAAAAACTGTCCACATTGTTCATTGGTATTAGTTCTTATACTAGCACGCTTCATATTTAGCAACAAGGCTTGTTATGTCTACTGGTTAGCTCCACTTGTATGCAACTTGGAGGTGCAGAGATCTAATCCTGGCATCACTGCAAGCTTGGTTTTTTTTTTTCACATTAATATTGCAGCGCTACTGTACAAGCAAGCGCGCCCACTATTGGGCCGGCCCAGTCGGGGTTCTGTGCGTGCGTCGCGCAGCTGTTTGACGCAGAATGCGTCCAATAGGAGTTCCCGAGCAACCCCCTCCCCTCGTTCCATTCCCCTCCTCGCTCGATTCCTTCTGCCCCTCCTCACAAACAGAGGCAGCGCCTCCTCCTCTGCTCTATCCCTAACCCTAACCTTAAGGCGACGGCGCCGTTGCCTGCGGCTCTCCCTTCACCGCCAGCGCCATCTCGTCCGAGTCCGAGCTGTAACTCCTACTATTTAGGTGTAACTCCTTCTGTCCACTTTGATTGTCTCTTTCTTCCTTCTTTGCAACCCTGTAAGCTTTGCTCCTGCACATGTACTTACCTGTTGATATCATAAAGTTCAGGCTGACCTTTGGTCCGCGATGGTCACGGTGAAAAGAAAATGGTTACGTAATGTTGCCATTTTCTCTTGTTTCTTCAGAACTCAGGAATGGATGTGGCTGTACCTGCAGTTCTCGATAATGTTAGAATGGCTAACAACAAACTGCATTGCGAAATTATAAGCGCAGAAAATGAGAAATCGAAGTATAACAAAATAGTTTAGCCAGACGATCAGAACAGATTCTACAATAAAAGGGCATAGGTTATAGAAATCACACAAAGAGAGAAAGTAGGGAGGACGCCAGCACACACTCGCTGCTTAACGGGCCAACAGGCAGGGGCCGGGGCAATATGTAAATAACCGGGTTATACCGGTGAAACGAATGGGTCCCTGCTGCAAGGCACAAAGGAGCATTGTAGTCTGTCTAGGTCAACCTGGTTTGACCAGAAGGAAACGGCGAAAAATGTCAGTTCCGATGGAAGAGTGGCAAAACTAACTTGAGTAGTGTGTGACACGACTAGTAAAAAAAATTAATAATATGGAATATAAGCATACCGAGGAGATTGTCCTAAGATTATTGATCTGGCGACAGCCCTCCCTGCCAAAGCCTGGTGGCCGCCTGGAATAGTAATTCCTCAGTATACTGAGGAGACCGGTCCCACGGCTCGTCCTCCTCGTCGTTCCGTTGATATAAAGCTCCCACCCCGGCCAAGGGGCGCTGGCAGTGGCGCTCTGCCTCCTACGGAAAGATGCAGCTAGCGGCAGACTGGGCCCTCGCTGACCCGGACCTCGCGGCTACATGGGCCAATGACAGGTCGAAGAGCATGGCGGAGACCGACGCATGTCGCTGAGGCCAAATGAGCTCATCCAGGACGTCGTCGCCAAGTCGAAGAATGCCACCTAACATTCGTTAAATTCCGTATATATGTGGAACCTGTTAAATGCCCTTAGATTACATGTAACATAGAGAACTTGGTTAAATATTGTCTGAATTTCATGTTTCAACCATTTGATTTATGGGAGGCATGTCGGCGGACATTTGATGAGCTCTGTTTGGTTATCTGCATTGAAGTTTCTCAAAGCATATGGAGGGGACTATGCTGAAAACCGGGACTAAGAGGTGGCTATCATAGATCACGATCTACCGTACATGAAATCGCACCTGTATCATATTAGTATATGCACACGAGAAGTTTCGCACCCATATCACGTGTTCCACGTCCGGTGGACATACCTCGTGGACTGCACTGTGCTAGATGCATTGGTCCCTGCGATACAATTAATGAATATGGATTAAGATAGACGCACAACCAAGAGGGAATTGTCTTTTAGCTTTTATATGCCCAAACACGTCCATTATGGACCTTGTGGTTGGATCCTTACTGAAGTCAGAAAAGATTTTCTGCTGCCGACTAGAAAAGCATGTGCGTGGATGGACCAGATAAGGCTGTTGTGCTATTCGCTTTAATTTTCTGGAATCTGCACCCCCGTGTGTGATGTCAGGGTAATAATGCAATAATGTATATGGATACATCTACCGTTGCTGAATTTAATACAGCTAACATGATAGTTCTAGAGAAACCTACTTTTACACGGGGGATTTACTTTAATGGGGCCCGTGTAATGTTGGTCTTAAATTAGTATAAATTAATTTTCTGCGCTTCTGTAATTAGTAATTTGGTGGTGTGCAAAAGATGTTCGACATTGGTCCACCTTTATTGTCTCTTTCTTTCTTTCTACGTTGCAACCTTGTAACTGTTGCTCTTGCGCACGAACACAGTGATATATTTTAGCCTGACTTTTTGTTCGACAAAGTCACATATACAAACAGTGCAAACACAATGTTGCTATTTGCTACTGTTTCTTCGCAACACAGCTATGGATATGGCCGTAATCTGCTAGTTTTACTATCTCATACATAGCACGTAATCTGCTACGCGTGCTTTAAAGTTGCCACGGGTGGGGAGCCCACAGTGATGAGTAGCTCTGGTAGTTTCTCTAACTCTAAAAATTGGCACACCCGTGTTACAAAAGTGGTACTCCTTCCGTTACAAAATATAATGTGTATTACTTAAAAAAAAACTCTTTCGTGTTTGATCATGTTATTAGAAATAATGCATAAATATCTACAATACCATATATATCTCATCATATCGATCATGAAAAGTTATATTATATTTTATATTATAAATATTGGTATTTTATAATATTGGTGACACATACGAAAACTGATGCACCTTGTATTATTGAGCGAAGGGACAATCACACTTATAATAAAGAGAGCTAAAGCATGCAGTCAACTTGAATTTCACATGTATTTAGTAGAAGGAGTTATTTTTATGCGAAATGTAGTAGTAGTTTATGCAAATGAAGTTGTGCTCAATGGCAGCGACGGATCCGTACATAGACTCGAAGAGATGAGTTTGGCAAGACAAATCGACATGAGAGCTACTAGCGAGGATGAATTGGTCGATACAAGATCGTCTGGCCGTCGTTGTGGATTCCGTCAATTTCATCACCTCAATGCTTCTCCAATTTATTGTCGGTGCCACGTAAGCATCATAGTCATCGAAAGTAGAGTTCAAGATCGTGGCGGAGTAAGGCGCTGGGCACAATGGAGGCTGGTTGGCGGGCAATGCGTCAGAGCCATTCTAGCGACTAGATTTAGTCAGGGCTGGTGTGAGTCGTAGCTGGGGTCACATGAATAGGGAAACGACGGTGGCCAAAAAGGTGAAATGAACCGGTCCCACCTGCCATCCACCAAGAGGTACTATTGTAAATCTAGTTTGTCAGGCGAAAAAAAGGAAATTCTGATGGATGAGTGCCAAAATTAACTTGACTAGTGTGTGACACGACTAGTCAAAACGTAATGGAAACATGTAGTAAAAGCGTATGAAGGGGATGGTGTCACGAGATGGATAAGGCGGCATCCCTCTCGGGCGAAACTGCCTAGCCGGCTGGAATACTACCTCTTTGGCGGCGAGTCGCGCCGGTGGTTCTCCTCATCTCCGAGGGATACAAAGCCCTCACCCCCTAGTCGTAAGGTGATCACCAATGCTCTTGCTCCTTCGTGAAACGCAAGTGGCACCAGATTTGGTCCTCGGCGACCCGGACCTCGCGGCACCGGATTGGACCTGCCGAGGGTTGGTTGATGACCACCACAAAGGCCAACCACAACTAGGGAAAACCCTAGTTGTAGCTCGAGGTAATGGCCTAGCAGTAGTGCGGGGACCCATGCTACTGCTAGCACACTACAACTAACTTTTAGTAGTAGCGGCCGGCACTACTACTACATATCACGTGTTCCACATCACGGGGACATGCATCGTGGATTGGAGTGTCCAAGATGCATTGGTCCCTTTGATACAGTTAATCAATATGGATTAAAATAGACGCACAACCAAGAGGGAAATGTCTTTTGGCCATTGCTGAAGTCAGAAAAGGTGTTCCTGCTACCTACTACAAAAGCACGTGCATGCATGGACCAAATAAGGATGATGTACCATTCCTTTAATTTTTTGGTATTTGGACCATGTGTGGTGTCAGGGCAATATTGCAATAACGTAGCTGGATACACCGACCAGTTGCTGAATTGGATAGATCTAACAAGATAGTTTAATGGTACTCTAGTTTTTACACTTTGGATGACTTCATAGTGTCTGTGTAATTATAGCCTTTGTCATATAAATTATTTTTCCGTTCTTTAATTTGTAATCGCGCGGTATGCAGACGATGTCCGACTTTGGTCCTGGAGATGTACTTCTATCCTTGTTAAGGATTTTCTGCTATCTGGGTGTAACTCCTTCTGTCCACTTCGATTGTCTCTTTCTTCGTTCGTTGCAACCCTGTAAGCTTTGCTCCTGCACATGTACTTACCTGTTGATATCATAAAGTTCAGGCTGACCTTTGGTCCGCGATGGTCACGGTGAAAAGAAAATGATAACGTAATGTTGCTATTTTCTCTTGTTTCTTCAGAACTCAGGTATGGATGTGGCTGTACCAGCAGGTTTCTCTTGTGGTCTGTCTAGGTCAATCTGGTTTGACCAGAAGGAAACGGCGAAAAATGTCAGTTCCGATGGAAGAGCGGCAAAACAAACTTGAGTAGTGTGTGACACGACTATTAAAAAAATTAAAAATTTGGTATATAAGCATACTTAGGAGATTGTCCTAAGATTATTGATCCGGCAACAACCCTCCCTGCCAAAGCCGGGTGGCCGCCTGGAATAGTAATTCCTCAGTATACTGAGGAGACAGGTCACATGGTTCGTCCTCCTCGTCGTGCGGTTGATACAAAGCTCCCACCCCAGCCAAGGCGTGCTGGCAGCATCGCTCTGCCTCCTACAGAAAGATGTAGCTGGCGCCGGACTGGGTCCTCGCTGACCCTGACCTCGCGGCGACGTGGGCCAATGACAGCTCGAAGAGCATGGCGGAGACCGACGCGTGTTGCCGAGGCCAAATGAGCTCATCTAAGACGTCGTCGCCCAGTCGAAGAAACTTTTGTTAAATTCCGTATATATGCGGAACTTGTTAAATGCCCTTAGATTGCATCTAACATAGAGAACTTGGTTAAATATTGTCTGAATTTCATGTTTCAACCATTTGATTTATGGGAGGCATGTCCGCGGACATTTGAAGAGCTCTGTTTGGTTATCCGCATTGAAGTTTCTCAAAGCATACGGAGGGGACTATGCTGAAAACCGGGACTAAGAGGTGTCTATCATTGATCACGTTCTACCGTACATGAAATCGCACCTAACATGTCGACTGGTTACTGTGTGAGTACAGATATCATATTAGTATATGCACACGAGAAGTTTCGCGCCCATATCACGTGTTCCACGTCGGGTGGACATACCTCGTGGACTGGACTGTGCTAGATGCATTGGTCCCTGCGATACAATTAATGAATATGGATTAAGATAGACGCACAACCAAGAGGGAATTGTCTTTTAGCTTTTATATGCCCAAACACGTCCATTATGGACCTTGTGGTTGGATCCTTACTGAAGTCAGAAAAGATTTTCTGCTGCCGACTAGAGAAGCATGTGCGTGGATGGACCAGATAAGGCTGTTGCGCTATTCGCTTTAATTTTCTGGAATCTGCACCCCGTGTGTGATGTCAGGGTAATAATGCAATAATGTATATGGATACATCTACCGTTGCTGAATTCGATACAGCTAACAAGATAGTTCTAGAGAAACCTACTTTTTACACGGGGGATTTACTTTAATGGGGCCCATGTAATGTTGATCTTAAATTAGTATAAACTAGTCATCAGCGCGTGCGTCTGCACGGGCTAGAGAATGGGAATTTCATATATTTTTTATCATGTGTACAAATAAACACGATATGATTTATATTATGATTGAATGTAAAGCACATGTTAATTTATACTAAAATATTGATTATATTTGTCTAGAATTTATACAAAGTGTCAAACCCTATATATTAGAAATGATGTCAAGTTTGCATCCAAACATTACAAATATGTAGATGGACATTTTTGTATTCTGATCACTTTTAGACTAAACTCTGAATTTGTGTTTACACACTACTGTTAGCTGGATATATGTTTCATTAGATGTTAGATTCCGTTCTCTAAGCATGCATCGGTTTGTCTCGGTCGGTGTATGTTATGTACAATAGACAATGCTTTTTTTCTCATTTAGATAATCTCCATTCCTTTTTTGTGCAGTGGGAAGTAGTCCTTCATTAACTTTATTACTTCCTCTGTCCCAAAATAAGTGTCTCAACTGAGACACTTATTTTGGGACGGAGGGAGTATTAAATAAAAATTTATATTTGATTGAGAATATTTATCATGTATCAAATTAAATGGTGGAGTATATCATAATACATGATTTTTTTACCCAGTAAGATTCAACTTTTAATGGATGTGCTTGTTGTCGATATTTACCATACCCATCAAAGTTATAGGTCATGTTCATACATAATTTTCAAGGGTGTGACATTTATTTGTGTATTATCCTCGGTATATTACATTTAGGTGATTTCACATATTTATTAACATATTCCGGGTCTACATTTCGTAAGGTAGGGTTGGAATTTATTTTTCAATCAGGCAATGACTCTCTCTTCTTATAACATGATGCTTGGGAAGTATTTATTTACGCGTGTCTTTTTTTCATTTTTAAGGGAACAGGTAAGTATTCTGTTGTATGTGGTGTCTACGACGTGGACACCTCTTTTATTAGATCAGACTCCTTTTCTAATGTGGGGCTCCCTTCTTTATAGGAACCATAGGTGTTGAGGGCACCTCTTTTTTTTTTTGCCATCACAAAGTAAGGCACCGAGATTCTGTGTAGTTTTAATAAACGTGGCTTTTTAACCTCAAAAAACTTAACATGGTTGTTGAGGACTTTTCCTTGTAGCGTGTTGGTTTAATTTATTTTATGTGCATGCTAATATTTCTATTAAAAATCTTGTAGGCTCATCTAATAATAGATTTTGAACATTAAATCATTGTACGTACAATTTTTTTTCCATGCACGTGGATTTTATATAGGTTGAAACTGAACGTGGGGAAACGTACGTGTTGAGGACTCTTGATTTAGGTATCTTTTTTTATCCCAAAGGAAGGGACGTGGCCTTTTTTGTTAGTTGAAGCATAACATAATTGTTGAGGACTCTTGCATGTACGTGCTGGTTTAATCTCTTTCTTGTTCATGCTGTTTTTTCTATTAAATTTCATGTAAGGTCTTCTAATATATCTTGACCATTGAATTTTTAATCTAATGGCCATATTAATATTGATGATGTGGATTAACGTGGAAGCTCATATGGTGCCTCCAATTAGTAAATATAAGATTAATTTTCTGCGCTTCTGTAATTAGTAATTTGGTGGTGTGCAAAAGATGTTCGACATTGGTCCACCTTGATTGTCTCTTTCTTTCTACGTTGCAACCTTGTAACTGTTGCTCTTGCGCACGAACTCAGTGATATATTTTAGCCTGACTTTTGGTTCGACAAAGTCACATATACAAACAGTGCAAACACAATGTTGCTATTTGCTCCTGTTTCTTCGCAACACAGCTATGGATATGGCCGTACAAGCACTTCCCGATGGGAAGCTCTGCTAGTTTTACTATCTCATACATAGCAAGTAATCTGCTACGCGTGCTTTCAAGTTGCCACGGGTGGGGAGCCCACAGTGATGAGTAGCTCTGGTAGTTTCTCTAACTCATACTGTCTAAAAATTGGCACACCCGTGTTACAAAAGTGGTACTCCTTCCGTTACAAAATATAAGCTGTATTACTTAAAAAAAAACTCTTGCGTGTTTGATCATGTTATTAGAAATAATGCATCAATATCTACAATACCATATATGTCTCATCATATCGATCATGAAAAGTTATATTATATTTTATATTATAAATATTGGTATTTTATAATATTGGTGACACATACGTTCACGAAAACTGATGCACCTTGTATTATTGAACGAAGGGTCAATCACACTTATAATAAAGAGAGCTAAAGCATGCAGTCAACTTGAATTTCACATGTATTTAGTAGGAGTTATTTTTATGCGAAATGTAGTAGTACTTTATGCAAATGAAGTTGTGCTCAATGGCAGCGACGGATGCGTACATAGACTCGAAGATATGATTTTGGCAAGACAAATCGACATGAGAGCTACTAGTGAGGATGAATTGGTCGATACAAGATTGTCTGGCCGTCGTTGTGGATTCCGTCAATTTCATCACCTCAATGCTTCTCCAATTTATTGTCGGTGCCACGTAAGCATCATAGTCGTCGAGAGTAGAGTTCAAGATTGTGGCGGAGTAAGGCGCTGGGCACAATGGAGGCTGGTTGGCGGGCAATGCGTCAGAGCCATTCTAGCGAATAGATTTAGTCAGGGCTGGTGTGAGTCGTAGCTGGGGTCACATGAATAGGGAAACGACGGTGGCCAAAAAGGTGAAATGAACCGGTCCCACCTGCCATCCACCAAGAGGTACTATTGTAAACCTAGTTTGTCAGGCGAAAAAAAGGAAATTCTGATGGATGAGTGGCAAAATTAACTTGACTAGTGTGTGACACGACTAGTGAAAACGTAATGGAAACATGTAGTAAAAGCGTATGAAGGGGATGGTGTCATGAGATGGATAAGGCGGCATCCCTCTCCGGCGAAACTGCCTAGCCGGCAGGAATACTACCTCTTTGGCGGCGGGTCGCGCCGGTGGTTCTCCTCATCTCCGAGGGCTACGAAGCCCTCACCCCCTAGTCGGAAGGTGATCACCAATGCTCTTCCTCCTTCGTGAAACACAAGTGGCACCAGATTGGTCCTCGCCGACCCGGACCTCGCGGCACCGGATTGAACCTGCCGAGGATTGGTTGATGACCACCACAAAGGCCAACCACAACTAGGGAAAACCCTAGTTGTAGCTCGAGGTAATGGCCTAGCAGTAGTGCGGGGACCCATGCTACTGCTAGCACACTACAACTAACTTTTAGTAGTAGCGGCCGGCACTACTACTATATTTTAGGTGTTCCACGTCAGGGGAACATGCATCGTGGATTGGAGTGTCCAAGATGCATTGGTCCCTTTGATACAGTTAATCAATATGGATTAAAATAGACGCACAACCAAAAGGGAAATGTCTTTTGGCCATTGCTGAAGTCAGAAAAGGTGTTCCTGCTACCTACTACAAAAGCACGTGCATGCATGGACCATATAAGGATGCTGTACCATTCCTTTAATTTTTTGGTATTTGGACCATGTGTGGTGTCAGGGTAATATTGCAATAATGCAGCTGGATACACCGACCAGTTGCTGAATTGGATAGATCTAACATGATAGTTTAATGGTACTCTAGTTTTTACACTTTGGATGACTTTATAGTGTCATTTGTCATATAAATTATTTTTCCGTTATTTAATTTGTAATCGCGCGGTTTGCGGACGATGTCCGACTTTTGTCCTGGAGATGTACTTCTATCCTTGTTAAGGATTTCCTGCTATCTGGGTGTAACTCCTTCTGTCCACTTCGATTGCCTCTTTCTTCCTTCGTTGCAAACCTGTAAGCTTTGCTCCTGCACATGTACTTACCTGTTGATATCATAAAGTTCAGGCTGACCTTTGGTCCGCGATGGTCACGGTGAAAAGAAAATGATAACGTAATGTTGCTATTTTCTCTTGTTTCTTCAGAACTCAGGTATGGATGTGGCTGTACCAGCAGGTTTCTCTTGTGGTCTGTCTAGGTCAATCTGGTTTGACCAGAAGGAAACGGCGAAAAATGTCAGTTCCGATGGAAGAGCGGCAAAACAAACTATAGTAGTGTGTGACACGACTATTAAAAAAATTAAAAATTTGGTATATAAGCATACTTAGGAGATTGTCCTAAGATTATTGATCCGGCAACAACCCTCCCTGCCAAAGCCGGGTGGCCGCCTGGAATAGTAATTCCTCAGTATACTGAGGAGACAGGTCACATGGTTCGTCCTCCTCGTCGTGCGGTTGATACAAAGCTCCCATCCCGGCTAAGGGGCGGTGGCAGCATCGCTCTGCCTCCTATAGAAAGATGTAGCTGGCGCCGGACTGGGTCCTCGCTGACCCTGACCTCGCGGCGACGTGGGCCAATGACAGCTCGAAGAGCATGGCGGAGACCGACGCGTGTTGCCGAGGCCAAATGAGCTCATCTAAGACGTCGTCGCCCAGTCGAAGAAACATTTGCTAAATTTCGTATATATGTGGAACTCGTTAAATTCCCTTAGATTGCATATAACATAGAGAACTTGGTTAAATATTGTCTGAATTTCATGTTTCAACCATTTGATTTATGGGAGGCGTGTCCGCGGACATTTGATGAGCTCCGTTTGGTTATCCGCATTGAAGTTTCTCAAAGCATACAGAGGACACTATGCTGAAAACTGGGAATAAGAGGTGGCTATCATAGATCTCGATCTACTGTACATGAAATCGCACCGAACATGTTGACTGGTTACTGTGTGAGTACAGATATCGTATTTGTATATGCACATGAGAAGTTTCACGCCCATATCACGTGTTCCACGAGGGGGGACATACCTCGTGGATTGGATTGTCCTAAATGCATTGGTCCCTGCGATACAATTAATGAATATGGATTCAGATAGACGCACAACCAAGAGGGAATTGTCTTTTAGCTTTTATATGCCCAAACACGTCCATCATGGACCTTGTGGTTGAATCCTTACTGAAGTCAGAAAAGATTTTCTGCTGCCGACTAGAGAAGCATGTGCGTGGATGGACCAGATAAGGCTGTTGAGCTATTCGCTTTAATTTGCTGGAATCTGCACCCCCGTGTGTGATGTCAGTGTAATAATGCAATAATGTATATGGATACATCTACCGTTGTTGAATTGGATACAGCTAACAAGATTTACTTTAACGGGGCCCGTGTAATGTTGGTCTTAAATTAGTATAAATTAATTTTCTGCGCTTCTGTAATTAGTAATTTAGTGGTGTGCAAAAGATGTTCGACATTGGCCCACCTTGATTGGCTCTTTCTTTCTACGTTGCAACCTTGTAACCGTTGCTCTTGCGCACGAACTCAGTGATATATTTTAGCCTGACTTTTGGTTTGACAAAGTCACATATACAAACAGTGTAAACACAATGTCTCTATTTGCTCTTGTTTCTTCGCAACACAGCTATGGATATGGCCGTACAAGCACTTCTCGATGGGAAGCTCTGCTAGTTTTACTATCTCATACATATCACGCAATCTGCTACGCGTGCTTTAAAGTTGTCACGGGTGGGGAGCCCACAGTGATGAGCAGCTCTCGTAGTTTTTCTAACTCACACGGTCTAAAAATTGGCACACCCGTGTTACAAAAGTGGTACTCCTTCCGTTACAAAATATAAAGTGTACTAGCTATTTGCCCGTGCGTTGCAACGGGGCTATATATATTCTACACCCTCCGTTCCAAATTACTTGTCGCAGAAATGGATGTATCTAGAACTAAAATACATCTAGATACATCCATACCTGCGACAAGTAATTCGGAACGGAGGGAGTAGTAGTATAACATCAATCGTGTATGTCTACAGTCATAGCTTAATGTAAACAATTCGAGCTAAAACTCACGACTTTTGGTAGGTATGAAGCACATCTGCTGGATAACACCACGATTTATGGCCTTTATACATAAGAGATTCAGTGAGTTTATGGCAGAGATTAATTATTTGGTTTCCGCAAATTTATAACCTTGCCATATGTGAATTAATTGATTACCATAATTGCCATATATGAGATTTTCGTGAATTTATGGCCTTACCATACCATACGTGAATTGATTCATTACCGTAATTACCGTACTACCTCCGTTTCAGTTTACAAGTCCTGCGTGTATACCTAGGTTGCCAATTTTATCGTCCTAATATAAATTATATAACACAAAAATTATACCTTTTGAAAGTAGAAACTCCGAAGTTTATGTTGGTATATTTTTTGTAATATATGACTTGTATTAGGTTGGTCAAATTGACGACCTAGAGGTTCGCGCACACCCTGTAAACTGAGAGAGGTAGTACTACATTTGAGATACACTGGGATTTCACGGGCAGACGAATAAACCAGTAAGAGAGAAAACCACAGTAGAAGGGGGAGGAAAATCGATGGAGGCGAAGGAAAATCGGTGGGGATGGGGGGTTCTTAGAAGTGGATGTGCATCATAGGTATAATCCACTGTAGAATATATGCTGGTATGCCGATGAAAGCAATTGTCTTTTTAGGTGAAGATTTTGTATCCTGCCCATGAGCTGCATAATATCGATGGAGTATGAACCTTGTAAAGCACATTAAGATTTCAAAATGTAAAAGCACTTACCACGCAGCATGGATTAATTACTAAGTCTGATTTGGTACATTGGTGATCAAGTGCTAACTCCATTCTAATGACACTATTGTCAAGTTGAGAGGATACTGAAACTGAGTTTCAGGCATAGAAAAGAAAAGAAAAACGAAGCATAATATTGTTTGGACAATTGTAAAGTATGATCACACGACAGTAAACTTTTCCGCTGATGTGAAATACATCAAGGCCCTTTCAGAGGAAATATTACACAATTGTCATGGATCAGTGCAAGTTATTCACAGCAACAATAACACACCCAGATTATGGATCATCAGAATGCATGAACTAAAAACGTGAAAAAAAAACCCTGGAATTTTGACTTCAGGTTCCCTTCATGCTTTCATGGTTCCCCTGAATCCGAATGGCAAGCAAAAATCATTAAGGGAACAAGCTAACAAAAGCTATACTGGATGGAGGCCAACCTCGATCTACTCTGGAAGGAGGGTCCAATGGTTAAGTGATATTTTCAGATAATAAGTTTGGCAGTGAAAATTTCAATTTCTACATAAAATATCGTATCAAGGGATTTCATATGGAGGGAGGATTCTGAATATTGGCCTCACGGGAAATAGTGTTCAGCATGGATGGAATGGTAGGACGAACAGAAGCAGCAGCGTAGCAGCATCAGCAATACGGAGAGCAGCAGCAGCGTAGCGGCAAAATTATATCTCACGCAAGTCTCCCCTCATCGTCACTGTTGGAACGCATCTTCAGGAGCAGCTTCAACGGTCTGCACACGATCTGGTGCACGCTCCAGCGCATGATCGGCTAGAGTTTAGCTGTAGTGGTTAGTGGACAACGGCATGACTGCCTCCTGTATATGTACGCTGTCAAAGGGTGAATGAAAACACTGTCAATTCTTCCATTATTCTCCTTCAGTCACCATGGTCGAGTCGCTCCGTCGATGCCGCATCTACCCATCTCCTTTCCAGATCAAGCGCTACACCCCTATTCCCTCCCCTCCCTGCCACCTTGGTTCGAGCAAGGCGTACGTGCATCGGCACCGCGACGCACACCCGCGCGTGGTCGCGCACCTTGGCTGCATCGCTCTATGAAGAGCTGCCGGATCTCTACCTTGGCGAGCGACCTGCCTCCCGCATCCTCTCCTTCCCCCAACGGCGACCTCTCCTCTACTCGGGGCGGCCCCCTCTCTATCTCCCCACTACGATTGACTTGATGCGCCCATGACGGATCTAGTCGAGCGAGGCGAGAGGGGGGGCTAGGCATCTGGCAGGTGGGAGAGGGAGGGCCAGGCATCCTGGCGGCTCGCAGCTGGGAGGAGCGAATAAAGGAGAGGATCGAGGGAGCCAAGGCAGAGGGAAACTAAAGAGTTAAAAGGAAGGAATAGGAGAGATGCCGTCCGTGATTGATCTGTATTAATTGTGTTATATGCATTAACCAAATAAGGTATTAATTGCCATCCGTGAATTGATTGTATTACCAAATATTGACCGTGTGGAGAGGGAAATCGCTGTCGGGTGGGAGAGGATTGACGAAGGGGTGGACGTAAGAGGGGAGACGGAACCTTACGGTTCTTTTAGGTAGTAGAGATTACTTTTAAAAAAACTCTTGCATGTTTGATCATGTTTTTAGAGATAATGCATCAATATCTACAATACCATATATGTCTCATCATATCGATCAAGAAAAGTTATATTATATTTCATATTATAATTATTAATATTTTATTTTATAATATTGGTGAAACATACGTTCGTGAAAACTGATGCACCTTGTATTATTGACCGAACGATTAATCACACATAAAAAAGAGAGCTAAAGCATGCAGTTATTTTTATGCGAAATGCAGTAGGAGTTTATGCAAATGAAGCTGTGCTCAAGGGCAGCGACAGACCCGTACATAGACTCGAGGAGATGATTTTGGCAAGACAAATCGACATGACAGCTACTAGTGAGGATGAATTTGTCGATGCAAGATCGTCTCGCCGTCGTTTTGCATTCTGTCAATTTCATCACCTCAATGCTTCTCCAATTTGTTGTCGGTGCCACGTAAGCATCATAGTCGTCGAGAGTAGAGTTCAAGATTGTGGCGGAGTAAGGCGCTGGGCACAATGGAGGCTGGTTGGCGGGCAATGCGTCAGGGCCATTCTAGTGACTAGATTTAGCCAGGGCTTGTGTGAGTCGTGGCTTGGGTCACATGAATAGGGAAACGACTATGGCCAAAAAGGTGAAATGAACAGTTCCCACCTGCCAGGCACCAAGGGGTACTATTGTAAACCTAGTTTGTCAGGCTAAAAATGGAAATTCTGATGGATGAGTGGCAAAATTAACTTGAGTAGTGTGTGACACGACTAGTCAAAACGTACTGGAAACATGTAATAAAAGCGTCTGAAGGAGATGGTGTCACGAGATGGATAAGGCGGCATCCCCCTCCAGCGAAACTGCCTAGCCGGCTGGAATACTACCTCTTTGGCGGCGGGTCGTGCCGGCCGTTCTCCTCATCTCCGAAGGATACAAATCCCTCACCCCCTAGTCGGAAGGTGATCACCGGTGCTCTTCCTCCTTTGTGAAACGCAAGTGGCACCAGATTTGGTCCTCGCCGACCTGGACCTCGCGGCACCAGATTGGACCTATCGAGGATTGCTTGATGATCACGACAAAGGCCAACCACTACTAGCGAAAAGCCTAGTTGTAGCTCGAGGTAATGGCCTAGCAGTAGCGCGGGGACCCATGCTACTGCTAGCACACTACAACTAACTTTTAGTAATAGCGGCCGACGCTACTACTACTACATTTCTTAGCAGTAGCGTGGGGTAGGACGCATGCTACTTCTAAATAACAGTAGCATTGGGCATTACACCGTGCCACTACTATATCTTTGTATTTCATTTCAGCATATTTATAATATATTTATACACCCTTATATAACTTTTTATACTGCAGCAATGATCTAACAACTCATCATCATCATAGTGATATAACAACTCAGCATCATCGTACTGATATAACAACTCATCATCATGGTACTGATATAACAATGTCTCACCATAATGATCATCATAAGTTAACCACTACAAGCTAATTTTTAGCATTTAGGTAAATAACTCACTACTAGGGAAAACCTTATAGACAGAGGATTATCAGTAGTGCTGCTTAAAAGAACATGAAGAAAAAGGATTACACTCACATCAAGTCTGTTCTCAACAGTGCTATCTTAATCTACTGCCAACGGGGTGGAGAGATCACGCTCAAGAAGACAAGGAACCGCGCGCCCCTGCTTCGGCCCTAAGGCCGACTTCAGCTGCATCCAGCAACCGAGAGGCACTCTCAGCGATGGATTCTATGTCCTCCACCACATGTTGGAGTACAGACGAGATCACCAAAACCTTCGCATGTCACCTAGATCCGGCAATGCCGATATTATGCAATGGGCAAAGAAACTAGGAATTGTCCCGGATCATCGACTCTAAGTTGACTTCTATTACATCCAGTGTGAGCTTGCCCAAATCATCATGAAGGAGGTCCTTCAAAAAACAGATCTGTTCTACGAAGAAGGGAAAATTTCGCGAGAAGACGTCCGAACACGCGTAGCTGCTCAGCGTCTCGACCTGAAGCCTTTCACTTCACTTGGGGACTTCCTCCCTGATTTGGAAGGATGGCATGACATGTTGGAGTGATTGACGATATATGACAATGTGTCCGTTTTGTCACTACTTCCTCTATGATGAAACTTTGAATTTATGCACGAGGAAACTTTGTGATGTAATTAAACTGTCCTCCTCAACTAGCGAAGATCGCTCTAGTTAGGGCAGTTTGGGTATGATGAACTTTGTTATTTATGCTTATGATATGTTGCTTTGATTTTTGCTAACTCTATCACTTTCTGCTGCTCAACTATATATGTTGCATATTATTGACTCCTGTGACGATGCAGGTACATAAATCATCGATGGCAAAGAAGTGTACGACAAGTGGCCTGAGTGTCAGGCCCAGGTGCACCGGTTTTCCGGCGGCAGCCACAGAGGGTTCTATAGCAGAGCCGAAGTGGAAGATAGTTACTTAAGGTTGACGCTAGCGCGAGAGAGGATGTCATGAAGTTGCTTGTATTCGAGACATGTCATTAAGTTGTACCGCTATATCGTGATTATGATAAGACAACATGATTTGTGTTGGATGATATGATGAGACTACTATGTGTATGATATGATGAGCATATTGCGTGTTTATGATATGATTAGAATACTTTTTAGAACAAGTTCAAAAACATCGCAAATACGTAGCCAAAAAAATTATGTGAAAATATAGTAGTAGTGTTGTTCTGTAGGAAGTAGTAGCGCCACACACAAGCTCTACAGCTAATTAGCAGTAGCGCTAGACGGACAAACGCTGCTGCTATTCTACTTAGCAGTAGCACTTGTGTGGACAATGATACTGCTAAGTAGGTATAGCAGTAGCACGGTTGAAACAACGTTATTGCTACGAGTTAGATGTAGCGCCTTATTACTAGCACCGCTACCCGCGCTACTACTAGGCCTACGACACGCGCTACTACTAGGTTTTTCCCTGGTAGTGCTAACATATCTCACGAAGTTTCGTTAAGTTTTGTGTGATTGAAGTTTTCAAGTTTTAGGTGAGATATGAATATGAGGAGAATAAGGAGTGGCAACACCCTAAGATTGGGGATGCCCAAGGCACCCCAAGTTAATATTCAAGAAATACCCAAGCAACTAAGTTTGGGGTTGACCCGGAAGGCATCCCCTCTTTCATCTTCAACGTTATCAGTAACCTGACTCGAAGCTATATGTTTATTTGTCACATGATATGTGTTTTGCTCGGAGCGTCATTTTATTTTGTTGCGATTTTCTTGCTGATATTTAGAGTAATGTTTTGCATCTTTTATTTTAATAAAAAATTCAAGTATAGCCTTTACCATACTTATTTTGCAAGTTCATATGTTGTTGTTTATAAACAGAAAGTTTGCTATTATGTTTTGAATATTTATGAATAGTGAGAACATGACAAAATATTGAAATTATTACACGGTGAGCTATAACACATTTTCTACAGTGTGGTAATTTTTCAGAATTTTTGCAAGTAGAGAAGTTTAGATCTTCTTGCATCCTTTATGAAGTTTCTTGTATAGACAGGTTATTGTTATGTTTGTATTGTTTGGATTTGTTTGCTTGTTTATTATTCTATTTGAGGATACGAGTATTAAATATGCAGAGGCATTTAGTATGCAATGTTAAATCTAAATTTCAGTGATTTGTTACACTAGAGAATGATAAGGTTTTGCATTGATTATACTAACTTATCTCATGAGTTCTTGTTGAGTTTTGTGTGGATGAACTTTTTAAGATTCAGGGAAACCGTGATATAAAAGGAATTAAGGAGACACAAAATCTCAAGCTTGGGGATGCCCAAGGCATCCCAAGATAATATTCCAAGAAGTCTCAAGCATCAAATCTTGGGTATGCCCCGGTAGGCATCCCAGATTTCTTCATCAACAATTATCAGTTAGCCTCGGTTAAGCCTAAGTTTTTGCTTCTTCACATGATGTGTGCTACTGCTGGAATTTCATTTTATTTTACTTTGCTTGTTGTTTTAATAAAATACTTAGATCTAAAGGTTTTTAATGAGAGAGAGTCCTCAGCTACCCATTTACTTAACTGCTCGCTTGATCTTCACTTATATCTTTTGGGAGTAGTTTGTCATTTACTCTTGTGCTTCACTTATATCCTATGAGTAAATTGTTGAATGAATTTAATATCATGAAGTTGAAATTATATGTTCATATCATGCTTAGTTGCTTCACATTGAGTTTAGAAAGTGAAATCTATTGAAGATTGACAATCACAATATTGGTCATACAAGCAATACATGAATGATTAGTATAAGGAAGAGAACTTTCACATACAAATATATTATATTGGACATCTTCTATGATTGTGAATACCCATTAATTAT
This sequence comes from Triticum timopheevii, assembly GCA_963921465.1. Classification (NCBI taxonomy): domain Eukaryota; kingdom Viridiplantae; phylum Streptophyta; class Magnoliopsida; order Poales; family Poaceae; genus Triticum; species Triticum timopheevii. Next base: position 10,059,495 of record OY997272.1, read on the forward strand.
TTTACAACTTGAGAAAATTAGTTGAAGTTGGACAAGGAAGACAACGTAATGACTTATGGTTCTGTATATTTGCATAGAAGTTATATTGTTATGGATCCTCCAACATGTGGTGTTTGCTTAGGATCATTTGCTAGCCAAAAATTTGTAATAAGTAGTGACACTACTTGTGCATCCAAAAACTCTTAAACCCAGTTTCTTGCCATGAGTGTCCACCATATCTACCTATGGATTGAATAAGATCCTTCAAGTAAGTTCTCATCGGTGCAAAGAGCAATAAAAATTGCTCCTAAAATATATGTGATTGTTTATTTCAAGGGAAAATAAGCATGTATGAACTTGTGATGACAAAGAAATAGAGGTGACGGACTGCATAATAAAGGTTGGTATCATAAGGGCGAATATAACGTGACGTACCTTTGCATTAAGAGTTTATGCATCCAAAAATAAAAAGTGCATGACAACCTCGTCTTCCCTCTGAGAAGGGCCTATCTTTTACTTTTCAATATTTACTTTTATGCAAGAGTCAATAGTATGCATTCTCTTTTCAAGCTCAATCATTCTCTAGTTGGCAAGCATTATGTAGTGGGGAAAGATCTTGGCACATATGGCTAGTCAAATATATTTGATCATGAATTATTATTGTTGACAATTATCTCTATGATAAATGAGTTGGGAGGCGAAACATTAAGCCCCTATCTTTCTCTGTGTTCGATGCATGTCATTTGTTCTAAAATATGCTTTGAGTACTAGCAATCATGGAAGACTAAATTATGATTGAGTATTGGGAGCTCTTACTTAGACTTTGTTGAGAATAAGTCGAATTGCAATTGTTTGGTGACTAAGAACATAGGTTGTTAATTTTCAAGAGTATGCATTGTTTGAACCATAACATGTGAATTGATTGCTACTTTATCATGATGAGTTTTATGAGAAAGAGTTGTTGTTATGATGCTAGGAAAAGTGATCAAAATTATCACTCATCAAACTTATGCACTATGCTAGCATTCACACTTCATAAATTATTTCTTTTAGCATTTACCTACTCGAGGACGAGCAGGAATTAAGCTTGGGGATGCTGATATGTCTCCAATGTATCTATAATTTATGAAGTATTAATGCCATGTTTCCAACAATTCTATATGGTTTTGGTATGATTTGAATGGAACTAACCAGGACTGACGTTGTTTTCATCGAAACTACTATGGTGTTGTTTTTTGTGCAAACATAAAAGTTCTCCAAATGTAGCGAACCTTTTTGACGATTTTTTGGAAGAAGAGACATGAGGGCCCACCTACCTATCAGGGCACGCCAGGGGGGCTGGCTTGCCCTGGTGGGTAGTGGGCCCCTCGAAGCCCATCTTGACGTGAGCCCGACGCCAAAAATTACTATAAATAGAGAAACCCCCAGAAATAACCTAAGAAGTTCGACTCTGCCGACGCACGCCTCTCTATCTTAATTTGGCATGATCTTGATGTACCGCAAGCTTTGTTAATACAGTTGGATCATATGGTGTTTTCCCTCTCTATCTTGTTTTCATGAATTGAGTTTTTACCTCTGAGGTTTCACTATTATCGGATTGAATAATTTTATGGATTTGAGAACACTTGATGTATGTCTTGCATGCGGCCACCCATGGTGACAATGGGGTGTCTATTGATTCACTTGATGTATGTTTTGGCACTCAAATCACGGATTCCAAAGGTGACATTGGGGTAATTTATGCATAGGGGTTGATGCACGTTTTTGTCCTACTTTCTCCGGTAAAAATATTGGGGCATTCTTTGATTTTCTTTGTGTTGGATTGAATATTATGAATCTGAAGTTGTTTGATGCATATTGTATAATCAACTCACAGATACTTGTGGTGACATTGGAGTATCTAGGTGACATTAGAGTTGGTGGATGTGTACCATATGGTGTTATTTTAGTACGAACACTAGGGCTGTTTGTGACACTTATAGGAATAGCTCAATAGATTGATCGGAAATGATAACTTTGGGGTGATTTCGTACCCTACGAACAATTTCATCTTATGTTCTCCGCCAGATAAGAACAATTATGTTAGCATTGTTGAGAGATTGCACTAGTGAAAGTATGAACCCTAGGCCTTGATTTTAAGCATTGCAATACCGTTTGTGCTCTGTTTTATCACCTGCTACCTTGCTGTTTTTATATATTTTAGATTAGAAAAACTTATATATACTATCCATACTACACTTGTATCACCATCTCTTCACCGAACTAGTACACCTATACAATTTACCACTGTATTGGGTGTGTTGGGGACACAAGAGACTCTTTGTTATTTGATTCCAGAGTTGCTTGAGAGAGACCGTCTTCATCCTACGCCTCCCACGGATTGATAAACCTTAGTTCATCCACTTTAGGGAAATTTGCCACTGTCCTACAAAACTCTGCGCTTGGAGGCACAACACGAGTCTACAGGAACAAGTTGTGTAGTAGACATCACTCGGCGTACCAAATTTCACTAGAAAGATTGTGTGCATGTCATAAAATTTGCTGATAATCTGACAGAGATAGCGCAGCGTATGAATGCTGGATTTGGGATGGGATTAATTCTACCACTAGTGCACACATTGAACAAGACCAATTGTGTGCACAAAATGCCGATACAAAGTCTTATTTTTATGTTGATGTTCATAAACTATATGTTAGAATTGGTTTTTCTTCTACATTGCAATAGAAATTGCCCGCTGCAGTTGTGCCTAAATCGATTTTCTGGCGCAGTCAAATTACACTTGTGCCTGCTAATAACACCAAAGTGATTGCAATGTACTGCATTTAGTGTAGAAATGGAACCATTCAAATTGACAAGTTCTCTCTTGTGGTGGCAATGCATCCACATTGGAAAATTGGAGACATTGTTCTACTCATGCTCTACCAAGTCACATGAGGGTTCTTCCTTTTCATTTACGAGATGCCGAGTCGCCGTGATCAAGCTACTATATTAAGTTTGTAGATATGGACCATATGGTTGTCAAAATTGTTAAGTTCTTAATTGTTAAGTACCGTGTAACCTAGATCGGCCTTTTGTCGAATAGTGTCACCCTATATATATGTTACTCAAATGATGTTTGCCAAGTTGTTAAATTTTCATGGAAACTATTAATATCGTACACGGTTCATTCAATTTAAACGTGTGCCCTGTATAGTAGAGGATGTCCATGTTTTCGACGCGACTGTCAGCACCGATGTGCAGAAGGCATTTGCAAATTAATTATCCATATTGCAAATTCAGATAATATACAGATAGGCTAACCCATACAGTGACATATTTGACATGCATGAAGAAATCAATGGAGCATATGTATGTATGCTCAAATTATTCATCCAGTGCCTAGTTCGATGAGTAATTTACAAACTATTAGCTCACTGGGGCAGCCTCGACGTCGGGGATCGCTGGTATTGCCTCGGGCGTAGTGCTCACCAGGGGTACCGCGACTGCCGGGTCTGCCCCGATGACGTTTAGCGAGACAGCGATGGCTCTTGCCAGGGCTACCATCACGGCCCCAGGCATGCCCCGGCGAATTTCGACGTTGCGCCCTCCTACATTTGGGACATAAGCCTACGCCTCATGCGGCAGTAGCCACTGCCGCAGTTGTCCTTGCGTCATCGTGGTTCCTGCTCCGCCGCTCGCACTATCCGCCGCACTCTTCACTGAGCCAGCAGTATCAGCCACAAGCGATCCCTTCCCGCTTCCAGGACAACCCTGGCTAACCCGGCAACTTGCTTGTACCGCGTTCCCTACTTCCTCTGGCCATCGTCGGAAGAGGCGGCGGCATGGTCGTGGACCGCCAAGCCGACCATCGCGCCACCAGTCTCCATTCCACCATCCCCAACTCCATTATTCGTCGGCCGTTGGGGTGATACGTCTCCAACGTATCTATAATTTTTGATTGTTCCATGCTATTATATTATCTGTTTTGGATGTTTAACGGGCTTTACTATGCACTTTTATATTATTTTTGGGACTAACCTATGAACCGGAGGCCCAGTCCAAATTGTTGTTTTTTGCCTATTTCAGTGTTTCGCAGAAAAGGAATATCAAACGGAGTCCAAACGGAATGAAACCTTCGGGAGAGTGATTTTTGGAACAAACGTGATCAAGAGGACTTGGAGTGGACGTCAAGAAAGAAGCGAGGAGGCCACTAGGCAGGGAGGAGCGCCAGCCCCCATGGGCGTGCCCCCCATCCTCGTGGGCCCCTCGCAGCTCCACCGACCTACTTCTTCCTCCTATATATACCCATATACCCCGAAAACATCAAGGAGCACCATAGATCGAGAGTTCCGCCGCCACAAGCCTCTGTAGCCACCAAAAACCAATCAGGACCCTGTTCCGGCACCCTGCCAGAGGGGGGATCCCTCACCGGTGGCCATCTTCATCATCCCGGTGCTCTTCATGACAAGGAGGGAGTAGTTCACCCTCGGGGCTGAGGATATGTACCAGTAGCTATGTTTTTGAGCTCTCTCTCTCTCTCTCGTGTTCTTGACTTGGCACGATCTTGATGTATCGCTAGCTTTGCTATTATAGTTGGATCTTATGATGTTTCTCCCCCTCTACTCTCTTGTAATGGATTGAGTTTTCCATTTGAACTTATCTTATCGGATTGAGTCTTTAAGGATTTGAGAACACTTGATGTATGTCTTGCATGTGCATGTCTGTGGTGACAATGGGATATTCACGTGATCTACTTGATGTACATTTTGGTGATCAACTTGTGGGTTCAGTGACCTTGTGAACTTATTCATAGGGGTTGGCACACATTTTCATCTTGACTCTTTGGTAGAAACTTTGGGGCACTCTTTGAAGTACTCTGTGTTGGTTGAATAGATGAATCTGAGATTGTGTGATGCATATCGTATCATCATGCCCACGGATACTTGAGGTGACATTGGAGTATCTAGGTGACATTAGGGTTTTGGTTGATTTGTGTCTTAAGGTGTTATTCTAGTATGAACTCTATGATAGATCGAATGGAAAGAATAGCTTCATGTTATTTTACTATGGACTCTTGAATAGATCGATCAGAAAGGATAACTTTTAGGTGGTTTCAAACCCTACAATAATCTCTTCATTTGTTCTCTGCTATTAGTGACTTTGGAGTGACTCTTTGTTGCATGTTGAGGGATTGTTATATGATCCAATTATGTTATTATTGTTGAGAGAACATGCACTAGTGAAAGTATGAACCTTAGGCCTTGTTTCCTAGCATTGCAATACCGTTTACGCTCACTTTTACCACTTGTTACCTTGCTGTTTTTATATTTTCAGATTACAAATACTCATATCTACCATCCATATTGCACTTGTATCACCATCTATTCGCTGAACTAGTGCACCTATACAATTGACCATTGTATTGGGTGTGTTGGGGACACAAGAGACTCTTTGTTATTATGTTGCAGGGTTGTTTGAGAGAGACCATCTTCATCCTACACCTCCCACGGATTGATAAACCTTAGGTCATCCACTTGAGGGAAATTTGCTACTGTCCTACAAACCTCTGCAATTGGAGACCCAAAAACATCTACAAGTAGAAGGTTGCGTAGTAGACATCAAGCTCTTTTCTGGCGCCGTTGCCGAGGAGGTGAGTTCTTGAAGGTATATCTTTAGATCTTGCAATCGAATCTTTTAGTTTCTTGTTTTATCACTAGTTTAGTCTATAAAACAAATCTAAAAAATGGAACTGAGGGTGCCTCATATGCTTCATCTTTTTAATATCTTTCATGAAAATAAGGATTCTGACAATTGTGCCAAAATGTTAGAAGAAGAATGCATTAAAATGTTCGACACTAAATTTTTGAATGATGAGCATGATTGCAATGTTGTTAGTACGAAATCTTTGAATATCCGTAGTACTAATGATGATTGCACTAGTCATGATGAAAAGGTCTCTTATAAGCATGTCATTTTTTGTGGAGTGCATAGAGTTTGCAAGTACACACTAATAACCCACAAGTGTAGGGGATCAATTTTAGCCTCTTTCGATAAGTAAGAGTGTCGAACCCAACGAGGAGCTAAAGGTAGAACAAATATTCCCTCAAGTTCTATCGACCACAGATACAACTCTACGCACGCTTAACGTTCACTTTACCTAGAACAAGTATGAAACTAGAAGTACTTTGTAGGTGTTGTTGGATAGCTTTGCAAGAATATAAAGAGCACGTAAATAAAAGCTAGGGGCTGTTTAGATGAAGACACAACTAAGTTAGTTTTAGTAGAGAGCTTTTTGTCACGAGAAAGTTATTTGTCCCTAGGCAATTGATAACTAGACTAGTAATCACTATTGCAATTTTATTTGAGGGAGAGGCATAAGCTAACATACTTTCTCTTCTTGGATCATATGCACTTATGATTGGAACTCTACACTACTAGGGAAAAGCCTAGCAGCAGCGCGGGTTTTGGGCCTATTAGTAGCGCGGGGGCCGGCGCTACTAATAAGGCGCTACAGCTAACTTGTAGCAGTAGCGCGGGTGCCACCCGCGCTACAGCTAACGTATAGCAGTAGCGTGGGTAAAAACCCGTGATACTACTAATCTGTAATCTCTGATTTTTTTTTTTTGAATTTTTTTTAATTTTTTTTTTGATTTTTTCCCTAATTTTCAAATTTCTGAATTATTTTAACCTCAAATCTCTAATCACCCATCATCGCTGCTAAATTTAATCTCTAATCACCCCTCCCTCATCATTCCAAATCATCTAACTTCCCGGACGGTCACCCATCCTCTCACTACTCCAGCCTGAGCACGCTTAACTTCCGGGTTCTATTCTCCCTCGTTTCCAAGTCTGCACTTGTTGTTTTCCTGACAATAGTAAGATGTCAATCCTATTAACCTCAGGAATTTAGCTTGAGCATGTAGTCACACATTTCACTGTTTGAGTTTGAAACTATTCTTCTAAAAAATTAGTAACACTAATATTTCTTGAATAATTAGTTTGACCCACAGTTTGACCATAGTTTGACCAGATTTGACCACAGTTTGACCAGATTTGACCAAAATTCAAAAAAACTAAATAATTATTTAGTAACACTAATATTCTTGAATAATTAGTTGGACCATAGTTTGACCAGATTTAACAAAAATTAAAAAAACTGAAATTTGATGAATTTTTTTGCCTCTAGATCTTAAAAGCCCTGTTACTTTTTTCTGTTAGGTTTTTGAGGATTTTGAAAATTTTTAACGGGGTTCCGAGTTCGTATGCAAAAGTTATGGCCATTTTACAAATTTCCACAGAGATTTTGCAAATAAAGTCGAAATTCATATTTGTAAATTTTCCCAACAACTAGACCACATATCACATGGGAAACTTATTTTCTTTTATTTTTTTGACATTTTTATCATTTTCTTTTATTTTTTTAAAACTAAAAAGGCGGTCCACGGGGGGGGGGGGGGGGGGGGGTAGACTTTGAAAATTTTGCAAATAGGCCATACCCCGCGCTACTACTATGGCAGACGATTAGTAGTAGCGAGGGGTAAAAACCCGCGCTACTACTATCAACTTAGTAGTAGCGCGGGTTTATAACCATCGCTACTACTATGGCATGGTCCAGGGGCCACTTAGTAGTAGCGAGGGTTAAAAACCCGCGCTACTGCTATCAAGTTAGTAGTAGCGAGGGTTAAAAACCCGCGCTACTACTATGGCATGTCCTGGGGGGCACGGTAGAGACCGCTTAGTAGTAGCGAGGGTTATAAACCCGCGCTGCTGCTATCAACTTAGTAGTAGCGAGGTTTAAAAACCTGCGCTGCTAGTAAGTAGCAGTAGCGAGGGTTTTTAACCCTCGCTACTGCTAAGATTTTGTGTATAGGCTTTTCCCTAGTAGTGCTAGCAAGCATCCGCAACTACTAAAGATCAGTAAGGTAAAACCCAACCATAGCATTAAAGCATCAAGTCCCCTTTATCCCATACACAACAACCCCCTTACTCGGGTTTATGCTTCTGTTACTCAAGCAACCCACTATAAGAGAATCATGAATGTATTGCAACACCCTACAGTGGGAATCCCTCACGCTTGCGCGACACGGAGAGCACCATAGGACGTACGGCACTAATAATAAAACATGCAACTCAAACCAATCAAGATCATCAATTAACCCATAGGACAAAATGGATCTACTCAAACATCATAAGATAGCCATACATCATTGGGAAATAATATATAGCGTTGAGCACCATGTTTAAGTAGAGATTACAGTGGGTAAAAGAGAGGTTACACCGCTGCATAGAGGGTGAAGAGTTGGTGATCAGGGCGGTGAAGTTGTTGGTGTAGATCACGGTGATGATGATGGCCCCCGGCACCGTTCCGGCGCCACCGGAAGCAAGGGGGAGAGAGCCCCCCTTCTTCTTATTCTTCTTCCTTGACCTTCTCCCTAGATGGGAGAAGGGTTTCCCCTCTGGTCCTTGGATCCCATGGCATGGGAGGGGCGAGAGCCCCTCCGAGATTGGATCTATCTCTCTGTCTCTCTCTGTTTCTGCGCTCTTAGTTTCTGCCCTTTCACCGTTTCTTATATATCCGGAGATCCGTAACTCTGATTGGGTTGAAACCTTCGCCCAGATTTTTGTTTGAAAAATAGCTTTCTGGCGGCAAAATAAGAGCGTCAACCACCTTACGGGGTGCCCACGAGGGTCAGAGGTGTGCCTGCCCCCCTGGGGCGCGCCCCCGTGCCTCATGGCCCCCTTGGGCACCGTCTCGCGTTGGTTTTTCTTCCCAAAAATCATAAATATTACAAAAATGATCTTCGTCCATTTTTACCCCATTTGGACTCCGCTTGGTATTGGGTTTCTGCGAAAAATAAAACATGCAACAAACAGGAACTGGCACTGGGGACTGGATCAATATGTTAGTCCCAAAAATAATAGAAAAAGTTGCCAAAAGTATATGAAAGATGTAGAATATTGGCATGGAACAATCAAAAATTATAGATACGACGGAGACATACCAGCATCCCCAAGCTTAATTCCTGCTCGTCCTCGAGTAGGTAAATGATAAAAAAGATAATTTTTCATGTGGAATGCTACCTAGCATAATCTTAATCATATGTCTAATCATGGCATGAATATTAAGACACGAGTGATTCAAAGAAATAGTCTATCATTTGACATAAGAACAATAATCTGGCTATGCTCCATCTTCACCACACAAAATATACAAATCATGCACAACCCCGATGACAATCCAAGCAATTGTTTCATACTTTTGACGTTTTCAAACCTTTTCAACTTTCACGCAATACATGAGCGTGAGCCATGGACATAGCACTATAGGTGGAATATAATATGATGGTGGAGGTTGTGTGGAGAAGACAAAAAGGGAGAAAGTCTCACATCGACGTGGCTAATCAGCGGGTTGTGGAGATGCCCATTAATTGATGTCAATGCGAGGAGTAGGGATTGCCATGCAACGGATGCACTAGGAGCTATAAGTGTATGAAAGCTCAAAATGAAACTAAGTGGGTGTGCATCCAACTTGCTTGCTCATGAAGACCTCGGGCATTTGAGGAAGCGCATCATTGGAATATACAAGCTAAGTTCTATAATGAAAATTCCCACTAGTATAAGAAAGTGAAATCATAGGAGACTCTCTCTATGAAGAACATGGTGCTACTTTGAAGCACAAGTGTGGTAAAAGGATAGTAACATTGCCCCTTCTCTCTTTTTCTCTCATTTTTTTATTTTCTCTTTTTTTTGTTGGGCTTCTTTGGCCCCCTTTTTTTTATTTAGGCTTCTTTGGCCTCTCCTTTTTTATTAAGTCCGGAGTCTTATCCCGACTTGTGGGGGAATCATAGTCTCATCATCCTTTCCTCCCTGGGGCAATGCTGTAATAATAATGATCATCACACTTTTATTTACTCACAACTCAATATTACAACTCGATACTAGAACAAAGATATGACTCTATATGAATGCCTCCGGCGGTGTACCGGGATGTGCAATGATCTAGCATAGCAATGACATCAAAAAACAAACAAGCCATCAAAACATCATGCTAGCTATCTTACGATCATGCAAAGCAATATGACAATGAATGCTCAAGTCATGTATATGATGATGATGATGGAAGTTGCATGGCAATATATCTTGGAATGGCTATGGAAATGCCATGGTAGGTAGGTATGGTGGCTGTTTTGAGGAAGATATAAGGAGGCTTATGTGTGACAGAACGTATTATATAACGGGGTTTGGATGCACCGGTGAAGTTTGCACCAACTCTCGAGGTGAGAAAGGGCAATGCACGGTACCGAAGAGGCTAGCAATGATGGAAGGTGAGAGTGTGTATAATCCATGGACTCACATTAGTCATAAAGAACTCATATACTTATTGCAAAAATCTATTAGTCATTGAAACAAAGTACTACACGCATGCTCCTAGGGGGATAGATTGGTAGGAAAAGACCATCGCTCGTCCCCAACCGCCACTCATAAGGAAGACAATCAATAAATACCTCATGCTCCAACTTCGTTACACAACGGTTCACCATACGTGCATGCTACGGGAATCACAAATTTCAACACAATTATTTCTACAATCCACAACTACCTACTAGCATGACTCTAATATCACCATCTTTATATCGCAAAACTATTGCAAGGAATCAAACATATCATATTCAGTGATCTACAAGCTTTATGTAGGATTTTATGACTAACCATGTGAATGACCAATTCCTGTCATCTCTTTAAATTGATATAAGTGAAGCAATAGAGCTTAATTCTTTCTACAAAAGATATGCCCATGCTCTAACAAATATAAGTAAAGCAAAAGAGCATTCTACAAATGATATAAGTGAAGCACGTGAAGCATTCTATAAAGCCATACTCAAAAGAGTTAAGTGAAGTGCAATGAGCATTCTACAAATCAACCAAGGACTATCTCATACCAGCATGGTGCATAAAAGAAAAGTGAAAACTAAATGCAAAAGACGCTCCAAGACTTGCACATATCGTATGAACGAAACGAATCTGAAAACATACCGATACTTGTTGAAGAAAGAGGGGATGCCTTCCAGGGCATCCCCAAGCTTAGACGCTTGAGTCTCCCTGAATATTTACTTTAGGTTCCTTGGGCTTCCCCAATCTTGAGCTCTTTCCTATCTTCCTTTTCCTCATATCGAGACCTCCTCGATCAAACACTTCATCCACACAAAACTTCAACAAAAAACTCGGTAAGATCCGTTAGTATAATAAAGCAAATCACTACACTAAGTACTGTTGCAAACCAATTCATATTTTGTTTTTGCATTGTGTCTACTGTAATATAGCTTTTCCATGGCTTAATCCACTTATAGGAATTGGTAGTTTCATCAAAACAATGTCATAAAACGAAGTCTAACTCTCTTCCTATGGCTTTTCCATGGCTTAATATAGCTAGGTATATCAAAGCCAATTTTAATTAACAATTATTTGTAATTTAGTAGTGAGCACAAAGTAACATATATCATGCAATAACGAAGTCTAACTCTCTTCCTATGCATCGGCATGTCATAAAAGAACAATTCATGCACACATAGTAAAGGCCAATGCATAGTATAAGCAGTTTCTTGCAATTTTATCATATTGGAAACATAGAGAGGTGGAGATATAGTTCCTCTCTCATAATAGTTGCAAGTAGGAGCAGCAAGCACATGCATATCACATTCATCAAAATTATCATGTGTAATGGTAAAAGGCAACCCATCAATATAATCCTTAATAAGCGCAAACTTCTCCGATATAGTGTAGTTGGGAGAATTCAAAAAGATAATAGGACTATCATGTGCTACGTCTTGAGCTTGCGTTGGTTTTCCTTGAAGAGGAAAGGGTGATGCAGCAATAGTAGCGTAAGTATTTCCCTCAGTTTTTGAGAACCAAGGTATCAATCCAGTAGGAGGCTCCTCAAAAGTCCCACACACCTACACAAACAAAGAAAGAACTCGCAACCAACGCAGTAAAGGGGTTGTCAATCCCTTCACAGCCACTTGCGAAAGTGAGATCTGATAGAGATAGTATGATAAGATAAATATATTTTTGGTATTTTATAATATAGATGCAAAAAGTAAAGATGCAAATAAAAGTAGATTGGAAGCAAATATGATAGAAGATAGACCCGGGGGCCATAGGTTTCACTAGTGGCTTCTCTCAAGATAGCATAAGTATTACTGTGGGTGAACAAATTACTGTCGAGCAATTGATAGAATAGAGAATAGTTATGAGATTATCTAGGCATGATCATGTATATAGGCATCACGTCCGCAACAAGTAGACCGACTCCTGCCTGCATCTACTACTATTACTCCACACATAGATCGACTCCTGCCTGCATCTAGAGTATTAAGTTCATAAGAACAGAGTGACGCATTAAGCAAGATGACATGATGTAGAGGGATAAACTCAAGCAATATGATATAAACCCCATCTTGTTATCCTCGATGGCAACAATACAATACTTGCCTTGCAACCCTTTCTGTCACTGGGTAAGGACACTGCAAGATTGAACCCAAAGCTAAGCACTTCTCCCATGGCAAGAAAGATCAATCTAGTAGGCCAAACCAAACTGATAATTCGAAGAGACTTGCAAAGATAACTCAATCACACATAAAAGAATTTAGAGAAGATTCAAATATTATTCATAGATAAACTTGATCATAAACCCACAATTCATCGGATCTTGACAAACACACCGCAAAAAGAGTTTACATCGAATAGATCTCCACAAGAGTGGGGCAGAACATTGTATTTAAATCCAAAAAGAGAGAAGAAGCCATCTAGCTAATAACTATGGACCCGTAGGTCTGTGGTAAACTACTCACAACTCATCGGAGGGGCAAGGATGTTGATGTAGAAGCCCTCCGTGGTTGATTCCCCCTCTGGCAGAGTGCCGGCGAAGGCTCCAAGATGAGATCTCGCGGATACAGAAGGTTACGGTGCTGGAAATTGTGTTTCATTGGCTCCCTGGATGTTTTCGGGGTACGTAGGCTTCTATAGGAGGAAGAAGTACGTCGGTGGACGCCCGAGGGGCCCATGAGACAGGGGGCGCGCCCTATAGGGGGGGCGCCCCTCCTATCTCGTGGAGGCCTCGGCTGCTTCTTGACTTGCACTCCAAGTCCTATGGATCACGTTCGTTCCAAAAATCACGCTCCCGAAGGTTTCATTCTGCTTGGACTCCGTTTGATATTCCTTTTCTTTGAAACTAGTAAGATGCCCGTGCTACGCATAGCATGGGATCACACAAAATTAGTTGAATTTAAGTTATAGTCAGAAACCATACGTTGCTATGGACAATAAAAAAAAGTACCGAGACATATATACTAAAACATGTACTTGACTTCCATTCGTCCAAAAATGGATGTACCTATATACTAAAACATGTCTAGATACATCTATATTTTGAAAAATGAAAGGCATGTATTGTGGAACGGAGGGATTACTTATGTATTGGATCACAAAACAATAGTAACCAACAATTGCAGAAAAGAACTTGATCATAGGCAGGGCAAATTATATGAGTATATCTGTATATGTACCAAATATGTTGAGATCCATGCTATTGTTCTGACATGTAGCAGTACATCAGTATCCGCCCGTCGCCTTCATTACAGTAAGCATGGAGGCGAAGAACGTTGACATGCCAGAACCTGGCCATCACCTCCAATTCTCTTGCAAAATCACTTTTGCATTTCATTGTGACAGCACTGCCAAAGCCTCTTCAAACAACTGTTTTCCCATCAGATAATGGCCCTAGTGACTGATTACAATTTTTTAATCTATTTGATTAGCCTATATCTCTTAAAAGAGATTATTAAACTACAGGAGACCAGAAGTTGATCAATAAACATATCGCACACGCAATATTGGGGATGAAATATAGGTGTGCGCACCTCCTGGCAAACGAAATTGCGGCGCAAAGCGTGCAGGCAGAGCATGGCAATAGCCGCGGAATCGCCGAGGAAGACTCCTCGGTGACACACACCAACGCTCGGCTGCACCGAATGATGCTGTGTCAGCGTGATTGTGCTGCTAACAAAGCATATTCCTGGAAGTCAACAATTGAAGCGGGGTGGCCTCGGCACAATAACACTTACAGTTCAAAGCATGTACTGCCCATCAGAATAAACACTTGAGTCCTCGACTCCTCGTCTGTGGCGGAAGCCGCTGCTTTTCGTGAGCACGAGGTACGCGGCCTCCGGGAGGCAGATATTGGCGTACACATCGGCACCGGCATTGGGCATGCCGCGTCAGCTGAGAGCGGCATGGACGGCCCGTAGCTCGATGTCCTCGACAACAGTAGCCTAGACTTCGTGTGGGATGGCAGTGTAGAGAAACTTGGCATGCCAAGAAACCACCGCCATATCTCCGTCTCCGATGGCCAAGCTGCATGGTCAGATCTAGAAGGAGAGATACTGGGGCAAGTTCAAAGCCAATTCCGATTTGCTAAGATCCCCTATCTACAAGCATAGCTATACAACAGGAGGGATCCTTGCCCGCTCGAATCAACTACTGTGGTCGCCGGGAAAGAGAGGCAAGGAGTCGGCAGCAGGAATTTGGCAGGGTTCTCCTAGCTCCTTTATTGCGTTGCGAGAGGAGGAGAAACGTCTCGACTATTTGGCAATGTGTTTCGGAACTCTTCCCCAAAGTTCTGTCTATTACGGGGGTGTTCTTGCAATAGTGTGAGTCATGTGGCTCAGCGACAACCCATCTCAATCTCAGCCATACATTCAGATCGGACGGTGCACATTGCGCGAAGGCAGGCACACCATCACCACCAACTGACATTTTTATAGGAGTAGAGATACTAAAATAGGCAAAAAAAACAGCAATACGGGTTGGGCCTCCGGTTAGTAGGTTAGTCCCAACAATGATATAAATGTGTAAAATAAAGCCCATAAACATCCAAAAGGGGTAATATAATAGCATGGAACAATAAAAAATTATAGATACGTTGGAGACGTATCAAGCATCCCCAAGTTTAATTCCTGCTCGTCCTCGAGTAGGTAAATGATAAAAAAGAAATTTTTGATGTGGAATGCTACCTATCATAATTCATAATGTAATTCTATTTATTGTGGCATGAATGCTCAGATCCAAATGATTCAAAATAAAAGTTCTTATTGATAAAAGAAATAGTAACACTACAAGCATACTAATCAAAGTAATCATGTCTTCTCAAAATAACATGGCAAAAGAAAGTTCATCCCTACAAAATCATATAGTTAGGCTATGCTTTATTTTCATCACACATAGATGTTCCCAACTTCTATACCCCCGATGACAAGCCAAGCAATTTTTTCTTACTTAAATAATCTCAAACTTTTTAAACCTTCACGCAATATATGAGCGTGAGCCATGGATATAGCACTATGGGTGGAATAGAATATGATGATGGGGATTGTGTGGAGAAGACAAAAAAGGAGAAAGTCTCACATTGACGAGGATAATTAACGGGCTATGGAGATGCCCATCAATTGATGTCAACATGAGGAGTAGGGATTGCCATGCAATGGATGCACTAGAGCTATGAATGCTCAACAAAAGAAAACTAGTGGGTGTGCATCCAACTTGCTTGCTCCCGAAGACCTAGAGCATTTGAGGAAGCCCATCGTAGGAATATACAAGCCAAGTTCCATAATGAAAAATTCCCACTAGTATGAAAAAAACAACTTATGAGACTCACTATATGAAAAACATGGTGCTACTTTGAAGCACAATATATGAGACTCACTATATGAAGAACAAGGTGCTACTTTGAAGCACAAGTGTGGAAAAAGATATAGTAACATTGCTCTTTTTATTTATTTTCCTTTTTTCTTTTCTTTTTTTCTTTTTTTTTTCTTTTTTTTCTTTTTTGGGCCTTCTTTTTTTCTTTTGGCCTTTCTTCTTTTTTTTTCTTTTTTTCTTTTATTCTTTTTTATTTTTTTGGGCAATGCTCTAATAATGATGATCATCACACTTCTATTGATTACAACATATGAATTACAACTCGAAACTAGAACAAGATATGACTCTATATGAATGCCTCCGGCGGTGTACCGGGATGGTGCAATGAATCAAGAGTGACATGTATGAAAAATAATGCATGGTCGCTTTGCCACAAATACGATGTCAACTACATGATCATGCAATGGCAATATGACAAAGGTAAAGTATGGCATGATGATGATAAACGGAATGGTGGAAAGTTGCATGGAAATATATCTCGGGATGGCTATGGAAATGCCATAATAGGTAGGTATGGTGGATGTTTTGAGGAAGATATAAGGAGGTTTATGTGTGATAGAGTGTATCGTATCACGGGGTTTGGATGCACCGGCGAAGTTTGCACCAACTCTCAAGGTGAGAAAGGGCAATGCACGGTACCGAAGAGGCTAGCAAAGGCGGAAAGGTAAAAGTGCGTATAATCCATGGACTCAATATTAGTCAAAAGAACTCATATACTTATTGCAAAAATTTAGAAGTCATCAAAAATCAAGTACTACGCGCATGCTCCTAGGGGGATAGATTGGTAGGATAAGACCATCGCTCATCCCCGACCGCCACTCATAAGGATGCACAAGCGAGGTACACTTCATGTTTCAAATTTCTTACTCCCTCCTTCCATCTATATAGGGCCTAATGCATTTTTAAGACCACCTTTGACTATTGATAAGATTAATAGTACATGACATGCACAATGTGAAAATTATATCATTGAAAGCTCATTTCACACACGAATATAACGGTGTGCTTTGTGTAAGTTGCATGTCATAGATTATTGCTCTAATATTTGGTCAAAGTTAACCTCGAAAAACACATTAGGCCCTATATAGATGGAAGGAGGGAGTACACAACTTTAACCATACGTGCATGCTACGGGACTTGCTAACTTTAACACAAGCATTCCTTAAATTTTTAATCACCCAACTAGCATGACTTTAATATCACTACCTCCATATCTCAAAACAATTATCAAGTATCAAATTGATCATAGCATCCAATTCACTTCCTATGATAGTTTTTATTATACCCAACTTGGATGCCTACCATTCTAGGACCAATTTTATAACTATAGCAAATACCATGCTGTTCTAAAAGACTCTCAAAAAGATATAAGTGAAGCATGAGAGACTAGCAATTTCTTCAAAAATAAGTCACCACCGTGCTCTAAAATATATAAGTGAAGCACTAGAGCAAAAACTATCAAGCTCAAAAGATATAAGTGAAGCACATAGAGTATTCTAGCAAATTCTAATCAAACAGGCTTCTCCCAAAAGGTGTGTACAGCAAGGATGATTGTGGTAAACTAAAAAGCAAAGACTAATATAATACACGACGCTCCAAGCAAAACACATATCATGTGAAGAATAAAAATATAGCTCCAAGTAAAGTTACCAATGAACGAAGACGAAAGAGGGGATGCGTTCCCGGGGCATCCCCAAGCTTAGGCTTTTTTCTATCCTTGAATATCTTGGAGTGCCTTGGGCATCCCCAAGCTTAGGCTCTTGTGACTCTTTATTCCATAGTCCATAAAAGCTTTACCCAAAACTTGAAACTTCACAACATAAAACTCAACAGGAAATCTTATAAGCTCCGTTAGTGAAAGAAAACAAAACCACCACATAAGGTACTGCAATGAACTCATTATTTATTTACTTTGGTGTTAAACCTACTGTAATCCAACTTCTATATGGTTTATAAACTAATTTACTAGCCATAGATGCATCGAAATAAACAAACAACACACGAAAAACAGAATCTGTCAAAAACAGAACTGTCTGTAGCAATCTGTAACTAACGCAAACTTCTGGAACTCTAAAAATCCTAACAAAATAGGAAGTCCTGGAAAATTTGTTTGTTGATCAGCAGCAAAAAGAATCAACGCAAAAGAACGTTTCTGTAATTTAATAAAACTAAATTCGTGCGCACAAAGTTTCTGTTTTTCAGCAGAATCAAATCAACTATCATCATAGGTTATCCTATAGGTTCTACTTGGCACAAACAGTAATTAAAAGATAAAAACACATCTAAGCAGAAAGTATATGCAATATTTATTACTAAACAGGAACAAAAACAAAAACCATAAAGAAAATTGGGTTGCCTCCCAACTAGCGCTATCGTTTAACGCCCCTAGCTAGGCATAAAAGCTAAGGTAGATCTAACGAGTGCCATCTTTGACACTAAATTCATAAGTAGCCCGCATGATAGATTCATAAATTAATTTGACTTTCTTTCTTGGAAAGTGCTCCATGCCTTTCTTTAATGGAAATTGGAATCTAATATTCCCTTCCTTCATATCAATAATCGCGTCAATCGTTCTAAGGAAAGGTCTACCAAGAATAATAGGGCAAGAAAGATTGCAATCTAAATTAAGAACCATAAAATCTACGGGCACCAAATTTTTATTTGCAACAATGAGAACATCATTGATCCTTCCCATTGGCTTTTTAATGGTGGAATCCGCAAGGTCCAAATTTAAAGAGCAATCATCAAGATCATGGAAACCTAGAATATCACATAAAGTGTTCGGAATCGTGGAAACACTAGCACCCAATTCACACAAAGAAAAACACTCATGATCTTTAATTCTAATCTTTATAGTAGGTTCCCACTCATCATTAAGTTTTCTAGGTATAGAAACTTCCAAATTAAGTTTTTCATCATAAGATTGCATCAAGGCATCAACAATATGTTTGGTAAAAGCTTTCTTTTGACTATAAGCATGAGGAGAATTGACAACGGATTGCAACAAGGAAATACAGCCTTCTAAAGAACAATTATCAATCTAGTAGGCCAAACCAAACTGATAATTCGAAGAGACTTGCAAAGATAACTCAATCACGTATAAAAGAATTCAGAGAAGATTCAAATATTATTCATAGATAAACTTGATCATTAACCCACAATTCATCGGATCTCGACAAACACACCGCAAAAAGAGTTTACATCGAATAGATCTCCACAAGAGAGGGGGAGAACATTGTATTGAAATCCAAAAAGAGAGAAGAAGCCATCTAGCTAATAACTATGGACCCGTAGGTCTGTGGTAATCTACTCACAACTCATTGGAGGGGCAAGGATGTTGATGTAGAAGCCCTCCGTGGTCGATTCCCCCTCCGGCAGAGTTCCGACGAAGGCTCCGAGATGAGACCTCGTGGATACAGAAGGTTACTGTGGTGGAAATTGTGTTTCGTTGGATCCCTGGATGTTTTCGGGGTACGTATGCTTATATAGGAGGAAGAAGTACGTCGGTGGATGCCCGAGGGGCCCACAAGACAGGGGGCATGCCCTCCTATCTCGTGGAGGCCTCGGCTGCTTCTTGACTTGCACTCCAAGTCCTCTGGATCACGTTCGTTCCAAAACTCATGCTCCCGAAGGTTTCATTCCGTTTGGACTCCGTTTGATATTCCTTTTCTTCGGAATACTGAAATAGGCAAAAAAAACAGCAATACGGGCTCGGCCTCCGGTTAGTAGGTTAGTCCCAAAGATGATATAAATGTGTAAAATAAAGCCCATAAACATCCAAAAGGGGTAATATAATAGCATGGAACAGTAAAATTTTATAGATACGTTGGAGACGTATCATTATGCGTGGGTACAATAGCAACAATTTCATGTTTAACATAAGGAACTATAGCAAGTTCATCTCCATAAGCATCATTCATATTGGCATCTTGGCCACAAGCATAACAAGCATCATAAAAAAGGGATATCTCAAGAGAATCAACGGGATCATAACATCATCATAGCAATCATCGTTTGGTAAGCATGAAGGAGAATTAAACAATGTATGAGCTGAAGAGTTACTCTCATTAGAAGGTGGGCACGGGTAGCTATTCCGCTCTTCCTCCTTTTGTTCTTCGCTCTCCTCATCATCTTTTTCATCCAATGAGCTCACAGTTTCATCAATTTCTTCTTCCATAGACTCCTGCAAAATATTATTCTCTTCTTGGACTGCGGAGGAGTCCTCAATATAAAGTTTAACATAGGCATTAGAATCATAATTTTCATAACAATATTTAAGTATGTCAAAATTTTCAGATTTGTAGAGAGTAGCATCATACTTTTCAATCAAAGAAGCAATATCATAAGCACCCTTAAAAGCAACAAATTCTTCAATTTGTTGAACATCATAGTAATTATAAAAACCCTTAGCCCATCATTAAACTCACATTGGTAGGGGAGGTGTTTCTTAGGGTTTTCAGAACAACAAGTAACATTATATATTTCACATAAATTCCAAGCATAGCATTGCAAACGATGAATTTGATCTAGTAAAAGTTTCCCTTTTTCGGATATACGGTGTCGCACATAACAATCATGTTCATCTAAAGATCTGCCCTCAGCTAAGCTAGTTGGGGTTTCAGCACGAGCACAAAGGGATGGAAGATGATCCAAGTAAAAAGCTTCAGGAGTGTGATAGATTTTGAGTGGTTCTTCAACCATTGGTGTAGTAGGTACAACTAATTTTTTTGGTACTTTTCGTTTTCTACCATAACTAAAGATAGAAAACAACTAAGAACAGCAAATAAAAATTACTTAGTGATAAAGCAAACAAGCATACACGAGAATATTCACCCCATGCTATGACTCCCCGGCAACGGCGCCAGAAAAACGTCTCGATAACCCACAAGTGTAGGGGATCAATTGTAGCCTCTTTCCATAAGTAAGAGTGTCGAACCCAACGAGGAGCTAAAGGTAGAACGAATATTCCCTCAAGTTGTATCGACCACCGATACAACTCTACGCACGCTTAACGTTCGCTTTACCTAGAACAAGTATGAAACTAGAAGTACTTTGTACGTGTTTTTGGATAGGTTTGCAAGAATATAAAGAGCACGTAAATAAAAGCTAGGGGCTGTTTACATGAAGACACAACTAAGTTAGTTTTATTAGAGAGCTTTTTGTCACGAGAAAGTTATTTGTCCCTAGGCAATCGATAACTAGACCGGTAATCACTATTGCAATTTATTTGAGGGAGAGGCATAAGCTAACATACTTTCTCTTGTTGGATCATATGCACTTATGATTGGAACTCGAGCAAGCATCTGCAACTACTAAAGATCATTAAGCGTTCCGGCGCCACCGGAAGCAAGGGGGAGAGAGCCCCACTTCTTCTTCTTCTTCCTTGACCTTCTCCCTAGATGGGAGAAGGGTTTACCCTCTGTTCCTTGGCTCCCATGGCATCGGAGGGGCGAGAGCCCCTCTGAGATTGGATCTATCGATCTGTCTCAATCTGTTTCTGCGCTCTCAGATTCTGCCCTTTCACCATTTCTTATATATCCGGAGATCCGTAACTCCGATTGGGTTGAAACCTTCGCCCAGATTTTTCTCAGAAAATTAGCTTTCTTGCGGCAATAGTAGAGCGTCAACCGCTTTACGAGGTGCCCACGAGGGTCAGGGGCGCGCCCCCATGCCTCATGGCCCCCTCGGGCACCATCTTGT
Organism: Triticum timopheevii; assembly: GCA_963921465.1. Lineage (NCBI taxonomy): Eukaryota > Viridiplantae > Streptophyta > Magnoliopsida > Poales > Poaceae > Triticum > Triticum timopheevii. Next base: position 10,080,907 of record OY997272.1, read on the forward strand.
GTTGGTTTTTCTTCCCAAAAATCATAAATATTCCAAAAATGACCTCCGTCCGTTTTTATCCCGTTTGGACTCCGTGTGATTTTGGGTTTCTGCAAAACATAAAACATGCAACAAACAGGAACTGGCAGTGGGCACTGGATCAATATGTCAGTCCCAAAAATAATATAAAAAGTTGCCAAAAGTATATGAAAGTTGTAGAATATTGGCATGGAACAATCAAAAATTATAGATACGACGGATACGTATCACACACCAAATAGGGAAGATAGATTTTGCAAGAGGCATAAGTATTTAGGAACCAAATGGTTGCAAGAAAGGCTAGATGTTTGTGCTGAAAATTTAAATTTTCTTAATCATCCTTGTGAACTTTGCAATGAACATGGTCATTTAAATATCCAATGCAAATTGTTTCATGATCGTATCGTGTCCAAAAATTGTGATGACTTGATTTCCCTTGCACATCATAATGAACTTAGTTTGCTTTTGGGTTATGAAGAAATGAAACGTATAAATAAGGATATGCCAGAATTTGTCCTTGATAAATTTCTTGATTTTGATCTAGAAGAAATTTTTATGTATTGTTCGGTAAATTGCATTGAAAATCCTTATATTGCCAATTACATAAAGAAAAGAAAACAAATAGAAGATGAAGAGAATACTAATAAAAGGGAAGATACTTCTCAATATCCTCCTATTATTTCTTATGATGAATCAGGTAACGAGCTTTCTATTCAACCAATCTCATTAATAAGGAGCTCAAAAAAGAGAGTTAAACCCACACATGATGTGAAGAAGAAAAAGAAAGTACGGAGAAGAAAAGGTAGAAATGTATCCCTCCCAAATGATGTTACTCCTATTACTCATTATGATGATGATAATGGCTATACTATTGGTGATATCCATACTATTAATGATGAGAGTGATTATGCTTATGATATGAAAAGGCCCAAGCTTGGGGATGCTATGTTTGACGAGAATGACATGTATGAGAATATATTTGCTGTAATTAATGTTTGTCCCAAGCTTGGGGATGCTATGTTTAATGAAGACGATATTTTTAGCCTCCCAAGTTTTGATGAGCAAATTTATTATGATGATAGCATGCCTCCTATTTATGATGATTATTGTGATGACACTTATTCTATAAAAAGTAGTGATGATTATATTGATAAAACTTGTCATGATTATGATTACCCTTTTTTTGAACATTACTATTTTAATGTGGAAACAATTTACAGTATTCGAGCCTCTTATGATACTCCCACTATTCCGAATGAGAAGAATTTTGCTTATGTGGGGAGTAATAAAATCTCTATGCTTGTGCATCATGAAAATAATGCTTTATGTGATGGTTATATTGTTGAATTCATTCATGATGCTACTGAAAATTATTATGAGGGAGGAACATATGCTTGTAGGAATTGCAATAATATCAAATTTCCTCTCTATGTGTTGAAATTTTTGAAGTTGCACTTGTTTTGCCTTCCTATGCTAGTTGATTATTGTTCTCATAAGTTGTTTGCTCACAAAATCCCTATGCATAGGAAGTGGGTTAGACCTAAATGTGCTAGTCATATTCTTCATGATGCTCTCTTTATGTTTCAATTCTTATCTTTTATGTGAGCATCATTGAAATCATCATGCGTAGCTAAAAAGGCATTAAAGAAAAGCGCTTGTTGAGAGACAACCCAATATTTACCTTTACTATTTTTGTGTGTTCACATGATTATGCTACTGTAGTAATCATGTTTTATAGCTTTTGTTTCAATAAAGTGCCAAGTAAGACCTTTAGGATAGCTTACGGTGATAGTTGTGTTGATCCTGCTGAAAATCAGAAACTTTTGCAACCAGTAAATTAGTTTTGATAATGATCTGGATTGGTACACAAATGTCACAGGTGTTCCTAATTTGGTAGAATTGTTGGAGTTACAGAAGTATTCGAGAGTTACAGATTACTATAGATTGTTCTGTTTTTGACAGATTCTGTTTTCTATGTGTTGTTTGCTTATTTTGATGAATCTATGAGTTGTATCGGAGGGTATGAACCATAGAGAAGTTGGAATACAGTATATATTACACCAATATGAATTTAGAATGAGTTCACAACAGTACCTAAGTGGTGATTTATTTTCTTATACTAACGGAGCTTACGAGTTTTCTGTTGAGTTTTGCGTTGTGAAGTTTTCAAGTTTTTCGTAAAGATTCGATGGACTATGGAATAAGGAGTAGCAAGAGACTAAGCTTGGGTATGCCCAAGGCACCCCAAGGTAATATTAAAGGACAACCAAGAGCCTAAACTTGGGGATGCCCCGGATGGCATCCCCACTTTCGTCTTTGTTCATCGGTAACTTTACTTGGAGCTATATTTTTATTCACCACATGATATGTGTTTTGCTTGGATCGTCATTTTATTTTGTTAGTATTTGCTTGCTATTATTTAGAATAATTTTTTTCATCTATATTTTCAATAAAAATGTAAAGGATAGCCTTTACCATGCTTATTTTGCAAGTATACATGTTGCTGTTTCAGACCAGAAAGTTTACCGTTGTTGCAAAAATTCCATAGAAAATTCAGAAAATGATAAAATGTTAAAACTTTTTGCATATTGAGATCTGATAAATCTTCTATAGTGTGGTAGACTTTCATAATTTTTGCAGTTAGGGAAGTATGATGAATCTTGCACTCTTTACAGACTGTACTGTTTTGGCAGATTGATGTTATGTTTGTATATGTTTGCTGGTTTAATGATTCTATTTGAGGATAGGAGTATTAAATATGCAGAGACATTTAGTATGAAATGTTGAATAATTTTTTTGTGATTTGTTACTGTAGATAATGATAAGGTTTTTGCATTGGTTTATACTAACTTATCTCACGAGTTCTTGTTGAGTTTGGTGTGGATGAAGCTTTCGAGATTTAGGAAACCGAAATATAAAAGGAATTAAGGAGACACAAAAGCTCTAGCTTGGGGATGCCCAAGGCACCCCAAGATAATATTTAAAGAAGTCTCAAGAATCCAAGCTTGGGGATGCCATTGATCTTCACTTATATCTTTTGGAGTAGTTTGTCATTTGCTCTAGTGCTTCACTTATATCTTTTAGAGCACGACGGTGGTTTTATTTTGAAGAAATTATTGATCTCTCATGCTTCACTTATATTATTTTGAGAGTCTTTTCGAACAACATGGTAATTTGCTTTGGTTATAAAATTAGTCCTAATATGATGGGCATCCAAGTTGGGTAAAATAAAAAATTTCATATGGAGTGCATTAAACACTATGATAAATTTGATACTTGATAATTGTTGTGAGATATAAAGGTGGTAATGTTAGAGTCATGCTAGTTGCGTAATTATGAAATTGAGAAATACTTGTGTTAAAGTTGGCAAGTCCCGTAGCATGCCCATATGGTGAACGTTGTGTGACAAATTTGAAGCATGGGGTGTTCTTTTATTGCCTTCCTTATGAGTGGAGGCCGACATCGCGCGATGGTTAACTCCTACCAACCCCTCCCCTAGGAGCATGCGTAGTAGTACTTTGCTTCGAGGGATAATAATCTTTTGCAGTAAGTATATGATTTCTTTGTGACTAATGTGAGTCCATGGATTATACGCACTCTTACCCTTCCGCAATTTGCTAGCTTCTACGGTACCGTGCATTGCGCTTTCTCACCTTGAGTGTTGGTGCAAACTTCGCCGGTGCATCCAAACCCCGTGATAAGATACGCTCTATAACACATAAACCTCCTTATATCTTCCTCAAAACAGCCACTATACCTACCTATTATGGCATTTCCATAGCCATTCCGAGATATATTGCCATGCAACTTTCCACTGTTTCGTTTATTGTGACATGCTCCATCATTGTCATATTGCTTTTGCATGATGATGTAGTTGACATCGTATTTGTGGCAGAGCCACCTTTATAATTCTTTCATACATATCGCTCTTGATTCATTGCATATCTCGGAACACTGCCGAAGGCATCCACATAGAGTCATATTTTGTTCTAAGATTCTTGAGTTGTAAGTAGATAAAAGTATGATGATATTCTTGTTAGAGCATTGTCCCATGTGAGGAAAGGATGATGGAAGCAATGATTCCCCCACAAGTCGGGATGAGACTCCAGACGAAATAAAAAAAAAAGAAAAAAAGAGGCCAAAGAAGCCCAAATAAAAAAAAGAGAGAAAAAGAGAGAAGGGACAATGTGACTATCCTTTTACCACACTTGTGCTTCAAAGTAGCACCATGATCTTCATGATAGAGAGTCTCCTATGTTGTCAATTTCATATACTAGTGAGAATTTTTTCATTACAGAACTTGGCTTGTATATTCCAATGATGGACTTCCTCAAATTTCCCTAGGTCTTCGTGAGCAAGCAAGTTGGATGCACACCCACTTAGTTTCTTCTTTTGAGCTTTCATACACACTACTAGGAAAAGGCCTACTAATGGCGCACCGGTTTTGCCTACTAATGGCGCACTACCGGTTTTGCCTACCGGTGCGCCATTAGTATCACGCCACTAGTATTTTTTACTAATGGCGCACCACTGGTGTGCCATTAGTATCTGGCATACTAATGGCGCACCATGCAGTGCACCATTAGTATGGCCCACGGTGCGCCATTAGTATCTGGTATAGTAATGCCACACCACATAGAAGTGCGCCATTAGTAACATTTTTTTTCATATATTTTTTCAGAATATTTTTCTAAATTTTTTTAAAAAAAAAATTCAAATTTTTTTTCGTTTTTTTTCTTAATCTCAGGTCACTATGGCTTAATCTCGGGGTCACCCATCCTCACACTACTCCAGCACAAGCATGCTTAACTTCAGAGTTCTATCCAACCCCAGCAACAGCTCACTTCACAGGCACTTGTTGATATATCTAGCATATCAATCCTATTATACCTTGTTGATGTCTAGGACTTTGTTCAGGTTCATGACTATGATGAAATTTTGAAAAATATTTCAAACTTCCTGGTCATATTATGTATCATTTTTTGAAAAACAATTCAAAAAAATTCAAAACCAATTTTTTTTCTATTACTAGTGGCGCACCACATCCATGGTGCGCCACTAGTAAGTTTGAAATTTTTTGAATGTTTTTGCCTCTAGATCTTGAAAGCCTCGTAACTTTTTTTCTGTTAGGTTTTTGGGGATTTTGAAAATGTATAACGGGGTTCCCCCAGTTAAATTCGGATGTAACTTTTCGAGTAGATGATTTTTCATATAGAAAACTTTTTAATCCGAGTTTGTATGCAAAAGTTATGGCCATTTTACAAATTTCCAAAGAGATTTTGCAAATAAAGTCAAAATTCATATTTGTAAATTTTCCCAACAACTAGACCACATATCACATGGGAAACTTATTTTCTTTTATTTTTTGATATTTTTATCATTTTCTTTTATTTTATTAAAAACTGAAAAGGCGGTCCAGGGGGTGCATTCGGGAACTTTTGGGCCAAGGTAGTAATGGCCCACCGTCGGGTGGTGCGCCATTACTAGTTAAAACTACTAATGACGCACTGTCCACAGGTGCGCCATTACTAACAATTTTTTTTTAAAACTACTAATGGCGCACGGTGGGTGTGGTGCGCCATTACTATGTCAACTAGTAATGGCGCATCACTCCCACAGTGCGCCATTAGTAGTTTTGAAAAAATTAAAAAAAATTACTAATGGCGCACCATGGGATGTGGTGCGCCATTAGTATTTGCACACTAATGGCGCACCAACACATGGTGCTTCATTAGTATTTATTAATGGCGCACCGCATGTACAGTGCGCCATTAGTGTCCATCCCATCTATAGCCCTTTTCCTAGTAGTGACACTTATAGCTCTGTTGCATCCGTTGCATGGCAATCCCTACTCCTCCTATTGACATCAATTGATGGGCATCTCCATAGCCCGTTGATTAGCCGCGTCAATATGATACTTTCTACTTTTTTGTTTTCTCACATAATCCCTATCATCATACTCTACTCCAACCATAGTGCTATGTCCATGGCTTACGCTCATGTATTGTCACAGGGTTGAAAAGGCTGAAGCGCGTTGAAACGTATGAACCAATTGCTTGGATGAAACCGGGGTTGTGCATGATGGAAGCATTTTGTGTGACGAAAATGAAGCATGGCCAAACTATATGATTTTGTAGGGATAATCTTTCTTTGGCTATGTTATTTTGATAAGACATAAACTACTTGGTTAGCATGCTCGAAGTATTACTATTTTATGTCAACATTAAACTTTTGTCATGAATCTTTTGGATCTGAACATTCATGCCACAATAAAGAAAATTACATTGAGAAATATTCTAGGTAGCATTCCACATCAAAAATTATGTTTTTATCATTTACCTACTCGAGGACGAGCAGGAATTAAGCTTGGGGATGCTTGATACGTCTCCAACGTATCTATAATTTTTGATTGCTCCATGCTATTATATTATCTGTTTTGGATGTTTAATGGGCTTTACTATGCACTTTTATATTATTTTTGGGACTAACCTATTAACCGGAGGACCAGTCCAAATTGCTATTTTTTGCCTATTTCAGTGTTCCGCAAAAAAGGTATATCAAATCGAGTCCAAACGGAATGAAACCTTCGGGAGAGTGATTTTTGGAACAAACGTGATCCAGAGGACTTGTAGTGGATGTCAAGAAAGAAGCTAGGAGGACACGAGGCAGAGAGCCGCGCCTGCCCCCCTGGACGCGCCCCCACCCTCGTGGGCCCCTCGCAGCACCACCGACCTACTTATTCCTCATATATATACCCATATACCCCAAAAACATCCAGGAGCACCATAGATTGGGAGTTCCGCTGCCACAAGCCTCTGTAGCCACCAAAAACCAATCGGGACCCTGTTTCGGCACCCTGCTGGAGGGGGGATCCCTCACTGGTGGCCATCTTCATCATCCCGGCGCTCTCCATGACGAGGAGGGAGTAGTTCACCCTCGGGGCTGAGGGTATGTACCAGTAGCCATGTGTTTGATCTCTCTCTCGTGTTCTTGATTTGGCACGATCTTGATTTATCGCGAGCTTTGCTATTATAGTTGGATCTTATGATGTTTCTCCCTCGCTACTCTCTTGTAATGGATTGAGTTTTCCCTTTGAAGTTATCTTATCGGATTGAGTCTTTAAAGATTTGAGAACACTTGATGTATGGCTTGCATGTGCTTATCTATGGTGACAATGGGATATTCATGTGATCTACTTCATGTACGTTTTGGTGATCAACTTGCGAGTTCAGTGACCTTGTGAACTTATGCATAGGGGTTGCACACGTTTTCGTCTTGACTCTTCGGTAGAAACTTTGGGGCACTCTTTGAAGTACTTTGTGTTGGTTGAATAGATGAATATGAGATTGTGTGATGCATATCGTATAATCATGCCCACGGATACTTGAGGTGACATTGGAGTATCTAGGTGACATTAGGGTTTTAGTTGATTTGTGTCTTAAGGTGTTATTCTAGTACGAACTCTATTATAGATCGAACGGAAAGAATAGCTTCGTGTTATTTTACTACGGACTCTAGATTAGATCGATCCGAAAGATAACTTTGAGGTGGTTTCGTACCGTACAATAATCTCTTCGTTTGTTCTCCGCTATTAGTGACTTTGGAGTGACTCTTTGTTGCATGTTGAGGGATTGTTATATGATCCAATTATGTTATTATTGTTGAGAGAACTTGCACTAGTGAAAGTATGAACCTCAGGCCTTGTTTCCTAGCATTGCAATACCATTTACGCTCACTTTTATCACTTGTTACCGTGCTGTTTTTATATTTTCACATTACAAATACTCATATCTACCATCCATATTGCACTTGTATCACCATGTCTTCGCCGAATTAGTACACCTATACAATTTACCATTGTATTGGCTGTGTTGGGGACACAACACAAGAGACTCTTTGTTATTAGGTTGCAGGGTTGTTTGAGAGAGACCATCTTCATCCTACACCTCCCACAGATTGATAAACCTTAGGTCATCCACTTGAGGGAAATTTTCTACTATCCTACAAACCTCTGCACTTGGAGGCCCAACAACATCTACAAGCAGAAGGTTGCGTAGAAGACATCATGAGGGTATGCCGGTATTTATGAGTAACTAGATCACAAGGGGATCAGTAGTTTGTCAACGCCGCCAGTCATTATTGTGGATTTTATACATAGCGGTTGGCTAGGGGGTTGAGGGTTTTACTATTTACCCCTGCGGCTGCGCGGGAAGACTAAGTGGAGCACACAATTCCTGGCACACAATTGTATGTTTTGTCATGTGCTATCACACATGTGTTAACATAAGGACACATATATGTAACTTACAAATCACCACGCACTAGTACTCGCACCATGCATCTTGTGCGATGCTACTAGCCATCGCAAACAACTCGTTTGCATTTTTCAAAAAAATAAATCTACACACATAATCGCACAGGAAACAACTATAGCAACTGTCTGCAAGGGTTAGGGACACCATAAATATCATATGTTCGCGCTGTGTCGTCTCTTTCCTCTCGTAGCCCCCAAATCTGGCCTTCTTCTCCCCTTTGTCCTCGCCTCCACAAAATCATCCATATAACACATTTCCTCAGAAACTCAAACCACCCTCTCCATCGCGGAAGGCGGGGGAGATGCAGCTCATAAACGTGCAGGAGCATGTGGCGGCGGTACGCGCTAATGAGGGTACGACGGCCTTGGCAGCAAGCGCGGAAGAGTTGGCGGCTGCAGCAGATCTGTTTGGGGCACGCACGGTTCTGTACGCGGAACGAGCGGTTGAGGCTGCGGCCTGGGCGGCACGGGATGATGAGTCCGTCATTGCCTTGGAGTTGGCGACACGAGCGGATTTCGTTGTGGTATGGGCGACAACCTCCTTAGGGTCTGCTAGAGATCTAGCAGCACACGCAACAAATGCCTTTGATGTTTACGACCGCTTAGAACATGTCCGTCAAGGCCGCATCGTATGCACGTGTTTGCCCGTGGACGGGATTTTCCCTGAGCCCGGAGCTACTCTCATGGAGTAGGAGCAGACCAATGGTCGGCCTATGAAATGTTCAAGGACATGGTCGTCGCCGACCCGAATCTCGACCCTTCCTTTCGAGAGAGGATTTTGCTTCAATGCGGAGAATATTTCAACATCGCCACACCAGCAGGCCAGCTCCGCAACAACGCCGACCAGTAGTTGTTTATATTTTGCTGTTTTCTGAACCTTGCTGATCCGCTATTATGTTGTTTGGTTGATTACTTATGAGTACGAATGGTAATTTGTGCAATCATTTTCTGAATCATGTGCTTATTAGCATGAATTATATGTGTTATTACCGGTCTGTGTTACTACACAAGTCTGATTACTAACCTGTTTGCCGGGTATCACACACATCTTATTATACCGAATTATTTGTGATTTTTTACCATCGCAAACCATTCACCCGAGTGACCTGGTTGCCTTGTATCACACATATATTATCACTTGTAAATGTTTGTGTTATTTTTTACCATCGGTTCATCTGAGCTCCCTGTTTGCCGCGTATCACACGCATCTTTGTTAAGTTGAATTGTTTCTGTTCTCCTGACTCGTCGTAAACAGTTCATCCGGTTGAACTGTATGCCGTATATCACACACACCTTCATATGACAGACTGTTTCTGTTGTTATGCTCATCGCAAGAACTTAATTCGAATGAACTGGATGCCACGTATCACACACGCAACTGTAATTTGAATCGTGTTTGATTTCTCCACCTTCGCAAACCGTTGGTATCATTTTTGACGGTCTTCTTACAACACCGTTTGCGATTAATGCATTGCACACAGTTTCGTCGAAGGGACTTCGATTGTAGTGTCGCCTTAGCAGCATACTGTAGTACTGAGGCGTTGCCGGAGAGGGCTCGCCGACCATGTGAGGAGGGGGGGGGGGGGGGGTGGAGGGTTTAGGCCTGGATTGCCTTGGGGGAAGAAAGAGTAAGTAGATGAACAGTGTACGTGGGACGAAAAGGGTTGGTGGAGGAAGAAGATGATCTGGCTGCTCAATCCTAATCCAACGGCTGCGAGCAAAAGTGACTTATATGACGAGAAAAAAATCAGATGACTGACGTGTAGGCGGTCCCATATTTTGAACACGTCTACGTCCTGAAACGATCTAATCCATCTGCCACCTATATTCATATATGTATATATAACAACCGAAATGGAGTCACGAGCAAAGTAAGCACCACTGCACTACCTTAGAGAATACTCGAGAGGCATTGAGAGGATGGCGGTGGAAATACATCTCCCATGCTGCTTCGCTCTCAAGTCGAAGCGCCATGAGAGCTACCTTCGTTATGTGCACGAGGAAGGAGACGAGACGACCTACGGGCAGCTGCAGCTCAACGGCGAGGACGCCGTCAACCCCTTCACCAGGTTCGATTCCGAGCCGTCGCTGCTGCACGAAGGTATGGTTCACATCCGATGCCGCTACAACCGCAAGTACTGGGTGCCTCGTCAGCATGGCGGCGGCTGGTGGATAGCCGCCGACGCCCATGAGCCGGAAGAAGACCTCGACAGCGCCAACTGCACCCTAATCAAACCCATCATCAGTGTCACAGACTCCAGGGCCAACGACGACGATGCTACTACTGGATCCGCCATGACCGTCAGGTTTCACAATTCATTATACTTATGATGAATACAGATACTAGTAGCTTACTGGGTTATTTATAGCTAGCATAAGAAATTAATTATACTTGTTCCTCTTGGTCTTGTGGTGAGATATCTCGATTGGTCACGCATTGGGTTGTGTGCAGGTTCCTCCACGCTGGCCATGGCAAAGACACGCGCATGACCTTCTCCATCGACCGCGGCACCGCTGCCTGCATGCGCATCCTTGGGAGCGATGCCAAGGAAGAAGAAGAAGAAGATGGCGGTGACGACTTCACCGTCCTCAACCTCTCCAGCAGCCCCAGGAGGCTACCAAGGTTGGTGGTGTTTAAGGGCGACAACAACCTCTACTTGAGCGGGGTGACCATCAGTGGCCGCAACTACCTCCAGTTCTCGGCGCGCGACTCCGGCGACCCCACGGTGGCGCACGAGATAACCTACCCCGGCAGCAACAACAGAATGCACGTGCGCAACATCCACCACAACATGATGTGGGGGTTTCGCAGCACCGATTCAGAGTGGGTCTTGGCCAACATCTCCCCTACTCAGGCGGGGGGGCTCAACTCCTTGTTCCTGGCCCTGGATGTCAAGGACTACTTCGCGCTCAGCAGCTCCTCCGCGCCGACACGCTACTTCAGAAGGAGGACGAGTAGTAGCATCACCAACTGCCTCCACGGCGGCGCCACCAGCAGGGGCATCACCGCCGACGCGCGGATCAGGGTGGAGGAGCCCGTCCTCGACCGGGAGATCTACAACATCGACTACAGGCTGAACAATGTCAGGATCTACGACTCCAGCGTCATCACCATGGCCACCACGGCCGCCGTCAATGACACCTCCAAGGAGAACATCAAGACGCTCACTCTCGCCTACGAGGAGTCCGAGTTGAGCACCTGGGACGCCACCCTCGAGCTCAAGCTAGGGTACAACGCCAGGATCCGAGCCGGGTTCCCAAAGCTCGGCCTCGGTGCCACCGTCAACATCTCCGCCGAGTTTTTCGGGGCCTACAACTGGGCCGAGACCATGGAGAAGAAGGTGAGCCATGAGGTCGAGTACGAGGTCACCGTGCCTCCCAAGACCAAGGTAACCGTCAGCCTCATCGCGACGAGGAGCGCCATCGACGTCCCCTTCAACTACCAGCAGAGGGACGTCATGTCCACCGACGGAAAAGCTCGGGTTGTTAGCAGGACGGATGGCCTCTATACTGGCGTCAACAGCTACAACTTCAAGTTCCAGACCACGGAGGAGAAGCTCAAGCCAAGGCTTTTGGCCACCACCCCTCCTTGAGTTCTGTATACGTGTACATGGATGGGACGTAATAGATAAAGTCCATAAAACGAGTGCCGCGTCCCTTGTGTTGTACTAATAAAAAAATAATCCCAATGTTGTCTCCGCCTTTGAATTTTCTCATAAAAAGATTTCTCAAATTGAGAGCACGCTTTTTTGGCCGAAACGAGCGCAGGCATGTGCTAATTTCTTGTCTGATAGTGCATGTGGCTGTGGCATTAAATGCATTCACGCTGCTTCCTTGAGTTTTTTTTTTTTTGAGGACCATGCTTCCTTGAGTTTGATAAAAACATATCCATGTACATTCATTTCGGGTTTTCAAAATAGAAAAAAAATCATATCTTTCAAATCGTGCGTCAAAATTCAGATATGTTTTTACCGTTGTAATCCTCGCAACGAGATCTTTGAAACTACATCCCGCATGGGCATGTTTTGATGAATTTTTTTATGCCAATTTTTGTCCGCTAGGCGTTGGAGCTGGGCCTGAGTAGAGGCCATCGAGTACTGGAGCTCGTCAGCACGTCCCAGACTCGATCAATCTTTCCCAATTCCTAAAAAAAAAGATCGATCTTTCCCAAAGGAAAAAAGGAAACTGCTCTCTAGCGATTGAAACGGGATCGTGGGTTCCAAAAAAAAGGATCGCTATACCAGTCAATCGGGATCGCCTCGATCGGGAAACTAACATCAGTTCCGTCGACGCCGCTACAAGAGTCGGGAGACGAAAAAAAGGAGACGATAGTCTGGGCGGTGGTCGCCTTTGCCTCATCAGAGCGATCAGATTCAGGCCGCTGTCGTTGCCGTCCTAGCTTCCTTTCTTAATTTTCAGACTCGTCGACTCGTCGGATCAGTCCGTGATCGATTGACCGACTCCAGCCTCCAGGTTCTTAGCAAATCCTCTAGTTTTTACTCCTAAATTCTAATTCTTAATTTCCTAATTAACTTTTGACAGGGATCGTTACTTTGTTAGAGTCCCCAATTAAAGATCACATGGTAGCAATTCAACCGGACATGACCCAAATCTAGGTGAATTAAACGATTTGTCTAATTGCAAAACATCGACATTATATTATTTACGTTATAAATTTTTCCTGTGAGATATATATACACATTATAATTGCTCGTTAGTTTTCCCCGCAATTTTTTTTGCTCGTTAGATCATTCTTGTAGCGAGGTAGGGCCCCATTTTTTGTTTCGCACAGGGCCCCGGATTTTGCCGGCCCGGCCCTGTCTATATGGTGCAACTCTATTACCACATGGTGCAAATTTAGTATTGCATCAAATATCACCGAACAATATCAAGGTAACCGAAGCTTTAAAAAATTCATTCACATCAAATGGCTTTGTTTTTTGTCTAAAAATTAATTACACAATTATTGAGAAAACATATAATCACATAAACATGTTTAAACTATTATCCGTAGAACCCACAACAACACTTGCAAATGTACAAATTCTGAATACACGTCAAGCACATGTGACACTTATCGAAGATAATAAACCATACTACCATGTGGCTCCAGGCTTTGCTCTGCTTTTGTCATTGCCACTGGGGCCTCCTTCTCCGTATCACCCTTTCCTGCACCTATTGGGATCCCATTCATTGCTCGAAACTCAGAATTGATGCAACTGATTGTCAATGGAATGCAGCAACAGATCGGCCCGATTAGTAAACAAATCGAAGCTCACCTTGCATAAGTGGGTGGAGCTAGAATATTGAATTGTTTCTTCCAAACCTGAGTGCTGGAACAACCAAACCAAGTTTTAAGTGTTAGCTTGAATGAAAATACTAACAATAGATTAATCGATTTTTTCAGGAATAACATATAAAGCATTTTGATCGTGCAAGGAAGTAGTATAGCACCAAGAAAAAAAAGTGATGCAACTGACCATGAAGCAATGTCCATCTGTCACACATGATACTCAAGTTGCTTTCGAATTTTGACACCCACTTTCTATCTTGATTGTTAGGAAGATTTATGGTGGTAGCAGCTTCATTATACTATATCAGGATGACTGGTGTACGGAACACTGTATAGATTAGCCTTTTATAATTATAACCATAAATTACATAAACAAATACCAAATTATGTTCTACTGGACATGGTAAGTAATAACATTATTGTTGCAACAGCAAGCAGGAAGTAAATCTTGTTCAGACACGGTTGCATTGAAGAAAAAGGTACCATGTTAGCTCCTGACTCTAACAATGAAGATCGATAAAGTAAAGAGAAAAAAGATATACTATAATCTGTAGCAAACCATTTCCCATGTGAACCATTTCAGCTACATGCAAAAAAGTTAATTGAAGCCATGTTCTTAACTCAAAGAAAACTTACTCCTCTCCACCATCTTCCTCACAAAACAAAATGGAATCCCGATGATACATCTGTTTTTAGATTCAGGTGCACTGGGCAAACAATTGCCCTTGCAAATTCACAGTACAAAATACAGAGGTAACAACTAAATCTAGAAGCAAAAATCATTAGTCAAAGTAGCAGGGAAATAAGTAAATACTGAACTTCCTTCCATGGCACCCAACAACAAGACCCTTATAGGATCATACCCAATGGAGATCGACATAACCAGGCTCGGAGGCAGAAGACGAAAAAAATTAAGGTGTGGCGAACTCTTAAGCATAATTTTTTTATGCAAAAGAGCAAAAGCAAATTTAACATCATCTCTAAGGCTGGGGACAAATCTATCAATTGGAATGCGAAGTCCTGGATCACCATTTATGTAATCTAGAAAAAAAAACAATTATACCTTCAGCTCCAAGAACCTCAACATTCTCTACCACTATAGCTTCAACAGAATCTGCAATCTGTTCTTCCACTTGTTCGGCTGGCATAAAATTTGCATTCTCTTCTTCCAAGGAATTCACTTGATCTTGATGGGGTACTTGGATTAGAGCCACTGCCACTATAAAGTACTTCAAATATATCTTGTCAAATCTGCAATTCACAACATTAAATTGTAACTAAAATCACTATACATTCCATATTAGAAGCTATTCTAAAATCTTAAATGCTAGTAAAATTCAAAAATATACCTCTCCCCTTTGCTAGCCCTTCCCCTTGTTTATTCTTGCCTTGCCGGTCGTGAAGGACGCGGAGCTGGCGACCGCCGCTTCGTGCTGCCGTCCACTAGGCCGCAGCCAGAACCGCCCTGTCGCTTGCTCGACATCCACCGCCGCCCTCCGCGGCTCCGCCATTTACCACCGTCTCGCTGTCCGCCACTCCGCGTTTCACATACTTCTTCAACATTTTTCAAGTACCCATTCGATTTTTTTAATACTTATTCAACATTTTTTTCAAAAACTTGTTAAACATTTCTAATACTTATTCAACATTTTTAAAATAATTCTTCAACATTTCTCACATACTCGTTCAACATTTCTTAATACTTACTCAATATTTTTTCTAATATGTTTCTGAAGAGTGTTGATATAGACCGTAGCTGGGCCGGCCCATCTGGGTTTTCCCCGACGCGAGCCTTCGCCCCTGTCTCGCTTACAGCGAGAAATAAGGCCCCCTAGCGTAGCCAGCACTGGACCTCTTTTGCGAAGCGCTGGAATGGGCTGCCCAACGACCCAGTTTACTAGAGCCCTTCATTTCAGCCTCTGGAAGAGCAGCCCACGTGACAGATGGGCCAGATTTCACACAGTCCGGACCAGACGAGATCCAATGGCCAGAAACAAGCAGATCGTGAAAACGGATGGCCGAAAATGCAAATGCTCTGTTTATCCAAACTGTGAAGATAAATACCAGGGCATACTCTTTTTATCCAAAATATCATCTTCCTATTACTATTTATACGAAGCCTAAATATCAAAATTACTCATTACAGACATTTTCTATTTTTTGGGTTTGGAGGGTGTACGTACATAATGCAAGAAATTGAGCCAAATGTTAGCGTCGTTACAAGTGGATATGATTAGCTACATAAAGTAATCCATGTTCTTTTGTCATGCTGTGACCTCATATTAAAAATCTATTTATTTGCTTCAAGTTGAACAGAGTATCTCGTATAAATAGAGTATGTGTTACCCCTTTTCAAAGCTCACAGAAACAACATCATTCATTTGGTACCCCTTTTAGCAATATTTTTTTTCTTTTGCGTGGATGTAAGATTGTTGATCGTAATACCGTCCATCTACATAGACACCACATACAATTTTAACATCTAGATGATTTTTTAGACTGCAAGACAGTTAATCTTGGTCAGAGGCGAAAAACAAGTGGAAGAAAAAAAAGTGATGCTACATGCTTTCCTCATCTGAAAAAAACATCAAGCCTTCTTATAGTTTTTATTATCATCAGAAGTGTTCGCTTGCTTCTTTTTTTACCAAGCTCAATAGTATTTTATTTCATTATGATAGGGCTACAATCCTTGGGCTTGGGCAAGCGTTGCTCAATACATGGGGGTCCTCTTCCCAAAAGGAAGACATACGCCAACTGCATTGACTACTAAGAAACTCTTACCACTATATAGACATCAATTATGCCTCATCCCTATCCATGCATCAGGTTATTTCTTTACGGACCATCAATCAATAATAAAGAGTCATGGTGAAAAGCTGCGCAGTGAGGACATTGAGGCAGAGTTTTTTTTTTCAGAATCGAATGAGGGGAGAGTTCAAGTGCAAGCAACTAGCAGGAGCAGCCAACCTGTCGTGTAATAATATTGGCCCACCAAAGTCCAGCCCAGTCCGTTAACTGTAAAGAGCCCATGGTTCTATATCTGCACTTTGATCATCAGCAGCCCAAGCTTCACTTTGATCATCAGCAGTACAGATCTATATACAGTGTCTGGAATCTAAATACAGTGTCTGAAAAATGCAAACAATGGTCATGTTGTTGGGCTTTGTGTGACCAAAAAGCTTGCTCGGAAGACATAAACCAAACGAACCACACATCGGAAAGATTCCGAAGCATTCTAACAAGTTACTGACTAGACTGCTAACTTGCCTACTGTCTACACATATTATGAAATAACAGTACAAATAGGCTCTAATCACTAAAAGTTCACTTCACGACCCATGACGTAAAACCGTACAAGACGCAACAACCGACTTACTAGTTAGAGGGTTAATTTCAGCGTCAACCATGTCAGCGGGCACAACAAACAAACATGGTACAATACTTCTTCAACATTTTTGAAATACTCGTTCGGCATTTTTTTAATATTTATTCAACATATTACAAATGCTTGTTCAACATTTAAATGCTTATTCAACATTTTTCAAAATACTTGTGTGTGTGTGTCAGCCTGGACGGCACGAGCGGGCTTTCCGGCCAGCTCGTGGCCCGTTTAGGACCGGCCCGTACGGTCCAGGCCCGATAGGAAAATATGCCGGTCCGAGCCCAGAAAAGGAGACCGAAAAAAGTTCGGTCCGGTCCGATCTTTAACCTGGCCGACCGAGCGGACCGACGGCGCAAGGGCCATCAAGTGTAACAGATTGAGGCCCTGAGCCGAGCAACCCGGAAAATCCTATATGCCGCTCGTTGCGTCAAACTGCCGGCGCTTCGCACAGGCGAGCGACCGAGCAGCGACGCAACGGGCCGGCCCGTTTAACCGTCCAGCGCTCCTTCCCAGCTGGGTTTTTTTCGGTTTTGGGAACCTTCTAGAAGGTTCCTGAACCGGTTTTTTATTTTATTTTCTTTTTCTATTTCTGTTTCTTTTACTTTTCTTTTTTTTTCTTTTTTGTCTTTCAAGTTTATGTTTTCTGTTTCAAAAAAATGTTCGCGCTTTTTCAAAAATGTTCGTGAACAAGTTTGTTCAGAAAATGTTCTTTTCATTCATAAATTTGTTCTCAAGATTCAAAAAAAGTTCATGCTTTAAGAAATCGTCCAAATTTATTCTTCGTTTCAAAATTTGTTCTCAAGATTCAAAAAATGTTCGTACTTTCAGAAAATATTTATGTTCAAATTTTGTTCTCAATTTGAAAATTTTGTTCTCAAAATTCAAAAAAGTTCGGGATTTTATATTTTTGTTCAAAAAATGTTCTTTTCATTCATAAATATGTTCTCAAGATTCAAAAAATGTTCATGCTTTAAGAAATTGTCCAAATCCGTTCTTTGTTTCAAATTTGTTCTCGAGATTCAAAAAATGTCCGTGCTTTCAAAAATTGTTCGCGCTTCCAAATTTGCTCTCCATTTCGAAATTTGTTCTCAAGATTCGAAAAATGTTTGCACTTTAAAAATTGTTCGTGCTTCCAAATTTGTTATCCGTTTCAAGTTTGTTCTCAAGATTAAAAAAATGTTTGTCAATTAGAAAAATGTTCAGGGAATTTTATAAAATTTCTTGTTTTGAAAATTTGTTCATAATTTTGAAAAAAATTCGAGTTTTCAAAATATGTTCTCTGTTTCTTTTTGGTTTTTATTTTCCTTTACTTTTTTGTTGTTATTTCATGTTTCTATAAAAGTTCAGAAAAAAATTTGTTCACAAATTCCAAAAATGTTCGGGTATTTCAAAAAGTGTTACAACTTTTCAAAGATTGTTTACTTTTAAAAAAATGTTCTCATGTTTCTAAAATTGTTCACAGATTCAAAAAAATGGGTTCACAAAATTTTAAAATGTTCTCATCTTCTTTTTATATTTACTTTTTTAGATTCCAAAGATGTTCCAATTCTAAAAAATTTGTTCACAAATTTGAAAGTGATCACAATTTTGAAATATTGTTCACAATTTCAAATAATGTTCTTGTTTTCCATTTTGTTCCTTTTTTATTCAAAAAACTGTTTGTGCTTTTGAAATTTGTTCCCATTATCAATTTTTTGTTCTCAAAATTCTATAAATGTTTGGGTTTTTAGAAAATGTCAACGAATTTCAAAAACCAGTCTGTCAAAAAATGTTCACGTCTTTTGTTTTACTTTTTTGAAATTTGAAAATAGTTCCGAGTTGTTAATTTTTCTTATCGTATTTTGGTACACTGCCCATTTGTTAAAAGAAATTCACAATTTCGAAGGAAAGTTTGGAAAAATTCAAAAAAAAAACTGTCCACATTGTTCATTGGTATTAGTTCTTATACTAGCACGCTTCATATTTAGCAACAAGGCTTGTTATGTCTACTGGTTAGCTCCACTTGTATGCAACTTGGAGGTGCAGAGATCTAATCCTGGCATCACTGCAAGCTTGGTTTTTTTTTTCACATTAATATTGCAGCGCTACTGTACAAGCAAGCGCGCCCACTATTGGGCCGGCCCAGTCGGGGTTCTGTGCGTGCGTCGCGCAGCTGTTTGACGCAGAATGCGTCCAATAGGAGTTCCCGAGCAACCCCCTCCCCTCGTTCCATTCCCCTCCTCGCTCGATTCCTTCTGCCCCTCCTCACAAACAGAGGCAGCGCCTCCTCCTCTGCTCTATCCCTAACCCTAACCTTAAGGCGACGGCGCCGTTGCCTGCGGCTCTCCCTTCACCGCCAGCGCCATCTCGTCCGAGTCCGAGCTGGAGGAGCACGTGTACGTCGGGGAGGCAACAAGGCCAGCACGCTGTAGGTTCTTCCTTCCCTAGTGTTGGAAATATGCCCTAGAGGCAATAATAAAAGCATTATTATTATATTTCTTTGTTCATGATAATTGTCTTTATTCATGCTATAATTGTATTATCCGGAAATCGTAATACATGTGTGAATAACAGACACCAACATGTCCCTAGTAAGCCTCTAGTTGACTAGCTCGTTGATCAATGGATAGTCATGATTTCCTGGTTATGGACATTGGATGTCATTGATAACGGGATCACATCATTAGGATAATGATGTGATGGACAAGACCCAATCTTAAGCATAGCGTGAGATCGTGTAGTTCGTTTGCTAGAGCTTTTCTAATGTCAAGTATCTTTTCCTTTGACCATGAGATCGTGTAACTCCCGGATACCGTAGGAGTGCTTTGGGTGTATCAAACGTCACAACGTAACTGGGTGACTATAAAGGTGCATTACAGGTATCTCTGAAAGTGTCTGTTGGGTTGACACGGATCGAGACTGGGATTTGTCACTCCGTATGACGGAGAGATATCACTGGGCCCACTCGGTAATGCATCATCATAATGAGCTCAAAGTGACCAAGTGTCTGGTCACGGGATCATGCATTACGGTACGAGTAAAGTGACTTGCCGGTAACGAGATTGAACGAGGTATTGGGATACCGACGATCGAATCTCGGGCAAGTAACATATCGATTGACAAAGGGAATTGCATACGGGGTTGATTAAATCCTCGACATCGTGGTTCATCCGATGAGATCATCGTGGAGCATGTGGGAGCCAACATGGGTATCCAGATCCCGCTGTTGGTTATTGACCGGAGAGCGATCTCGGTCATGTCTACATGTCTCCCGAACCCGTAGGGTCTACACACTTAAGGTTCGGTGACGCTAGGGTTGTAGGGATATGTATATGTAGTAACCCGAATGTTGTTCGGAGTCCCGGATGAGATCCCGGACATCACGAGGAGTTCCGGAATGGTCCGGAGGTAAAGATTTATATATGGGAAGTCCCGTTTCGGGCATCGGGACAAGTTTCGGGGTTATCGGTATTGTACCGGGACCACCGGAAGGGTCCCGGGGGCCCACCGGGTGGGGCCACCTGCCCCGGGGGGGCCACATGGGCTGTAGGGGGTGCGCCTTGGCCTACATGGGCCAAGGGCACCAGCCCCACTAGGCCCATGCGCCTAGGGTTTCCATGGGGGAGGAGTCCTACTAGTGGAAGGCACCTCCTAGGTGCCTTGGGGGGAGGGAAACCCCCCTTGGCCGCCGCCCCCCTAGGAGATTGGATCTCCTAGGGCCGGCCACCCCCCCTTGGCCCTCCTATATATAGTGGGGAGAGGAGGGACTTCATACCTTGGCCTTTGGTTGCCTCCTTCTCCCTCTCCAACACCACCTCCTCCTCCATAGTGCTTAGCGAAGCTCTGCCGGAGTACTACAGCTCCATCAACACCACGCCGTCGTGCTGCTGCTGGTGCCATCTCCCTCAAACTCTCCTCCCTCCCTTGCTGGATCAAGAAGGAGGAGACGTGGCTGTTCCGTACGTGTGTTGAACGCGGAGGTGCCGTCCGTTCGGTGCTAGGATCTCCGATGATTTGGATCACGTTGTGTTCGACTACATCATCCCCGTTCTTTGAACGCTTCCGCTCGCGATCTACGAGGTACGTAGATGCATCTAATCACTCGTTGCTAGATGAACTCATAGATGGATCTTGGTGAAACCGTAGGAAAATTTTTGTTTTCTGCAACGTTCCCCAATAGTGGCATCATGAGCTAGGTCTATGCGTAGTTCTTCTTGCACGAGTAGAACACAATTTGTTGTGGGCGTAGATTTGTCAACTTTCTTGCCGCTACTAGTATTATCTTGCTTCAGCGGTATTGTGGGATGAAGCGGCCCGGACCAACCTTACACGTACGCTTACGTGAGACCGGTTCCACCGACTAACATGCACTAGTTGCATAAGGTGGCTGGCGGGTGTCTGTCTCTCCTACTTTAGTTGGAGCGGATTCGATGAAAAGGGTCCTTATGAAGGGTAAATAGAAGTTGACAAATCATGTTGTGGCTTTCACGTAGGTAAGAAAACGTTCTTGCTAGAACCCTACTTCAGCCACGTAAAACTTGCAAACAACAATTAGAGGACGTCTAACTTGTTTTTGCAGCAAGTGCTTTGTGATATGATATGGCCAAAGTTGTGATGAATGATGAATGATCTATATGTCATGTATGAGATTTTCATGCTATTGTAATAGGAATCACGACTTGCATGTCGATGAGTATGACAAACGGCAGGAGCCATAGGAGTTGTCTTTATTTTTTGTATGACCTGCGTGTCATTGAAGAACGCCATGTAAACTACTTTACTTTATTACTAAACGCGTTAGTCATAGAAGTAGAAGTAGTCGTTGGCGTGACAACTTCATGAAGACACGATGATGGAGATCATGATGATGGAGATCATGGTGTCATGCCGGTGACAAGATGATCATGGAGCCCCGAAGATGAAGATCAAAGGAGCTATATAATATTGGCCATATCATGTCACTACTTTATATAATTGCATGTGATGTTTATTATGTTTTATGCATCTTGTTTACTTAGGACGACGGTAGTAAATAAGATGATCCCTTACAAAATTTCAAGAAGTGTTCTCCCCTAACTGTGCACCGTTGCTACAGTTCGTCGTTTCGAAGCACCACGTGATGATCGGGTGTGATAGATTCTTACGTTCACATACAATGGGTGTAAGACAGTTTTACACAGCGAAAACACTTAGGGTTAACTTGACGAGCCTAGCATGTACAGACATGGCCTCGGAACACGGAGACCGAAAGGTCGAACACGAGTCGTATGGAAGATACGATCAACATGAGAATGTTCACCGACGATGACTAGTCCGTCTCACGTGATGATCGGACACGGCCTAGTCGACTCGGATCGTGTAACACTTAGATGACCAAAGGGATGTCAAATCTGAGTGGGAGTTCATTATAATTTGATTAGATGAACTTAATTATCATGAACTTAGTCTAAATGTTTTACGATATGTCTTGTAGATCAAATGGCCAACATAGTCCTCAACTTCAACGCGTTCCTAGAGAAAACCAAGCTGAAAGACGATGGCAGCAACTATACGGACTGGGTCCGGAACCTGAGGATCATCCTCATAGCTGCCAAGAAAGATTATGTCCTACAAGCACCGCTGGGTGACGCACCTGTTCTCCCTGCAGAACAAGATGTTATGAATGCTTGGCAGGCACGTTCCGATGACTACTCCCTCATTCAGTGCGGCATGCTTTACAGCCTAGAGCCGGGGCTCCAAAAGCGTTTTGAGAGACATGGAGCATATGAGATGTTCGAAGAGATGAAAATGGTTTTCCAAGCTCATGCCCGGGTCGAGAGATATGAAGTCTCCGACAAATTCTTCAGCTGTAAGATGGAGGAAAATAGTTCTGTCAGTGAGCACATACTCACTATGTCTGGGTTACATAACCGCTTGACTCAGCTGGGAGTTAATCTCCCGGATGATGCGGTCATTGACAGAATCCTCCAGTCGCTTCCACCAAGCTACAAGAGCTTTGTGATGAACTTCAATATGCAGGGGATGGAAAAGACCATTCCTGAAGTATTTGCTATGCTGAAATCAGCAGAGGTAGAAGTCAAGAAGGAACATCAAGTGTTGATGGTCAATAAAACCACTAAGTTCAAGAAGGGCAAGGGTAAAAAGAACTTTAAGAAGGACGGCAAGGTAGTTGCCGCGCCCAGCAAGCAAGCTGCCGGGAAGAAGCCAAAGAATGGACCCAAGCCCGAGACTGAGTGCTTTTATTGCAAGGAAAGTGGTCACTGGAAGCGGAACTGCCCCAAATACTTAGCGGACAAGAAGGCCGGCAAAACTAAAGGTATATTTGATATACATGTAATTGATGTGTACCTTACCAGTAATCGTAGTGACTCCTGGGTATTTGATACCGGTGCCGTTGCTCATATTTGTAACATATAGCAGGAGCTGCGGAATAAACGGAGACTGGCGAAGGACGAGGTGACGATGCGCGTCGGGAATGGTTCCAAGGTCGATGTGATCGCCGTCGGCACGCTACCTCTACATTTACCTACGGGATTAGTTTTGAACCTCAATAATTGTTATTTTGTGCCAAGTTTGAGCATGAACATTGTATCAGGATCTCGTTTAATTCGAGATGGCTACTCATTTAAATCCGAGAATAATGGTTGTTCTATTTATATGAGAGATATGTTTTATGGTCATGCTCCGATGGTGAATGGTTTATTCTTTATGAATCTCGAGCGTAATGCTACACATATTCATAGTGTAAGTACCAAAAGATGTAAGATTGATAGTGATAGTCCCACATACTTGTGGCACTGCCGCCTTGGTCACATAGGTGTCAAACGCATGAAGAAGCTCCATGCCGATGGACTTTTAGAGTCTCTTGATTACGAATCATTTGACACGTGCGAACCATGCCTCATGGGTAAAATGACCAAGACTCCGTTCTCAGGAACAATGGAGCGAGCAACCAACTTATTGGAAATCATACATACTGATGTGTGCGGTCCAATGAGTGTTGAGGCTCGCGGTGGCTATCGTTATGTTCTCACCCTCACTGATGACTTGAGTAGATATGGGTATGTCTACTTAATGAAACACAAGTCTGAGACCTTTGAAAAGTTCAAGGAATTTCAGAGTGAAGTTGAGAATCAACGTGACAGGAAAATCAAGTTTCTACGATCAGATCGTGGAGGAGAATACTTGAGTCACGAGTTTGGTACACACTTAAGAAAATGTGGAATAGTTTCACAACTCACGCCACCTGGAACACCTCAGCGTAATGGTGTGTCCGAACGTCATAATCGCACTCTATTAGATATGGTGCGATCTATGATGTCTCTTGCCGATTTACCACTATCTTTTTGGGGCTATGCTTTAGAGACTGCCGCATTCACTTTAAATAGGGCACCGTCGAAATCCGTTGAGACGACACCGTATGAATTGTGGTTTGGGAAGAAACCTAAGCTGTCGTTTCTAAAAGTTTGGGGATGCGATGCTTATGTCAGGAAACTTCAACCTGAAAAGCTCGAACCCAAATTGGAAAAATGAGTCTTCATAGGATACCCTAAAGAAACTATTAGGTATATCTTCTACCTCAGATCCGAAGGCAAGATCTTTGTTGCCAAGAATGGGTCCTTTCTGGAGAAAGAGTCTCTCTCGAAAGAAGTAAGTGGGAGGAAAGTAGAGCTTGATGAAGTATTACCTCTTGAACCGAAAAATGGCGCAACTCAAGAAAATGTTCCTGAGGTGCCTACACCGACTAGAGAGGAAGTAAATGATAATGATCAAGATACTTCTGATCAAGCTCCTACTGAAATTAGAAGGTCCACAAGGACACGTTCCGCACCAGAGTGGTACGGCAACCCTGTCTTGGAAATCATGTTGTTAGACAACAGTGAGCCTTCGAACTATGAAGAAGCGATGGCGGGCCCGGATTCCGACAAATGGCTAGAAGCCATGAAATCCGAGATAGGATCCATGTATGAAAACGAAGTATGGACTTTGACTGACTTGCCCGTTGAGCGGCGAGCAATAGAAAATAAATGGATCTTTAAGAGGAAGACAGATGCGGATGGTAATGTGACCATCTATAAAGCTCGGCTTGTCGCTAAGGGTTATCGACTAGTTCAAGGGGTTGACTACGATGAGACTTTCTCACCAGTAGCGAAGCTGAAGTCCGTCCGAATCATGTTAGCAATTGCCGCATTTTATGATTATGAAATTTGGCAAATGGACGTCAAAACGGCATTCCTTAATGGTTTCCTTAAGGAAGAATTGTATATGATGCAGCCGGAAGGTTTTGTCAATCCTAAGAATGCTGACAAGGTGTGCAAGCTCCAACGCTCGATTTATGGGCTGGTGCAAGCATCTCGGAGTTGGAACATTCGTTTTGATGAGATGATCAAAGCGTTTGGGTTTACACAGACATATGGAGAAGCCTGTGTTTACAAGAAAGTGAGTGGGAGCTCTGTAGCATTTCTCATATTATATGTAGATGACATACTTTTGATGGGAAATGATATAGAACTCTTGGACAGCATCAAGGCCTATTTGAATAAGAGTTTTTCAATGAAGGACCTTGGAGAAGCTGCTTATATATTAGGCATCAAGATCTATATGGATAGATCGAGACACCTCATAGGTCTTTCACAAAGCACATATCTTGATAAGATTTTGAAGAAGTTCAAAATGGATCAGTCCAAGAAAGGGTTCTTGCCTGTTTTGCAAGGTGTGAAATTGAGCTCAGCTCAATGTCCGACCACGGCAGAAGATATAGAAGAGATGAGTGTCATCCCCTATGCCTCAGCCATAGGTTCTATTATGTATGCCATGCTGTGTACCAGACCTAATGTAAACCTTGCCGTAAGTTTGGTAGGAAGGTACCAAAGTAATCCCGGCAAGGAACACTGGACAGCGGTCAAGAATATCCTGAAGTACCTGAAAAGGACTAAGGAAATGTTTCTCGTTTATGGAGGTGACGAAGAGCTCATCGTAAAGGGTTACGTCGACGCTAGCTTCGACACAGATCTGGATGACTCTAAGTCACAGACCGGATACGTGTATATTTTGAATGGTGGGGCAGTAAGCTAGTGCAGTTGCAAGCAGAGCGTCGTGGCGGGATCTACATGTGAAGCGGAGTACATGGCAGCCTCGAAGGCAGCACATGAAGCAATATGGGTGAAGGAGTTCATCACCGACCTAGGAGTCATACCCAATGCGTCGGGGCCGATCAAGCTCTTCTGTGACAACACTGGAGCTATTGCACTTGCCAAGGAGCCCAGGTTTCACAAGAAGACAAGGCACATCAAGCGTCGCTTCAACTCCATTCGTGAAAATGTTCAAGATGGAGACATAGAGATTTGTAAAGTGCATACGGACCTGAATGTAGCGGATCCGTTGACTAAACCTCTCCCTGGAGCAAAACATGATCAACACCAGAATTCCATGGGTGTTCGATTCATCACAATGTAACTAGATTATTGACTCTAGTGCAAGTGGGAGACTGTTGGAAATATGCCCTAGAGGCAATAATAAAAGCATTATTATTATATTTCTTTGTTCATGATAATTGTCTTTATTCATGCTATAATTGTATTATCCGGAAATTGTAATACATGTGTGAATAACAGACACCAACATGTCCCTAGTAAGCCTCTAGTTGACTAGCTCGTTGATCAATAGATACTCATGGTTTCCTGGTTATGGACATTGGATGTCATTGATAACGGGATCACATCATTAGGATAATGATGTGATGGACAAGACCTAATGTCAAGTATCTTTTCTAATGCATAGCGTGAGATCGTGTAGTTCGTTTGCTAGAGCTTTTCTAATGTGAAGTATCTTTTCCTTTGACCATGAGATCGTGTAACTCCCAGATACCGTAGGAGTGCTTTGGGTGTATCAAACATCACAACGTCACTGAGTGACTATAAAGGTGCATTACAGGTATCTCCGAAAGTGTCTGTTGGGTTGACACGGATCGAGACTGGGATTTGTCACTCCGTATGACGGAGAGATATCACTGGGCCCACTCGGTAATGCATCATCATAATGAGCTCAAAGTGACCAAGTGTCTGGTCACGGGATCATGCATTACGGTACGAGTAAAGTGACTTGCCGGTAACAAGATTGAACGAGGTATTGGGATACCGACGATCGAATCTCGGGCAAGTAACATATCGATTGACAAAGGGAATTGCATACGGGGTTGATTAAATCCTCGACATCGTGGTTCATCCGATGAGATCATCGTGGAGCATGTGGGAGCCAACATGGGTATCCAGATCCCGCTGTTGGTTATTGACCGGAGAGCGATCTCGGTCATGTCTACATGTCTCCCGAACCCGTAGGGTCTACACACTTAAGGTTCGGTGACGCTAGGGTTGTAGGGATATGTATATGCAGTAACCCGAATGTTGTTCGGAGTCCCGGATGAGATCCCGAACGTCACGAGGAGTTCCGGAATGGTCCGGAGGTAAAGATTTATATATGGGAAGTCCCGTTTCAGGCATCGGGACAAGTTTCGGGGTTATCGGTATTGTACCGGGACCACCAGAAGGGTCCCGGGGGCCCACCGGGTGGGGCCACCTGCCCCGGGGGGCCACATGGACTGTAGGGGGTGCGCCTTGGCCTACATGGGCCAAGGGAACCAGCCCCACTAGGCCCATGCGCCTAGGGTTTCCATGGGGGAGGAGTCCTACTAGTGGAAGGCACCTCCTAGGTGCCTTGGGGGGGAGGGAAACCCCCCTTGGCCGCCGCCCCCCTAGGAGATTGGATCTCCTAGGGCCGGCCACCCCCCCTTGGCCCTCCTATATATAGTGGGGAGAGGAGGGACTTCATACCTTGGCCTTTGGTTGCCTCCTTCTCCCTCTCCAACACCACCTCCTCCTCCATAGTGCATAGCGAAGCTCTGCCGGAGTACTGCAGCTCCATCAACACCACGCCGTCGTGCTGCTGCTGGTGCCATCTCCCTCAACCTCTCCTCCCTCCCTTGCTGGATCAAGAAGGAGGAGACGTGGCTGTTCCGTACGTGTGTTGAACACGGAGGCGCCGTCCGTTCGGTGCTAGGATCTCCGGTGATTTGGATCACGTCGTGTTCGACTACATCATCCCGTTCTTTGAACGCTTCCGCTCGCGATCTACGAGGTACGTAGATGCATCTAATCACTCGTTTCTAGATGAACTCATAGATGGATCTTGGTGAAACCATAGGAAAATTTTTGTTTTCTGCAACGTTCCCCAATACCTAGTTCCTCACCGAGCGCCACGAAGACGAAAAGGTAATGTGCCTCTAACCTGTAACCCTCGGCCCTCGCCAAACTGAGATGATTCAGTGCTAGAGACTTAGATAGGAGATCTGGAGATGTAGTGTTTGGTCAGGAGATAATGGTGATTGGTGAAGGAGAAGGGGAATGAGAGGGGGATTATGTGCTTTTCTTTTGTAGATAATGGTCAGGAGATAATTATGTTCATTTGCACTAGTACTAGATGATTTATTTGAACTTGATTGATGTTTCCCATAACTTATGAAAAACTAACCTGCCACATCTCAATGCCTTGCTGTGCTGTTAGAGCTGCAAATGAAATCTTGCATTTAGAGTGTCGTGAGTCACAACGACATACTTCAGATGATGTCCACTTTGGCTCAGCTCAGTATTACAAAATTATTCAGAAATCAATATGCATGCTGCAACATTATCATTTGGATCAGGATGTATTCCTGAGAACCCCAATCCTCTGTCTGCAACCATTAGAACAGAAAATTTTATTACCTCTGTCATTAGTGCGACCAAGTGCAGACTACTCAGTTCTCCTAGACCAAGTGCAGACTACTTGGCTGGCGTAGATGGTTTTCTTGATTTTGCATACACTGGAAAAAGTTCAGATGCCAAGATCCATTGCCCATGCTGACTGTAGATAATGGTGAAGGAGAAGGGGAATGAGAAGGGAAAGGGTGATGGTAAGGAGAATGCGAAGGAGAAGAGCGTGAATTACCTAATTAGGCAAGATTCGGCACTGCCTCCGCCGGTTCCGAGTAAGAAGCGGAAGCCTAAGGTGCAGATTAGGAAGGCAAAATACTCTCCCAATGCCCCAACTGGAGAGTTGATTTGTAGGTTAAAAAAAACACTCCACCTCCTCCGCGTCTCCCCGACTGCACCGGTGTCGGCGTGCATGCCGCGGAAGCCGCTGCCTCCAGCTCCGCAACCTGCTCCAAGCTGCCTCGTGCATCTACTATTGTATGTTTGCTTTACTTGATGCTTGATGTAACCATATTTCCATATAACCATATAGGTGTTGTTTGCTTATTTGTGTGCTCATGTGTGTTAGGTGGTAGATGACGAGGAGAAGGAGGACGACGAGGACGAGGACGAGGACGTGGACATGGATGAGGACAAGGACAAGGACAATGAGGAATATGAGGAGAAAAATATGTTTATAGTCCCGCCACAAGCGAGTGCTGATATGTCGGATGGTGATACATCAGAAGGGTATAAGGAATCAACTGATGAACTAGAAGGTGATACTATGTCCGAGGAATCACTTGTGCATGTTGTCTCTAGTGAGGAGGAGGCAAGAGAAAGGAAAAAGTAAAAGAATAAGAGGCCAAGAGCCAATGCTCCTGTTAGGATCTCATCCGATGTTTGGGCCCATTTTCACAAGGTCAAAGAGCCATCGACGGAGCATCCCGGAGAGATAGTGTTGAAGGCTGTTTGTAATTATTGTCCCAAAAAGAGGTATGCGTATACGCAAGGTGGCAGCACCTTAACTATTGGAAGGCATACTTTAAAATGTGAAGGTTTAAGGGACAAGATAGCTAGGAATGCCATGCAAACAACTCTTGAACTGCACAAAATCAATGGTCCAACAAGTGGTCCAACAATGCACCCCTCTATTGAGTACAACCAAGGAATCGTCAAGGAGCTTATTGCTAAGATGATATGTGTGCATGAGTATTCATTTAGAATGGTTGAACATGAGTGGTTCAACATTCTAATGAAGTGCATGAATCCAAATTATAAACCCATTGGAAGGAAGGCAATACGAGCCGAGTGCATGAGGGTTTACAAGAACGAAAACGAGGTGCTTAAATCTCTCCTAAAGGGTGTGAGCTCCATATGTCTAACTACAGATTTGTGGACAAGCAACCAAACCCTATCTTACATGTGTGTGGTTGCACACTATATAGATGGGAATTGGAACTTACAAACCCATGTGCTTGCTTTCATAGAGTTGGATCCTCCTCACTCTGGAAATTTCATTGCGGATGCTCTCTATGCGTGTGTGACAGAATGGAATTTGAGACCAAAATTATGTCCGTCACACTTGACAACGCTTCAAACAATGATGGTGCGATTGATGCTTGAAGGCCAAGTTCTTGTTTCGGAGAGGTATGATTGTATCCTGTTTTTTGCTCACATGCTTGCTATGTTTGTGCTCATATGCTTGCTGTTTATGCTAATATAGAAGCTATTTATGCTCATATACTTGCTGTTTTTGCTCACATGCTTGCTGTTTTTGCTTATGCTTGTTGCTATGCTCATATAGAAGCTCTTTGTGATCATATGTTCGATGTTTGTGCTCATATGCTTGCTGTTTTTGCTCACATGCTTTGCTTTTTTTGCTCATATGCTTGTTGCTATGCTCATATAGAAGCTCTTTGTGCTCATATGTTCGATGTTTGTGCTCATATGTTTGCTGTTTTTGCACACATGCTTGCTGTTTTTGCTCATATAAAACTTGTCTTTTGTAGGTAAGGACTTCGAAGGACAATATTTTCATATCCGTTGTTGTGCACACATCCTCAACTTGGTCGTGCAAGATGGGACATTGATCTTAGATAATTTGATAAACAGCTTGAGAGAGACCGTGAAGTACTTCAAGAGGTCAGCGTCTCGTCTCCATGCTTTTGTTGCCACTGGCAAAAGCTTGGGTGTCAAAGTTGGTAATCATTTACACCTGGATTGTAAAACAAGGTGGAGTTCACTATAAGATGATTAGCACTGCCCGTGGATATAAGGAAGCCTTGACCTCACATGCTGGTTCGAATGCCAACTATGCTTGGGCGCCGACAAACGCAGAGTGGGACATGTATGACCTTATCTCTCCATTACTTGAGAGTTTGGCTGAGGTGACAAATGCATTTTCAGGAAGTTTATATCCCACTTCGAACATCTTCTACCCATACATTGTTGGTGTCAAGCTTGCAACCAAACATGAAATGACTAGTGATAGTGACCACTACAAGGAAATGGGTGAAGCAATATTGGAGAAGTTTGACAAATATTGGAAAGAAAAGAACAATGCCATGGTTACTGCAACCATCCTTGATCCACGGTACACATGCTTGCTATTTTTACTCCAATGGTTGTTGTTTCTTACTCATATGGTTGCTGTTTTTACTCCAGTGGTTGCTGTTTTTTACTCATATGCTTGTTGTTTTTACTCGTATGTTGTCTAATTCACTCCAATGCTATCATCATTGATCCTAGGTACAAGATGTGTTACATATAGTGGGCCTTTGGAGAACTATATGGAGAAGGAAGTACGAGGTTTAGGACTGAGATCAAAATCACGGAGAAAGAGTTGGCGGCCTTGTATGACAAATGTGTTGCTCAAGATAAGCGAGCTGGAAATGGAGAAAGTTCATCGTCCTCTACAAACATTCCTGGTATCACGGTTCAAGCTGCGTACGAGTCCTTCTCATCGTCCCGTTCAACAAGAATATCAAAGAGTGAGTTGAAGAACTACTTAGAGGATGAGGTTGCCCCTCGCAACAAGGATCTTGATCTTCTTGGTTGGTGGAAAGACAATGCCCCTAGGTACCCAATTATGGCCAAGATAGCCAGGAGGTTCCTTACTATCCCGGCTACTTCCGTGTCTTCGGAATCTACCTTCAGCACGACCAGAAGGATTTTAGGTATGTCAACTCATACTATTGAACTTTGGATATAAACTTGTCAACTTATCATCCTCAAACTAGTTTGTCAACTTGTGTCGTATTAGATGACTATAGGAGTTCGTTAAAACCGGTTATAGTGGAGGCATTAGTTTGTGGTGCAAGTTATATCAAGGATGCTCATGTTGACTTGAATCTGGTGGTATGTTTGCCATCTTTTCCTTCCCTTTTCTTTCTTTCTTTTTTGGTCTTGTTGTATGTCATGTGAGCATTTGTCTAACTTCCACACTTGTAGCCAAGGGATGAGAATGAAGAGGATGATGTTGAGAACTTCAAGTTACCCACTATGGTGGAGGAGATCAACGATTGGTAACTATTCTTCCTACATGTTTCACTTGTCATACGATACCAAATATTATTTATGTGAATGTTTGATTATCTTACTTGTAGACGTTCATCATGTGGATGTTGATCTTGCTATTTTGGAGATGAATGTCAAAGTGATCTTTCTCATGTGGAGGCTACTTTTGCATTTCTGTTATGTTGGAACCTTTCCAGTCATGAACTATGAATTTTCACTGCTAGCTTCGAGATGAACCTCTCATTTGTGTTATGTTCGACTTGTCAATTGACATGGACTTGGAATTGTCACTGCAAGTTTGTAATCTTGTCGTTCAATGATGATAAGACCTTATGTTTGTGGATGTGATACTTGTGCTTAACCTGATTTGTGCCATCTTTCCTGTCAAAATCAGTTTGTGGATGTCCAAAAACCAAAGGAAATGTTGTCCAAATTTAGTTATTCTTCCTGTCCAAATTTAGTCCAGTGGTTGCTGTCCAAATTAGTTGTTTGTGGCTGTGATATTCCTGCAGTTTCAGTCCAAACTTATCTGAAGAAACTTATCTGAAAACTGTAGTGATCAATGTTTGTGCATGTGACTTTTGTGATATTGTTCCTCTCAAAATCAGTTGTTTTGATGTCCAAAATTCAAATAAAATGATGTCCAAATTTAGCTATGCCACACTAGTCATTGAACAGAAACAGAGCACTCACAGTAGCAGCTTAGTATGACTATATCACATAACTAATTTGGACAGCCTAAACTGTGGGGAAAAAGATCAACATGTCACTCACAGGATAAGCCACGGTCTAAATAGTGGCCAAAAAGCTGAATAGAGCAGCTACAGGGCAACTACAGTCTAAACAATGACACTACAGGGCAGCTACAGTCTACAAACAACACAACAGCCTAAACAGTGGCCAGCAGAACACTCCCAGCCATCGGTCCCATTCGGTCCATTCGGGCTGACCGAGCTTTTGCTGCTTTGGTCCGGTCCTAGAAAACAGGCTCGCTGGCCACCTCGGACCGGTCCGGACCGGACCGGCCGCGGCCGGTCCAAAGGCTGCCTCGATCAAAGCCCAGACCAGAACGGACCGCGTCCACCCTAATGTGTGTGTCCACCCTGATATATACAGTCTGTCTATTCTGCTAATATTAGCAGAATAGTTATTCTGCTAACACTTCCACACTACACGCTCAACGCGAGGGCACTGCATCCCTATCAAACTAGCACTGCAATGTCATCAGAAAAAACTGCATTCATTTTTTCGGCATTGTTTTCGCTTTAATTTCTAACCCGTTTGTCGGAATGAGGCATATAATATATTGTTGTATAGCTATGGCAAATGCGCAGCCTCGTCATGTTGAACACTTTTCGAGATTCTCGCGGTTTAAGAGCAGTTTCAAAAACAATGCACGCATGACGGGATGCAGCGAGCGTATTTTCGTGATTTTTTCTAAACCACACATCAGAATGAAGCAAACGATACGGCGCTGGAAAGATATCGTCGAGCCGCATCTTTTTTATATCTATTATTTTCTCTAATTCGTTACGGTTTAAGATCAATTTTAAATTTAGTAAATCGCGGAATTCTGTGTTTTCGAATTTTTTTCAATTTTTGTACTGTTTTCGCTCCAGTTTTTGAATCGTTTGTCGAAACAAGGCGTGTGATATGCCGTTGGAACGCTACGAACGAGGCGCAACTTTAATATGTTGAAATTTTTTTGAGATTATTTACGGCTTTTAGTTAATTTTCAAAATTGTGCGCCTGACGACAAGAGGCAGCGGCCGTTTTTCATGAAATGTTTACAAACCGTTGGTCAAAATAATTCAATTTACACGCTGTTGGAACGATATCAATGCTGCGCAACGTTTTCGTGTAGAACACTCTCTCCGATTCCTTATGATTTAAGAGCTTGATTTTAACGAAATGCGGACACTGTTTTTTCGCAACACCTAAATCTTTGTGTGTACTTCATCAGACAGAAAACCGCACTGCATCAGACTGAAAACCGCACTAAAGCAGACGGGTAACTAACCTTCATGGTTTTTTTTTCCGAGCGTAAATTTTCCAAGACGAGGAAGTGGAGTGCACTTCACCTCGCGCGCAAGTGAACCGCAATACTACCGTGAAGTCTTTTTGTGTTAACTGGGCCGCAACGCTATCAAAAGTGAACCACATGACTCTTTTTTGTCTTCTCATACATAATATTTTTTTACGCACTGAAAAGTGGACCGCATGGACTGAGGGAGTGGACTACATTATTTTGTAGTTGTTTTTCGTTTTTACAGCATGCACAAACACAGTGTACTACTCGGAGAGGGATGTTTACAGGGACGGGCAATGAAAGTGAACCGCATGTTCACAAAAAAAGAACCGCGACACAATGCTGGATGGACTGCTCTTTAAACAAAATCATATACATGTGCCTACATAACAACACAAATCATCCCTGTAAAACAAATTCCATGCGCACTCAGACTGTACGCATGAGTTGGCCGAACCATATGCCCGTCCACTGTCAAACTATATGCCATTAATCGGGAACTGAACTGGACACAAACGCAAATGTGTTTGTTCACATAAAATTCACAAGTGTACTTCTGAACAAGAATATGTTTGCCATCTTGTTTTCGCCTCCATAGTGGTGCAAAGAAGCAGTGCGGAAGCTCGTACCACCCATCCGAAAAATGCACTGGAGATACATCAGTAATGAAGTGCACCAGAGCACATCTTTTGCAGGACAAAAAATTCAAAACACACACTCAGCACCTAGGAAGTGCACGCGTTATCAAGCGTTTGCCACGTAGTCTTGGCGTCGCGTCGCGAGCCACTATCAGAACTGTTGTGGACTGCACAAAACAAACTCTGAAAATGCAACAAAAATTGATGAAGTAAACATCGAGGGATGCAGGGTGGCTTTGCTGAAGGGATGCCCGGCTATGCAAAAAATTGACCGCACCCAATTTGTGAATTGATTTGCACCAAACAAAGAAATTGCACTAAATTGACAGAGGAAAATA
This sequence comes from Triticum timopheevii, assembly GCA_963921465.1. Lineage (NCBI taxonomy): Eukaryota > Viridiplantae > Streptophyta > Magnoliopsida > Poales > Poaceae > Triticum > Triticum timopheevii. The sequence continues at coordinate 10,116,143 of OY997272.1, forward strand.
ATGCCGTATCACCTCCTCTGGTCCTCTCACTGCTCGTGGTCGTCAGCGCTCGATCTGATGGCGCACTGACCCTGTAGTTGCACTGGTGTAGACAAATTGAGGGGGAGAGAGAGCATTAAGGAGGCTGGGAGGGAAAGAGGCTCGGAGCATCACCGGTGGCTGCATCACCCTGACCCGCGGGGCGATGCCGTTGACCTGTCTATGGCGCGCTGTGGGCGGGGGAGGCGCTGGTGGATCCTGGGCTGATGAAGGAGGCAAGGGGGTGGGGCTGCGGTTGGGGCCCGCACCGGGCACCAAGGTGCAGGCACTGCACACGATAATCGGATAGACTGCACCGACGTGCTTACTGTCCTGCACCTGCACACGCTGCAAAATGCTTGGGGGCAGAGGGGCCTGTGGTGGAGCTCCTCGTCCTTCTCCCTGCGATGGGACGGCGTGGGACAGGATGAGAACCCCATACGAACTGCACGGCGCCATCGGCCCCGTCGGATCTGATGGGGAGGTGCTGCTCCTCCCAGATCGAGAGCAGCCCAGATGGCCGATGGCGGCTGTTTGATGCACCGCGCGGTGGATCATCACCGGATCCGAGAAGGAGATGGGGTGGAGGTGCTGCGGCAGGTGAAGAGAGCCGGCACAGCTCAGGCGCGGCGGCATAGTAGGTGGATGACGACGGGGCGGGGGCGCAGGGTGGCTGTATGGGGCAGGCGGCGTTGGTGGTGGCCGGGGCGGGTGGCGCGGGTGGTGGCCAGGGCGGGCGGCGTGGGGTGCTGGCCGGCGGCGGGCGGCGTGGGGTGGTTGGGACCGGGGCGGGCGGCACTGCGTGGTGGCTGGGTTGGGAGGTGGGCGAGCCCTGTTGACCAAGGGAGAGTAGCGAGGTGGGGGTGTTTCTTTTTTATTGCCTGGGCGGTTCGGTTCGGGTTTTCTCGCAGTGTCGAAGTGTTAGTAGAATAAGGAGGTTTTGTTAGCAGAATAAGGTCTTAAGAGGTGTTATCATAATAGACCCACCAAATTTTTCCTACTACCGGATGTAGTTACTCCCAATTTTGTTTCATACGTTCTACGTAGTATCTATCATATCGGAGAGTATGTACGCGTAGTATGTAGTATATAAGAATGTATAGGTAGTATATATACTACTTTTTTGGTAGTATGTATCATATTTTGTGCATACTCCATTTCTCGTACAAATATGTACACATTTCACAAAAACAATAAAACTATGGGCTCACTTGCAATTTTTTGATATATATATATATATATATACTAGGACATATGCCCGTGCGTTGCAACGGGAGAAGAAAACGTCATCGTCGCCCTCCTTCCATCTGGCGGGTGTAGTACACCCGAGTTTGCAAAAAAATCGAAAAATATGATAAAAAAAGTCGAAAAAATCAGAAATTTTGGGACATCATACTTCATCAAATGTTCAAGCTACTTGCAAAAATTCAGCCAAAACCTTCATCCGAGGAGCTCACACACAAAAAATCAATGTTGAAAGTTTTGTGCATTGTTTGAACATTAATTTTGTTTTTTTATGCCAGCTCTGCGAATGATTTTTTTGGCTGAAATTTTGCAAGAAGCTCAAACATTGGATGAAATTTGTTGTCACAAAAATTCAGATTTTTTGGACTTTGTTTTATCACATTATTTATATTTTTTTGCTAATTTGGGTGTACTACACCCCAGAATAGTCACACCTTTCCGCTCATATTTGCACAGCCTAAGAAGAGAGTGCATTGTTTAGACTTGTCTGTAGAAAACAAATGTTGCAAGAACCAGGATTGGTCGGGTCGACTATGTCCCAATAACGACTTGTGGAAGGATTGCTATATCCATTTTTCCACAACCTAGGAAGGAAAATCTTGGTACCAAGGAAAAATATCTTGAGGAATGAGGAAGGCCACATGTCTGTGCATAAACAGGATAGTTGGTACGACAAACCAGCAGCAACTGCCTGAACTGTACTTTCAAATCAAGGCATAGTTTAATCTGATAGGGCCAAAATAACCAGTCATCTCATGGAACATATAGTCAATTTTCTATAAGGGAACATATAGTCAAATTGTCCACTAATGATCGAAGAGTGCAGTTCGAAGGGACTATACAATCTACATAAACCATGACCACGATTTCTACATTTCCTAACTAAAACAACATTGTCTAACCATTGGCTTAGGCATATTGCCTCTAATACAAATCGCAAACTGCTGAGAAGTGTAGACCTGTCGTTGGTTTTTGGTGACCATACAAACTTAGTTGAGTGAATACATTTCAATTATAGTGATAGCTCGAGCCAAGAACCAGAAAAGTAGTCTCATTGACTATAAACGTCCAGCAGTCCAAAGAGGTGTCGGCACCAGAGGAGCAGCACTGAATATCATCATAATACGGTATATCCTCAGAATATTGAAAATGTACAGTCAGAATCATGAACGAAGATAACACGGACACACTAAAATGACGGGAAAAAACAGGACGCGTTTCTTACAATGTAAAAAATAAGTTTTCTCTTCACTGGTGCAAACACAATATTGCCACACTGGGAATAGTCTTAGTCGCTTTGCAAGCTAAAAAAATACATTTTTTGTGGTAATACCACATAGAACATAATATAGACAACTAAATCAAGTTAAACAATTGGCATGTTTAATCATGTAATATCCAATGCCAATCTTGAAAGGGCACTTATATTTGATAGAATTCTCCAGTTCACCTGCACCGTGAAAAGACTAAAACGGCATATTAGATGCCATTATCCAATGATGCTAGCTCTCGATGCATTATCTAGTGTGCGACTGGTCACATTCTGGATGCTTTGCATCTACGGAAGAAGAAAATATGTCAACACAGAGCAAGATAAATAACACCTACACAAAAGTAGTAGATCGGGTCATCTGCTTTCAGATATGTCAGATTCACTGTTGTTATCTTTGCAACATGACCGATCTTTTGGATTAAGTGAGCAAGCCCACTTGTGATTCCATTGATATTTACCTTCTGAAGAAACCATGGGTAACAAACTGAAGTGTGAAGTCTGTTTCCCCTTCTTCAGTAGTCTTCTCATCACCACCTGGTGGTTGTTTGATTGCGCATTGACTAAGGCATATATGCAGTTTCCTAATCAGGCGAAATAGATCGTATATGTTTGACTTGGATAATTTGGAGTCGATGTTGTTCTTTTATTTCTCTCCTAGCCGCATGTACCTTGTTCCCTTCTTACTGTCTCTCAGCATAAGCTATAATAAAGATGTATAATATGTCTCACGCCCTTTTCAACCGGATTTTAGCCAAATGAGATGAGCTTACCTTCTCTAGCTCCTCCACCTGCGTGATATTCTCCATCTTCGAGCCTCAATCTCATTGCATGTTGCAGTCAGTTCTGCATTAACTTTTGATTCTGTAGACGCGATTAGTTAACTCTTTCTCCGCTGTCCACACAACCGCGACTACCTCTAGGAGCCCCTTCATCACCTCGTGCCTCGTACTCGGCGGTCATCGCTGCCGCAGCGGTTGCACTCAGGAACCTCCCCACGACTTCCTCCTCATGCACGTCCGTCATACCAAGCTGCAGCATATAGTGGGGCCTCCAGGTTACTCGGCCGCTGGGGTGCCCAACCATCTCGCCATCTCGGGAGGATGCGGGGAGATGGGGAGCGGGGAGGCTGGCTTCCTGGATCGAGCAAAGGACGCCAGTTGGTGTGCTTCGGCGTCGCCGCGTAGACGGGAATGCTGATGCTGTGGTGTGGGCTCGGTGGAGGAACTGAGGAAGGGATCCCGACTGGGAAGACTTGGGAATCGCTGGAGTTGGCCTAGACCATTGTTACTACGGACTTGCAGTCCTCGAAGACTGACCTCTCATGGCTGGATAGGAACGTAGGAGAGGAGGGTGATGGTTCCACGGCGGCCTATGTTTCTGATGTTCACAGGAGGCCTGGTTGAATCGGACTGTATGATTGACCTCGCCCTATGTCTCCTCCGGTGCCTCATCTGCTGCTTCATCACCTCTTAATAAGCCAGATGAATCGCACTGTAAGATTGACCTCGCCCTAAGTCTCCTCCATTGCCTCGTCTGCTGCTTCTTCACCTCCTCATCGGCGGCATATTCATGGGAGGCATTACAGAAGGATTAGTCAGAGAGAGTCCTGGTCGCAGGGATGTAGAGTTCGACTCCAACTCCAAATGAGTTTCACATATCAAGGACAAAATAAACTTATGGGCCGGCATGTTGGTTTCCTTTCGGCAACAAAATAGACATATATGGACTGACTGCTACGTTTCTTCTTTTGTTTCCTTTGCATGTACTTCATAAAATAGAGTTCGAACAAAACCAAACAGCAATGTAGGCGTGAAAATAATAGCGGCACTGCGGGACCAAACAAGCGGGACGAAACCAAGAATATCATCTCCTTTTAGTAGTAGGTATAGAGGTATAGATATAGATATAGATAGATATATGTATGGTGAAGAATAAGTAATTCTCACCCCGGTCCAGCGACCGAGCCAGGTTCTTTCGATCGCACCCGCGCGTTGTGCCTCCGGCCGTCCATCGTTACCCCACGCGCGAGGTATGTTTTTTCCCTTCTCTTACGGTGACAAAAAACCGTTTTCTGTTCGTGGGATTAGGACCTAGCTAGCCTACTCCGCCGTCTCCCACGTGAGCGGCAGGTGAGCGCGACGGCTCGGTGGTCGGCATGGGGAGCGGCGGTTGACCAGGTGGGGGTGCGACGGCGTGCTGCTCGATGGGTTAACTCGGCGGCAAGATCGATGGCCACGGCTGCAAGGTGAGCGGGGCGCGGTCTGGGTGTTGGGAAGCACCACGTGTGGTGGTCGGCTGGCCATGGCGGCGGTTGAGTTGGTGGTCGCGGCGGCACAGGTTAGATCGCGCGTGCTCTCCTCCAGCCACGGCTGCTTGCCCCCGTACGCTCTGGTGAGCTCAATCCAAATCCCATTAACGTCTGTGTCTGTGTCCGCTTGTTGCCCCGAAGCTGTATTTCCTCATGTCCAAACTCCTAATTTCATATGCTGCTCTATTTGAACTCTAGAAACCCCATTGTAAGTTTTGACAGGCATACCATGCAAAAATATACTGGTGATGTAATCGTTGTTAGGTTTTCTCTTCTCTTTTCGAAAGCTCGTCTTGTGGGAATTGGTTGCCTCTGACTACTAGAAACTGTGCACTGTTCTGTTGATAGTCTGTTGCATTTTACACTTTGATTCGAATATGAAATGCACTGCGGTGAACACTAAGTAACATCTTTCACTCGTCATGTTAGATACACACAGTTTTGTTTTGGGCAAGTTGCTTATAGACAGTTTTTTGATTAATTTTCCCTGGCCTAATACCAATGTGATGTGCAGATAACTTATATCTCCGGCCAAGAGCTTGCCTTGACGTCGTCACGGACTGGAGATCCATTATTAAGAGCTCTCCTCAATGTATGCAGGTACTGCCCAGACCATAAAGATGCTGATTGATGTTTATATAGTTAATATGTTTTCCTGAATTTATTTTGAGGGAAAATGATCAAGTCACTGAGTAAATGTCCAAGTCGGTCTGTTTTCAGTGCATATATATCATTTGCTCAATTAGTAATGCAAATTAGTGCCACTTCAAGTTTCTTGTCTGCATTTTCTTTGCAATCAGCAAGGAACCCTAGGACAGATGTACATTCGCTCACGTGAATTCTAGTCCCTAGATTGTTTGTGGCTTTGGGCAATACAGAATTGGGGAACTTGGTGTATAGGTTTGGACAGCATGTCATAGTTGTATCAATGACTGATTAATCTTTAATTTGTAGTTGAAATCCTGCACACATCTCTATGTATTTGTTTATCTTATCGGCTACCATGCATCATAATTTGATGAATGAAAATACCAGTAAAGTTTCGACATCATTAACTTTCCACAAATATACAGTTTCTGTATATCAAGGCTGTCTTCCAGTGATTCACTCCTTGTTCAAGTGTGCTGGCATACATAAACTTAAACCACCAAAAAATGTATACACATCTTTATCACTCTAAACACAAAAAGCCTTTAGAATCAGGGGTAACTTTAGAAAATGCTGGCCTGGATTCTGAATATGCTAGATAATATGGCTTCCTCTATTATAACTCGGGGTGGACACGGTCCGGTCCGGTCCGGTCCCTGACCGAGCTGTCGCTTGGACCGGCCGGCGGCGGTCCGGACCGGACCGGACCGAGCAACCGAACGGTGGAAACCGAGGACGACTCCCCCCCCCCCCCCCCCGGCGCCGCCGCCTCCTCTTCGGCCCAAGCGGAGAACCGGTGCTTAGGTATTTACCAGTAACCCTCGACTCAGCTTCTTCGCCTCTTTTAACCCTTTGCCGGCACTGATCAATCTCTCCGGTACCTCCATCCGATTTCGGTCCCGCACCCGTCCGTGCTTCGATGCGATGCCCAGATCGTCAATCTAATTTAGTCTCCTGGAGACTTCCCCCAAGAGTTATTCGAAATGAGTGAACCGTTAGGCCCTCTCTCTGGCGACGGCCCTTGCTCCCCGCCGCGGGCGCCTGGGGCTCCGGCCACCGAGGGCTGGAAGGTGGTTCGGCGCGGCGCTTGGCCCTCTCCGGCGAGGACGGGCCCGGCGTTAGGGGTCGGTGCGGCGCTGGCGCCTGTCGGGGGGCGGTTCTGGTCCCTGGCTGCGCTTGATTCGGAGGATGAGGAAGACGAGGTTTCGGAGGTTGAGGACCGTGATGCGCTGCCGGAGCGGCCGTCGCTCGGAGATTTCGTGGCCCGTGCGCAAGCAGAGGGGAACGGCGTCGCGCGGGAGCGTCGCCGTTTTGCTCCGGGCGGCAGGGGCTCGCGGGTGACCGCCGTCCGAGCGTGGAAACCTGCCCTGGCTCCGGGCAGGGGCTCGGCGCCCCCCGGGGATGCCGCGCAGGGCATCCGGGCGTTGGCGGCGAAGGCCCTCTTGGCTCCGTTGGAGTCGGTGGAGGAGTGGCCGGGCCTGCCGGCGCTGGCGGCGGCCGGTAGGGAGCTGGTGGCGGCGGCGGCCCCGCGGGCGGAGGCGGTCGGATCGGCCTCGCGGTTGGCTAGGGTTGGCGGCCCTGGGCCTGGGGGTGACGTGGGCCGGGCGGTTAGCGGTTCGGCCCAACCGCCTGGGCTGAAGGGGACTGGGGTCGGCCCAAGCGCGGGGAGGGGCCGTGCTCCCGTCGGGAGTGGGGGGAAGGCTTCTCCTGGGCCCGCGGGCCACTCTTGGTCCGTCCGGGATCTGCCTCGGCCTCGGCCCAAGAAAGGCGCCTATATATGGCTCCGGCGCGGGTGCCGCGACCCATCTTTAGGGTTTCCCGTAGCCAAATCTGAGGTGCGGCGCTGGTCTCACCTTGCTCGCGCTATCCACCCTGTCCCCCCCCCCTTCCCCTCTCCATTTCGTTTGCGGCGGCGGTGATGAGCGGGCGGCGCGCGGAGAAGAGGCCCATGGAGCCCCCGATCTCGGATGGGGAACGGCGGCGTGAGCGAGATCTGCGGGACAGGGCGAAGAAGGAGATGCGTGCGCGGTCAGGCGGAAGAGGCAAGCGGAGCATGGAGCAAGAGGGGCGCGAGGGGGATTGGGGTCCTCCTCCCACGTGGTGGATCCAGCAGCAATAGCGCAGAAAAAAGAAGAAGGAGCTGGCGCGGCGCAGGGAGCTCGAGCGCAAATCAGTGGATCTCCCCAACTATGGCGGGGGCCATGGGGACCCCCTGACCAAGAAGCCAAGGGCGGCGTCCGATCCTCTGGCGGTGGCTCTGCCCCCGGGAGCGAAGGGCACGGCGGGTGAGCCCACCCCGGTGGAGGACGCGTCGGAGGCAATGGAGGTGGAGTGCTTCAAGTGCGGGCGGCTTGGGCACTACCAGTCCAAGTGCAAGTTCCAGCCTCTGTGCGTGCTTTGCAAGGAGGAAGGGCACGCTTCCGCGCACTGCCCGACGCGGGGCCGGCAGCCTAGCCTGTAGATCATGGGGAGTGCCATTTCTGGAGAGGGTTTCTTTTGCTTGCAGTTCGAAGAGGAGGTGGAGGATGAGTGCCCCCAGAAGCTCTCGGTAGGCAATGCGGCGATTCTGTCTGCAGAGCCGGGCCGTCTGAACCTGTGGATCCTCAAGCAGGAGCTCAAGCACATGGTCACCGGGGATTGGGACTGGCAAGTCACCCAAGTTGGCGGCGACGATTTCATGGTGGTGTTCCCCTCTGCGGACCTTCTTCATATGGCTCGTACGAGTGGGAAGCTGTTCCTCTCCATCAACGACATCACTGCTAGGGTGCGTGATGTGGCCCACGAGGTGGTTCCCCCGATGGTTATGCCAGAAGCTTGGGTGCGGCTTCATGGGATCCCGGAGAAACATCGCAAGACCGAGCGTATTAAGGAGGCATTCAAGATGTTGGGCCGGCCAATTGTGGTGGATGAGCTCTCCATCATCAAAGTGGGCCCGTTGAGGATGAAACTGGCCTGCAAGTCCCCGGCCAAGCTGAACGGCACGGTGGAGGTGTGGTTTAACCATGAAGGCTATCAGATCAGAGTCGAGCTGGAGCAGCCCTTGCGCAGGTTGGGGCCTGGTGGAGGGGCTCCGGGGGCGGGCCCCTCCGCTCCGCCGCCTGACAACCACAACGGCAACAGCGGGAATCACAAGGCTGGCCCCTCTGCGGGCAACCCCTCCAAGGCTGCTGCTAGTGGTGCGGGTCTGCCTAAGGCCGTGGTGGTGGCGCCATCGAAGGGTGTGGCTGGCTCTGAAGCGAAAGCCGACGGTCATGACACGGTGATGGGCGAGGTGGCAGATGATCAGGATGACAGTATGCAAGATACGTCCATCGACACAGAGACTTGGGAGAAGCTGGGTGTTTTCGTGACTCAAGATACGGCGGTGAGCCTCCCCCCCCCCCCCCTCGCTCGCTCTTTGGACTCGTCCTTTGAGGGGTTGGGAGAGCTGGCGAACCTTCCTCTGGTGGCCATGGAGACCGCGGCCGCGCCTGCCTCCCCGCAGCCTGATGGGGGAGCGGGGTTGGTTGGGGAACGTAGTTATTTCAAAAAAATTCCTACACACACGCAAGATCATGGTGATGCATAGCAACGAGAGGGGAGAGTGTTGTCTACGTACCCTCGTAGACCGAAGCGGAAGCGTTGACGCAACATAGAGGAAGTAGTCGTACGTCCTCCCGGTCCAACCGATCCAAGCACCGTTACTCCGGCACCTCCGAGTTCTTGACACACGTACAGCTCGATGACGCACCCCGATCTCCGATCCAGCAGAGGCGCGGGGAGGAGTTCCGTCAGCACGACGGCATGGTGACGATCTTGATGTTCTCCTGTCGCAGGGCTTCGCCTAAGCACCGCTACAATATGACCGAGGTGTAATATCGTGGAGGGGGGCACCGCACACAGCTAAGGAACGATCTCAATGATCAACTTGTGTGTCTAGGGTGCCCCCCCTCCCCCGTATATAAAGGAGGGAGGGAGGAGGAGGCCGGCCTAGGGAGGAGGCGCGCCATAGGGGGGGCAAACCTACTCCAAGTAGGTTTGGCCCCCCTTTCCTATTAGGAGTAGGAGAAGGAAGGAAGAGGGGGAGGAGAGAAGGAAAGGGGCGGCCGGCCCCCCTCCCAATTCGGATTGGGCTTGGGGGAGCGCGCCCCCTCCCTTGCTCCTTCTCCCTCCCTTCCACTAAGGCCCAATAAGGCCCATATACTTACCGGGGGGGTTCCGGTAACCTCCCGGAACTCCGGTATATTTCCAATCTCACCCGGAACCTTTCCGGTGTCCAAATATATCCGTCCAATATATCAATCTTTATGTATCGACCATTTCGAGACTCCTCGTCATGTCCGTGATCACATCCGGGACTCCGAACAACCTTCGGTACATCAAAATACATAAACTCATAATATAACTATCATCGAAACCTTAAGCGTGCGAACCCTACGGTTCGAGAACAATGTATACATGACCGAGACACGTCTCCGGTCAATAACCAATAGCTGGACCTGGATGCCCATATTGGTTCCTACATATTCTACGAAGATCTTTATCGGTCAGACCGCATAACAACATACGTTGTTCCCTTTGTCATCGGTATGTTACTTTGCCCGAGATTCGATCGTCGGTATCCAATACCTAGTTCAATCTCGTTACCGGCAAGTCTCTTTACTCGTTCCGTAATACATCATCTCGCAACTAACTCATTAGTTGCAATGCTTGCAAGGCTTAAGTGATGTGCATTACCGAGAGGGCCCAGAGATACCTCTCCGACATTCGGAGTGACAAATCCTAATCTCGAAATACGCCAACCCAACAAGTACCTTTGGAGACACCTGTAGAGCACCTTTATAATCACCCAGTTACATTGTGACGTTTGGTAGCACACAAAGTGTTCCTCCGGTAAACGGGAGTTGCATAATCTCATAGTCATAGGAACATGTATAAGTCATGAAGGAAGCAGTAGCAACATACTAAACGATCGTGTGCTAAGCTAACGGAATGGGTCATGTCAATCAGATCATTCAACTAATGATGTGACCTTGTTAATCAAATAACAACTCCTTGTTCATGGTTAGGAAACATAACCATCTTTGATTAACAAGCTAGTCAAGTAGAGGCATACTAGTGACACTCTGTTTGTCTATATATTCACACATGTATTATGTTTCCGGTTAATACAATTCTAGCATGAATAATAAACATTTATCATGATATGAGGAAATAAATAATAACTTTATTATTGCCTCTAGGGCATATTTCCTTCAGTCTCCCACTTGCACTAGAGTCAATAATCTAGATCACATCACCATGTGATTAACATCGATAGTTCACATCATCATGTGATTAACACCCATAGTTCACATCGCCATGTGACCAACACCCAAAGGGTTTACTAGATTCAGTAATCTAGTTCACATCGCTATGTGATTAACACCCAAAGAGTACTAAGGTGTGATCATGTTTTGCTTGTGAGAGAATCTTAGTCAACGGGTCTTTCACATTCAGATCCATTATGTATTTTGCAATTTTCTATGTCTACAATGCTCTGCATGGAGCTACTCTAGCTAATTGCTCCCACTTTCAATATGTATCTAGATCGAGACTTAGAGTCATCCAGATCGGTGTCAAAACTTGCATCGACGTAACCCTTTACGTCGAACCTTTTTTTCACCTCCATAATCGAGAAACATATCCTTATTCCACTAAGGATAATTTTGACCAATGTCCAGTGATCTACTCCTAGATCACTATTGTACTCCCTTGCCAAATTCAGAGCAAGGTATACAATAGGTCTGGTACATAGCATAGCATACTTTATAGAACCTATAACTGAGGCATAGGGAATGACTTTCATTCTCTTTTATATTTTCTGACGTGGTCGGGATTTGAGTCTTACTCAATTTCACACCTTTACAACACAGGCAAGAACTCTTTCTTTGACTGTTCTATTTTGAACTACCTCAAAATCTTGACAATGTATGTACTTTTGAAAAACTTATCAAGCGTCTTGATCTATCTCAATAGATCTTGATGCTCAATATGTAAGTAGTTTTTACTGAGGTATTTCTTTTAAAGAACTCCTTTAAAACACTCCTTTATGCTTTGCAGAATAATTCTACATTATTTCCGATCAACAATATGTCATTCACATATACTTATCAGAAATGTTGTAGTGCTCCCACTCACTTTCTTGTAAATACAGGCCTTTCCAAAAGTCTGTATTAAACCATATGCTTTGATCAACTCATCAAAGCGTATATTCCAACTCTGAGATGCTTGCACCAGTCCATTGATGGATTGCTGGAGCTTGCACACTTTGTTAGCATCTTTAGGATTGACAAAAACTTTCAGGTTGCATCATATACAACTCTTCTTTAATAAATCCATTAAGGAATGCAGTTTTGACATCCATTTGCCAGATTTCATAAAATGTGGCAATTGCTAACATGATTCAGACAGACTTAAGCATCACTACAGTTGAGAAAATCTCATTGTAGTCAACACCTTGAACTTGTCAAAAAACCTTTTTGCGACAAGTCGAGCTTTGTAGATAGTAACACTACTATCAACGTCCGTCTTCCTCTTAAAGATCCATTTATTTCTTATGGTTTGCCGATCATCGGGCAAGTCCACCAAAGTCCACACTTTGTTCTCATACATGGATCATATCTCAGATTTTATGGCCTCAAGCCATTTCGTGGAATCTGGGCTCATCATCGCTTCCTCATAGTTCGTAGGTTTATCATGGTCTAGTAACATGACTTTCAGAACAGGATTACCGTACCACTCTGGTGCGGATCTCACTCTGTTTTACCTATGAGGTTCGGTAGTAACTTGATCTGAAGTTACATGATCATCATCATTAGCTTCCTCATTAATTGGTGTAGTAGTCACAGTAACAAATTTCTGTGATGAACTACTTTCCAATAAGGGAGAAGGTACAAATTACCTTATCAAGCTCTACTTTCCTCCCACTCACTTCTTTCGAGAGAAACTCCTTCTCTAGAAAGGATCCACTTTTAGCAACGAATAACTTGCCTTCGGATCTGTGATAGAAGCTGTACCCAACAATTTCCTTTGGGTATTCTATGAAGAAGCACTTCTCCGATTTGGGTTTGAGCTTATCAGGATGAAACTTTTTCAAATAAGCATCGCAGCCCCAAACTTTAAGAAATGACAACTTAGGTTTACTGCTAAACCACGGTGTCGTCTCAACGGATTTAGATGGTGCCCTTTTAACGTGGATGTAGCTGTCTCTAATGCATAACCCCAAAACAATATTGGTAAATCAGTAAGAGACATCATAGATCACACCATATCCAATAAAGTGCGGTTACGACGTTCGGACACACCATAACGTTGTGGTGTTCCAGGTGGCGTGAGCTGTGAAACTATTTCACATTGTTTTAATTGAAGACCAAACTCGTAACTCAAATATTCGTCTCCGCGATCAGATCGTAGAAACTTTATTTTCTTGTTACGATGATTTTTCCACTTTACTCTGAAATTCTTTGAACCTTTCAACTATTTCAGACTTATGTTTCATCAAGTAGATATACCCATATCTGCTCAAATCATCTTGTGAAGGTCAGAAAATAACGATACTTGCCATGAGCATCAACACTCATTGGATCACATACATCGGTATGTATTATTTCCAATAAGTCAGTAGCTTGTTCCATTGTTCCGGAGAACGGAGTTTTAGTCATCTTACCCAAAAGGCACGGTTCGCAAGCATCAAATGATTCATAATCAAGTGATTCCAAAATCCCATCAGCATGGAGTTTCTTCGTGCGCTTTACACCAATATGACCTAAACGGCAGTGCCACAAATAAGTTGCACTATCATTATTAACTTTGCATCTTTTGGCCTCAATATTATGAATATGTGTATTACTACGATCGAGATCCAACAAACCATTTTCGTTGGTGTGTATGACCATAGAAGGTTTTATTCATGTAAACAGAACAACAATTGTTCTCTAACTTAAATGAATAACCGTATTGCAATAAACATGATCAAATCATATTCATGCTCAACGCAAACGCCAAATAACATTTATTTAGGTTTAACACTAATCCCGAAAGTATAGGGAGTGTGCGATGATGATCATATCAATCTTGGAACTACTTCCAACACTCATCGTCACTTTCCCTTCAACTAGTCTCTGTTTATTCTGTAACTCCTGTTTCGAGTTACTAATCTTAGCAACCGAACAAGTATCAAATACTCAGGGGTTACTATAAACACTAGTAAGGCACACATCAAACACCTGTATATCAATTATACCTTTGTTCACTTTGCCATCCTTCTTATCCACCAAATGTTCAGGGCATTTCCGCTTCCAGTGACCATTTTCTTTGCAGTGTAAGCACTCAGTTTCAGGCTATGGTCCAGCTTTGGGCTTCTTCGCAGGAGTGACAACTTGTTTGCCATTCTACTTGAAGTTTCCCTTTCTTTCCCTTTGCCCTTTTCTTGAAACTAGTGGTCTTGTCAATCATCAACACTTGATGCTCTTTCTTGATTTCTACCTTCGTTGATTTCAACATCACGAAGAACTTGGGAATCGTTTTCGTCATCCCTTGCATACTATAGTTCATCTCGAAGTTCTAGTAACTTAGTGATGGTGACTAGAGAATTCTGTCAATCACTATCTTATCTGGAAGATTAACTCCCACTTGATTCAAGCGATTGAAGTAACCAGACAATCTGAGCACATGCTCACTAGTTGAGCGATTCTCCTCCATCTTTTAGCTATAGAACTTGTTAGAGACTTTATATCTCTCAACTCGGGTATTTGCTTGAAATATTAACTTCAATTCCTGGAACATCTCATATGGTCCATGATGTTCAAAACATCTTTGAAGTCCCGATTGTAAGCCATAAAGCATGGTGCACAAAACTATCAAGTAGTCATCATATTGAGCTAGCCAAACGTTCATAACGTCTGCGTTTGCTCCTGCAATAGGTTTGTCACCTAGCGGTGCGTTAAGGACATAATTCTTCTGTGCAGCAATGAGGATAAACCTCAGATCACGGATCCAATCCGCATCATTGCTACTAACATCTTTCAACATAGTTTTCTCTAGGAACATATCAAAATAAACATATGAAAGCAACAACACGAGCTATTGATCTACAACATAATTTGCAAAATACTACCAGGACTAAGTTCATGATAAATTTAAGTTCAATTAATCATATTACTTAAGAACTCCCACTTAGACAGACATCTCTCTAGTCATCTAAGTGATCACGTGATCCAAATCAACTAAACCATAACCGATCATCACGTGAGATGGAGTAGCTTTCAATGGTGAACATCACTATGTTGATCATATCTACTATATGATTCACGCTCGACCTTTCGGTCTCCATGTTCCGAGGCCATATCTGCATATGCTAGGCTCGTCAAGTTTAACCTGAGTATTCCGCGTGTGCAAAACTGGCTTGCACCCGTTGTAGATGGACGTAGAGCTTATCACACCCGATCATCACGTGGTGTCTGGGCACGACGAACTTTGGCAACGGTGCATACTCACGGAGAACACTTCTTGATAATTAGTGAGAGATCATCTTAAAATGCTACCGTCAAACAAAGCAAGATAAGATGCATAAAGGATAAACATCACATGCAATCAAAATATGTGACATGATATGGCCATGATCATCTTGCGCCTTTGATCTCCATCTCCAAAGTACTGTCATGATCTCTATCATCACCGGCACGACACCATGATCTTCATCATCTTGATCTATATCAATGTGTCGTCACATGGTCGTCTCACCAACTATTGCTCTTGCAACTATTGCTATCGCATAGCGATAAAGTAAAGCAATTATTTGGCACTTGCATCTTATGCAACAAAGAGACAACCATAGGGCTTCTGCCAGTTGCCGATAACTTCAACAAAACATGATCATCTCATACAACAACTTATATCTCATCACGTCTTGACCATATCACATCACAACATGCCCTGCAAAAACAAGTTAGACGTCCTCTACTTTGTTGTTGCAAATTTTACGTGGCTGCTACGGGCTGAGCAAGAACCGTTCTCACCTACGCATCAAAACCACAACGATAGTTTGTCAAATAGACTCCGTTTTAACCTTCGCAAGGACCGGGCGTAGCCATACTTAGTTCAACTAAAGTTGGAGAAACTGACACCCGCCAGCCACCTGTGTGCAAAGCACGGCGGTAGAACCAGTCTCGCGTAAGCGTACGCGTAATGTCGGTCCGGGCCGCTTCATCCAACAATACCGCCGAACCAAAGTATGACATGCTGGTAGGCAGTATGACTTATATCGTCCACAACTCACTTGTGTTCTACTCGTGCATATAACATCAACGCATAAAACCTAGGCTCGGATGCCACTGTTGGGGAACGTAGTTATTTCAAAAAAATTCCTACGCACACGCAAGATCAGGGTGATGCATAGCAACGAGAGGGGAGAGTGTTGTCTACGTACCCTCGTAGACCGAAGCAGAAGCGTTGACGCAACGTAGAGGAAGTAGTCGTACGTCCTCCCGGTCCAACCGATCCAAGCATCGTTACTCCGGCACCTCCGAGTTATTGACACACGTACAGCTCGATGACGCACCCCGATCTCCGATCCAGCAGAGGCGCGGGGAGGAGTTCCGTCAGCACGACGGCGTGGTGACGATCTTGATGTTCTCCTGTCGCAGGGCTTCGCCTAAGCACCGCTACAATATGACCGAGGTGTAATATCGTGGAGGGGGCACCGCACACGGCTAAGGAACGATCTCAATGATCAACTTGTGTGTCTAGGGTGCCCCCCCGCCCCGTATATAAAGGAGGGAGGGAGGAGAAGGCCGGCCTAGGGAGGAGGCGCGCCATAGGGGGGGCAAACCTACTCCAAGTAGGTTTGGCCCCCCTTTCCTATAAGGAGTAGGAGAAGGAAGGAAGAGGGGGGAGGAGAGAAGGAAAGGGGGGGGGGCCGGCCCCCCTCCCAATTCGGATTGGGCTTGGGGGGGTGCGCCCCCTCCCTTGCTCCTTCTCCCTCCCATCCACTAAGGCCCAATAAGGCCCATATACTTACCGGGGGGGTTCCGGTAACCTCCCGGAACTCCGGTATATTTCCAATCTCACCCGGAACCTTTCCGGTGTCCAAATATATCCGTCCAATCAATCTTTATGTCTCGACCATTTCGAGACTCCTCGTCATGTCCGTGATCACATCCGGGACTCCGAGCAACCTTCGGTACATCAAAATACATAAACTCATAATATAACTGTCATCGAAACCTTAAGCGTGCGAACCCTACGGTTCGAGAACAATGTAGACATGACCGAGACACGTCTCCGGTCAATAACCAATAGCGGGACCTGGATGCCCATATTGGTTCCTACATATTCTACGAAGATCTTTATCGGTCAGACCGCATAACAACATACGTTGTTCCCTTTGTCATCGGTATGTTACTTTGCCCGAGATTCGATCGTCGGTATCCAATACCTAGTTCAATCTCATTACCAGCAAGTCTCTTTACTCGTTCCGTAATACATCATCTCGCAACTAACTCATTAGTTGCAATGCTTGCAAGGCTTAAGTGATGTGCATTACCGAGAGGGCCCAGAGATACCTCTCCGACATTCGGAGTGACAAATCCTGATCTCGAAATACGCCAACCCAACAAGTACCTTTGGAGACACCTGTAGAGCACCTTTATAATCACCCAGTTACGTTGTGACGTTTGGTAGCACACAAAGTGTTCCTCCGGTAAACGGGAGTTGCATAATCTCATAGTCATAGGAACATGTATAAGCCATGAAGGAAGCAGTAGCAACATACTAAACGATCGTGTGCTAAGCTAACGGAATGGGTCATGTCAATCAGATCATTCAACTAATGATGTGACCTTGTTAATCAAATAACAACTCCTTGTTCATGGTTAGGAAACATAACCATCTTTGATTAACAAGCTAGTCAAGTAGAGGCATACTAGTGACACTCTGTTTGTCTATATATTCACACATGTATTATGTTTCCGGTTAATACAATTCTAGCATGAATAATAAACATTTATCATGATATGAGGAAATAAATAATAACTTTATTATTGCCTCTAGGGCATATTTCCTTCATGGAGTGTGTCCCCTTGGAGGCGGATCCCACTCCGGCTTCCGAGCGGCGTCCGTCAAGCAGCTCCGGACGTCAGAACAAGAAGACTGCTGGGCGGAAGAATGCGAGCAAGCCTGTGGAGACGGTTGCAGCGGGATCAGGGTCTGCGTTGGTTGGTGAACTGGGGGCAGAGTTGGCGGCGGCGGGGCCGGCATCCAAGGCCAAGCGTACAAGGGCAACTCCGGTGGCGTCTCGGGCTCCTAGCGTGCGTGCCAAGGCCAAGCTAGGGGACATGACGTCTCTGGAAAGCGCCAAGCTCCGTACGGCAGACAAAAACATGGACGTCACAGGTAACCCGCCACCCTCTTTCAAGATTCTGAATGCTTTTTCCGACGATCATCTTGTTGAGATCCTCCATGATAGCGGAGTTGCGGTAGATGACACGAATTTAGACATTATTCCGCTTGTGCGCGCGCGCGAAGAAGCTCAGGCTGCCCTCGCGGCTGCGGCTGCTAGGGACGCTCAGATCCAGGCCGTGGAAGGTGGGTCTGCGGCACCAGTAGGGGCTGGTGACGACACGGTGCCCATCGAGGGAGACGAGGCCTGGGTGGCCTCGGACCTGCCCTCTTCCAGCCGGGCTCCGGCTCGGAAACGCGTGGCCAAGGCGGTGATCTCTCGCGGAGTTCGCCTGCGCAATCGTATCATCTAATGCGGTACCTATTCTGGAACATTCGTGGGTGTGGGCATTCGGGTCGGCGTACGCAGCTACGTGAGTACATGGCTAAAGAACGCATTGACTGTGTTGCGCTCCACGATTAAGGTTTATTTTTCGTATAGAGACCTAGTTGCGTACGACCCTCTTATGCGTTTTGATTGGTTCTGGTCTCCTTCGGTGGGCCTCTCTGGCGGCCAGCTGATGGGCTGTAATAAGGATGCTCTCGATGTCATTTCTTGGGAATCTGGTGTGTTTTACATCGCCGCCACGGTGAGACACCGGGTCTCTATGGCATCTTGGGTCATCGTCAGTGTATACGGGCCGGCTAATCATGTGTGTTCTGCTGAGTTCGTGGGAGAACTCACAGCGCTGGTTGGGGCCAAACAAGCGTCTAACCTACCAGTTTTAGTGGGTGGTGACTTTAACTTGATTCGCTCGGGGGCGGACAAGAACAATGGCAACATTGATTGGACTAGGGTGTCCCTGTTCAATAACGCCATCGCGGCCGCGGCCCTCAGAGAAATTGCGCGCACTAGGGCTAGATATACGTGGACGAACAGGCAGCGGGAACCAGTGCGTTGTGTCCTGGATCGTGTCTTTTGTTCAAGCGACTGGGAGGCTCTTTTCCCCCTGTGCACCCTCGTGGCTGAGACACGCATAGGATCAAATCACGTCCCGCTGATCCTCTCCTCAGGGGAGGAGAGTAAACGCCGGAGCCGTAGATTTTTCTTCGAGACAGCGTGGTTTGAACACGAAGGATTCGACCAACTTGTCCTGAACCGTTGGTCCCTGATTGGTAACCAGGTCGGTCGTCAGCGAGGACCAGTCGAGTTTTGGTCCTCGGCGGCCGCTGCCTTGCGGGCTTTCCTCAGGGGATGGGGAGCCAATCATGGCAGCGAGTCCAAACGGGCCAGGGAGCGCATAGTTGGAGAAATTGCCCTCCTTGACGCCCAGGCGGACGTCAGATCCTTCTCTGGGGACGAGTGGGAGCTCAGATACCACTTGGAGAACCAAGTCTTGGCTATTCTCAGAGAGGAGGAGGAATATTGGCGCCGTAGGGGCGGCGTCAAGTGGGTCGTCAAGGGTGACGCCAATACGGGATACTTCCACGCGTACGCTAACGGGCAGAAGCGCAAAAGCACGATTCTTAGGCTGCAGTCCGAGGGCGGTACTCTGGTCACCCAAAACGAGATAGTTGCACACATTTTTGCCTTCTTTGTGGAGCTGCTAGGTACGGCTGAAACAAAGAATTTAAGCCTCAGGGAGAACTTGTGGGGTTGGAACGAGCGGGTCTCGCAACAAGAATACGACGCCTTGATGGTGTCCTTTTCACCCCAAGAACTCGACCGCGCATTAGCAGGGATGAAGAACGACACGGCCCCTGGGCGGGATGGCTGGCCGGTGGAATTCTTCAAACGGTTTTGGCCATCGCTCAAGGACTTGTTCCTGGCGATCCTCAACGGGTTTTCCCTAGGTACGGTGGACCTGGCAAGGCTCAACTATGGTGCCATCTGCTTGATCCCCAAGGTTAAAGGGGCTGATACCATTAAGCAGTTTCGGCCGATCACGCTCATTAATGTCCCTTTTAAGATTTGCGCGAAAGCCTACGCATCCAGGCTAGCACCGGTCGCTCAACGCGTTATTAGCAAAAGCCAGACCGCCTTCCTGAAAAACAGGAACATCCTGGAGGGGCCAATTGCACTCACAGAGGTAATTCACGAGGTGAAACGTACGCATCGACAGGGTGTCATTCTCAAACTCGATTTTGAGAAAGCGTACGACCGAGTAAACAGGGAGTTTGTTCGGGAGGTCCTCCTCAAAAAGGGTTTTGAGGCAGGTTTTGTCCACCGGATCATGCACCTGATCTCGAGTGGCAACACTTCGGTCATAGTCAATGGTGACATGGGCAAATTCTTCCGCAACCGGAAAGGCCTGCGACAAGGCGATCCCATCTCCCCCATAGTTTTTAACTTCGTGGCGGACGCCTTGGCGGCAATGCTGTCCAAAGCCAGGGAGGCGGGACACATTATAGGGCTGGTGCCGCACCTCATCCAGGGTGGGGTGACGCACCTCCAATACGCTGACGACACCTTGTTGCTCTTCAATCCGGACGATCACAGCATTGCCTCGGTTAAGCTTCTGCTTCTAGCCTTTGATCTCCTCTCCGGACTCAAGATCAACTTCCATAAGAGCGAGGTCATCACCATGGGGCTTGACGGCCTGCAAAGCACTCGTGTCGCCAACTTGCTTAATTGTAAGCTGGGGAGCTTCCCAATTAAGTACCTCGGGCTTCCTATATCGCACCGCAAACTCTCTATAGTAGAGTGGGAGCCTCTTTACGGGAAAGTGGCCAATAGAGTAAGTTCGTGGCGAGGAAGATTCTTGTCGTCTGCCGCTAGGCTCATCCTGACGAACTCGAGTCTCTCCTCCCTCCCTCTTTTCACAATGGGGATGTTCTTACTTGCTAACGGCGTGCACGCCAAGCTGGACACACCTAGAGCCCGGTTCTTTTGGGAAGGAGCCGGAGTTAAGAAGAAGTACCACCTTGTAAGGTGGGCAGCAGTCTGTAGGCCTAAAAATTTTGGCGGATTGGGAATTCTCAGTTCCAAACTGATGAACGTGGCCCTCCTTGCCAAGTGGTGGTGGAGGCTGGCCCAAGATGAGGAGGGGCTCTGGGCTAGTCTGTTAAAAGCTAAGTACTTCCCAACTGGGAACCCTTTCTCTGCCTCGGCCAACGGCTCCACGTTCTGGAGAGGGCTCCAAGCGGTGCGACCGGCCTTTGACTTGGGAGCCAAATTTTTGGTTAACAATGGTCAATCCACCAGGTTCTGGCTAGACCATTGGCTCGGCGATTCTCCCCTATGGCAGAGCCATCCCACCTTGTATAGGTTAGCCACTGACACTAACATCCTAGTAGGGGAGGCCCTCCGGACCGTCCCTCCGGCAATTCACTTCATGCGGCCCCTTTCGAGCGCGGAGCGAGTGTCCTGGAACGAGCTAATTCAGTTGATCGGGGTCAACCGTCTTGGCACTTCGAGAGATACGGTAGAATGGAGCCTGACAGCTTCGAAGAAATTTTCGGTGAAGTCCCTGTACTACAAGCTCTCTGAAGGGCCTATTCTGGACATAGCTAAGGGGCTTTGGAAGGCAAGCCTACCTCTGAAGATCAAAATTTTTATGTGGCAAATGTTCCGGAACCGGCTGCCCACGTCGAATAACGTGGCCAAGCGCAACGGCCCGGCAGATGGTACTTGCGCGCTGTGTGGTCTGGCCGAGGATGCCAACCACGCGTTCTTTAGGTGTCACCTGGCCAGGTTCGCTTGGAGTGCGGTTCGGGAGGCATTCCATGTGGCCTGGAACCCAGCTTCGGGTCATCAACTTGCCTCCCTTCTTAAGGCCACCCATGGGACCTCGCTTAGGATAGCTTGGCGTTGCGTAGGGGCGCTGCTTTGGTCTACCTGGACGACCCGGAACAAGTTTACGATTGAGAAAAAATCCCCTCGTCACCCCGCGGATGTCATCTTCAAATGTCACTTGTTTTTGCAGACGTGGACACCCCTGGGGAAGGAGCGCGATGCTGAGCGCATGTCAGCAGCCATGGCGAGCATCAAGGAGATCCAGGTGATGGCAAGACAGGTGCCAGCCAGCTGACGAGGCGTTTCGAGGGTCTTTTGGTGGCATGATAGTTTCGTTGACGCTCTGATCCTCATGGTCTTTTGTATCTTGTGATGTGTCGAACCTTATGTAGCGTTTCGAGCCGTGCGAGGCTCGGCAGAACTTGATCTCTCATTTCCAGTTTCCGTTTAGTTTGGTGCTCTATGTACTATTGGCCTATGGGCTTTATTAATTTAAAGCCGGACGCTCCCGGTGTCTACGTTCCAAAAAAAAAAGCAACCGAACGGTCCTGTTTTCAAGGACCGGACCGGCAACGGCGAAGCCCGGGCCAGACCGAATGGACCGAAGGGACCGGCCAACCATCGACGTCGATGCGCGCGCATGCAGCGGCGAGGTGGGTCACGCGAGAAAGTAAAGGAGGAAGAAGACTCGCACGAACGCATTAAGTGGAGAGGGTTCTGCGACGCACAACTGCCTGCGTATTTTCTGCTCTTCCTTTTATTCCAAACTGATCACCCACGATTCATATAACCGTGCCATCCCAGAGAAACATCGTGGTCAATCACTCGGCGGTTAAACACTGCTGCCTATTCAGCCCCAACACGGACTAGCGTGCTTCTCGCAACGACAGAGTTTAACTCAACACTACGTGCGCGAGAACTTAACTGACAGCTGAAACATTGACGAAACTGACGAACTGAATTTTCTGAACCTGATGAAACTGAATTTTCTGAACTGACATTCTTCGCTCTCATGGAGAAGAAACGCAGGGACTCCTCGAACAGCAGCAGCGACGCGTTCGCATGGCCGGTGTGCAGGCTGTGCTGAAATAACGTGCCATGCAACGTGTGCATGTCCACGTCTTATCTTAGATTCAGGTTAGTTAGATCAGGCTGTTCCCGTTAGCACGATTTCAGCTCGTGGACGTGGGATGGCACGGCCGCAGTTCCCGTTCCTACCTATTCTTTCGTTCCTTTGAGTAGAGGCCGTGGTTGAGACTCGAGAACTCCAGATCAGCGGCAATGCACACACAAAAGCAATGGCGAGCGGCAGCTAGAGGCTACGGCGCACGGGGAGAAGAGGAAGGATGAAGTGAGGAAGCTCAGGGACACGGTGGTTCACCCGGTGGCTACCGATGGCCGCGACGACGAGGAACGGTGCCGTCGGCGACTGCGTCTTCTCGGTCCGACCGAGCGGCTCGGTTAAAGACCGGACCGGACCGAGATTTTTTCGGGCCGAAATTGGCAGCCCGGACCGACCAGTTTTTCTGCCGGTCCTGGACCGTACGGTCCGGTCCTTAACGGGCCACGAGCGGGCCGAAAAGCCCGCTCGTTCCGTCCAGCCCTAATTATAACACCCAAAAAAAAGGCTTGTGCACGACTGATGCTATCCAACTAGATGGTGTAATCATTACTGCTGATTTTTGCATGACAGTGGGTTGTCACAGATTCGCAACAGGGCTGTGCAGTCGTGTAGCGTCGCTGGTTCATGTTCACTAGTTTCAGGTTATGGTAGTCGTTGGCATCTTTCTTGGTGCGGTATGCAACTATGCATCTCCTCCCACCACGGCGGTCGACAACCAAGTCTTAGCCGCCATAACTCTTTAGTATCGTCCCCTCTCTCTCGATTTACATGAGTGTGTAAATTTATTCTCACATGGCAAGTCTCTATCCACGTTAGGTTACATTAGTAAGAAATTTAGATATCTGAATTTAGGTAGGTAATTTACATTTAGCATCTCCTTGAACTCACTCATGAGATAGGTAATGTTTGGGATAATAAAGTAATGACGTAAGCTACAACTATACACACCAATACATGTATTTCAGGTGGAAATTCGAAGGTGGTGTCACACCTTGGCTCAATTTTTGTGTATGGTGCTAACAATTTAGGGTTGTTTTACACTATTGCTTGTTGTAAGCAAACCAGGTAATGGCGTGAAATCCATGTGCTTTTCATATTTCTATTTACAGCATGATTTACCTCCAATTCTTTGCATTTGCTGTTTTCATTTTGATGACTCAGCTGCCAGACAAAATAGAGAATGTTGCTGTAAAATGCATGACAACCATATAGATAGTGACAGCCTGTTGTTTTTAATCGATCCATTTTTCTGTTGTAGCAACACTTTTTTGTCATGCTAGTTGTGCTCCAATTTACCGTCTCTATGAATTAATTTTAGGTGCTCCTTTTCATCATGATTACAACATGTGGTAGCCTGCTTTTTAAGGTATTTAAGTTTTGATGCTACATAATTCATATGCATGGGATGGTGTGTGAACAACTTTTAATCTTTATCTCTTTTATTTCATGCTTATCCAATTGTCTCTCGCACAGTTTGATACAAGGCATGGTTTAGGATACATCGAATCAGTAGTTACAGAGCTCGGCCTCTTTGTCTTGTTTCTCAGTTTACTTCCAATTCATACCTGTAGCCAGCGTGTTCATGTCATTTCTTGTATGACCAAACTTCGCTTGTTATATATTTGATATTGATTTTTTTTCAGTTTAAGGTAGTAAAGCCTCAGTCTACCTTCAAGTGTGATTGATATATTCTTGTTTGTTAGTGGTCTCTACTTGTTTGTACTTCTGAGAACTAAACACATTCTGTTTTTTCAGGTCTCTATTCAAGTGGATGACGACAAATGTATGAGGGATAGAGAGGAATAAGTTTTCTGGAACACGTCTTCGTATTTTAGTGTATGGTTTTTTAGAGAGGAGGCGCTTGCCCAGCTTTAGCGAGCTGAAGCCCTTAAAGCGTTTACAACCAGAATAGCGAAACGAGAATAAAAAAGGGGTTCGATACAAGCCACACAGGGCTAAGGCACAAGGCCGAACAAAAACGAAAATCTGAGGATAACGGAGGATCAGTCTCCAGGCATATTTTTTAGGAAGTATGGTGGGCACAAGTATTTTAGATTCAAAATTTAGATCTTTTGCCAATAATCAATAGCAAAATTCAGGATTACCGAGAAGAGAGGTGATCCTAAAGGCTTCAGTACTATTGTTAGGACACTATGTTGCTTCCAGACTATGGGTAAGAATAGTGCAGTCGCTTGAGAGATTGTTGAACATATGAAATTGATGGAAATCTCTGGGCACCCTCAAGTTAAGCTGCTTGAAGACCAAGTTCAAATATGTGTGAGGGCAGTGCAGTTAGGCATGCGAGTCTATTGCACCTGATGTAATCAGACCATTAGAACTGTCTTGAAATAGTGATCTCCAAACAATTTTTTTTGTACTTGTAGGGATAGTCTTTATTACGTGAGACATTTCCCAGAACCATTACTAGTCATGTACATTGAATCAGTTTATTAGACGGCTTTCTTATTCCTAGGGACATGTTGATTATTTTTCCATTACATAGCATTATTTTAGGGCCATCGGGCTACCATCCGTTCCTTTAGGCTGGTGACTGCTGTACCATGTTCTTGATGATATATATGGCCCTTTTATGTTCGGTTATTCAGATATTAATGTTGTCATCTCAATCAGCGCTGAGCATCAGTTATGGGCTTTCAGATTGTGAGCATCGCGGTAGTGCTGACGTACTTCCCAAGAAGAAACAAAGCTTTTGCCTCCATTTTTTTCTGACTTGTGCCTGTTTGACACTACAAAGATAATAAGAAATTGTTTCAAGGTGATTATCGAACTACATGAGGCAAATCAAAATTTTGGAATACAGTTTAAGATTTTGGATTTGGCATTTTCAAGGTTATTTCATACCATAAAAAAATCATTTAATTTGCTCATCTACCAGTAAAGTTAACAACGCTCATGAATCGTTTTGTGTGTGTGTGTGTGTGTGTGTGTGTGTGTGTGTGTGTGTGTGTGTGTGTGTGTGTGTGTGTGTGTGTGTGTGTTCTAAAGCAACAAGATTATCTAGACATCGAGATGATCCTGTGGATAACTGTCATGCAAAACATTTTTGAAGAAGATGCAGACAGGAATTACATCGTAGACCAATTTATAGGAACGTAGACTTATCGTAGAAAAATAGGTCAGGTGCGCTTCCGTACTCACTGTAAAATTATAGCAAAAACATTTTTTTATAGGGCCATTTTGATGTGCCATACGGGTATCTCACATGCATGATGTAAATCATTGCCATGCAGAAGGTAATATTACGTCGCTCCTTTTTGCTTTACGGAATGGAGACCGGTTCCTTCTTTAGGATGTAATCTTATCTCAAGTGTTTTTGTTTTCTTACGTTTTAAAGGTGCGGCCGTGGGAGATGGCCTCACCTAGGGTGACGAATAGCGCGAAGTAAAGTAACATCCTATATATATATATAGTATTTTTAATGTATAAAGAAAAGTAAGAAAATAACAGAAAACAATAATATGTATATGTACTATTTATACGAAGCCTAAATGTCTAAATTACCCATTACAGACCTTTTCAATTTTTGGGTTACAAATTGAGCCAAATGTTAGCATTGTTACAAGCGGAAATGATTAGCTACATAAAGTACTCCAAGTTGTTTTGTCACATTGTGACCTCATATTAAAAATCCATTAATTTGCTTCAGGTTGAAGACGCCTTTGCCCTGCTTCCACGGAGCATGTGAACAGAGTATGTACTACCCATTTTCAAAGCTCACAGAAACATCATCGATCATTTGCTACCCCTTCTAAGAACATCAGGAAAATGGACACAGAAAAGTGCAAACAATGGTCAAGTTGTTGTAAGACATAAACCAAACAAACCACACATCGGAAAGATGCAAACTGAAAGATTCCGAAGCATTCTAACAAGTTACCGACTAGACTGCTAACTTGACTACTGTCTATAGATATTATGAAATAACAGTATAAATGGGTTCTAAATACTAAAAGTCTGCTTCACGACCCATGATGCCGTATAAGACGCAACAACCGACTTACTATGTAGAGGGTTAATTTCAGCATCAACCATATCAGCGGCCACAGCAAACAAACATGGTAGAAACCTACAACAGAATGCCATTTCCACGTCTCGGCTGTCAAAAACCCACGACACCTGCACAACAGTCAACATCGTCAGGCAAAAACCAGTTTGTATTAGACATCCTCGCTGAAAAGCCAATCAAGTCATATCTCACAATTGTGACCCATTTTAGCAACAAAGATTTTGCCTTCGGATCTGTGGTAGAAGGTATACCCAATAGTTTCTTTCGGGTATCCTATGAAGACGCACTTCTCCGATTTGGGTTCGAGCTTATCAGGCTGAAGCCTTTTGACATAAGCATTTAAGAAACGACAACTTAGGTTTCTTGCCAAACCATAGTTCATACGGTGTCGTCTCAATGGATTTAGACGATGCCCTATTTAACGTGAATGCGGCTGTCTATAATGCATAACCCCAAAACGATAGTGGTTAATCGGTAATAGACATCATAGTATGCACCATATTTAGTGGCGGCTGCTAGGCAGCATCTGGATGTTAAAAAAGCAAACAATATCCACCTCCTGGACCCTACGATCTGGCATTCATAGATGTCACTGAAAGTCAACGCAACATGGTCTCCTTCATCTGTCTTCTCTACACAATCACGACCATAATACAGAGTAACTCCGACGGACTTGCAGCGCGGCGGCGCCGTCGCAGCACCGGCGGGTTCGCAGCATGGCGAAGATGCCGGAGCAGCCTGAGCCACCGTTGCAGCAAAACATCGCAGCCAAGATGCCACCACGGCAACGACTCATAGCACGGTGGCACCATCGCACCATTAGCTCGCAGCATCGCCTCGCCGGCATTGCTCCAGCGGCTCGTCGCCGACCACCACTGCAACTCCCCTCATTGCAGCATCGTCGCTTCCCTCACCATACCCATCACTGACCTTGCAGCATCTCGTCGACGTGCTTCTTCGTATGTCGTTGCAGCATCGCCGGCTCGCCAGAGTGCTGCTCGCAGCTCGTAGGACGGTGGCATCCTCACCGCAGCTCATCCTCACGCACGCACCACAGGACGGCGGTGTGACGGCATCCCGTCATCTCTTCCTCGTAGAATGCATCAGAGCATGTCACTATCTCGCAAAGTGCGGCGGCGCAGCTGCAGCGCCGGTGAAGTCTCACCTTTCTCCATGGGATTGTGTCATTGGCCATGAGAGGAGTGTGGAGCGCACCTGGTGTGCGAGCAGGAAATGGGGATAAGGGAAAGGAGAGGATGCCTTCATGCGTGGGGAGAAGATAAAGGAGGGAAGAGAGGGCATGTGGGTGGGACCGGTGTGACGGGTGTCGCATGGCCGAGCGGGCTGTTGAACGAGCCTTATGCATCCGGCTGTAATCAAGCAGTTTTCATATCTAATAAAGTACAGTTACGATGTTCGGACACACCATTACGTTGCGGTATTTCCAGGTGGCGTGAGTTGTGAAACTATTCCACATTGTTTTAAATGAAGGCCAAACTCTTAACTCAAATATTCGCCTCCGTGATCAGATTGTAGAAACTTTATTTTTTGTTACGATAATTCTCTACTTCACTGTGAAATTTTTGAACTTTTCAAATGTTTCAGACTTGTGTATCATCAAGTAGATATATACATACCTACTAAAATCATCTATGAAGGTGAGAAAATAATGATATCCGCCATGTGCATCAACACTCATAGGATCACATACATCGATATGTATTATTTCCAATGTCATTAGCTCACTCCATTCTGCCGGAGAATGGAGTGTTAGTCATCTTGCCCATGGGGCATTGTTCGCAAGTATCAAATGATTCATAATCAAGCGATTCCAAAAGTTCATCCGCATGGAGTTTCTTCATGCGTTTTACAGCAATATGACCTAAATGGCAGTGCCACAAGTATGTTGCACTATCATTACCAACTTTGCATCTTTTGACATCAATATTATGAATATGTGTATCACTACGATCAAGATTCAATAAGAACAGACCATTCACAAAGGGTGCGTGACCATAAAAGATGTTACTCATATAAATAGAACAACCATTATTCTCATACTTAAATGAATAATCGTCTCGCAATAAACAAGATCGAGATATAATGTTCATGCTAAACACTGGCACCAAATAACAATTATTAAGGTCTAAAACTAATTCCGAAGGTAGATATAGAGGTAGCATGCTGATGACGATCACATCAACCCTGGAACCATTCCCGACGCACATCGTCATCTTAGACAATCTTCGTTTATTCCACAGCTCCTGTTCGTGTTACAAAAATGAGCTACCGGACCAGTATCAAATAACCAGGCACTACTACGAGCATTAGTAAGGAACACGTCAATAACGTGTATATCAAATATAGCATTGTTCACTTTGCCATCCTTCTTATCCGCCAAATACTTGGGGCAGTTCCGCTTCCAGTGACCATTACCCTTGTAGTGGAAACACTCAGTCTCAGGCTTGGGTCTAGATTTGGTCTTCTTCACGAGAGTGACAACTTGCTTCCTTCTTGAAGTTCCCTTTTTCCTTACCCTTTTTTCTTGAAACTAGTGGTTTGTTAACCATCAACACTTGATGCTCCGTTTTGATTTCTACCTCCACGGCCTTCAGCATTGCGAAGAGCTAAGGAATTGTTTTTGTCATCCCTTGCATATTATAATTCATCACGAAGCCTTTGTAGCTTCGTGGCAATGATTGAAGAATTATGTCAATAACACACTCATCCGGAAGCTCAATTTGCAGCTGAATCAAGTGATTATGGTACCCAGACATTTTGAGTATGTGTTCACTGACAGAACTATTCTTCTCCATCTTGCAGCTAAAGAACTTGTTAGAGATTTCATATCTCTCAACCGGGGCATTTGCTTGAAATATTAACTTCAGCTCTTAGAACATCTTATATGCTCTATGGCGTTCAATATGCTTTTGAAGTCTTGGTTCTAAGCCGTAAAGTATGGCACACTGAGCTACTGAGTAGTCATTAGATCGAGCTTGCCAAACATCCATAACATCCGTAGTAGCTCCTGCAGTAGGCTTGTCACCTAGTGGTGCATCAAGGACATAATTCTTCTGTGCAGCAATGGGGATAATCCTTAAGTTATGGACCCAGTCCGTGTAGTTGCTACCACCATCTTTCAACTTACGTTTCTCTAGGAACGCATTAAAATTCAACGGAATAGTAGCATGGGCTATTTATCTACAACATAGATATGCAAAAACTATTAAGACTAAGTTCATGATAAATTAAGTTCAATTAATCAAATTACTAATGAACTCCCACTTAAATTAACGTCCCTCAAGTTATCTAAGTTATACGTGATCCAAAACAACTAACCCATAGTCATCAATGGTGAACATCTCTATGTTGATCATATCTACTATATGACTCACATTCGACCTTTCGGTCTCCACTGCTCCGAGTCCATGTCTGTACATGCTAGACTCATCAAGTTTAACCCAAATATTCTGCTTGCGTAAAATTGGCTTACACCTGTTGTATGTGAACGTAGAGTCTATCACACCCGATCATCACGAGGTGCTTTGAAACGATGAACTTTAGCAATGGTGCATACTCGGGGAGAACACTTTTATCTTGAAATTTAGTGAAGGGATCATCTTATAATGCTACCGCCGTTCTAAAAAAATAAGATGCATAAAGGATAAACATCACATGCAATCATAATATGTGACATGATATGGCCATCATCATCTTGTGCTTTCGATCTCCATCTCCAAAGCATCGTCATGATCTCCATCTTTGCGTCGGGGTCGTCTTGCCAACTATTGCTAACACATAGCGGTAAAATAAAGCAATTACATGGCGTTTGCATTTCATACAATAAAGAGATAACCCTAAGGCTCCTGTAAATGCATGAACTTTTTTCAACCTTGCAATTTTCTAAAAATTCTTGAACTTTTTTCAACCTTCCGATTATTAAAAAATTCATGAACTTTTGTCAAGTTTGCAATTTTTGCCAAATTCATGAACCTTATTCAAATCTACTAACATTTTTTAACTCATGAACTTTTTTGAATCCACAAAAAAATCTCAAATTTGTGAACATTTTTTTCAAATCTTGTCCTCAATTTTATTCAAATACATGAACTATTTTTAGCCTGAAAACTTCTGTTTTTCAAATTCATGAATTTTTTAGATTCACATAATTTTTTCAAATTTGCATTTTTTTTATTATTTGTAATCTTGTTCAAATTAGTGAACTTCTTTTGTATTCATGAAATTTTGCAAATTCATCAAATTTTTCCAAATTTATGAACTTCTCTATAATTCATGTACATTTTTTTTCAAATTCATGAATTTTTCTAATTTGCA
The DNA here is from genome assembly GCA_963921465.1 of Triticum timopheevii. Taxonomy (NCBI): domain Eukaryota; kingdom Viridiplantae; phylum Streptophyta; class Magnoliopsida; order Poales; family Poaceae; genus Triticum; species Triticum timopheevii. The sequence goes on from OY997272.1 coordinate 10,147,252, forward strand.
AACTTTTTGGTATCGGCAATTTTTTTGCCAAACTTGCAGAATTTTTGAACATTTTAAAATTTAAGTGTCAACAAGCCAAACAGTTAGGGTCAAAGGGTTAAATGTTTAACGGTCAAGGGAAGCAAGCGAGCGATGATGAAGCGATCAAGCCAGCAAGGGTGCTTTTTTGGGCCGGTCCAATTGAAGCATGTGTATGGGTGCTGATTGGCAGAACCAGCGGTTAAAGGCGCTGATTAGGACCTCTCTATGAAATGATAGATGTTTTTATGATACGAATGGTGTAATGTTCTGGTGGCAATCAGAATTAGTGTAATTTTGGATTCAACAATGACCTAAACGTCCGTCCTCCATTCCTGCTCTAAGGCTGGAATAACTTTATTTGGTGAAAATTTGTGTACAACATATAGTATACACTTATTTTTCGGTTTTGCTAAATCTTAGGTGACTGACATTTAACAATATCTCATTGAGGTTCGTGATTGTTGTATTTAGCCACATCAAGATTCATGCGCATGGGCTCTTCTCAGCCAACCTTGGATGGGGGGCGCGTGGATACCTCGCTTAACGCGAGTTGTGCAACAGCTCCCGAATGGGCCGGCTCAGGTATGTTCCGGGTAAGTTCATCTCTTCTACTACTCTTTTTCCTTTGTTCGTTATTTTTAATTTTCTTATTATTATTTTCTGAAATATTGTGAGTACATATATTTCATAGCATAACAATATAAATAAAGTAAATCGTGAATTTAATAAAATGTTTTTAGGTGAAATAAGAAAATGTAAAACAGTTATTAGTTTTATTCACAAACAAATGTTGATAGCATACTAAGAAAAATGTTTGTGATATTAAGAAATCGTGTTTTAAAAAATGTATGTGACTTTATAGAAAATCTTAAACATATATATAAATTCTTAGAATGTATATGATAAAATTTATAGCATAAAAAAGTTTTGTGGCATTTTAAAAATGTTGATGCATTTTAGAAAAATGTATGAGACATTATAAATAATTGAAATCATCTATTCGTTTTTTTAAATGTATATCAAATAAATGTTTCAGATGTATATGAAATATGTACAATGCTTATGAAAAAGTAGACATCAAACATTTATTTGAAGTAATTATTAATCATTGTATTTAAAATGCTAATCATGTATGAAAAAAATAAACATGTATAATAAATGTACTTGATGCATAGGAAAATGGAGACATTAAAGCATTTATTAAAAAATTGTTTATTTAAAAAAAAATTAACATGTAAAAAAAATATTTCACATGTACATGAAAATGAACATACAAAACAGAGGGAAAATGATGCAAACAAAATATAGATAGAAAACAAAAAAATCAATCAAAAAGGTTCTAAAATTGATGACTGATGTAAAACATAAAAAGAAAGAAAAGCAAAAACCCAAAGAAAACCGGGGAAAAAGAAGGATAAATGAAGAAAACCGAAGAGCTCCAAACTAAACTAATACTCCTCTACGAAGTTAAAAGGGGTTCATATCTACTTCTAAAATGGGCATAAAGATATATGGCCTGGTAACAATCCCGATTTCATTTTGAAATTAGCCACTCAAATATACAAATAACAGCTGGAATCCTAAAAGTTGAGGACAGCGCATCTATCGTGTGCTGTGAGGTGCACCATGTTCCGTAATATAAGCACGGCTTTGCTTCTGCTAAAACTATTAAAAAAACTCCGCTAAACATTAGCAAGATTACTCAAGTCACTAAAAAATAAGGGTGCAACCTCTAATAGTAGCAAAGAAGATCTTAAAATGATTAGTATTCACCCTGATTTTATTGAAGTGAGAAAAGATCCTACCGACAAGAATGAATTTCTCAAGATTGTTCCTAGAAGTATTGTTGTTGAAAATTTATACGCTAAATCCTTGAAGTATTCTAATTGTTTGATTAAAGAGATGCAAAATGAAGATGACAACACTTAGATCTTTGCATTATGCCTAGCTAGGGGTGTAAAACGATAACGCTTGTTGGGAGGCAACCCAATGAATAAAATTTATTTTTGTATTTTTACTTCTGTTCTTGAGTGTTTGCACAATTATGCTACTATTATGATTGTGTTTTTTATGTTTTAATTAGTGTTTGTGCCAAGCAAAGCCTTTGGGATCATGTTGGGTGATAGTTGATTTGATCTTGTTGGAAAACAGAAACTTTGCGCGCCAGAAACAGAATGGTTTAAAATCACAGAAGCGTGATAAAATTCTAATTTTTTTACACAAGATCAATATACAAATTTCCTACATTGTCCTAATTTTTCAGAATTTTTGGAGTTACAGAAGTTTTCAAAGTTTTTAGATTGCTACGGACTGGTCTGTTTTTGACAGATTCTGTTTTTTTGGCGTTGTGTGCTTATTTCGATGAATCTATGATTTGTATTGAATGGTATGAGCTATAGCAAAGTTGGAATACAGTAGATATAATGCAAAAATAAAATATGAATGGGTTTGCAACAGTACTTATAGTAGTGATTTGCTTTCTTATACTAACGGATCTCACGAAGGTTTTGTTGAGTTTTGTATGATTGAAGCTTTCAAGTTTTGGGTGAGATCGCGATGGATGAAGGAATAAGGAAGAACAGCCTATGCTTGGGGATGCCCCATGGCATCCCAAGCTATTATCTAAAAGAGAAGCAAGCAACTAAGCTTGGGGATGCCCCGAGTGGCATCCCCTCTTTCTTCTAACGACTATCGGTATCTTACTTGGAGCTATATTTTTATTCGTCACATATCATGAGTTTTGCTTGGAGCATCTTGTATGATATGAGTCTTTGCTTGTTTTGATTTTTATTTCAAGTCATGTATCCGTGCTGGACAAACCTATCTGAGAAAGCCAAAATTATGCTATGACTTGTAAAAATTGCTCTATATGCTTCACTTAAATCATTTTGAGCTATGGAATTGCTCTTGTCCTTTACTTATATCTTTTTGAGCACGGTGTGCTTTTGTATTTTTGAAGAAATACTCTCGTACTTCACTTAGATTTATTTGAGAGTTAGTAAGAAATTCTCTATTGCTTCACTTAAATTATTTTGAGAGAAGAAAAATTTTATGCTCATGTTCTTCACTTAGATTTGTTTGAGCTATCAAAATCAACTTATGAAATTAGTCCCAAAGTGATAGATATTCAAGCGGGATATAATAAAAAATTTCATGAAGATTATTGGACAAAAAAACTTGATTCCTTGTAATAGTTTTGCGATATGCTAATATAATATGTGAGTCATGTTGATGAGTAACTATGCTTTAGTAAGAATATTTGTGCTAAGGTTTTTGATTCCCTATGCAAGCATGAAAGTCAATAGTTATGCAATGAAATTATATCCTACTTGTGGTGCATTATTCGGTGTTATTTATGATTAATGCTCATTTATGAGATTTTTCATTTCTTGGTTGGATGCTTCCCAATCTTTTGCTAGCCTTCACTTGCACTAAGTATGATCACTACTTGTGCATCCAAAATCCTTAAACCAAAATTTGCCACATGAGTCCAATATACCTACCTATATGCGGTATTGTCGTGTCGTTCTAAGCAAATTTGTATGTGCCATCTCTAATTTTAAAATAAATTTCTCTTTTGTGTGCTCATACCGCTCATGAATGGTAGTGGGTGGCTGGTATATTTCCATGCTAGATGTGTTATTCTCAAGATGAGTGTTTATTCACTTGTCATTGCATGATAGTACGACAAAGGTATTAGGGATGCCCAGTCCCGAAACGAAAAAGGAATTTACTTTATGTTGTCCAATAATAAATTCCTTGGAAAGTGTTGGTATGGACGGTACCCATGCATTCGGTTAGCCGCGGAATGTGAAAGTATGGTGGAAAAATGAGTAAATTTTATTTTATGTTTGGGAATCGCCTATGATATATCTAGCATGGAAAGTATTGGGAACTACTCGATTGTTTTCGTTGACAGGAAAAGCACGCCACCCAAAATGTTTTATCCCTATCTTTTTCGCTTTGAGATCTTGCACCTCTACAAACCTCTACTTCCCTCTGCGAAGGGTCTTTCTTTAACTTTATGCAATTTTTATTTTTATTTTGAGTCTCCATATTCTCTTATAAAGCACCAACTAAGGGGCACTATGATCGTACTTGAGCATTTGGTGGAGCTAATATGCGAGTGTGTTTCATGAACGGATCAATGATTGAGCATAATGGGCAAGGGATAACTTGCTTTAGTGTTGATATTTTAAAAGACATGGTTGCTTGTTGATATACTTGAGTATTGAAATCTTCATGTCAAAACTAGACTATTTATTTGAATCATATAAAAGTCCAAATGTCCATACTAAAAAGAAAAGAATATGCGATGAAAATGTTAGGCAGCATTCCACATGAAAAAATCTGTTTTTATCATTTACCTACTCGAGGATGAGAATGAATTAAGCTTGGGGATGCTGATACGTCTCTAAGGTATCTATAATTTTTGATTGTTCCATGCTGTTATATTATCATTCTGGAATGTTTTATAATCATTTAATAGCAACTTTATATCATTTTTTGGGACTAACCTATTGACATAGTGCCCAGTTCCAGTTGCTGTTTTTTTGCTTGTTTTTTACTTCGCAGAAAATCAATACCAAACGGAGTCCAAATGCAGTGAAACTTTTTGGAGAATTATTTGTGCCAGAAGGTGCACGATGGGCGAAGGAAATACCTGAGGGGGGCTCCGAGGGGAGCACAACCCTCCAGGGCGCGCTTGGGGGCCCAGGTGGGTTGTGCCCACCTCGGCCGCCTCCCAGACCGCCTCTTTGCTATGTAAATACCCTGGATACTCAAAAAGTCTAGGGGAGTCGACGAAAATCAATTCCAGCTGCCTGAAGTTCCAGAAACCATAGATCCAATCTATACACCATCGCGGAGGGGTTCAACATCCTCATTGGTACCTCTCCAATGATGCGTGAGTAGTTCATTGTAGTTCTACGGGTCCGGAGTTAGTGGCTAGTTGGCTTCCGCTCTCTCTTTTAATTCTCAATACAATGGTCTCTTGGAGATCTATTTGATGTAACTCTTTTTGCAGTGTGTTTTTTGGGATGCGATGAACTTTGAGTTTATGATCAGATCTATGTTTTTATCCATGAAAGTTATTTGAGTCTTTTAATATCTTATATGCATGATTGCTTATAGCCTCGTATTTCTTCTTCGAATCTTAGGTCAACTAGATTGATTTTTCTTGCCATGGGATGAGGTGCTTTGTGATGGGTTTGATTTTACGGTGCTTGATCCCAATGACAGAAGGGGAAAGACACGTATGTATCGTTTCCATTAAGGATAACAAGATGGGGGTCTATTTCTACATAAATAGATCTTGGCTACATCATTTCATCATTCTTATTGCATTAATCCGTTTTTCCATGAACTTAATACACTAGATGCACGCTGGATAGCGGTCGATGTGTGGAGTAATAGTAGTAGATGCAGGCAGGAGTCGGTCTACTAATCTTGGACGTGATGCATATATAATGATCATTGCGTGGATATCGTCATGATTATTTGAAGTTCTATCAATTGCTCAACAGTAATTTGTTTACCCACCGTATGCTATTTTTCTCAACAGTAAAATTTACGGCCCCCGGGTCTCTTCTTTATCATATTTTCCTTCGAGATCTATTTTTATTCACTTTTATTTTTTGTTCAATTAATCCAAAAACACAACAATACCTCGTTGAATTTTACTTTCTTTTATTTGCATCTATCAACAATACCTCGCTGAATTTGTCTACTACAGTTTTATCCCGTCAACTCAACAATTTATGGCACCCCTACCCCAAAGGGATTGACAACCCCTTTAACACGTCGGGTTGCAAGTATTTTGTTATTTGTTCCTTTTTGGGGAAATACCGACATAGTTCAAGCCGCATCCAAGGTTTTGGTTACCGGTCGAAATTTCAAGATTTCCCATGGTTACCGCGTATTTCCGTGCCCCTCGGTAAATCCACGTACCAAGCAAAAAATACCAGTTTTTTGAATTTTTTGAATTTAAACACTCGATTTGTAGTAAAGTACGTCGGATCTAATTAATGTCATGAGAGTTGGTTCTGGCGTGTTGGTAGCAACCTAGTTCCTGTTTTGAGAGGTCTCTGCACTACTAGGAAAAGGGCTATAGATGGGATAGACACTAATGGCGCACTGTACATGTGGTGCACCATTACTAAATACTAATGGCGCACCATGTGTTGGTACGCCATTAGTGTGCAAATACTAATGGCGCACCACATCCCACGGTGCGCCATTAGTAATTTTTTTTAATTTTTTCAAAACTACTAATGGCGCCACCGTCGGAGTGGTGCGCCATTACTAACTTGACATAGTAATGGCGCACCACACCCACCATGCGCAATAAGTAGTTTTGAAAAAAAAATTGTTAGTAATGGCGCACCTGTGGACAGTGCGCCATTACTAAACTAGTAATGGCGCACTGTCCACAGGTGCGCCACTACTAAAATTTTTTCAAAAAAATTCAATTTTTTTCTTTTTTCTTTTCAAAACTAGTAATGGCGCACCGTGGGGTGGTGCGCTATTACTAGTTTAACCACGGAGTGCGATTTGACCTGAGATGCACCCCCCCCCCCCATGGACCGCCTTTTTAGTTTTTTTTTAAAAAAGAAAATGATAAAAATAACAAAAAAATAAAAGAAAATAAGTTTCCCATGTGAAATGTGGTCTAGTTGTTGGGAAAATTTATAAATATGAATTTCGACTTTATTTGCAAAATCTCTGTGGAAATTTGTAAAATGACCATAACTTTTGCATACGAACTCGGATTAAAAAGTTTTTTATATGAAAAATCATCTACTCGAAAAGTTACATCCAAATTTAACCGGGGGAACCCCGCTAAACATTTTCAAAATCCCCAAAAACCTAACAGAAAAAAGTTACGGGACTTTCAAGATCTAGAGGCAAAAAAATTCAAAAAAATTTCAAAAAAAATGGTTTTGAATTTTTTTTAATTTTTTTTCAAAAAATGATACGTAATATGACCGGGAAGTTTGAAGTATTTTTCAAAATTTCATCATAGTCATGAACATGAACAAAGTCCTAGACATCAACAAGGTATAATAGAATTGATATGCTAGATATATCAACAAGTGCCTGTGAAGTGAGCTGTTGCTGGGGTTGGATAGAACTCTGAAGTTAAGCGTGCTTGGGCTAGAGTAGTGTGAGGATGGGTGACCTTTCGGGAAGTTTGACCACGGAGTGCGATTTGACCCGAGATTAAGCCATAAAAATACTAGTGGCGTGCTACTAATGGCGCACCAGTAGTGTGCCATTAGTAGGCAAAACTGGTGCGCCATTAGTAGGCCTTTTTCTAGTAGTGCTGGTTCAAATGTTCGTTCATTAACTTATTTGAATTCAAAATTCAACTATAAAATTCATTCAAAATATTCTCGGTATTTATTGGTATTTCTCGGTAACCGTGGTAACCGCGTTTACCAGTCCCCCTCGGTAAAAATGCCTCATCCGTTAACCAAAACCTTGGCCGCATCACACTCCAAGGTTTGGTTGTCAATTTTGTGGTATTCATTTTCCAACAGGGAGTAGGGCTTTCTTTTCAGAAATGAGCATGTATTGTTTGTGTGAGTGCACAGTATTTAGAATCTTACCGTTGTTGCTTTCAAAATAAGGTTCCCTCAAAGAGTTAGGCTTAGAATTTTCTCTCAAGGACTTGGGAAACTTGCATCTTTTCTTGGGTATTGATGTTAAGCAAATTAGAGTTGGCATGCATGTGTGTAAGCCTTCTCCATCTCCTTTATCGTGTTCAAAGAAATTGACCTTGCAGATGGAGAACTCTTAAATCAAGAGGACATTACTAGCTACAGCAGTATTGTTGGTGCTCTTTAGTACTTGACTTTTACTAGACCTGACATTTCATTTGTAGTCAATAAAGTGTGTCCGTTTCTTCATGCACCCACCACCTCTCATTGGACAACAACAAAGCACACACTGAGGTAAGTTGAGAACACCTGACCACTGGTTTAACATTCAGCAAGTCAATTTCAACTCTTGTTAGTGCTTTCTTCGATGCAGATTGTCTTACAGTTTGGATGATAAAAGGCCAACCGGTGGGTTTGCAATTTTGTTTGGGTAAACTTAATATCATGGTGTGAAAAGAAACTTGCTACAGTTGTCAGATCAAGTACTGAAGCAGAATACAAAGCTCTAGCAAATGCGATCTTATCTGGGTGCACTCTATGCTTAGGGAACTTGGAGTGACACATGTGCAAACTCCCTGTTCATTGTGTGAAAATCTTGGTGCAACCCATTTGTCTACTAATTTCATTTTTCATGCCAGGCCTAAACATATTGAGATAGATTTTCATTTTGTCAGAGAACGTCTTGCAAACAAAGAATTGGATATTTGTTCTATTCCTTCTAAAGATCAGGTTGCAGATGGATTCACGAAGGCATTGCCTGTACAAAGTCTAGAAGAATTTAAGTGTAATCTCGACTTGATGAAGTAGTGATTAATAGAGGGTATTGAAATATCTTCCAATATCCTACGGATAGAGACATGCGCCATAGGTACGTAGGCCGTTTATTTCCTTTGAGATTCTATATCTCTTTATCTCAATGTGTGCATCACGTTGATATCTTGTAACCAATTTGTAACAACCCTCATTGTATGCACTCGTGGGATAAGCCCCATATGATCATGAATATCAACAGTGCAACCCTCCAGAAAGGTTGAGACGCTTCACACTTTTTCATATCACTGAAGTGCTGAGCAAGTCAAAAGGTGCCACTACCGATGCATAATTTCGTAATCCCTCCGTCTCATAATATAAGAGCATTTTTGACACTAGTGTAGTGTCAAAAATGTTCTTATGTTATGGGACGGAGGGAGTACATGATATTGAGGAACACGCATTGTATTAACCATGATGTTGAGGGCCAAAGCAAGCTACCACTAAGTAGTAAATATAAGTAGGCATCGACCTCTTAATTATGTGGCAAGTCATAATCACAAAGACCTAAAGGATCACATTGCTCCTTTTTATTTTTTTATTTTTTCGTGAGATCACATTGCTTACCAGCAAGGTTAATGTTATTGTCAAAGTAGTGCACGGCAGTAGGTGGTAAAGCAGTCCCATTCACGTGCACCACCTCTCGTATGGAGGTGGCCATGGTGGTTGGAGCTCGCCGTCTATAGGGGACACGGCGGTCGTGACTTCAACATGTGTAGTCAATTTAAAATGAGTGTAGGTCTCAGTCGACTAAGACTTTAACCAAGTCCCAGTTAAGTGACACAAACACACACACACACATAGTGATACTATTCATCATCCAGGGTGCATAATAGATAATTATCCACCTAAGGTAATTTTACGATCGTTTCATAAATAAATTATCTTTGAAATACAAATAATTACATTCGTATTGATTCACTACATAAAATTTGGCATAAGAAAACAAATATATAGGTCATAACATCAGAAAAATTGCATTTTATGGATATTTTACATTATATTTTTACGTTTATAATTTTACGTAACATAAAATACTTTTTACGGTGACTATATATTTTCTTACGGTCTCTTTTTACGTATGAAATAAGACAAAATTTTACAGAACGTAAAATTACGATGCATTGATATTAAATTAGAGGGGTGAAGAATAACTATTCCTCACCCAGGGTGACGAATAGTCAAACCCTATATATATATAAGAAGAAGGAAAAACTGAAAATAAAAAAGTTATACGAATCTCCACCCAAGATGAAAGGAATATAGCATTGACTGAGACATAACGAAGTCTGAGAGTTAGCAAAACTGATTTAAATTGTGTAGGCAATTACATGTATTTATATTTACTTTGTTTTTATTTTCACTTGATTTTGGAATTTTATTTATTTATTTTTGTGACAAAATTGTGTAGTCAATTGACTACACAACTTGTATAGGTGGCTTCGCCACACAGCGTCTTTAGGTTAAAATCGATTCATATGATGGTGCCGGAGCTACTCGGCCAAGTGGTCTAGCTGCGGTAGTTTTTCACTCTGAAAAAACCGAGTACGCGTACCCACCGGACATTTTTTTTATCAAAAGAGAAATGTTGATCTTGAAAGATACAACCATGATGTTTGTTGCATTTGCTCTCAGAATGCCCCGCGGTGACTCTGGCGAACTTAATTTATTGTGTGTTTTATGGTGAAGACGGTGGCTTCGAACTGGAGACTAATTAAATGAGGCCCAGATACTCTGCCGTGACAGGCTTAAAGATGCACTGGCCGTCAGACTCGAGCGCCGCCGCTAGCCGCGGCCACACGTACGCGTTGACAATCCACGAGCCGTCGCCTCCAGGCCGCGTACCGACCGCCAGGTTGCCTGAGGCGAGCCTGCCGTGGTGCCATACGGGCATGGCCAGCGTGGCCTGGCCAAACCCGAAGTCCGTGTCCAGCGGGAACGAGGCGAACACCGTCTGGTTCACCGTGGGCGAGCCGAGCCCGACGGCGGCCTTCTCCACAATCTTCTGCTTCTTGTGCTCCTCCACCCAGTCCACCAGCTCCTGTATGTGCTCGTCGTAGTCTATGGACGTGATGGCCTCCCGCACCATGGCCGCCACCTCCGCCAGCGGCTTCCGCTGGATCTCCTCCACGGCCGCCTCCTCTACAACGTAGGTCGTGACGTTGCCGAAGTAGCTGCGCATGGCAGGGACGAGCTCGGGCGACGTGATCCTCCGCCGCCCATCCACCCACCACAGCATGCGGCACCGCTCTTCCGGCACGCGCGACGTGGCCACCACCGTGGCAAGGACCTTCCACAGGTACGCGGACAGCGCTTGGACGCGCGACGAAAGCTGCTGCCCGCCCGTGCTCGTCGCCAGTTCACGCAGCCTGGCGATGGTGCTCGCCTCGATGTAGTAGAGGCGCTCGACGAAGCTGTCGTGGGCGGTGAGAGCGTTGACGAGGCCGTCGTGGTCGTATGGGGCGAACATGTCGCCGACCTTGACACCGTACGAGGGCGGGTCGCGGGCACGGAACACCGAGCGGTCGTGGTTGGGGACGTCCTCGGTGGCGATCGTCCCCGTCCGCACCAGCTCAGACCACATCCGGACCATCATGGTGATGGCGTGGCCGTCGTTGACGAGGTTGTTGTTGCCCCACACGACGGAGAAGCCGCCGCAGGAGAAGGACAGCAGCTGCACCGACAGAGTCACCTCCTCGGGGTACGGCAGCATCAACTTCTTCAGGGACTCCTCCGTCTGGCTATAGTCCAGGCTACCCAGAGCGACGCCCACCTCGCCGACGATAAGCTCCGCGCCTTGGTTGTGGCAGTGGAGCTCGGGGAGCCCCGATGTCGAGTTGGTGACGATGCGCCCTGCCAGAGGGTAGAAGTGGTTGAGCAGGGACGGCAAGAACCCCTCGAAGACCGCGACGACCGCGCCGAAGTCCCCGGCAGCCAGCTTCGGAAGCTTGGGCTTGGGGTAGAGGCACACTATGGAGGCTTGCACGCTGTTCGGGTAAAGGTCGAGGTTGGAGACGGCGGCCACGTGCGGCTCGATGGAGGGGTCTGAGGCCTTCACGAGGCGGTGGCTCAACACGCGGATGGGCAGGCTGCCAGAGTCGTAAGAAGGCACCGCCATGGCCGCCATTGATCGGTACGTACGTAGATGCTCAACAAGGGCACTAGCTAGCTGCTTGAGTAGTTGAGTAGGAGTAGTGAGTTTATGCACCCATGCATGCTCACTATATATAGAGGAGTAGTAGCCATGGTGTTCGTTCCACGTATCGTGTTGGAGTTTTTTTTTTAAGCTAAAACGCCCTCCAGCTTTTTATTCATTAGGCGCTACCATGTCTGACTGCAAACACTCAGTCAGCCACCCAGGGATTGTATCATACACATGCATAAAAACACTCAAATTTAACGAATGCCTAGCTACACGGTGAGCCGCCATATTAGTCTGACGACCCGAGAACCGTAGCCTGAATCCCTGAAACCAAATAGCCATCTCCTTCATCTCCATAATGAGATGATAACACGTCGATCTCTGAGGTGCATCCCAGAGCCGTTGAATCTCCTGACAGTCCGTCTCCATCAATACATGCTGGACACCCATGTCTTGTGCCATGATGATCGCGCCCCTGCATGCAAGCAACTCAATGGATAACGGGTCCGTAACCCCGTCGTACCTCGAGCCTCCAGCTCTAATGAAATTACCATGATGACCTTGAGCAATATAGCCCGCTCCTCCCCGCACAACACCCATATCCGTTGCTCCATCCGTATTGATCTTAATCCACCCCTCCTCTGATGGCATCCACCTCGGTCTGGTAGTGGTTGGGGTCTTCTTCCTCTTCGGGATCTCAAGTGCCCGAACAATCTCCTCAATAATCACCATAGATTTCAGAGGTTGATAAACCAAATCACCATGTGTGTAATTGTTTCTTGAGTGCCATACTGCCCACATCACAGAAATCATGATAGCCGCCTCCTCCTTCTTATATAGTCGCTGATCTAGGAGATCTCGAGACCATGACATTGGATGCAGATGTGGTCTATCAATACCAAAGAAACGCTGTGCTGCCTCCCAAAATCGCATGGCATGCTCACATTCCATCAGCGAGTGAAACAGGTTCTCATTGTCATTGCCACACATCGGACAGTTTGGTAGTTGCTTAATATGCCTTCTTTGAAGCTCGCCATACGAGGGCAAAAAGTTTTTCAGCACACGCCACCAAAACACCCGTATCTTTGGAAGCACGTTAATCTTCCACAGCGCCTTCCAGATGCTTGAGTCACCCGTGGATGAGCCAACATTCAGCTGTGTAAAAATTTATATATACTAATACACTTACCAAGGCTAATGTAAAATTTTACGTAACCTTACCACAATAAATCCCGCCAATTTTAACTGGGCCGAGCCCCACCTTCCCGTGACCCCAATCACAAATTGTCATTCGGCCTATTACGTTAAATTAGGTAAGACTAGCCATCAAGCCGTGCAGCTACACGCCTATTATGTTAAATTAGGTAAGACTAGCCATCAAGCCGTGCAGCTGCACGGGCTAGCGACTTGAGTGCAAAAACTTGGTGTTTAATATATATACTTTGCAAAAAGAATAAACGTTGGATAGCATTCATAATTTTTAATTATAAGTGTACTTTTCGAGACCATGATCAAATTGTTAGCCTTTCAATCAATGCACAACCATAATTAGTGGCAAAAATACATAATTTTGATGTATGTCCATTACAAAATGGGAAAATAATGCCTAATTCCCTGTAGTATTTTTGAAAATATCAAAAAAAATCTAAGTTGGGAAAATTATTGGCAAAAATGATACTTGATGAAAAATGGAAAGATATAGATTGATTAATATCTTGGTAAAAAAACACATTTTTTGCAATGGTAAATTTTGCCATTTACTCTTTTTTTATGCTGCAGCTTGGTCGACTTAGAAATAACATTTGCTCAATCCCTGAGAAGTAACAATTTAAAATATTCTAATGCAGTACGGATTAAAAATACAATGTCATTTATATAAGATATTTTAAAAAAAATCAATACAAAGGGTTTCTATATGTCATTATCGAAGCTAGAAAATATTTTTTGCATTATATAGGTCATAATGAATGTTAGAAAATGTTAATTTTGCAAATTGCGTACTTAAAAGTTTTACTTTATATATTTTGCATATACCTAATGAATTGGGAAAATACATATTGCGAAGCTTTTGTGTGAGATATATCATGAAGCTAATACACATAAAAATTGAAACATTGAAGTAGCTAGGTTAAATAACTACTCATAAATTCAATGTTTATCTTTTCTTCTTTTGGCTACAATCACAGACTAAACCTCACCGCATCCAAGTGGGAGGAAGTTTTTTTTTTTTAGGATCAGGTGTGAGGAAGTTGGCTGCCGAGGAAGACAACAGAAAAAAGCATCCACTGTATTATATCCTAAAGAGAGTAAAAAATAACTTTTTTTCCTTCAGGGTGCATCCCAAAACTCTTTATTTTTCGGAAACACTAATGCCCACACGCGTAGATCCGCGTCCGTTTGTAGGTGCACGAATCTTGGCATATTTGTGGTGCCACGTATGACTGGGTTGGTGTATGGACATTCACCCGGTCGCCCACACATCCGTTTCACCACATGAAGGGTCCAGTGTGTGGGCGTTTAGCAGTTCGTCCACACGCTAATTTTTACTCACACACAAGGGCTGGTGTGTGGGCATTTGCCATCTCTCCCACATGCCTGTATCCTCTCCCACACCCAAGCTGCCAGTTGCCATGTGTTTTGCAGTGTACATGGCAACTTTCCTAGTGTGCTTGCAAGCAGATGACAACTTTCTCTTTTTTTACCCGAACATTTCAGTTGCCATGTGTTTTGCAGGGTACACGGCAACTGCCCTAGTGTGCTTGTAAGAAGATGGCAACTCTCTCTTTACCCGAACATGTTGTTTTGTCATGTCTTTTTATAGCGCTACACGACAACTGTCTAGTTTTAGTAGGTGGCAACTCCTAAGGTTTTCAAATCATGCCAACTGTTGTAAATCAGACCATACATGGCAACTGTTTAGAGTTAGTAGGTGGCAACCTCTAAAGTTTCCAAATCATGGCAACTATAGTAAACCAGACCATACATGGCAACAGCTGCAGTTGTCTGAAATGGCATCTCGCACTTGACCTGAGATGGCAACTGCAGTTGTCCAACATGGCAACTGTAGTTCAGCGACATGGCAACTGCAGTTAAACGGACATTGAAGAGGGTCCGGACCATGACAACTGTGGGGACGCATGCTGACTGTCATGCGGGGCGTGCGGGACCGTGAGGTAGGTGGCTGAGAGAGGTCGTATGGCAGTTATCCATTTTGCCCACACGTAGGCGTGTAAGAGGGACCGCAAAGGAAAAAAAGGCGTGTGGTCGCTAGTTGTTTTGCCCACACGTAGGCTCGTGGGCTGGTCCTCTTAGACACCACACAAAACGTGTGGCCAGACCCCTTAACGCCCATAGTGTGGCAGTTATCGCCGTCCTTATTTTTTATGGTCGAAATTAAATCTTTTTTCTGGGGTAGTCCAAATTATCTCTATTTTTTTGAAAAAAAATCTTATGCATCACGTATCAGGTGTACGCATGCAGTGTATTGTGACCGAATTCTGTACAAATACGCATGCAGATTCCCTTGATATGGATTGCTAGTAAATTTTCTTGCTAAGCAGTGCATTAGGGACATTTAGAAAAAAGTAGTACCTCACGCTTATTGGATCCATCCATGGTACTCCCTCGGTTCCTAAATATAAGTCTTTCTATAGATTCAACTACAAGCTACATACGGATGTATATAGACATTTTTTTAGAGTGTAGATTCACTCATTTTGCTTCGTATGTAGTCCATCGTGAAATCTCTAAAAAGTCTTATATTTAGGGACGGAGAGAGTATCGTGTTAGTATGAGGGTCTTTTTTTATGGTTTTTCTTGGTGGCTTGCCGTAACGTGTCTATGACACGTTTCTATAACGTACTATCGTAGGACTGTTTCGTGAAACGTTTACATTTTTTTTAATCCTAGCTGTATATTAAACAATCCTACGATTATCATTGTTGTTTCCGTAGGATTAATATGAAGCCTGGTATGATGCTTTCAGTTAATAAATATAAAATTAATTACGTAGATGTCGCATTGTCCTTAAACACGAGTCCTGTCGTGCTCGGATAGGAATCAGTCATCAAGTCGTGTAGGTTGAGGCTAACAACTCCTCAACGTATATATCAAGATTGATGGAAAGAGACAACAGGTGCATGTCATCTATAGCCATCAAATCTCGTGTCTCTACGAAACCAATATGTAATTGGATGGTTAGGAGCAAAGTTCTAAACTTGACATTGACGTTCATACTTTTCTTTATTTATTTCATGCCTTTCGGCGGCAACGTGCATGTAGCGAGAGAAAACGTTTTCACCCACTACGAAGTAATATGTGATAATTTCATTAATCTTAAGATGATGTGTCGGTTCATTTTCTTAAAATGCTAATTATATTGTACATGCGTTTATAGAGGTGAGAGTATGTACGCATGTCCAAAACTTTTAGAAAAAAATCTCATGTCGCTGGATGCATGAGTCTATTTGAATGGACGGTTGATCGACTGTAGTACAACGAAGAAGTAATGAAAAATACATTCCGTTTCGTAGATCACGTAGCAACGATTACAAGCACTGAATCAAGCCGAAGACGCATCATCATCATCTCTTCTCCTTCGCCGGAGAAGACAAAACTTGTTGTAGTGGCAGTTGAGAAGTCGTCGTGCTAAAGTCTTATAGGACCATCGCACCAAAAGCAACCGCCATTGATGAAGAGACACGCAAATTGAAGGATCCAACCTGAAGAAGCACGAACATAAATAAACGAAGAGCAGATCCCCCAAAGACAACCACAGACCGAATCATGCGAGGTACGCTGGAGACACGCCTTCACATGCCGTCTAATAATTCTAGAAGCACTACGGGATGGGGTCTAGGGGCTCGTGCGGGCTAGAGCTAAGGCGGGACGCAAGGCTTGCAGCAAGGGAGAAGGGCGAAGGGTTCAAAAGTGCGATGTATGTGCGGGTCCGGGAAGGCGGCCAGAGGCGGAGCGTGACACGAAATATAGGAAGGGCGATGTTTACAATTAATTCCGAGCAGCCATATTCAAGTATAAGTAAATAATATGGTCTTTCTGATTTTGTAAACGTAGACTAATTAGAAAAGTGCTGGATTCTACTCCCTCCGTCCGAAAATACTTGTCATCAAAATGGATAAAAGGGATGTATCTATACGTATTTTAGTTCTAGATATATCTCTTTTTATCAATTTTGATGACGAGTATTTTCGGACAGAGGGAGTAAGTACTAACATACATGTCATGGGCCGCAGGCAGGAAGGACCGAAGAACTAGAAACTTTTTAGGAAAAATAACTAGAGATTTCTTTTAGTGTCCAAAACAAATTGAAGAGCTAGGTACGAGTTTTTTTTCCTGTGGGCTGGGGAGCCTTTTTATAGGTGCAAAAAAAGATTGTAGGGCTATTTTAGCTGTTGAACTTAGGGAAAGATTGGAGGTTTGGTATTGCTTCGTACGTCTCGGCTACCAGGGGGCATTGCCCAGAACGTCAAACCCCAACCCACAACGTAGCAAAAAGGAGCTCATCACAGGCTGTCGTAGAATTAGGGCATGTAAAAAAGTGGGACGAAATAGATATATGGGCCACATACCCTGTTAATTATTTTCTGCAGTTTTGGAAGACCGGATCATGGCATTAATTTTAAGTAGGCATTAATTTTTACCTTGGTACCTGTAATATGGGTTTGTGGTATTGTATAAAAAATGGAGGGAGTATCATTCAAACTATGTTCAAATATAAATCCGACGATATAATTTTTTATGACATGCATTCACATTTTGACAGTTAAATCTATGGTCCAATTTTAACAGAAAATACGAAGAGGACCAATAAACCAGGACAGCGGTAGTACTTGGCATGTCTTGCCAAAGATATTCAAATCTGCGGTGACTTGGGGTGAAACAGAAATTCCATGTGACCACGGATCCAGTCCGAAAGGTTGCGTAGATATAGCATTATGATTGCGCCGGTAGGTAGTCCAATTAGATTACACTGACTGCCGCTGCATAACGGGTGCCCGTGTTCAACTCCACTGACTGCCGCTGATTAACGGGTGTCGGTGTCTCTGATGATCTAGATCCTTCATAGTACTACAACATCTGGGGACGGAGCTAGTATATGTGGACGCATGCATATACACCAACGTCATCAACCAGTGTTCTTTTAATTTTTCGTCCTTTGCCATTGCAGTTTCTTGTTGACTACTGGTTTCTGCGGCGTCCACGAGTGGCAGGCATCAACCACGGAGGCGCCATCCTTTGCTAGGGTTGCACTGGTACTAGCTGCTGTAGCGGAACAGAATGCTCCTGTAGAGATTTTTAATTAATGTTGCACTTTATTGGTCATGATCCCGTGAACAAGGTCTCCTGCTTCAATGCTGAGACGTGAGAATGAGACATCATTTATTTTGTTGTCAGGATGCTAGCATACTCTTACACCAATAAAAAAAAAGCAAACGCTCACATAATACTACATTTGTTGCCTAGTCCCTCGAGATGAGCTTTAAAAATCTGAGATGGGGGAGTACATCAGGTTAGCTATGAATATTTGTAAACTACAAAAATTATTTCACCTGTCACCATTTACCTTGGTTCTTGAGATTTTTTAACTGAGCCCTATAAACCGGAAGAGAGGTACTACCTCCATCCGAGTTTCTTAGTCCCCCTCATGTTTTGGGTCAAACTTTGACCATAGATTTAACTAGCAAAATATAATTTATATTTAACAAAAACAATAGCAAAGGAAACTTCTTACAAATACGACAAACAATAACAACAACAACAAAGCCTTTAGTCCCAAGCAAGTTGGGGTAGGGTAGAGGTGAAACCCATAAGATCTCGCAACCAACTCATGGCTCTGGCACGTGGATAGCAAGCTTCCACGCACCCCTGTCCATAGCTAGCTTTTCGGCGATACTCCAATCCTTCAAGTCTCTCTTAACGGACTCCTCCCATGTCAAATTCGGTCTACCCCCCTCTCTTGACATTCTCCGCACGCTTTAGCTGTCCGCTATGCACTGGAGGTTCTGGAGGCTTGCGCTGAATATGCCCAAACCATCTCAGACGATGTGACAAGCTTCTCTTCAATTGGTGCTACCCCAACTCTATCTCGTATATCATCATTCCGGACTCGATCCTTCCTCGTGTGGCCACACATCCATTTCAACATACGCATCTGCGCCACACCTAACTGTTGAACATGTCACCTTTTAGTCGGCCAACACTCAGCGCCATACAACATTGCGGGTCGAACCGCCGTCCTGTAGAACTTGCCTTTTAGCTTTTGTGGCACTCTCTTGTCACAGAGAATGCCAGAAGCTTGGCGCCACTTCATCCATCCGGATTTGATCCGATGGTTCACATCTTCAACAATACCCCCATCCTCCTGCAACATTGACCCCAAATACCGAAATGTGTCCTTCTGAGGTACCACCTGACCATCAAGGCTAACCTCCTCCTCCTCCTCACACGTAGTAGTACTGAAACCGCACATCATGTACTCGGTTTTAGTCCTACTAAGCCTAAACGCTTTCGATTCCAAGGTTTGTCTCCATAACTCTAACTTCCTATTTACCCCCGCCTGACTATCGTCAACTAGCACCACATCATCCGCAAAGAGCATATACCATGGGATATCTCCTTGTATATCCCTTGTGACCTCGTCCATCACCAATGCAAAAAGATAAGGGCTCAAAGCTGACCCCTAATGCAGTCCTATCTTAATCGGGAAGTCATCAATGTCGACATCACTTGTTCGAACACTTGTCACAGCATTATCGTACATGTCCTTGATGAGGGTAATGTACTTTGCTGGGACTTTGTGTTTCTCCAAGGCCCACCACATGACATTCCGCGGTATCTTATCATAGGCCTTCTCCAAGTCAATGAACACCATATGCAAGTCCTTCTTTTGCTCCCTATATCTCATAGGCCTTCTTACAAATACGAATCTACCAAAATAATTTTAATGACATGTAACTTATAGTTTATTAATCAAATTTAAGGTCAAAGTTAGCACAAAATACGAAGGGGACTAATAAACCCTGGCGGTGATAGTAGTACTAATACATCAGCCACGTGATCCTAATATACACAACAAGTCAAAAGTCAGATCTGGATTATTAGGCTGCTGCCAATGCATGGGTGCTTAGATGAGGTGCTAAGCACATTAAATAGCTTAGCAACTATACTCCCCAATGCATAGGTGATTAGCTTATGGTTGCTAAGCTTGCTTCATTTAATGCTTTAGCAACTAAAACTCTTCATCTATTGGTGGACTTCCTTCCTTTAAATGTTTTGCCTAGGTTCACGCGCTTAGCATTGTTTCTTCCCGGGGTTATCACACTCATCTGTCTCTTCTTAAATGACTTATCACATCATATTTTTTTTCTACGTGGAAGGCTTAGCACCTGTACAATGTGGAGCATTGGGAGGGGGCTTAGTCCCCCTCGTATTAAACTCTGGTTTCTTGTTGTATTGGATACAAAGTTAGCAGAGGCGCCTGCGGCCGTTTAGTGGATTTTAGTTGACGCGAGAAGAGTTTCATGTCACTGAGTGAGGGGATGGGTCGGGACATGGGCTGGGATAAAAGAGTTTTGGTTTCGTAGAGAATTCATGGAGAAGGAAGGTCATCGAGTAAATATTTGCATTGGACGGGCTATTGATTAATACGGAAGAAAGAGAATATATACTGAAACCAAAATCCAGAACGTGTCGTCGGCACGGGGCATGTCTTGGCAAAGATATTCAAATCTGCGGTGACTTGGGGTGAAACCGAAATACCATGTGACCGCGGATCGAGCCCGAAAGGTTGTCGCTCGACGTTCCATAGATATAGCATTATGATTGCGCACACACATATATATATATAGATTAACATTTGTCTGTGTTCTCTGAAGATGTAGATCCTTCATACTACTGCAACATCTGGGGATGGAGTTAGTATGCGTGGATGCATGCATATACACCAACATCATCAATCAGTGTTCTTTTAATTTTTTGTCCTTTGCCATTATAGTTTCTTATTGACTACTGGTTTCTCCGACGTCCAAGAGTGGCAGGCATCAACAGCGGAGGCACCATCGTTTGCAAGGGTTGCACTTGTAGCTGCTGCGGCACATGAATAGATATTTAATTGATGGTGAACGTGATTGCATGCTTCAATCTGAGACGTGAGAATGAGACATCAACCGTGGAGTCGCCATCGTTGCATGGTTGCACTGGTACTAGCTGCTGTGGCGGAACAGAATGCTCCTGTAGAGATATTTAATTAATGTTGCACTTTATCGTGCATGATCCGGTGAACAAGGTCGCATGCTCCAATGCTGAGACGTGAGAATGAGACATCATTCATTTCCTTTTTTTAGATGAAAGGATCCAACAGAGCCCGAGTAGGGCTCGATCATCACCCGGCTTTGAATTAACAAAGCCATCAATCGGCCAGGATTACAAGAGCACACCATTACAACCGAAGATAAAAAGGAAAATGGGGATGCAACCCCAGGCAGCAGATACAAGGCACCGATGAGGCTAAAATCTACGACCAGAGGATAAAAAGAGTACAACTTGGACCTAACAGGAGCTAGACGGGATTGCGCCAAGGAAGGAGCTCGCCATCAACATGCCGAAGGCAGAGCGGAGCTGCTCTCGCCAGAGCCAGCAAGGAAACAGGGCAACCACTCGAGCACACCCGAAGCCACAAATGCAACTCACACATGAGGGGCAGGCCGCAGACAGATGCCATAGGAACATAGCACTGTAAGAAGACACGGCAAGCAATGGGCTACGACGCCACCAGGAGGGCCGAGCCACACCAAGACCAGCAACACTTCTCCAAAACGCGACCAGATCGCCGTAGAGGGGACCACTATCCCCTCTCGCCCAGGCCGAGGGCGCCGATCCACCGGAGAACCGGACCATGCAGAGGAGGAAATGAAGCAGCTTGAGGAGGACATCGATCCTCCATGGCGGGGAGTCACCGCTGGACACAGGATCCGCCGCTAACTAGCACACCAAAGGCTTGCCGCAGGCCACGCTCCATCCCACAACCCAAAACGACGCCTTCAAGAAGGAGGTGCAGGAGCACCGTCGCTGCCCAACCAAGGTTGTGGATTTTCACCCGGGAGAGGGGAGGGAGGAGGGGAGGGAGATGGACCTCGACGTCGCCTTCGGGAAGGGTAGCGGCGCCCGGAGCGCCGCCGACGATGTGGCCGCCGCCGCCGGCCAAGAGGTTACCCCGATCCAGGGCTCCCCACCCCACCACCACGACGTCGTCCACCAGATCCGACAAGACATGGCGTAGGAGAGGCGGCAGCAGGAGCCAAAGGAGGCGTCTTCAGATCTGGAGAGGCCGGACACGGGGACCCGACCACCAGCCGCTTAGATCCACCGCCGGCCCGCCGCCCACACGGCCAGGCAGAGGCGGCCCACCGCACTAAGGGACGCGGCCCGCCTCCGGGGAGCGCCGCCCGCACCACCCGGAGCCGCCGCCCCGAGCCCTAGCCACCTGCGCAGCGGCAGAGCGACAGAGAACCCCGCCGCCGCCCTCATCAGCGGCCGCGCGGGGAGCCCGGCGACGCCTCCGGCGACGGCGAGGAGGGGAGGACCGAGAAGGGGGAGTGGCGGCGGCCGGGGAAGGAACCCTCGAGTCGCCCTCGGGAGGGCGACGCGAGAGGAGGGGGGAAGGGATTTCGCGTGTGTCGTGGTCCCATCATTCATTTCCTTGTCAGGCTGTTACACCAATAGAGAAAAAGCAAATGCTTACATTCTTGCAAAAACGTCTTATATTGTGGGACGGATCGTTCCTCAAGATGAGCTCTACAAATCTGAGATGGGGGAATGCATCAGGTCATCTGTGAACATTTGTAAATATCTGCGTGTTAAATGTATTTCATACTGCATACTGTTCTTGTGTATATAGTCCATACCACTATTAGAAAATGGGCCATTTGTCCCGGTTTCAGAGGGCCTTTAGTCCCGGTTCTGGAACCGGGACTAATGTGTCGAGACTAATGCCCAACACCTTTAGTCCCGGTTCGCTTACGAACCGGGGCAGATGGTGCTCCACATGGCCGTTGTTGCGAGCCCAGGCAGGAGGGCCTTTAGTCCCGGTTGGTAACACCAGCCGGGCCAAATGGCATCCACGCGTCAGCAGATCTCTTACAAACTGCGTCCCTAACATCTAAGGTCTATTTGAACTTCCACATGCTATTCTCCGTCTTTATTTATGACGCCAATTCCTCTTGAATTGCTCGTATGCGATCATGTGGTAGGAGTTCATCCCTCATCTCCCACATCTAATTTAAAGAAGTGGGTCAATACATGTATATGAATGAAACTCAACACAAACGATGGTAATAAAATTAAATTATGAATATTATTGTTTACGTACATCAAAATCTTTTTTGGAGTACCCCCCCCCCCCACCCCGCGCTAAGATTTCGTCGAGTTGTAGATGAACTCGCAAATGTAGTATCCACAAAAATCATTCGCAGATTCCTACCATAAGACCATTACGAGAAATAGAGTTCAATCAAACTGATAATCAAGCATGCTTAATGGTTTTGATGAAACTAGCTAGAATCAATGGGAGATGCGCGGAACTAGCTATTAGTACTTACTTTCGGGTGTGTAAATCGCAGCTCCTTCGATAGGCCGGAGCAATGGCGGTGAACTGTTTCCAAACCCTACCAGACAAAGAGAATAATTAGTTGACATCAGGAAATGAACAAAGTTGCCGATATGGTGCGATAATGATCGATTGAACTTACCTCTGGAGCATATCAGTCATGTTCGCATACTCCTCGGGATTTTTTCTTTTAGAGTCCCAGACAATTACTATTCCAGTTTCATGCTTAATCTCTAGCAAAATAAAGTGAAAGTTGCGCACACATGCATAACTCATCAATTACATTATTATAATTAACCTCGAGTAAGGGAAACTGAATATGCACAAGACAATAACACTCACTTGAAGTTGTAAGGAAAGAGCAAGTTGGTTGCGGTCTCTTTGACTTTGTGTTTGACCGTGTATTCATGTATGATATTTGGGTTAATGAACCCAATGTCATAGATATCTGCTTTCCTGCATTCGACGATCTTGAACCTGCATAATATAGTGAGGATAATTATATATACGTGCAATGAAAGAGCAGAGCTATATATAGAGACTTAATTATAGAAGTAGTACTTACAGACAGTAGCAAGTGCCGAGTGTTTTTTCGAGGGACTTTTGATTGTATAACTAGAATAAATCGTCAAATTCAATATTCAAAATATCCATTCCAATGAGGTCGTGCTCATGTTTAATTCTCATCGTCAAGGTGTGCCTCTTAGACTGCCTGCATCTTTCGATGTACCAGTCATGGAGTCTTCGCATCATCGTTGTTAGACGTGGATGATCAGGTTTGACGAGAGGCCTCCCATACTCGAATCTGAATTCGTCCACCTCCATGAATTCAATGGGTACATCATCAGGCATGTATTCACCAAGATTGGTACCGAGCACCATCCCCGGATGATTAGCGACGATATCGCTAGACACCTTGAGCGGGGGGCACGTTTGCTTCACCTGTTCGCCGAGCTGGGGAATTTGTCTACCACTTCTTCGCGCTGCTAACCTTGCATCACTGCTCAAACTTCCCGACAGCTCCGCTTCCTTATATGTCTTATTAATAGTGTGCTCATAGTTGGAATCCGGCGAAGGCGGCGGTGGTCGCTTCAGGGCATCGATAGTCTACTTCAGTTTCACCGGATCTATCGTTTCCTTTGGAGGTGGAGGTTTCGGTGCAAAAAAGTCCCTCACTTGGGAACGACTGATGTCCTCGTTTTCCTTGTCGGTCTTCTCATAAGGTAACTTTGCCGGAGCCTTGAGAGATGGACCATTTTGAACTGCTTTGCTCCTTTGCTTGTACTACTACAAGCCGCCGGAGCAGCGGCCTCTCTCTTCCGCTGTTGCTGACGCGGTAGAGTCAGCTGATGCACCGGAGGAGACAGAGTGCTCCGACGCGCCGAAGGAGGCGAAGGAGGAGCCGTAGTGCCGTCACACGCCGGAGGAGGCGGACTGCTCATTGGAGGAGGCGAAGAAGGAGCTGGAGTGCCTTCATGTGCCGGAGGACGAGGCGGAGAAGGAGGAGGAGTGCCCTGACTCGCCAAAGGAGGAGGAGGAGGCGAAGGTGTCCAGTTTGGAAGCTTGATGTACTCCTTCCGCCATAGACATGGAGTATTCAGAGCAAGACCCAGCTGAATCTCCCCTTGACATGTTGGGTAGTCAAGCTCGAGCTCCTCAAATCCCTCCATTATTTCATCCGCCATCACAACAGCATAGCCCTCTGGAATCGGACGGCAGTGAAAAGTTCTGTCGGGTTGAGGAGGTGGAACAGTGCCGACAACCGCCTTCAAGGTGATGTTTTGCCATTTCGTCATAAGCTGGCAATATTGAGCATCCGTGATAGCATCCACAGGGTAGCTAGGAGCCGTGAACTCAAGCTGCTGAACGAGCTCCGTGGAAGCCATGCTGCTTCTCCGCTGAGATGGCAGGGTAACTTCTGGGGTAGCTTCGTGCCGCTGAGTCGGTTGGTCGGCAGCTCGCTGGCTCTCCTCTAGCTTTAGTACTATTGCTTTAAGCTTTTGTATATCGCTCAGCTCCTGTTTCCACTTCCTCTCCTGGGTTTTGTAACCGGCTGCGTCGGGAAACCTAATCTTCCACGAAACGGAGCCTTGCGTGCCTCGTATTCATCCAGGGTGCTCAGGATTCCCGAGGGCATTAGTCAACTCGTCATTCTCTCTGTCCGAAATGAACGTCCCTTCCCGCGCTGCCTTGATTGCTGCCTGAAGGTTCGTGATGGGTGTTGCAAGTTACTCGTCCGTCCAACGGCACTTCCCTGTTTTAGGGTCCAAAGTTTCCCCAACCTCGAAGAACCAAGTCCTCAAACGGTCAGGCCAGTTCAATGTTTCTGGTTCGACCCCTTTATTAATCAGGTCCTGCTCAGCTTTGTCCCACGACGGTCGGGCTTTGAGGTAGTCACCTGACCCCGTGCGGTGGTGCCACTGCTTCTTTGCAGCATTTATCTTGTTTATCTCTGACATCTGCTTAATCTTGTCCGATGTCTTGTAGGCCACAAATGCGGGCCAGTGATCTCTTATCTTCTGAAACCCGCTGGCGAATTCTGGAGTCTTCTTTTTGTCGACAAACTTTGATTTCAAAACATTCTTCCACCTCCTGAATAGCTCTGCCCTGTTCTTAAGAGCATATGACTTGACCAGTGGCTCTATAACTGGCTTATTCGGATCCTCCTCTAGCGGTAGCGTGAAATTTGCTTTTAGCGAGGTCCAAAGATCATTTTTCTCTCTATGGGTGACATAAGAAACTTGAGGGTCTTCTTTCTTAGGCTTATTCCATAGCTGGAGGCTGATTAGGATGTTGTCCCTAACAATAGCTCCGCACTGGGCAGAAAATGCATCCTTGGTCCGCTCAGGTTCAATCGATTGGCCATCATCTGCGATTGCTGTGATTGTGAACCTTTCATCCACGCACAAACTTTTCTTCGGGCTTCGTCTCGTTAGCGAAGTTTGGCTCGATCCGGGGGCTATAAAATAAGAAAGAAGAGTTAATATATGTACATACCAAAACAATTATTGCATCAATTAGCTAGTCAGCACATGCTTAATTAATATATATATACCTCGCCAGACTTTGCAACAGTGGATGCCGACTCCGTTCGGTCACCGGAGCCGTCATCACGGTCTCCTTCTTCCACCGGCATTCGGTCACCGGAGCCATCATTATCATGACTTTCCTCCTCCATTGTTTGATCATCGTAGCCTACTTCCTCTCATTCCAGACCATCGGTGTCGTTGAGATACAACAAGACATCACGTCTGTCACGGATTATGTCCCCCAATATCTCTTCTTGTTCGAAGTCTCTTTGTTGATCCATAGTTTCTGCAAATATTACAACATGGAAATTAATATACAAACATGAGAGATGGATATATTAATAACAAACATAGACCTAGCTATCTAATCACAACAAGGAATATTAATTAGTGGCCTCGACGCTTCTACGGTTTGGGGTGGCCTCGACAATGCTTCTAGGGTTTGGGGTGGCCTCGACAACGCTTCTAGGGCTTGGGGTGGCCTCGACAACGCTCTTTTAACTTGGTAAATTTGGGTGGCCTCGACGCTTCTAGGGTTTGGGGTGGCCTCGGCAATGCTTCTAGGGTTTCGCCTGGACCGCCTCTCTGATGAATATCCAATGTCTGGACCGCCTCTCTCATCAATGTCAAACAAGGGATTTAACAAGATGGCTCCATTCTGGATGTGCAGAAAATGGTCCCTATTTTTCCTGATCTCATCTACCCATCTATATGTCACGTTGTCTAGTGTCAAAGGATTCAAGAAAACCATTGCTTCATCATTAGTCGGAAATAATAGACGCATGATGGTATGAAGCTCCCCAAAGTTATTTTGGAATGGAGTCGTGATACGATAATTCGCTTTTTTGTACGAAGTTCAGCAAGAGCCTTTCGAATATTGCTACTTGGAAGGCCTTTGGTGAACTTCATGCCAAAAAGAAAATTATCCTATCAGGACCCCATTCCAAATTAATTTTGGTGAGCTTCATACCATCATGCGCCGGTTACTTCCGGCTAATTATGAAACCATG
Source organism: Triticum timopheevii (assembly GCA_963921465.1). Taxonomy (NCBI): domain Eukaryota; kingdom Viridiplantae; phylum Streptophyta; class Magnoliopsida; order Poales; family Poaceae; genus Triticum; species Triticum timopheevii. The sequence goes on from OY997272.1 coordinate 10,174,548, forward strand.
GATTTATTCAATACTTTGACACAAGAGAACGTGCACATATAAAATGGTAGATGAGATCAGGAAAAATATGGATCAACTTAATTATGCACATCCATAATGGGGGCATTCCTGATAAATCTATTATAAATTTTGAGAGAGTTTGTTGGGTAGGGGCGGGAGGGGGTAGGAGATCGACAAAGTTTTTTTTCTAGGGTTTGGGTGTCCTCGAGAGTTGGTCGAGCGAGAGGGGGTTGATCGACGCCCCCCTCTTGACCCCTCGGCGATCCTCGACCCTCGAACCTCGACCCCTCGACGACCCTCAACCCTTGACCCCTCGGCGACCCTCAACCCTCTACCCTATTTACTGACCCTCGACCGCTTGGCGATCCTCGACACTCTCGTTCCCGATAAAAACTAAGAAAAGGAAGAAGAAGAAAAAAAAAGGAGGAGGAGAAGAAGAAAATTTCTATTTTTTCTTCTTCTCCTCTATTCCTTCTTCTTCTCCTTTTTTCTTCTTCTACCTCTTCTTATTTTTTTCTCCTCTTCTTCTCCTTCTTCTTCTCCTTCTTCCTCTTCTTATTTTCCTTTTTCCTCTCCTTCTTTTTCTTCTTCTTCCTTCTTCCTTCTTCCTCTTTTCTTCTTTTTCCTTATTTTCCTTTTTCCACTCCATTAACCTAAAATCTACTAATCTAAAATGCACTAACAGTACAACTAACGACAACGACATTGCTTGCATACATATGAACAAATCGACGAGCGGATCGACAACTATAAAAACATCATATGATCATCTATGAACAATAAAAACATCATATGATCATCTATAAACCAAAAAAATTATATGATCATCTATGACCAAAAAATACATATCCATTTACTAAAAATTATATCAACAAAAAAATGCAATTTGCGTCGGGCACGACAACGGTGGTGGTGGCGGGGGGGGGGGGGGGGGAGGGCAAGTGTGCGGTGGCTCACTGGGGGCAGCGTCAGCGACGAGGAGCGGGCGGTGACGGCGAGGTCGGGGCCAGGCTGAGGCAGAGGGGTGCGCGTGGCAGGGCAGGGGCCGGCGCGGGGAGGCGACGACAAGGTCGGGGAGGCGTCGGTGATGGCGAGGTCGGGGAGGCATCGGCGATGGCGTCGGCGACGAGGAGCGGGCGGCGATGGCGAGTGCGGGGCCGGGCTGAGGCAGAGGCATGCGCGGGGCAGGGCAGGGGCCGGCATTGGGAGGCTACAGTGAGGTCGGGAGGCGTCGGAAATGGCGACGCGACTAGGAGTGGGCGGCGACGGGGCAGGGCGCGGCGGCGGCGACGACGACAGCGACGAGGAGAGCAGCCTGGTGGCGTCGGGGTGAAGGGGAGTTCGCATCGGAGGAGAATGTGGAAAAATTCCTAAGTGTTGGTTATATAGGAAAGCCTTTGGTCCCGGTTTGTGGCACCAACCGGGACCAATGCGCCCCTTTAGTCCCGGTTGGTGCCACCAACCGGGACCAAAGGTCAGTTTTGAGGAGCACAAAGGGCGGGAAACAGGGACCTTTGGTCCCAGTTGGTGGCTAAAGGGGGGCATTGGTCCCGGTTGGTACCACGAACCGGTACCAATGCACCCTTTTGGTCCCGGTTGGTGCCACCAACCGGAACCAAAGGCCTTGTGCTGCCTGCGGCCAAAAGTATATTCCCACCTCGCTAGTTGAGAGAGCTCGAGAGTGGTTTATAAGCGCTGCTGCGCCCACCCTCTCGAGCTCCTCTCAACTGCAGGCTTTCGGGCCTAATCTGTCAGTACGTGCTCGTGGGCCTACTGGGCCTACTATGGCCTGAATCCTGGCCCATGGTTGGGTTTCTAGTCATATTCAGGCCGTGGTGGCCCAGTATCTGGTTCTTTTTTTAATTTTTTTTCCAGTTTTTTGTTTTCTTTTTTTCTTTTTTTATTTTATTTTGTATCAACTTATAGCAAAATACTTGCTAGTTTTTCAATGATTATTTTTTGCTTTTAGGTAATAGAAATTATAAACTTTCTGTTAGTGCCATCAGCTTTCCAATTTGAATAGTTAAATTTTGATTTTTTTGAAATTAGTGTGAATCACCGGTTTTTGAATAACTTTACTATAAAAATAGATTTTTGAGTGATTCTTTTTCCGGCTATTTATTATTACTGTGTTTTATCATTATATTCAAAAACATATTTTGTTATTTTAGTTTCTAACAAAAAAAGTCTTTATGATAAATCTTTCTGCTATTAAAGTTTCTAACAAAAATTTTTTTATGAATTTTTTTTCTTTTAATGTTTTGAACAGAAAATACTATGATAATTTTAGTTGCGTACATTTTATATAATTTTAGTTTCAATAATACTAGAGGTTTATAAAAGTTTTGTAGTTGATTCCTTTTGCTATTGGAGTTTTATAAAAGCTTTTTAGTTGATTCTTTTTGCTATTGAAGAATATTATAGTTTTTGTTTTAGTCGATCATAACCGAATATTTAATTGATTATTTTTAGTTCATTCTTTTTGCTATTAGTTTATTCCTTTTGATATTAGTCCATTCTTTACGCTAAATGACCCTTAAATTGAAAAGCACTACAAGTGAACTCTGGAAATGTTGAAAGTTGCATAGTATCATCATTTCACCCACATAGAATGTGCTAAAAAGTTGAGAGTCTTACGACAAAAATTAGATGCACTTCATGTACAAAATGGACAATCTCTTTCGAAGTATCAGGATTTCGGAAGAAAAGTTATCCGTTACAAAGGGATTTCATTTTTTGGATCTTATTTCAACTTCAGACTTTTTTATGTTCAAAATGCACCATTCAAAGCCACATCATTAATTTTCAACCCTTTTTGACTTCATTTGGTATTTTTCATGCATTTACTGTTTTTTGAGCTAAATGACCCTTAAATTGAAAAGCACTACAAATGAACTCTGAAAAGGTTGAAAGTTGGCATGGTATCATCATTTCACCCACATAGCATGTGCTAAAAAGTTGAGAGAGCTACGGCAAAAACTGGATGCACTTCGTGTACAAAATGGACAATCTCTTTCGAAGTATCAGGGTTTCGGACGGAAACTCATCAGTTACAAAAGGCATTTCATTTCTTCACATGTAACTGTAGTGATATTCTAGATCAAAGGCATCATCATAATAGTTGTGGAGAGTAAGTCTTCACTTTTTCTTCGCTTGTGTCCTTTGCTTATTGCGCCGTAACCATGGATAATCTTTATCGTTTGATAGGGTGCTTGGGTCAGCCTTTACTTTGAAGGGAGGAATGTCATGAAAGTTTTCATAATCTTCAGACATGTCTGTCTTGCCCTCCAATCCCAGGATGTCTCTTTTTCCTGAAAGAACTATGTGGCGCTTTGGCTCATCATATGGTGTATTTGATTCCTTGTCTTATCTTTTTCTCAGTTTGGTAGACATGTCCTTCACATAGAAAACTTGCGCCACATCATTGGCTAGGACGAATGGTTCGTCTGTGTACCCAAGATTGTTCAGATCCACTATTGTCATTCCGTACTATGGGTCTACCTGTATCCCGCCTCCTGACAGATTGACCCATTTGCACTTAAACAAACGGACCTTAAAATCATGTCCATAGCCAAGTTCCCATATGTCCACTATGTAACCATAATATGTGTCCTTTCCCCTCTTGGCTGCTGCGTCAAAGCGGACACCACTATTTTGGTTGGTGCTCTTTTGATCTTGGGTGATCGTGTAAAATTTATTCCCATTTATCTCGTACCCTTTGTAAGTCATTACAGTCGAAGATGGTTCCCTGGCCAACGAGTATAACTCATCAGAAACAGTGTTGTCACCCCTGACACGTGTTTGCAACCAACTGCCGAAAGTCCTGATGTGTTCACATGTAATCCAGTTATCACACTACTCCGGGTGTTTGGAGCGCAGAATGTTCTTGTGTCCATGGAAATACGGGGTCACCAAGGTAGAATTCTGTAGAACTGTGTAGTGTGCTTGAGACCAAGAATGCCCGTCCCTACATATTATTGAGTCCCCTCCTAGCGTGCCTTTTCCACTCAGTCTCCCCTCATACCGTGATTGAGGGAGACCAATCTTCTTAAGGTCAGGATTGAAGTCAACACAAAACCCAATGACATCCTCTATTTGATGGCCCATGGAGATGGTTCCTTCTAGCTTAGCACGGTTACGGACATATTTCTTTAGGACTCCCATGAACCTCTCAAAGGGGAACATATTGTGAAGAAATACAGGGACCAGAATGACAATCTCGTCGACTAGATGAACTAGGACGTGCGTCATGATATTGAAGAAAGATGGTGGGAACACCAGCTCGAACCTAACAAGACATTGCGCCACATCACTCCTTAACATTGGTAGGATTTCTGGACCGATCACCTTCTCAGAGATTGCATTGAGGAATGAACATACCTTCACAATGGCTAATCGAACGTTTTCCAGTAGAAGCCCCTGTTGGGGAACGTAGTAATTTCAAAAAAATTCCTACGCACATGCAAGATCATGGTGATGATATAGCAACAAGAGGGGAGAGTGTTCGTCCATGTACCCTCGTAGACCGTAAGTGGAAGCGTTAGCACAACGTGGTTGATGTAGTCGTACGTCTTCACGATCCGACCGATCCAAGCACCGAACGTACGGGGCCTCCGAGTTCAGCACACGTTCAGCTCGATGGCGATCTCCGGCCCTCCGATCCAGCAAAGGCTCCGGAGATGAGTTCCGTCAGCACGACGGCGTGGTGACGATGATGATGTTCTACCGGTGTAGGGTTTCGGCTAAACTCCGCGACGATATGACCGAGGTGGAATATGGTGGAAGGGGGCACCGCACACGGCTAAGGAACGATTCGTAGATCAACTTGTGTGTCTTTGGGGTGCCCCCCCCCGTATATAAAGGAGCCAAGGGGGAGGAGGCGGCCGGCCAAGAGGGCGCGCCAAGGGGGGGAGTCCTACTCCCACCGGGAGTAGGACTCCCTCTTTCCAAGTAGGAGTAGGAGAAGGGGGGAAAGAGGAGGAAGAGGGGAAGGAAAGGGGGGGCGCCGCCCCCCTTCCCTTGTCCTATTCGGACTAGGAGGGGGAGGGGCGCGCGGCCCCCTCCTGGCTCCTTCCCTCTTCTCCCTTGTGGCCCATGTAGGCCCATTAACCCCCCGGGGGGTTCCGGTAACCTCCTGGTACTCCGGTTAAATGCCGATTTCACCCGGAACTATTCCGATGTCCAAACATAGGCTTCCAATATATCAATCTTTATGTCTCGACCATTCCGAGACTCCTCGTCATGTCCGTGATCACATCCGGGACTCCGAACAAACTTCGGTACATCAAAACTTATAAACTCATAATAAAACTGTCATCGAAACGTTAAGCGTGTGGACCCTATGGGTTCGAGAACTATGTAGACATGACCTAAAACCATTCTCGGTCAATAACCAATAGCGGGACCTGGATGCCCATATTGGTTCCTACATATTCTACGAAGATCTTTATCGGTCAAACCGCATAACAACATACGTTGTTCCCTTTGTCATCGGTATGTTACTTGCCCGAGATTTGATCGTCGGTATCCAATACCTAGTTCAATCTAGTTATGGGCAAGTCTCTTTACTCGTTCTGTAATACTTCATCTCATAACTAACTCATTAGTTATAATGCTAGCAAGGCTTAAGTGATGAGTATTACCGAGAGGGCCCAGAGATACCTCTCCGACAATCGGAGTGACAAAACCTAATCTCGAAATACGCCAACTCAACATGTACCTTCGGAGACACCTGTAGTACTCCTTTATAATCACCCAGTTACGTTGTGACGTTTGGTAGTACCCAAAGTGTTCCTCCGGTAAGCGGGAGTTGCATAATTCTCATAGTTACAGGAACATGTATAAGTCATGAAGAAAGCAATAGCAGAATACTAAACGATCATGTGCTAAGCTAACGGGATGGGTCAGGTCAATCACATCATTCTCCTAATGATGTGATCCCATTAATCAAATGAAAACACATGTCTATGGTTAGGAAACATAACCATCTTTGATTACTGAGCTAGTCAAGTAGAGGCATACTAGTGACTATATGTTTGTCTAGGTATTCACACATGTATCATGTTTCCGGTTAATACAATTCTAGCATGAATAATAAACATTTATCATGATATGAGGAAATAAATAATAACTTTATTATTGCCTCTAGGGCATATTTCCTTCAGTCTCCCACTTGCACTAGAGTCAATAATCTAGATTACATAGTAATGATTCTAACACCCATGGAGTCTTGGTGCTGATCATGTTTTGCTCGTGAGAGAGGCTTAGTCAACGGGTCTGCAACATTCAGATCTGTATGTATATTGCAAATCTCTATGTCTCTCACTTGGACTTGGTCCCGAATGGAATTGAAGCGTCTCTTGATGTGCTTGGTCCTCTTGTGAAATCTGGATTCCTTTGTCAAGGCAATTGCACTATTATTGTCACAGAAGATCTTCATTGGTCCCGATGCACTAGGCTTGACACCTAGATCGGAAATGAACTCCTTCATCCAGACTCATTCATTTGCTGCTTCAGAAGCAGCTATGTACTCCGCTTCACATGTAGATCCCGCCACGACGCTTTGTTTAGAACTGCACCAACTTACAGCTCCACCGTTTAATATAAACACGTATCCGGTTTGCGATTTAGAACCGGATCAGTGTCAAAGATTGCATCGACGTAACCTTTTACGACTAGCTCTTTGTCACCTCCATATACGAGAAACATATCCTTAGTCCTTTTCAGGTATTTCAGGATGTTCTTGACCGCTGTCCAGTGATCCACTCCTGGATTACTTTGGTACCTTCCTGCCAAGCTTATTGGTAATCATACGTCAGGTCTGGTACACAGCATTGCATACATGATAGAGCCTATGGCTGAAGCATAGGGAACATCTTTCATTTTCTCTCTATCTTCTGCTGTGGTCGGGCATTGAGTTTGACTCAACTTCACACCTTGTAGCACAGACAAGAATCCTTTCTTTGCCTGATCCATTTTGAACTTTTTCAAAATTTTGTCAAGGTAAGTGCTTTGTGAAAGTCCTATTAAGCGTCTTGATCTATCTCTATAGATCTTGATGCCCAATATATAAGCAGCTTCACCGAGGTCTTTCATTGAAAAACTTTTATTCAAGTATCCCTTTATGCTATCCAGAAATTCTATATCATTTCCAATTAACAATATGTCATCTACATATAAAACTAGAAATGCTACAGAGCTCCCACTCACTTTCTTGTAAATACAGGCTTCTCCAAAAGTCTGTATAAAACCATATGCTTTGATCACACTATCAAAGCGTTTATTCCAACTCCGAGATGCTTGCACCAGTCCATAAATGGACGCTGGAGCTTGCACACTTTGTTAGCACCTTTTGGATCAACAAAACCTTCCGGCTGCATCATATACAACTCTTCTTCTAGAAATCCATTCAAGAATGCAGTCTTGACATCCATTTTCCAAATTTCATAATCATGAAATGCAGCAATGGCTAACATGAATCGGACAGACTTAAGCATCGCTACGGGTGAGAAAGTCTCATCGTAGTCAACCCCTTGAACTTGTCGAAAACTTTTCGCAACAAGTCAAGCTTTATAGACAGTTGCATTACCATCAGCGTCAGTCTTCTTCTTAAAAATCCATTTATTCTCAATAGCTTGCCGATCATCGGGCAAGTCAAAAAAAGTCCATACTTTGTTTTCATACATGGACACCATCTCAGACTTCATGGCCTCTAGCCATTTTGCGGAATCTGGGCTCATCATCGCTTCCTCATAGTTCGTAGGTTCATCATGGTCAAGTAACATGACTTCCAGAATAGGATTACCGTACCACTCTGGTGCGGATCTTACTCTGGTAGACCTATGAGGTTCTGTAGAAACTTGATCTGAAGTTTCATGATCAATATCATTAGCTTCCTCACTGATTGGTGTAGTTGTCACAGGAACCGGTTCTTGTGATGAACTACTTTCCAATAAGGGAGTAGATACAGTTATCTCGTCAAGTTCTACTTTCCTCCCACTCACTTCTTTCGAGAGAAACTCCTTCTCTAGAAAGGATCCGAATTTAGCAACGAAAATCTTGCCCTCAGATCTGTGATAGAAGGTGTACCCAATAGTCTCCTTTGGGTATCCTATGAAGACACATTTCTCCGATTTGGGTTCGAGCTTATCTGGTTGAAGTTTCTTCACATAAGCATCGCAGCCCCAAACTTTAAGAAACGACAACTTTGGTTTCTTGCCAAACCACAGTTCATAAGGCGTCGTCACGGATTTTGATGGTGCCCTATTTAACGTGAATAGGGCCGTCTCTAAAGCATAACCCCAAAACGATAGCGGTAAATCAGTAAGAGACATCATAGATCGTACCATATCAAGTAAAGTACGATTACGACGTTCGGACACACCATTTCGTTGTGGTGTTCCAGGTGGCGTGAGTTGCAAGACTATCCCGCATTGTTTCAAGTGTAGACCAAACTCGTAACTCAAATATTCTCCTCCACGATCAGATCGTAGAAACTTTATTTTCTTGTTACGATGATTTTCCACTTCACTCTAAAATTCTTTGAACTTTTCAAATGTTTCAGACTTGTGTTTCATTAAGTAGATATACCCATATCTGCTTAGATCATCTGTGAAGGTGAGAAAATAACGATATCCGCCACGAGCCTCAACATTCATTGGACCACATACATCTGTATGTATGATTTCCAACGAATCTGTTGCTCTCTCCATAGTACCGGAGAACGGCATTTTAGTCATCTTGCCCATAAGGCACGGTTCGCAAGTACCAAGTGATTCATAATCAAGTGATTCCAAAAGCCCATCAGTATTGAGTTTCTTCATGCGTTTTACACCGATATGACCTAAACGGCTGTGCCACAAATAAGTTGCACTATCATTATCAACTCTGCATCTTTTGGTTTCAACACTATGAATATGTGTATCACTATTATCGAGATTCAATAAAAATAGACAACTCTTCAAGGGTGCATGACCATAAAAGATATTACTCATATAAATAGAACAACCATTATTCTCTGATTTAAATGAATAACCGTCTCGCATCAAACAAGATCCAAATATAATGTTCATGCTCAACGCTGGCACCAAATAACAATTATTTAGGTCTGATACTAATCCCGATGGTAGATGTAGAGGTAGCGTGCCGACCGCGATACATCGACTTTGGAACCATTTCCCACGCGCATCGTCACCTCGTCCTTAGATAATCTTCGCTTAATCCGTAGTCCCTGTTTCGAGTTGCAAATATTAGCAACAGAACCAGTATCAAATACCCAGGTGCTACTGCGAGCATTAGTAAGGTACACATCAATAACATGTATATCACATATACCTTTGTTCACTTTGCCATCCTTCTTATCCGCCAAATACTTGGGGCAGTTCCGCTTCTAGTGTCCAGTCTGCTTGCTGTAGAAGCACTCAGTTTCAGGCTTAGGTCCAGACTTGGGTTTCTTCTCTTGAGCAGCAACTTGCTTGCCGTTCTTTTTGAAGTTCCCCTTCTTCTTCCCTTTGCCCTTCTTCTTGAAACTAGTGGTCTTGTTGACCATCAACACTTGATGCTCCTTCTTGATTTCTACCTCCGCGGCTTTCAGCATTGCGAAGAGCTCGGGAATAGTCTTGTTCATCCCTTGCATATTATAGTTCATCTCGAAGCTCTTGTAGCTTGGTGGCAGTGATTGGAGAATTCTGTCAATGACACTATCATCAGGAAGATTAACTCCCAGTTGAATCAAGTGATTATTATACCCAGACATTTTGAGTATGTGTTCACTGACAGAACTATTCTCCTCCATTTTGCAGCTATAGAACTTATTGGAGACTTCATATCTCTCAATCCAGGCATTTGCTTGAAATATTAACTTCAACTCCTGGAACATCTCATATGCTCCATGACGTTCAAAACGTCGTTGAAGGCCCGGTTCTAAGACGTAAAGCATGGCACACTGAACTATAGAGTAGTCATCAGCTTTGCTCTGCCAAACGTTCGTAACGTCGTCAGTTGCATCAGCAGCAGGCCTGGCACCCAGCGGTGCTTCCAGGACGTAACTTTTCTGTGCAGCAATGAGGATAATCCTCAGGTTACGGACCCAGTCCGTGTAATTGCTACCATCATCTTTCAACTTTGCTTTCTCAAGGAACGCATTAAAATTCAACGGAACAACAGCACGAGCCATCTATCTACAAACAAACATAGACAAGCAAGATACTATCAGGTACTAAGTTCATGATAAATTTAAGTTCAATTAATCATATTACTTAAGAACTCCCACTTAGACAGACATCTCTCTAGTCATCTAAGTGATCACGTGATCCAAATCAACCAAACCATGTCCGATCATCACGTGAGATGGAGTAGTTTCAATGGTGAACATCGCTATGTTGATCATATCTACTATATGATTCACGCTCGACCTTTCGGTCTCCGTGTTCCAAGACCATATCTGTATATGCTAGGCTCGTCAAGTATAACCTGAGTATTCCGCATGTGCAACTGTTTTGCACCCTTTGTATTTGAACGTAGAGCCTATCACAACCGATCATCACGTGGTGTCTCAGCACGAAGAACTTTCGCAACGGTGCATACTCAGGGAGAACACTTCTTGATAATTAGTGAGAGATCATCTTAAAATGCTACTGTCAATCAAAGCAAGATAAGATGCATAAAGGATAAACATCACATGCAATCAATATAAGTGATATGATATGGCCATCATCATCTTGTGCTTGTGATCTCCATCTTCGAAGCACCGTCATGATCACCATTGTCACCGGCACGACACCTTGATCTCCATCGTAGCATCGTTGTCGTTATGCCATCTATTGCTTCTACGACTATCGCTAACGCTTAGTGATAAAGTAAAGCAATTACAGGGCGTTTGCATTTCATACAATAAAGCGACAACCATATGGCTCCTGCCAGTTGCCGATAACTTCGGTTACAAAACATGATCATCTCATACAATAAAATATAGCATCACGTCTTGACCATATCACATCACAACATGCCCTGCAAAAACAAGTTAGATGTCCTCTAATTTGTTGTTGCAAATTTTACGTGGCTGCTACGGGCTTAGCAAGAACCGTTCTTACCTACGCATCAAAAACCACAACGATAGTTCGTCAAGTTGGTGTTTTAACCTTCGCAAGGACCGGGCGTAGCCACTCGATTCAGCTAAAGTGAGAGAGACAGACACCCGCCAGTCACCTTTAAGCACGAGTGCTCGTAACGGTGAAACCAGTCTCACGTAAGCGTACGCGTAATGTCGGTCCGGGCCGCTTCATCTCACAATACAGCCGAACCAAAGTATGACATGCTGGTAAGCAGTATGACTTGTATCGCCCACAACTCACTTGTGTTCTACTCGTGCATATAACATCAACGCATAAAACCTAGGCTTGGATGCCACTGTTGGGGAACGTAGTAATTTCAAAGAAATTCCTACGCACACGCAAGATCATGGTGATGATATAGCAACGAGAGGGGAGAGTGTTCGTCCACGTACCCTCGTAGACCGTAAGCGGAAGCGTTAGCACAATGCGGTTGATGTAGTCGTACGTCTTCACGATCCGACCGATCCAAGCACCGAACGTACGGGGCCTTCGAGTTCAGCACACATTCAGCTCGATGACGATCTCTGGCCCTCCGATCCAGCAAAGGCTCCGGAGATGAGTTCCGTCAGCACGACGGCGTGGTGACGATGATGATGTTCTACCGGCGCAGGGTTTCGCCTAAACTCCGCGACGATATGACCAAGGTGGAATATGGTGGAAGGGGGCACCGCACACGGCTAAGGAACGATCCGTAGATCAACTTGTGTGTCTTTGGGGTGTCCCCCGCCCCAGTATATAAAGGAGCCAGGGGGGAGGAGGCGGCCGGCCTAGAGGGTGCGCAAAGGGGGGGAGTCCTACTCCCACCGGGAGTAGGACTCCCTCTTTCCAAGTAGGAGTAGGAGAAGGGGGGAAAGAGGAGGAAGAGGGGAAGGAAAGGGGGGCGCCGCCCCCCTTCCCTTGTCCTATTCGGACTAGGAGGGGGAGGGGCGCGCGGCCCCCTCCTAGCTCCTTCCCTCTTCTCCCTCGTGGCCCATGTAGGCCCATTAACCCACCGGGGGGTTCCGGTAACCTCCCGGTACTTCGGTAAAATGCCGATTTCACCCGGAACTATTCCGATGTCCAAACATAGGCTTCCAATATATCAATCTTTATGTCTTGACCATTCCGAGACTCCTCGTCATGTCCGTGATCACATCCAGGACTCCAAACAAACTTCGGTACATCAAAACTTATAAACTCATAATAAAACTGTCATCGAAACGTTAAGCGTGCGGACCCTACGGGTTCGAGAACTATGTAGACATGACCTAAAACCATTCTCGGTCAATAACCAATAGCGGGACCTGGATGCCCATATTGGTTCCTACATATTCTACGAACATCTTTATCGGTCAAACCGCATAACAACATACGTTGTTCCCTTTGTCATCGGTATGTTACTTGCCCGAGATTTGATCGTCGGTATCCAATACCTAGTTCAATCTCGTTACGGGCAAGTCTCTTTACTCGTTCTGTAATACGTTATCTCATAACTAACTCATTAGTTATAATGCTTGCAAGGCTTAAGTGATGAGTATTACCGAGAGGGCCCAGAGATACCTCTCCGACAATCGAAGTGACAAAACCTAATCTCGAAATACGCCGACTCAACATGTACCTTCGGAGACACCTGTAGTACTCCTTTATAATCACCCAGTTATGTTGTGACGTTTGGTAGTACCCAAAGTGTTCCTCCGGTAAACGGGAGTTGCATAATTCTCATAGTTACAGGATCATGTATAAGTCATGAAGAAAGCAATAGAAGAATACTAAACGATCATGTGCTAAGCTAACGGGATGGGTCATGTCAATCACATCATTCTCCTAATGATGTGATCCCATTAATCAAATGACAACACATGTCTATGGTTAGGAAACATAACCATCTTTGATTAATGAGCTAGTCAAGTAGAGGCATACTAGTGACTATATGTTTGTCTATGTATTCACACATGTATCATGTTTCCGGTTAATACAATTCTAGCATGAATAATAAACATTTATCATGTTATGAGGAAATAAATAATAACTTTATTATTGCCTCTAGGGCATATTTCCTTCAGCCCCCTCAATGCAACTGGAAGTAGTTGCGTCATAATTACGTGGTAGTCATGAGACTTTAGGTTCTGGAACTGTTCTCTGCCATAATTATTATTCCCTTTATATTCGACGAGAAGCCAGACGGGACCTTCATACTGAGAAGGCATTAAAAGAAGATTTCCTTCTCTTCTTTGGTCAGAGCGTAGCTGGCATGACCTTCATACTGCTTTCGAGGCATGCCACCTTTTTCATGCACACGTTGCTGGTCCTCCCGTGCCTCCGGTGTATCTTTTGTCTTCCCATACACGCCCAAGAAGCCTAGCAGGTTCACGCGAAGATTCTTTGTCACATGCATCACGTCGATTGAAGAGCGGATCTCTAGGTCTTTCTAGTAGGGTAGGTCCCAAAATATAGATTTCTTCTTCCACATGGGTGCGCGTTTGTCAGCGTCATTCGGAACAGAGTCCACCGGGACTAATAGATCCATTTTGCATCATGTTTTCTTACTGATATTTATGTTTTTTATGGTACAACAATGCTTTTTGGGGTAATTCTAATACATTTTCCCTGATAATATGCAAGGTATGCACCAAGAGGGAGAATTCTGGCAGCTGGAAATCTGGACCTGAAAAAGCTACGTCAGGCTACCTATTCTGCACAACTCCAAATGAGCTGAAACCCCCCGAGGATTTTTTATGTAATATTTAATAAATATTGGAGCAAATAAGTACCAGAGAAGGGCCACCAGGTGGGCACAACCCACCTGGGCGTGCCCTGGTGGGTGCTGCCCTCCTCGAGCCACTTCCGGTGCCCATCTTCTGGTATATAGGTCATTTTGACCTGAAAAAAATCAGAGGAGGACATTCGGGACGAAGCGCCGCCGCCTCGAGGCGGAACTTGGGCAGGAGCACTTTTGCTCTCCGGCCGAGCGATTCCGTCGAGGGAACTTCCCTCCCGGAGGGGGAAATGATTGTCATCATCATCACCAACAACTCTCCCACCTTGGGGAGGGCTATCTTCATCAACATCTTCACAACACCAACTCCTCTCAAACCCTAGTTCATATCTTGTGTTCAGTCTTTGTATCAAAACTATAGATTGGTGCTTGTGGGTGACTAGTAGTGTTGATTACATCTTGTAGTTGATTACTATATGGTTGATTTGGTGGAAGATTATATTTTCAAATCCATTATGCTATTTAATACCCCTCTGATCTTGAGCATGTTTATAATTTGTGAGTAGTTACTTTCGTTCTTGAGGTCACGTGAGAAATCATGTTGCAAGTAATCATGTGAACTTGACAGGTGTTCGATATTTTGATGATATGTATGTCGACTACATGACACTTCACCATATTTGGGCCTAAGGGAATGCATTGTGGAGTAGTTATTAGATGGTGGGTTGCAAGAGTGACAGAAGCTTAAACCCCAGTTTATGCGCTATTCTGTAAGGGACCGATTGGATCCAAAAGTTTAATGCTATGGTTAGAATTTATTCTTAATACTTTTCTCGTAGTTTCAAATGCTTGCGAGAGGGTTAATCATAAGTGGGAGGTTTGTTCATGTAAGAATAGCACATAAGCTCCGGTCCACCCGCATATGTTGATGATAGTTGAGTATTGTTTAAGCTTGCAGGTTTGCCCAGAGATGAAGCAAAGAAGAAGGTTTTCCCTTTATATTTGAAGGGAAAAGCATTGACATGGTATAGTCTATGCGATGATATTGGATCTTGGAACTAGAACCGTTTGAAATTGGAATTTCATCAGGAATTTTATCCTATGCATCTAGTTCATCGTGATCGGAATTATATATATAATTTTTGCCGTCGTGAAGGAGAAATTATCGCTCTAGCTTGGGGATGTCGGTGTCAAAACCGGCGGATCTCGGGTAGGGGGTCCCGAACTGTGCGTCTAGGCGGATGGTAACAGGAGACAAGGGACACGATGTTTTACCCAGGTTCGGGCCCTCTTGATGGAGGTAAAACCCTACGTCCTGCTTGATTAATATTGATGATGTGTATTACAAGAGTGGATCTACCACGAGATCAAGGAGGCTAAACCCTAGAAGCTAGCCTATGGTATGATTGTTGTAATGGTTGTTGTGTCCTACGGACTAAAGCCTTCCGCTTTATATAGACACCGGAGAGGGCTAGGGTTACACAGAGTCGGTTACAATGGTAGGAGATCTACATATCCGTATCGCCAAGCTTGCCTTCCACGCCAAGGAAAGTCCCATCCGGACACGGGACGGAGTCTTCAATCTTGTATCTTCGTAGTCTTGGAGTCCGGCAGACGATGATAGTCCGGCGGACGATGATAGTCCGGCTGTCCGGACAACCCCTAGTCCAGGACTCCCTCAGTAGCCCCCGAACCAGGCTTCAATGACGATAAGTCCAACGCGTATATAGTCTTCAGTGTTGCAAGGCGGGTTGTCCTTTTAAGTTCCATGTACCTGCCGAACAGTGTCCGGCTTCCTTATCAATGTTGCGCTTCTTGGCTTCCACGCCCAATAATGGCGTTCTTCCACGCGTCGCATGATTGCGAAAAGCCAGGGTATCTTTTATGTTTTAGCCCCTAGCTGTGCAAATAATCTGCCTATAAGAGAGGCAAGAATCCAGATCCAAATCACACCATCTTCCTTCCGCGAATACTCATCGGAGCGCCTTTGACCCAGAATCCATTCCACTATGGACCGTCGACGCGGCTCCTCTTCTCGCGCTCCCAGCCCTCTGCCAGGAGATTGGAGGAGATGCTCTGTTCCGCACAACGAGCTGGTGAAGCTCCAAGCGGAGGGATGTCTCCCTTCGGCCTTCATCGTTCCGGTTCGAGCCGGGCTGGCCACCTACAAAGGTGGGAAGCAAGCAGAGGCTACCCCAAGTCCAACAAAGGGGAGCGGGTATGCTTTGTCCCCTATCTGATAAGGGGGCTCGGATTTCCTGTACATCCGTTCCTCCGCGGGCTCCTAGAGTTCTACAGACTCCAGCTTCCCTCACGCCCGCCTCTATCCTGCATATTGTGGGTTACGTAGCTCTTTGCGAGCTATTCCTGGGCGTGGAGCCCCATTTCGCGCTGTGGAAGAGGTTGTTCTGCCTTGTACCCCACTCTTATGAGGGGTCCATATATAAAGTGGGCGGCGCCGAAATTTGGCACATTGTCGGGACCGGATATCCATCCGGAACCCCTAAGAAGGCGTCCGAAGACTGGCCTTCGGGATGGTTTTACATAGAAGACGCTCCGCTGCCGGACCCTGTTCGGATCGGCCTCCCGGAGTTCAGTAATGCTCCTCTGCAGAAACACCTTAGTTGGCGCCCGCGGAGCCCCCAACTGGAGGAAGACAAGAGCGCCCATTATTTGATGGGCCGGATAAGGTTACTGGCCCATTCCGGGTTGACCATGATTGGAGTCATGGCAACATGCTTTATGCGGGGGGTGCAGCCACTACAAGACAGGGGCCACCCTATGTGGGATTTCAATGGGGAGGACGATGCCACCCGTCATGGCCGGAAAGGGCCAGGTTCGGCCGAAGACCTGGTGAAGATCCTGTCCGGCCTGTACAATGGGGAGAAGGAGGATTTCCTCTGGACGAACCCGTTGAATGGGTTCTCCATGAATAATCCCCGGCCTTGGGTAAGCGAACACTCTGCGCGTCCGACCCGTGCTTTCGAAGTTTAAGTTTCTTATATCATGTTTTCGACGCAGGAGCTGCGTCGGGTCGTGGAGGACATGCTAAGTCCAGCTCCGCAACCCGAGGATCCAGAGAGATCCCAGGATCCGGCCTCCGAAGAGGATCCGGACATAAAGGTGGAGCTAATCGATGGGGTGTTCCACCAGCTCAGCATGGATAATGCTTTAGTCGCCATTACGGCTGACTACCCCGGACTATATCCGGCTTCCCAGGTGATTGTGACCGAACTACCGACACCATTATTTCATCCTCGCTCATTTCTGACCTTCACATACGATGGTGTTTTGCAGGAAGCGCCTTCAGGGCGGGAAGCCGAGCCCGCGGCGGCTGACCAACAAAGGACAGTCCGGACCAGTAGGCGGAAGTGGAGCGCGGTGCGGACTGAAACGTCGCCGCAAAGGTATAGCTCAGAGTTCATTATTTGGAGCAACATTCCTAGGAAGCGTTTGAGGTCTCATGGCTTTTTGTAGGAAAAAAAGCGCCCACCGGACTGCGGGCGTGGAGGTCGCCAATCCAACCTCTTCCAGCCAGGCTCCAGCACCTGGCCTGGAGAGGGAGGCGAGCGCAAGGCGCGAGCCGGACACTCCTCCAATGGAGGATGCCAACAGACTGTCCGCCACCAAGTCTGAGGTGGAGAGCGCCATGAACCATAGGCACCGCCGGACAGTATTTCGTGACGCGTGCTTCTCCCCTGAGGCATTGAATGCCTTTAACGCGGGGGACGCGCACCTTCGTGCTGCTCAAGATGGTTTTACCAGAGCCACGGAGCAGTATGTAAAAGACATACGGGTGAGAGAATTTAACAGTTATATATGCCAGTAGCCCCCGAGACTTAAAGTAGTTATGTTAACTGATTTAAGGATCATTTGAAACGCAGGATCTTACCGAGAAGAATACCCAACTGTCTCAGGAGCTGCAAGAGTGCAAGGCCCAACTTGAGGCCGCACTTGCTGCCGCAGGAGGAAACACAGAGGCCCCTCCTGGTAACACACATTTAAAAAAAAAATATAAGCGCTGTGCGGCGTGCGCGCAAGTCTAATAATGACATTGCAGGTGCTGCCGGACAAGATCCGGACAGGCAAGAACTACTGGGCCAGCTAAAGGCCGACGAGAGGGTGCTGAATAGAGTGCAGCAGGAAAGGAACAAGCTCCAGGATGCCCACGCCCAGCTCGGAGAAGAGCTGAAAGGTGTTCGGGCCGAGCTGTCTGGCTCCGTTAAGGAGAATCAACGGCTTCGTCGCGGCATCTATAGTAAGTGCTTAAGCGAACTCCTTTGAAAAGAAGAGTTCGGCGAGGAAGTCAATTGACAAAATATGTCTGTAGGTATACTCACAGGTCGCCCTGCAAAGGAGATGCCCGTATCGACGGGTGATCAACTTCCCGAACTGTTGCAACTGCTCGAACGAGTTCGGCAGGCGATGAGCGGTGCCGTTCAGGCTTTATGGCCAGCCCTTTCCCTGCCCGAAGGCCTTGGGGAGCTTACGGAGAAGCTTCAGGGAATGCGGCAATGCTTCCGTTTATGGAAGATTTCGGCCTGCCGCCAAGGTGCGAGGGAGGCCTGGGCCATGGTGAAGACGCGGTACAAGAAAGCGGATCCCAACCATATGGCCGAGGTCGGACCTATGGGGCCCAACGGGAAGGAGATCCCTGTGAGTTTAGTATACGGCCAAGTAGAGTTGGCCGCTAAATTTTCCCAACGAGACTGTAAATTGGACAGCCTGTTAGACGGGATTGAGGAGGAATACAGTCAGTCAATGTGACAATGTATTTTAAAATGACATGTAAAATGCCTTCTAGCCGGATTGTAGATCGTTTGTCTTTGCCGACCTTTTCACTTCAACCTCGGGACCCTAGAGTCCGGAGTGTGTCCGAATACCTTCTCGGTTAGAAAACAACCGTGACATGCATGGAGACCAGGCGTAGGGGTCATTAGTGCTTTATCAGACAAGTGCCCAACTAGTTATGTTATATTACATGGTTAGTAAGAAACATCTTCCAGGGAGAATAGTTTCGTTAAGGGTTCCTTTCCCTGGGAGGCATGCCCTAAAGTGCATGTCCGGACTGCGAAAAGAGCAGAAAAACATCTGGGGGCAGATAAATAAGTAGGTAAAAAATCATCTTTCAAGTCACCGACCGAATATTCCCTTAAGAACGCTAGCTTTCGGCTTCACCCAGTCTGAGGTACACATCCGGCTGACCCGGCAGTAACAATCGCAGAGGTGCTCCCTTTACGTCCTAGCCGAACAATCGGGATCGTAGGGGTAAGCACAGGAGCCAGGCAACTCAGCTTGGCCAAAACTTAAGTCATATCGATGCATATAATGGTGAGTAAAAGGTACATGTGGAAGCTTGACACATGTGCTGGGCATGAAGCCCTTATAATTGAGCTTCTGGTAAGGAAGCCCCCAGGTATAATGAGTGCGGATGGCACTTCAAGTATGTGCAAAAAATGCGCAAGTAGGCCCTTAAGGGCTTGTTAGGAAAAGGGTTAAGAGAAGAAAGAGAAACAAAAGGCAGCTGAAGTGTAAAAATTTGGACGGGGGAAGGGGACGAACTCTTAGTCCAGCGCTAGGCATAGAATCTTCGGAGGCGGGCTGCGTTCCATGGGTTTGGCTCGAGACGGTTGTCCGACGCATTTCGTAGACAGTACGCTCCGCCGGTCAGGACTTGATCGATGATGAAGGGCCCCTCCCATTTGGGCTTGAGCTTGTCCTTTTTCTTGTCCGGCAGGCGTAGAACTAGTTCGCCAACGTTGTAAGACTTGGCCCGTACTTCTCTGCTTTGATATCTTCGAGCCTGCTGCTGATAGAATGCGGAACGAGCCTTGGCGACGTCGCGTTCTTCCTCCAATGTGTCCAAGCTGTCCTACCGATCCAGCTCGGCTTCTCTTTCTTCGTACATGCGCACTCGAGGTGAGTCATGAATGATGTCGCAGGGTAGAACTGCCTCTGCACCGTATACCATAAAAAATGGTGTGAATCCGGTAGTACGGTTGGGCGTTGTCCGCAGCCCCCAGAGTATAGAGTCGAGCTCCTCTACCCAGTACATGTCAGATTTCGTAAGTGACCGCACTAGTCTGGGTTTGATGCCGCTCATTATTAGACCGTTTGCTCGTTCCACTTGACCGTTGGTTTGAGGTTGATAGACTGAAGCGTAATCGAGCTTAATGCCCATGTTTTTGCACCATGACTTAACCTCGTCGGCCATGAAGTTCGTGCCGTTATCGGTCATGATGCTGTGGGGGACACCATAATGGTGTAC
The DNA here is from genome assembly GCA_963921465.1 of Triticum timopheevii. Taxonomy (NCBI): domain Eukaryota; kingdom Viridiplantae; phylum Streptophyta; class Magnoliopsida; order Poales; family Poaceae; genus Triticum; species Triticum timopheevii. The sequence continues at coordinate 10,194,622 of OY997272.1, forward strand.
TACCCCGGATATAAAGTCTATCACTGGTCCGGACTCTGCCGTTTTGACTGGCTTGGCCTCTATCCATTTGGTGAATTTGTCCACCATGACCAATAGGTACCTTTGCTTCTGGGTTCCCCCTTTAAGGGGTCCAACCATGTCAAGCCCCCAGATCGTGAACGACCAGGTAGTGGGTATAGTTTTGAGGGCGGTGGGTGGCATATGGCTCTGATTAGCAAAGAGCTGACAACCGACGCATCTTTGGACTAAGTCCCGAGCATCTGCCCGGGCCGTCGGCCAATAAAATCCTGAACGGAATGCCTTTCCTACAAGGGCCCGAGCTGCTGCGTGGTGTCCGCCTAGTCCGGCATGAATTTCAGCCAGAAGGTTTCGCCCTTCCTCTTCGGAGATACACCTTTGAAGGACTCCGGTTGTACCTTTCTTATAAAGTTCTCCCTCATGGACCTTGTAAGCTTTAGATCGCCGGACTATGCAGCGGGCCGCATTTTGGTCGTGGGCTGAAGGTGTTCCTGCCTAAGCAAGTAGGCTAGGAATGGTTCTGTCCACGGGGCGATTACTGCCATTATGTCGTGGGCTGAAGGTGTTATGTCATCGGCTGAATCGCCGGTTGGCGCAGTTTCTTCCGGTTTGTTATTTCCGGACTCCTCTTCCCATAGTACGGATGGCTTGAAGAGCCGTTCCAGGAAGATGTTTGGAGGGACAGCGTCACGCTTTGCGCCGATGCGTGCCAGTACGTCGGCTGCTTGGTTATTATCTTGGGCTATGTGATGGAATTCAAGTCCTTCAAACCGAGCTGACATTTTTAGGACAGCGTTGCGATATGCTGCCATTTTCGGATCCTTGGCGTCAAAGTCTCCATTTATTTGGGATATTGCAAGGTTTGAATCCCCGCGCACCTCTAGGCGTTGAATGCCCATGGAGATTGCCATCCGGAGGCCATGTAAAAGGGCCTCGTATTCGGCTGCATTGTTGGAGTCCATGTACATTATCTGAAGTACGTATTGGACTGTGTCCCCGGATGGGGACGTCAATACGACGCCAGCCCCCAATCCGGCCAACATTTTAGAGCCGTCGAAGTGCATAATCCAATTGGAGTATGCGCCGTACTCTTTAGGGAGTTCGGCTTCGGTCCATTCAGCAACAAAGTCAGCCAAAACTTGTGACTTTATAGCTCGCCGAGGTTTGTAAGTTATATCGAATGGTAAGAGCTCAATGGCCCATTTTGCAATCCTGCCCGTCGCGTCGCGGTTGTTTATAATGTCGTTGAGTGGTACTTCGGAGGCCACTGTTATCGAACACTCTTGAAAGTAGTGTCGGAGCTTCCGGGATGCCATGAACACCGCGTACGCTATCTTTTGATAGTGCGGGTAACGCGACTTGCAGGGGGTTAACACAGTGGAGACGTAGTACACTGGTTTTTGAAGAGGGAATTTATGCCCTTCTGTCTCTCGTTCGACGACGAGTACCGCGCTTACAACTTGATGTGTTGCCGCGATGTATAACAACATTGGTTCGCCCAGGTTGGGCGCAACCAGGACCGGATTTGTTGCCAATATGGCCTTTATTTCTTCGAGTCCGACAGTGGCAGCATCCGTCCACTCGAAGTGTTGGGTGCGCCTAAGGAGGCGATAGAGGGGCAATGCTTTTTCTCCCAAGCGGGAGATAAAGCGGCTTAAAGCCGCCACGCATCCAGTCAATTTTTGTATCCGTTTGAGGTCTTTTGGAATATCCAGCAGTGACAGAGCTTGGATCTTGGCCGGGTTTGCTTCAATTCCTCTACCGGATACAATGAAGCCCAACAGCTTTCCGGCTGGTACGCCGAAAACGCATTTTTCCGGATTCAGCTTGATGTCATATGCTCTGAGGTTGTCGAATGTGAGCCTCAAATTGTCTACTAGAGTTTCGACGTGTTTGGTTTTGACGACTACGTCGTCTACGTATGCCTCTACTATTTTGCCGATCTGGGTTGCCAGACATGTTTGAATCATGCGCTGATATGTTGCGCCGGCGTTTTTAAGTCCGAAGGGCATCGTGTTGAAGCAAAATGGTCCATATGGAGTGATGAATGCCGTTGCGGCTTGGTCTGCTTCCGCCATCTTGATTTGATGGTAGCCGGAGTATGCGTCGAGGAAGCACAGTGAATCGTGTCCTGTGGTAGCATCGATTATCTGGTCGATGCGGGGGAGGGGGAAGGGATCCTTTGGGCAGGGCTTGTTGAGGTCTTTAAAATCGACACATAGGTGCCAGGATTTGTCCTTCTTTGGATCCATTACACGGTTTGCTAGCCAATCCGGATGTTTGATATCTCTGATGAATCCGGCTTCCAATAGTTTGGCTAGCTCTTCTCCCATTGCCTGTCTTTTAGGTTCGGAAAATCGTCGAAGAGCCTGTTTGACTGGCTTGAATCCTTGTAGGATGTTTAGGCTGTGTTCTGCCAATCTGCGTGGGATTCCGGGCATATCCGAAGGGTGCCAGGCGAAAATGTCCCAATTTTTCCGAAGGAATTCTCGCAGTGCGGCATCTACATCAGGGTTCAACTGTGCCCCGATGGAAGCCGTCTTTGTCGGGTCCGTTGGATGGACCTGGAATTTTATTATTTCATCTGCTGGTTTAAAGGAGGTGGACTTGGATTGGTTATCAAGTATCACATCGTCCCTATTCACCATAGAGCGCAGCGCGGTGAGTTCTTCTGCCGCTAGGGCTTCGGATAGTGCCTCCAGGGCTAATGCGGCTGTCTTGTTTCTGGCGCGGAGTGCTATGTCCGGATCACTAACGTGAGTGATTATTCCGCCGGGCCCAGGCATTTTGAGCTTCATGTACCCGTAATGGGGTACGGCTTGAAAAATTGTGAATGCCTCTCGTCCTAATATAGTGTGATATCCGCTGTTGAACGGGGCCACTTGGAACGTGACTTCTTCGGATCTGTAATTGTCCCGTGAGCCGAACACCACATCGAGTGTGATTTTTCTGGTGTAGCACGCTTCCCGGCTAGGGATTATTCCTCTGAAGGTTGTGCTGCTTCGCTCAATGCGGCTCCAGTCTATTTCCATTTTTTGAAGAGTTTCCTCGTAGATGAGGTTTAGTCCGCTGCCGCCATCCATGAGGACCTTTGTAAGTTGAAAGCCGTCCACTATTCGACTAAGCACCAGTGCGGCTGGTGCTCGGGCTGTTCGGAATTTAGGTTCATCGCTGGCGTTGAAGGTGATGGCTGTGTCGCTCCATGGATTTGCTGTTGCTACTTGGTAGACTTCGGCGAGGCTGCGGATTGTTCGTTTCCTCATATTATTTGATGCGAAGGTCTCGAAGACTGTTGATACCGTACTGGTATTGTTGGAGTGGTTTTCCGGGGATAGAAGCTCCTCGCCACTTTTGGCCACCTGCCGTAATATCCAACATGCTCGAAGGCTATGTGTTGGGACGACGCCGTCTGTACTATGAATTTTACAGGGTCCACTAAGCCATCCCTCCAGTACGGTTCCATGCCCTCTATGGGGTTTTTGCTTTTTGATTTTTGTATCTGGGGCCTGATTGTAATGCACCCTTTTGTTGCGGACTAGGGCTGTATTCGGGGCCGGATTATCCCAAAACTGGTTTTTGGTTTTCCGGAAACTCTCCGTCGCACAGTACTTTCGTACTATGGGCGCCTGGTCGGCGAAGCGTGTAATTTCACGATGGCTGATGGCATTCAATATTCCCTTGTCCGTGCAATTATTGCAAAAAATTGAGATTGGGTTTTCCTCTCGGCAGTCCTTTATCCTGTCCATAACCAGGAGGAATCTGGCCCAGTAGTGATGTACTGTTTCAGCGGGCTCTTGCCGTATTAGAGATAGATCGCATATGTCTGGGAGGGTGGGTGGAATAAAGTTCGGAACCCTACCCATCTCAAGGCTTGAAGGCCGTGAAGTTTCCAAATTTGGAAGCTTGGATTGCTGGACGTTGTCCAACGAGTCCGGTCCGATGCCTGACTTTAAGTTCAGTGCTTGACCAAAGTCCGTCCCTCCGCGGGAATCCGGCATGGAGGGTTCGGGAGCCCGGACATGACTAGTTTTCAATACAGGAGAAGAGTCGCCACATTGTTCCTCTACCACTGCGACGTGGTGGGTGACCTGGGGAGAGTTAATCTCTCTCAGATCGGCTTTAAGCCCAATCTGATTGTAGTCCGCAGCGACTCCCAGGGCAGCGATGTGATCCAAGAGCTTGTTGACAGACGAAAGCTCTATCGGATCCAGCCGCTCGGCAGATTCTGAGCTAACGTGAAGATTGCTTTTGACGACTTGAGAAGTCATTGTCGAAGCGGTGGCCGGACAGGCGGTCATAAGAAAACTACCTAGCCGGATGGTTTGGCCGGCGGCCAAGGCCCCTTTGGCAAAAATACCATCCTTAAAGACGGGTGGAGGCATCCTTCCTATCGGCGACGGCACAGAGGAACTCTCAATGAAAGCACCAATGTCGGTGTCAAAACCGGCGGATCTCGGGTAGGGGGTCCCGAACTGTCCGTCTAGGCGGATGGTAACAGGAGACAACGGACACGATGTTTTACCCAGGTTCGGGCCCTCTTGATGGAGGTAAAACCCTATGCCCTGCTTGATTAATATTGATGATGTGTATTACAAGAGTGGATCTACCACGAGATCAAGGAGGCTAAACCCTAGAAGCTAGCCTATGGTATGATTGTTGTAATGGTTGTTGTGTCCTACGGACTAAAGCCTTCCCGTTTATATAGACACCGGAGAGGGCTAGGGTTACACAGAGTCGGTTACAATGGTAGGAGATCTACATATCCGTATCGCCAAGCTTGCCTTCCACGCCAAGGAAAGTCCCATCCGGACACGGGACGGAGTCTTCAATCTTGTATCTTCGTAGTCTTGGAGTCCGGCGGACGATGATAATCCGGCGGACGATGATAGTCCGGCTGTCCGGACACCCCCTAGTCCAGGACTCCCTCAGGGAGGCTTAAGTCAATGTTATATTCATTCTCCAATCATGAGCTCTTGAGACAAATTTTTATTCAGAATTTTTATGCCCAGCTTTCTCGTAATGATCAATCCATGCTCGATACTTCTTGTACTGGTTCTTTTATGAAGAAGACTATTGAATTCCGATGGGATCTTTTAGAAAGAATTAAGCGCTACTCTGAAGATTGGGCATTTGACTCTGAGATAGTAGCTTCCTTTTGTGAATCTTTTGCTACACATGTTGATCTCCCTAAGGAGAAGTGGTTTAAATATCACCCACAAACTATAGAAGTTAAAGAACCGAAAGAAATAAAATAGATGGAATAGATAGAATCTTTTTTTAACAACAACCTCTGCTTAAGCACAATTTGTCTATTGAAACTCTAGGAGGTCCTCCTCCACCTAAAGGTGATCCTGTGTTTGAATTAAAACAATTGCCATACACTCGGAAATATGCTAAACTTGATGAAAAGAAGATATATCCTGTTATTATTAGTGCTAACCTTTCAGAACATGCAGAAAAAAGATTAATGTGGAACATGATGCTAAACCCGGTCCCACTCTAGATGATCTTAAGGCCATTAGTCCCACTCTATGTCAGCACAAGATTAATGTGGAACATGATGCTAAACCCGGTGTTGATCACCAACATCAGTTAAATCCAAAAATGAAAGAAGTGGTAAGAACGGAAATATTGAAACTTCTGGAAGCAGGTATAATCTATCCTATAGCTGATAGTAGATGGGTGAGTCCTGTTCATGTATCCCTAAGAAAGGAGGTATTACTGTTGTTCCTAATGATAAGAATGAGCTTATTCCACAAAGAATTGTCACGGGCTATAGAATGGTAATTTATTATAGAAAATTAAATAAAGCTACTAGAAAAGATCATTACCCTCTGCATTTTATCGATCAAATGTTAGAAACATTATCCAAGCACACACATTTTTGTTTCCTTGATGGATACTCTGGCTTTTCACAAATACCTGTTTTACAATCTAATCAAGAAAAGACCACTTTTACTTGTCCTTTTGGAACATTTGCTTATAGATGTATGCCTTTCGGTTTATGTAATGCAACTTCTACCTTTCAAAGATGTATGACTGCTATCTTCTCTAATTTTTGTGAAAAGATTATTGAGGTTTTCATGGATGACTTCTCCTTTTCTGGGAAGTCTTTTGATGATTGTTCAAGCAATCTTGATCGAGTTTTGCACAGATGTGAACAGACAAATCTTGTCTTGAATTGGGAGAAGTGCCACTTTATGGTTAATGAAAGTATTGTCCTGGGCCATAAAATATCTAAAAGAGGCATTGAGGTGGACAAAGCCAAGTTGATGCAATTGAGAAAATGACATGTCCTAAAGATGTCAAAGGTATTCCTAGTTTCCTTGGTCATGCTGGTTTCTATAGGAGGTTTATGAAAGACTTTTCTAAAATTTCTGTGCCTCTTACTAATCTTTTCGAAAAGGATTTCCCTTTGTGTTTGATGATTATTGTATGAAAGCCTTTGAAACACTAAAGAAAGCCTTAATTACTGCACCTGTTGTTCAACCACCTGATTGGAACTTGCCTTTTGAGATTATGTGTGATGCTAGTGATCATGCTGTTGGTGCTGCTCTAGGACAAAGAGTTGATAAGATATTAAATGTTATTCACTATGCTAGTAAAACTCTAGATAGTGCTTAACGAAACTATGCTACTACTGAAAAAGAATTCTTAGCAATGGTATTTTCTTGTGATAAATTCGGATCTTACATTGTTGATTCTAAAGTAATTGTTGACACCGATCATGCTTCTATGAAATATCTTATGGAAAAGAAAGATGCTAAACCTAGACTCATTAGGTGGGTTCTTCTGCTTCAAGAGTTTGATTTGCATATCACTGATAGGAAAGGAGCAGAGAACCCCATGGCTGATAACTTGTCTAGACTTGAAAATATTCTAGATGACCTGCAACCAATTAATGATATCTTCCCTGATGAACAACTAGCTACAATAAATGTTTCTCATAGTACACCTTGGTATGCTGACTATGCTAATTATATTGTTGCTAAATACATACCACCTAGCTTCACATACCAACAAAAGAAAAAATTCTTCTATGATTTAAGACATTACTTTTGGGATGGCCCACATCTTTATAAAGAAGGAGTAGATGGTATTATGAGATGGTGTGTACCTGAGCATGAACAGGAACAAATCCTACAGAAATGTCACTCTGAAGCTTATGGAGGACATCACGCGGGAGACAGAACTGCTCATAAGGTATTGTAGTCTAGTTTTTATTGGCCTACTCTCTTCAAGGATGCCCGTAAGTTTTCCTCATCTTGTGATGAATGCCAAAGAATAGGTAATATCGGCAAGCGTTAAGAAATGCCTATGAATTATTCACTTCCTGTTGAACCATTTGATGTTTGGGGATTTGACTTTATGGGACCTTTTCCTTCCTCTAATGGGTATACACATATCTTGGTTGCTGTTGATTATGTTACTAAGTGGGTAGAAGCTATTCCAACCAGTAGTGCTGATCACAACACCTCTATTAAAATGCTTAAGGAAGTTATTTTTCCAAGGTTTGGAGTCCCTAGATATTTAATGACTGATGGTGGTTCACACCTTATTCATGGTGCTTTCTGTAAAATACTTGCTAACTATGATGTTAACCATAGAATTGTGTCACCTTATCATCCTCAGTCTAGTGGTCAACTTGAACTTAGCAATAGAGGAATAAAACTAATCTTACAAAAGACTGTCAATAGGTCCCGGAAGAATTGGTCTAAGAAATTAGATGATGCACTTTGGGCTCATATATAGCATATAAAAATCCTATGGGTATGTCTCCATATAAAATGGTTTATGGAAAAGCTGGTCATTTACTTCTTGAGTTAGAACACAAGGCATTTTGGGTAATAAAAGAACTCAATTATGACTTCAAACTTGCTGGGGAAAATAGGTTATTTGATATTAGCTCAAAGAAAAAGTTAAAACATGGCATGGCAAAAGAGTCCAAAAGCATGAGTTCAAAGTTGGAGAATATGTTCTTTTGCACAACTCTCGTTTCAAATTCTCTGCAGGAAACTCCTCTCCAAATGGGAAGGACCCTATGTCATTGAGGAGGTCTATCGATTTGGAGGTATCAAAATAAATAATGCCGAAGGGACTAACACAAAGGCTGTCAATGGGCAACAAATAAAAGTCTATATCGCAGGTACGCCCATTAATGTTGGAAGCAATGTTATCCAAACTTTGACACCGGAAGAACACATAAAGGAAACCTTCTAGAACACCACAGAATCATCAAAAAAGAGAGGTACATGATACTGTAAGTAAATGGACTCCGAAAAATCCGCAAAAATAATTTTTTTTCAGTTTTGGAATATTTAGAAAATTAGGAAAATAAGAAACTTCCAGGAAAGTGATCCTGGTGGGCACGATACACCAGGGCGCGCCAGGCAGCCAGGCATGCCTGGTGCACCCTGGTGGGTTGTGCTCACATTGGGTACTTTCCGGTCTCCGTTTTTCTTCCGTTCTTCTTGGTCCCCGAGAAAAAAAATCTATATATACCTCCCGAACCTATTAACCTCCGTATCGCGGAGAAATCTCCTGTTTTCTTTTCTCTCTATTTTCCTGTCAGATCTGAAATTATGTCGTCCCAAGAGTCGGAGGGTCAGAGTTATGTTGCAGACTTTATCCCAAACCCCAAGGTCTATGGGGATGCGGATCCCTATGGCTGGACATTGGAGGAAGAAGAAGACCATGATCCTGAGAAGGAAGAGACAAGTTCAGATGAGGATGAAGTTCCATTGCCCCAACCTGGGGACAAGCACATTGAATTTAAGAAGTAAATTCTCCCCTACAAAGCAAAGATGCCTAAGATCCAGTTTATCCCTTTTCATATCTTGCAGGAAAATAAGCAAGATTTACGTAAAAAAGTGTTGGAGCTTGAGTGGGAGGTTTGTTAACTAAAAGATGAGAATTCCGTCCTCAAGCGCAAGCAAAGAAAGGAAGGAAACCTTCTACTTCATCACTGCTACCTCTTGAGCATGCGTTGGTTTTCCCTTGAAGAGGAATGGGTGATGCAGCAAAGTAGCGTAAGTATTTCCCTCAGTTTTTGAGAACCAAGGTACCAATCCAGTAGGAGGCTACACTAAAATCCCTCGTACCTGCACAAACAAATAAGATCCTTGAAACCAACACGATAAAGGGGTTGTCAATCCCTTCGCTGCCACTTGCAAAGTAAGATCTGATAGAGATAATCAGATAAATCTTTTTGGTATTTCTATGATATAGATTGGAAAGTAAAGATTGCAAGATAAAATAGATCAGAAACTTATATGATGGAAAATAGACCCAGGGGCCATAGGTTTTACTAGTGGATTCCCTCAAGATAGCATAAGTATTACGGTGGGTGAACAAATTACTGTCGAGCAATTGATAGAAAAGTGCATAGTTATGAGAATATCTAGGCATGATCATGTATATAGGCATCACGTCCGTGACAAGTAGATCGAAGCGATTCTGCATCTACTATTATTACTCCACACATCGACGGCAATCCAGCATGCATCTAGAGTATTAAGTTCATAAGAATAGAGTAACGCATTAGGAAAGATGACATGATGTAGAGGGATAAACTCAAGCAATATGATATAAACCCCATCTTTTTATCCTCGATGGCAACAATAAAATACGTGCCTTGCTGCCCCTGCTGTAACTGGGAAAGGACACTAGAAGATTGAACCCAAAGCTAAGAACTTCTCCCATTGCAAGAAAGATCCATCTAGTAGGCCAAACCAAACTGATAATTCGAAGAGACTTGCAAAGATAACAAATCATACATAAAAGAATTCAGAGGAGATTTAAATATAGTTCATAGATAATCTTGATCATAAACCCACAATTCATCGGATCTCGACAAACACACCGCAAAAAGAATTACATCGAATAGATCTCCAAGAAGATCGAGGAGAACTTTGTTTTGAGATCCAAAGAGAGAGAAGGCGGCATCTAGCTAATAACTATGGACCCGATGGTCTGAGGTAAACTACTCAAACTTCATCGGAGAAGCTATGGTGTTGATGTAGAAGCCCTCCGTGATCGATTCCCCCTCTGGCGGAGCGCTGGAAAAGGCCCCAAGATGTGATCTCACGGGTACAGATGGTTGCGGCGGTGGAAATAGGGTTTCATGGTGCTATAGGATGTTTTCAGGGTATATGAGTATATATAGGCGAAATAAGTCGGTTAGGGGAGCCACGAGGGGCCCACGAGGGTGGGGGTCGCGCCTACCCCCCTGGGCGCGCCTTCCAGCCTCATGGTCGTCTTGTTGCTTCCTTGGTGTCCACTCCAAGTCTCCTGGATTGCGTTTTTTCCAAAAATGACTCTCCCAAAGGTTTCATTCCGTTTGGACTCCGTTTGATATTCCTTTTCAGCGAAACACTGAAATAGGCAAAAAAACAGCAATTTGGACTGGGCCTCCGGTTAATAGGTTGGTCCCAAAAATAGTATAAAAGTGTATAATAAAGCCCATTAAACATCCAAAACAGATAATATAATAGCATGGAACAACCAAAAATCATAGATATGTTGGAGGCGTATCAAGCATCCCCAAGCTTAATTCCTGCTCGTCCTCGAGTAGGTAAATGATAAAAATAGAATATTTGATGTGGAATGCTACCTAGCATAATCCTCAATGTAATTTTCTTTATTGTGGCATGAATGTTCAGATCAGAAAGATTCAAGACAAAAGTTTAATGTTGACATAAGAGTAATAATACATCAAGCATACTAACACAGTAATCATGTCTTCTCAAAATAACATGGCCAAAGAAAGTTATCCCTACAAAAACATATAGTCTGGCTATGCTCTATCTTCATCACACAAAATATTTTAATCATGCACAACCCCGGTTTTAGCCAAGCAATTGTTTCACACTTTAGTATTCTCAAACTTTTTCAATCTTCACGCAATACATGAGCGTGAGCCATGGACATAGCACTATAGGTGGAATAGGATGGTGGTTGTGGAGAAGACAAAAAGGGAGAAGATAGTCTCACATCAACTAGGCGGATCAACGGGCTATGGAGATGCCCATTAATAGATATCAATATGAGTGAGTAGGGATTGCCATGCAACAGATGCACTAGAGCTATAAGTGTATGAAAGCTCATCAAAAGAAACTAAGTGGGTGTGCATCCAACTTGCTTGCTCACGAAGACCTAGGGCAATTTGAGAAAGCCCATCATTGGAATATACAATCCAAGTTCTATAATGAAAAATTCCCACTAGCATATGAAGGTGACAACATAGGAGACTCTCTATCATGAAGATCATGGTGCTACTTTGAAGCACAAGTGTGGTAAAGGGATAGTAACATTGTCCCTTCTCTCTTTTTCTCTCATTTTTATTTATTTTTTATTTTGGTGGGCTTCTTTGGCCTCTTTTTATTTGGGCTTCTTTGGCCTCTTTTATTTTTCATAAAGTCCGAAGACTCATCCCAACTTGTGAGGGAATCATTGCTTCCATCATCCTTTCCTCACATGGGACAATGCTCTAATAATGAAGATCATCAGACTTCTATTTACTTACAACTCAAGATTACAACTCGATACTTAGAACAAAATATGACTCTATGTGGATGCCTCCGGCGGTGTACCGAGATAATGAATCAAGAGTGACATGTATGAAAGAATTATGAATGGTGGCTTTGCTACAAATACGATGTCAACTACATGATCATGCAAAGCAATATGACAATGGTGGAGCGTGTCATAATAAACGGAACGGTGGAAAGTTGCATGGCAATATATCTCAGAATGGCTATGGAAATGGCATAATAGGTAGGTATGGTGGCTGTTTTGAGGAAGGTATATGGTGGGTGTATGATACCGATGAAAGTTGCACAGCACAAGAGAGGCTAGCAATGGTGGAAGGGTGAGAGTGCGTATAATCCATGGACTCAACATTAGTCATGAAGAACACATATACTTATTGCAAAAATCTACAAGTTATCAAAACAAAATACTACACACATGCTCCTAGGGGAAGGGTTGGTAGGAGTTAGCCATCGCGCGATCCCGACCTCCACACATAAGGAAGACAATCAATAAATAAATCATGCTCTAGCTTCATCCCATAACGGTTCACCGTACGTGCATGCTACGGGAATGACAAACTTTTAACACAAGTATTCCTCAAATTCACAACTACTCAACTATCATGACTCTAATATTACCATCCTCATATCTCAAAACAATCATCAAGTATCAAACTTCTCATAGTATTTAATGCACTTTATATGATAGTTTTTATTATACCTATCTTGGATGCTCATCATTTTAGGACTAATATTTTAACCAAAGCAAATTACCATGCTGTTCTAAACGACTCTCAAAATAATATAAGTGAAGCATGAGAGATCAATAATTTCTATAAAATAAAACCACCGCCGTGCTCTAAAAAGATATACGTGAAGTACTAGAGCAAAACTATCTAGCTCAAAAGAATAAGTGAAGCACATAGAGTATTCTAACAAATTCCCGATTCATGTGTGTCTCTCCCAAACACTACAGGAATCTGCTACTTTGCCATCTGCCACGGCGGATGGCAAAGCCATGGATGGCGGACGGCAAAGGTCTTTGCCGTCGGCCGCGGATGGCAAATGTGGACGGCAATGTAAGGGACTGGAAAGAGATACATTGCCGTCCGCTTCGGGCGGCTGACGGCAAAGGGTCCTTTGCCATCAGCTGCCGACGGCAAAGAATGCTGATGGCAATAATTGCGCTGTTACTCCGTTAGGTGGTTAACGGCAAGCCTTTGCCGTCCGCCGCTGTAGGCAATGTTTTTTTCCTCTTTGCCGTCCGCCGCTGTAGGCATAGTTTTTTTCCTCTTTGCCGTCAACCACTGTTGGCAAACTGACCAAATAGGTCAGCCTCCCAGGAAGCACAGTTGCCTGCCACGTGGCCTCTTTTCCGTCCGCTGCTGATGGCAAAGAGCCCTTTGCCGTCGGTGGCGGACGGCAAAGAGCCTGCATAATGGCTTTTTTCCTTGTTTTTTTTAAATCCAACAATTTTCACAGCAAATATATATGACATATATAGATATATTTCACAGGGCTATTTAACAGCACATAAGTTTCATCGTACATACATATATAGTTCCATCCACTCATACATAGCAAGTTGCACATACACATAGGTTGCAACCATTAGGAGGTTGCACATACATATTATAATGCAAAGTTTCATCAAGATAGCAAGTTCCATCGTAGCATACACATAAGTTGCAACCATTAGAAGAATACTAGAAGAGAATGAAATGAAAAACAAGCACTCCATAGCAAGCTAGCTTCCGAGAAGTGAATGAAATCTGCAAAATGGCAAATAAGAAAGTTAGGAAAAGGTGACTAGAAGAAGAAGACTAGAAGAAGAAGCACGCCATCGTTTGTGAGGTAACTTAGGTGAAATGGATCGTTTATGAGCTAACTTAGGTAAAATGCATCATTTTAGAGCTAATGTAGGTAAAATGGATCGTTTATGAGCTAACTAAGCTAATTATGTCATTTTTTATATAAGTAAGGTAAGTACATGTCATTATTGAGCAAACCTAGTTAACTAAGCATATTATAACTAACTTAGGTCATTTTGGAGGAAACAAAGCTAAATATAGATCGTTTTAGAGCTAACTTAGGTAAAATGGCTGGTTTTGGAGGTCGGTAAGCTTATTAAGTCATTTTGCAGGAAAATAAGCTAACTCTAGGTCATTAAGGTAAGCATATTGGATGAAATAAAGCTAAGTCTAGGTCTTTATGCATTTGTTAAGAAAAAAACTAGAGAAACTTACCTTGATCATGGAGGTGTGGGAGCAGGCTGGCTCATGCCAGTAGCTGGAGAAGGATCGTGTGATGCTTGTGTGGAGTTACGCTGCACCAAAGATCATTTACAATGTTTCTTTAGCATGATGAAACTCAAATGTTAAGACTAGCAAGTAACGTCCATTCAAATTAAACTCACCGTGGTCTCAGGAGCAATCTCTGGATCAATGGCTATGGAGCCATGGGACCTCCCGCCACTAGATATCATCACCTACTCTGGATTGTAGGGGATCTGGCTCGGGTTAAACTCCTCCCCTTTCCTCGCCTTCCCCTTGACTTGCTTGTAAGAGGCAGTGTGGGCCATGGCATACAGGTCGTACCCCTCTGGCACCTTATCCGTCTTATTGTAGCATGCCTGAAAGAGAGAAACAAAGTAAATTAGTAATTAAAGGGTTCAAGCTAGCATGATGAATGAATTGCATTAATCATGAAGCAAACCACATTACCCAATTCCGCCCGAACTGATATAAGCTGGAGCTACCTTGATGGTGTGGCACACCTTCAATTTGGGCACGTTTGTCCTTGGAATCAGTCGGCTCCCCTTCCATCTTTCAACACCTGCCATGACAAAGAGTAAACGAAATTAGTACAACATAAAAAAAATACCGACATGAATAATAATATGTATATCACTTAAGTGTATCATCATCAAGTACAACATAAAAAAATTGAATACCTGACACTACTAATAATCTCGATCAGTATCATCAATAAATGCATAATCATCATCATCACTATAATCAATGACATGCTCATAGGGTTCAGTGGCATCAACATGTGGCAGGCCACCTTTACGTATTCGGTCCAACATTGAGAGGTCGTCCACAGCAGTAACCTCTTCTTGTTCCGGCTCTTATTGTTCCTCCTCTGGGGTGATGTGGGATTCACTGTCGCTGTCTACTTCAATGTTTTGGGGTGAAGTATACCGGTTCTTGAAACGCTTTTTGGAAAGACGTGTCTCTTAGAAGAATTCTCCTTCATATGTGTCTGGCTTAATGTGAGGTTCATAATCCTCTTCCTTTGGGGGAGATAGTCTAGCACGTGGCGGCACTTCATAAACGACATCCAAACCTTTCAGATTTGGATTAGTTTGGCAGGCCCAGGGTAGATAGAATACTTGGGTCGCCTGTTGAGCCATAATATAGACATCAGGAACATCTAAATGGGTGCTTTGGTTGATTTCAACTAGCCCTATATGTTCATGAGTCCTTCTAGTCTCCTTCGGCTGAAACCAATAACATTTGAAGACTACGACATTCGGTGGGTTTTCACCATAGAATAGAAGTTCATAAATTGCTTCAACTCTCCCATAATACTCGGTACCTCCTGCGCCGATAGCAGATACACAACAATTTGTAGACTTTCGGTCGGCCATAGATAGCTCTTTGCCATAGGTACGAAAACGATACCCGTTGATGTCGTATTTGTCAAATGAACGGACCTTATAGTCAAAACCATTAGCGACTTGTCTCAATTCGGCGTCCATAGACTCTGAATTAGCCTACAAGTTTAATATGAAAGGATTGTTGCATTACCCACAAATTAGCGAATGAAATGAAATTGTCTAATAGAATTTACCGTTTGTTTGAACCAAGAGATGAAACCGGGATAGCCGCCTCCTTGCTTTGCGAGAAGCTCATACTCTTCGACGGAATCCTTTTGGATCACCGCTCCATACGAGAATAGGGCGACGTATCGAATGTATGAAATATCCAGGAATAAGAGCAGTTCAAAGGAAATAGAAGTTGCGAAACAATGTACCGAGAACTTACTCGATGTACGGCCGCACTTCTATCAGGTTGTTGAAGATATACAACGAAATGGTCCGCCATTCTTCGTTATCCAAAAATACTGGATTTGAAACACTGGCTGGTGCAAGATTGCCTTTGAATAGGCTGAGGTTGGATCCACCCTTTTCAGGCTCGTCAGCATTGTACCGATCGAGGCTTCGGATTATGCAAATGACAATTTTTGGTTTCGTAGTGTGCTGTCATGAAGTTTGCCGCCTCCTCAGTGATGAATGCCTCAGCCATAGACGCTTCAATTCTACATTTATTTTTACATTTTTCTCAAAGCGTCCTCTGCATCCTCTCAGTTGGGTAGCACCAACGATTTTGCACGGGCCCCCCCAATCTTGCCTCTGTCGGGAGATGCAAAATCAAATGCTGCATTGTATTAAAGAAGCCCGGTGGAAAGATCTTCTCTAACTTGCAGATCAACTCTGGCGCCAACTCTTCCATTTCTTCTAGCACGCCAGGCGATAGTTCTTTCACACAAAGAACACGGAAGAAATAGCTGAGCTCTGCCAGTACTAGCCATTCATCCTCAGGGATGAAGCCACGCAACATCACCGGCGTTACCCGCTCAATCAATATGTGCCAATCATGACTCTTGAGACCAAATATCTTCAATTTATCAAGACTCACTCCCCTCTTTAGATTCGCTGCATACCCATCGGGGAACATCAACTGCATTTTCACCCACAAGATAATTTCCCTCATAGCTGGCCTTCAAAGATTGAACCATGCCTTTGGCTTCGTCTAGTTCTGCTTTCCTTTCGGTTCTTTCATGTTTTGTAACGGCCTATCACATAGCGCCTCCAGATCGACTCTAGCCTTAGTATTATCCTTTGAATTCCCATCTATGCCGAACAATGTACCAAAAAGTACCTCGGCGATATTCTTCTCAGTGTGCATCACATCGATGTTGTGTTGGCAAAGGAGGTCTTTGATGTAAGGCAGATCCCATAAGCATGTTTTGTGAGTCCAGGCGTGCTCAGCATTATACCCCTTGAAGTACCCTGGACGCTCTGGATCTGGCTCGAGAGCATTTAACTGATCCAGGGTCTGTTGGCCTGTCAACGCAGGTGGTGCAGAGTTTTTTACAACTCTACCTCTGATGAAGTTCTTCTTGTCTTTCCTGAACTTATGGCGAGGATCCAGGAACTGTCTATGCATCTCAAAGCAAGAAAACTTGCGACCGGCCTGAAGCCAACAAAACTCAAGAGCTCCCTTGTATGTGGGGCACGGGAACCTTCCATGCACACACTAGCCAACGAATAGCGCATACGCCGGCAAGTCATGTGTCGAGTACATGTACCAGACACGCATTATGAAGTTTCGTTTGCTATAGGCGTCATATGTCTTGAACCCATTATCCCAGGCTTCTTGCAATTCGTCCTTAAGCGGCTGCATGTACACATTCATATTTTTCCCCGGATAGTTGGGCCCTGGAATTATCAATGTCAGGAAAATGTTCTTTCTTTGCATAATCTGTCCGGGGGGGAGATTGAGTGGAAAGACAAATACAGGCCAACAATTGTATTGGGCTGCCGTCATACCAAACACACTGAACCCATCGGTGCTGATGCCAACTCGAGGATGCCTCGGATCTGCCGCTTTGTCAGCATGTAATTCATCAAACCTTTTCCACGCAACACCATCCGATGTGTGTACCATCATCAGTTTCCCATCTGCATCTAGTTCGGTTCTTTTGCCTGTTTTGTGCCATGTCATCTGTCTGGCCGTCTCTTCGACCATGAAAAGACGTTGAAGTCTTGGTACGATTGGCATATACCGAAGAACACTAACAGGGATTTTGGTCTGTGTCTTCTCACCCATACCATTGTCTACCACAATATACCTGGAACACTTGCAAATGGGACAATAGTTCAAGTCCGCATAGTCAAGCCTAAATAAGCACATCCTTTCTCACAGGCATGTATCTTCTCATAGGGCATCTTCAGTGCACGGAGGATTTTGTCCGACTGGTACAGGTTTGCAGGCATTACATGGCCTGTGGGTAGAAAACGTCCAAATACTGTCATAATTGCGTCATAGCATTCTCTGCCCAAGTTGAACTAAGCCTTCAAAGCCATTACTTGTGAGATGGCATCCAACTGACAAAGCTCAGTGTGCTCGTGGAGCGGACATTTTGAAGACTCCAACATTTCATTGAAGGCCTTTGCAGATTCCTCTATCTCCTCGTCCGAATCCCGAGCATCATCATAGTCTTGCACCATGTTTTCCATCCCGGTACCATGCTCGTCGGTGCGAGGATGATCCACCTCAGCTCGGTCACGTTGGGCAGACTCACCATGAAATGTCCACACCGTATAATCGGGCGTAAAACCATTCTTCTGCAGGTGTTTACCCATTTCAGCCTCTGTCCTCTTTTCCCAATTGCCGCATCGGAAACAGGGGCACCAAGTTTTCCTCTGGCAATTTGCAAATGCGGCTTGCACAAACCCCTTGGTTTTTGTGAACCATTCAGCGCTCCATTTGTTCTGACCAGTGTGACCGGTATAAATCCACGCATGATCACTCATCTTGACTTTCAGAGCTACTGGACACACAACAATTATATATATAATTCACCATGTATATATTCATCAGTTGATCTCCTTTGTCAATTTTATTACGTCCATGCAACCTACACTCTACTAGGTAATGATAGGTCCTAATCCCACCCGAGTATGTGTAGATTGGGTTCATTTTCCCATATGCTATGCTCCGGATCCGACGCAAAATTTTGGCAGCACCTCCCCGCTGTTCTCCTGATACACGTCTCTGCAATAAACAGAGAGGATGTGTACCCGGAGAACAACAGGGGAGGCACTGACGAAATTTATGCGTCAGATCCGGAGCAAAGCATAGGGGAAAACGAACCCAATCTACACATACTCGGGCTGTCCATGGATAGCGTTGGACAATTCGAAAGAATCAAGGTTATAAATATGCAAATGCATGCATATTTATAACTATGACGCTTTCGAACCGGAGACACATATTGGTTACGCATACTGATGATTCAAGACACATATATAGCTAGCTATCAAGTTTCATCGGCACGAACACCGGAACAGAGCAAATAATTAATGGGGGAGGAGGACATGTCATTTGTGCTCACCCACGAACGAAGGGGCAGTGCTCGTCAAACCACGCAGCGGTGAAACAACTGCACATTTAAATCAACCCGATCAACACAATTATATATGATGTTTTTCATAAAAAAATCGGAAAATATATGACCTAACTAATAATTCACAAATATAAGACCCTGTCGGCCTCAGGGGGTCGGGTGTCGGGGTGTCTGGGTGTCGTGTCGGGGTCGGGGTGTGGTGTCGGGGTCAGGGGTCAGGGGGTCGGGGTGTCGGGGGTCAGGGGGTCGGGGTATTTCCTTCTATCCTTCTTCTTCTTTCTTTCTCTTCTTCTTCTTCTTCTTCCATCTTTTTTCTACTTTTTTACTTCTTTTCATTTCTTCTTTTCTTCTTCTTCTACTTCTTCTACTTCTTTTCTTCTTCTTCTTTTTTCATCTTTCTACTACTTCTACTTCTTCTACTTCTTCTAATTCTTTTCTAACACTAACACTAACACAATCTAGCACTAACAATTAAACATCAAAAAAATGAAAAAATAGAAAAAAAAGTAGTTACCTCACCGGAGCAATGGGACGGTCGGCGGGGGCAGCGCCGGGCGGCGGGTGCGTCGCCGGGCGGCGGGGGCGGCGCCGGGCGGCAGGTGCGTCGCCGGGCGGCGGGTGGGGTGGTGGGGGGCCGAGTGGTGGTGGGGGCGGGGGGGTGGTGGGGCGGAGGGGTGGTGGTGGGGGCGGGGGCGGCGCCAGGCGGCAGGGGCGGCGCCGGGCGGCGGGGGCGGGGCCGGGGCGACGGGGCGTCGCCGGGGGGCGGGTGGCGGGGCGACGGTACGTCGGCGGGTAGGGTGGGGGGCGGAGGGGTGGTGGGGGGTGGCGCCGGGCGGCAGGGGCGGCGGGGGGCGGGGGCGGGGGCGGCGCTTGGCGGCAGGGGCGGGGGCGGCGGTGGATCTAGGGCGGGCCATCGGGGAGGAGAGAGGAAGAGGAGAGTAACGGGCGGGGGGGGGGGGGGGGGGTGTGGACGTCCGTTAGTTAAAGAAGCTCTTTGCCGTCCGCCACTCTTTGCCGTCCGCCGTTGTCTCTCTTTGTCGTCTGCTAGCCGACGGCAAAGAGGTGGGGGTGTTATGTTTTTTTAAACGGGCGGGTGGGTGGGGCCCACCTCCCTCTTTGCCGTTAGCTGGCTGACGGCAAAGAATCTTTGCCGTCAGTTGGCGGACGGCAACGAAATGGCTCATAGCAAAGAGCTTCTTTGCCATCCGTCGTTTCTTTGCCGTCGGCTTATCGGTAGCTGATGGCAAAGACCTTCTTTGCCGTCCGCTAGCCGACGGCAAATATGAGGCAGATGGCAAACTAGCTGATTCCAGTAGTGAAAGGGTGTTTACAGCAAGGATGATTGTGGGAAAATAAAAAGCAAAGACTCAAATCATACAAGACGCTCCAAGCAAAACACATATCATGTGGTGAATAAAAATATAACATCAAGTAATGTTACCGATGGACGAAGACGAAAGAGGGGATCCCTTACGGGGCATCCCCAAGCTTAGGCTTTGTGTTGTCCTTGAATTTTACCTTGGGATGCCTTGGGCATCCCCAAGCTTAGGCTCTTACCACTCCTTATTTCATAATCCATCAAATCTTTACCCAAAAACTTGAAAACTTCACAACACAAAACTCAAAAGAAAATCTCATGAGCTCCGTTAGCGAAATAAAACAAACCACCACTTTCAGGTACTGTAATGAAATCATTCTTTATTTATATTAGTTTTAAACCTACTATATTCCAACTTCTCTATGGTTCATACCCCCCGATACTAGCCCTAGATTCATCAAAATAAGCAAACAACACATGAAAAACAGTATTTGTCAAAAATAGAACAGTCTGTAGCAATCTATAACTTTCGAATACTTCTGGAACCCCAAACATTCTACCAAAATATGAAGTCCTAGACAATTTGTTTATTAATCCTCTGCAAAAAGAATCAACTAAACGGGAAGTTTTTGTGATTTATCAAAATTATTCTCGTGCGTGAAAAAGTTTCTCTTTTTCAGCAAGATCAAATTAACTATCACCCAAGATGATCCTATAGGATTTACTTGGCACAAACACTAATTAAAACATAAAACCATGTCTAACCAGAGGGTAGATGAATTATTTATTACTAAACAGGAACAAAAAGTGAAGAACAAAAATAAAATCGTGTTGCCTCCCAACAAGCGCTATCGTTTAATGCCCCTAGCTAGGCATAAAAACCAGAATAGATCTAAGTATCACCATAATGATGAGGTAAATCACAAAAACTCATCTCATATGCCCTACGTTCAGCAGCAAATTTTCTTTGTGGCAAGCAAAAGTAATCAAAAGGTCTAAATTTAGTGGGACAGAATTCCCCAAGATCAAGCTCGGGAGGTATGGGTTCCTCCTTTGGCCCCTCATATTGCACAACCAATTCATCATTATAAGAATTCTTTTGGCAAAAAGTCATGAGCCTTTGCTCAAGAGAAAATCCTAACCCATTGTTTTGTATAGAAAAATCATCATTAAGTTCGGAGATTCTATCAACTAGAACATCGGTAGGAACCATTTTTCTAAGGTTTTCATTATAAGCAACATGATCTAAAGATCGTAAACGCATTATGTCTTCTTGATTAAAAAGGATCGCCACTATGGGAGGACGACCAGCGTCCACCCTATAGTGCGCAAAAATTTCTTTGGCTTCTTTCATTATAAATCTGAACTCATGTGCCAAAAGGATAGTAGCTGCACGCTTAACAGAAGAATGCTCAATATTGGAAAATTCTAAGAAAATCCTTTGTATGCAAGGATGCATATGAATAAACTGTCTTTCAAGTTCAACTATAAGCAAGGATATAGCATCTGCAAATCTACTAGTTCTATGAAGAATATATCCACCCATAGCAGGCAAAGCACCGTCACAAGTAAAGAAATCTTGAATAACCCTTTTTCCAATAATATTACCACTACCGATTCAAAACTTTTGAGTATGTAAGATAGTGGGTTCTTCAGCAGGATCATCAAAAGCATCAAAGTTTCCCATGTTATTACTATTGACCTTATCAACGATAACCTGCCCAGTTTCAGACATCGTGGCAGTAGATACCACAAGTAGCAAGCGAAAACGAGGTGAACGGGAAAAAGAGGGGGAATAAAACGACAAGGGTGAAGTGGGGGAGAGGAAAACGAGAGGCAAATGGCAAATAATGTAATGCAAGGGATAAGAGTTTGTGATGGGTGCTTGGTATGTCTTGACTTGTGCGTAGACTCCCCGGCAACGGCGCCAGAAATCCTTCTTGCTACCTCTTGGGCATGCATTGATTTTCCATTGAAGAGGAAAGGGTGATGCAGCAAAGTAGCGTAAGTATTTCCCTCAGTTTTTGAGAACCAAGGTATCAATCCAGTAGGAGGTACACTCAAATCCCTCATACCTGCACAAACAAATAAAAACCTTGCAACCAACACGATAAAGGGGTTGTCAATCCCTTCACGGGCACTTTCAAAAGTGAGATCTGATAGAGATAATAAGATAAATATTTTTGGTATTTTTATGATATAGATTGGAAAGTAAAGATTGCAAGATAAAATAGACCCGGGGGCCATAGGTTTCACTAGTGGCTACTCTCGAGATAGCATAATTATTACGGTGTGTGAACAAATTACTATCGATCAATTGATAGAAAAGTGCATAGTTATGAGAATATCTAGGCATGATCATGTATAGGCATCACGTCCGCGGCAAGTAGATCGAAACGATTCTGCATCTACTACTATTACTCCACACATCAACCGCTATCCAGCATGCATCTAGAGTATTAAGTTCATAAAAACAGAGTAACACATTAGGTAAGATGACATGATGTAGAGGGATAAACTCAAGCAATATGATATAAACCCCATCTTTTTATCCTCGATGGCAACAATACAATACATGCCTTGCTGCCCCTGCTGTCACTGGGATAGGACACCACAAGATTAAACCCAAAGCTAAGAACTTTTCCCATTGCAAGAAAGATCAATCTAGTAGGCCAAACCAAACTGAAAATTTGAAGAGACTTGCAAAGATAACAAATCATACATAAAAGAATTCAGAGGAGATTTTGTTCATAGATAATCTTGATCATAAACCCACAATTCATCGTATCTCGACAAACACACCGCAAAAAGAATTACATCGAATAGATCTCCAAGAAGATCGAGGAGAACTTTGTATTGAGATCCAAATAGAGAGAAGAAGTGATCTAGCTAATAACTATGGACCCGAAGGTCTAAGGTAAACTATTCACACTTCATCGGAGAGGTTATGGTGTTGATGTAGAATCCCTCCGTTATCGATTCCCCCTCCGGCGGAGCGCCGAAAAAGGACCCAAGATGGGAGATCACGGGTACAGAAGGTTCCGTCGGTGGAAATAGGGTTTCGTGGTGCTCTAGGATGTTTTCAGGGTATATGATTATATATGGGCAAAAGAAGTCGGTTAGGGGAGCCACGAGGGGCCGACGAGGGTGGGGGGCGCGCCTACCCCCCTGGGGTTGCCTCCCTGCCTCGTTGCTTCCTTGGCGTACACTCCAAGTCTCCTGGATTGCGTTTGTTCCAAAAATGACTCTCCCGAAGGTTTCATTCCGTTTGGAATCCGTTTGATATTCCTTTTCTGCGAACACTGAAATAGGCAGAAAAACAGCAAGTTGGACAGGGCCTCCGGTTAATAGGTTAGTCCCAAAAATAGTATAAAATTGTATAATAAAGCCCATTAAACATCCAAAACAAATAATATAATAACATGGAACAATAAAAAATTATAGATACATTGGAGATGTATCAATCACCACCATCTTCTTCATCACCACCAAAAGAAAATTGAGTATTGGGTATGGGCACCCCTCTTGGCTTTCGCCAAGCTTGTGGGAGGTGCCCCGATATCGTATCAATCTCCACTATCTTTTGCCTTTACTTTCTTAGTTCGATCAATGGCTATCTTTTGCTATTAGATGAATAAAAGTTTAGTTCGATCCTTTCATCTTGTGAGTTTGCTTAGTGATCAATTCTTGTAATCGTGTGCGAGATATATAATAAAGTTTAGTTTGAGTTTTGCCTTCTTTACGTTCTTGTTGCAATAAAAAGGAAGGGAATAAAAGAAAAAGATCATATGCTAATCTTATGGTAAGTGATGACATTACACAAGGAAAAGTATAAGTAGAAAATTTTATTGTAGATTGACAAACATAGAATTGGTCAATGATGCAACACACGAAAGAATTAATAAGGGAAGAGAAGATTCACATATAAATATACTATCATGGAAATATTTTGTGATTGTGAGCACCCATCAAAATATTGTATGCCACAATTGTTGACATTGGTCAAGGAAGACAACTTAATGATTCATGCTTGTTCATATTCACATAAACGTTATATTGTCATAGACCGTTCAAAATGTGGTGTTTGCCCCTATCTTTGCTAGCCAAAAACTCCGCACTAAGTAGAGATACTACTTGTGCATTCAAAACCCTTAAACCCTTTCTTGTTTGAGAGTCCACCATACCTACCTATGGATTGAGTAAGATCCTTCAAGTAAGTTGTCATCGGTGAAAAAACGGCAATAAAAATTTCTTATAAAAATGTGAGGTCATTTAGGGTAAGGGAAAATTGAGCATTGTACGAACTAGTGATGGTGAAGAATAAAAGCGACAGACTGCATAATAAAGGTTGCCATCACAAGGGGCAATATAACGTGACGTTCTCTTGCCCTAAGGGGTTGAGCACACAAAAAAAGCGCATGGCAACTGAGGGAGTCCTGGATTAGGGGGTGTCCGGATAGCCGGACTATCATCATCGGCCGGACTCCAAGACTATGAAGATACAAGATTGAAGACTTCGTCCCGTGTCCGGATGGGACTTTCCTTGGCGTGGAAGGCAAGCTTGGCAATACGGATATGTAGATCTCCTACCATTGTAACCGACTCTGTGTAACCCTAGCCCTCTCCGGTGTCTATATAAACCAGAGGGTTTTAGTCCGTAGGACGAACAACCATTACAACAATCATACCATAGGCTAGCTTCTAGGGTTTAGCCTCCTTGATCTCGTGGTAGATCCACTCTTGTACTACCCATATCATCAATATTAATCAAGCAGGAGTAGGGTTTTACCTCCATCGAGAGGGCCCGAACCTGGGTAAAAATATCGTGTCCCTTGTCTCCGGTTACCATCCGCCTAGACGCACAGTTCGGGACCCCCTACCCGAGATCCGCCGGTTTTGACACCGACATTGGTGCTTTCATTGAGATTTCCTCTGTGTCGTCATCGATAGGCTTGATGGCTTCTTCAATCGACAACAACGCCATCCAAGGGGAGAATTTTCTCCCCGGACAGATCTTCGTATTCGGAGGCTTCGCACTGCGGGCCAATTCGCTTGGCCATCTGGAGCAGATCGAAAGTTACGCCCCTATCCATCAGGTCAGGTTTGGAAGCTTAAACTTCACGGCCGACATCTGTGGAGACTTGATCTTCGATGGATTCAAGCACAGCCGAGCGAGCCGCATTGTCACGATGGGCATGATTTAGCTTTGCCGCTGGACAGCGCCCTGGAGGCCGCACATAAGTCCGCTCCGACCCCTAGTTCGGAGCCGACCGCGCAGATCGAGGACAGGTGGTTGGACACCACCTCGGGGGCCGCAATCTCCACGGTGATGGAGCCGAACACTAACCCTGTCCCTGGCAAAGCTTGTGACTCCGAGGTGCCGGACTCCTTGCCGGACTTCGAACCTCCTGCGCCCTTGCCAACCGAATCCGTTTGGGCGCCGATCATGGAGTTCACCGCTGCGGACATCTTTCAGCACTCACCCTTTGGCGACATCTTGAATTTGCTAAAGCATCTCTCGTTATCAGGAGAGCCCTGGCTGGACTGCGGTCAGGACGGTTGGGATACGGATGACGAAGAAATTCAGAACCCACCCACCACCCACTTTGTAGCCACTGTCGACGATCTAACCGACATGCTAGACTACGACTCCGAAGACATCGACGGTATGGACAACGATGCCGGAGACGACCAAGAACCAGCGCCTACGGGACACTGGAAGACCACCTTGTCATACGACATATACATGGTGGACATCCCAAAGGATGGGAACGGCGAAGAAGCAGCGGAGGCAGATTCCCCTAAGAAACAGCCCAAGCGCCGACGTCAGCGGCGCCGCTCTAAATCCCGCCACAGCAAGAATGGAGATTCCGGCACCGGAGATAATAACACCCCAGAGAGCGACAAAGACAAACCCCTCCAGCAAGATTCAGCGCAGGAGGATGGAGAAGCCAGCCCTCACGAGAGAGCGGCAGACGAAGAGGTCGAGGATGATAATTACATGCCTCCCTCCGGAGACGAGGCAAGCCTCAACGACGATGAATTTGTCGTGCCTGAGGATCCCGTAGAACAAGAACGTTTTAAACACAGGCTAATGGCCACAACAAATAGCCTAAAGAAAAAGCAGCAACAGCTTCAAGCTGATCAAGATCTCCTAGCCGACAAATGGACTGAAGTCCTGGCGGCCGAAGAGTATGAACTCGAACGCCCCTCCAAAAGCTACCCAATACGCAAGTTGCTCCCCCGATTAGAGGAGGAGGCATATAAACCTTCATCACCAGCGCACAATACGGCAGACCGACCACCTCGTGGCCGCGACAGAGAGGCATCTAGGCCCTCCACTAGGACCATACCCCGGCACCGCTCGAAAAGTACGAAGCCACGGGGGAATGCGCCGGACTTGCAAGACATATTGGAGGACAAGGCAAGACAATCAAGATCGATCTATGGATCACGTGGGTGCCCCATGATGCGAGACGACTTCCGTCGTGCCGGATACAGCAACTCCGGCTGGGCCGAACACAGTAGACAAAGCTCTCTTGAGCTGCGTCGCGATATTGCCCAGTATAGAGGCGCCGCACACCCACTATGCTTCACAGATGAAGTAATGGATCATCAAATCCCCGAAGGGTTTAAACACATGAACATTGAATCCTACGACGGCACAACAGACCCCGCGGTTTGGATCGAAGACTAACTCCTTCACATCCATATGGCCCGTGGTGACGATCTCCACGCCATCAAATATCTCCCACTCAAGCTTAAAGGACCAGCTCGGCATTGGCTTAACAGCTTGCCAGCAGAATCAATTGGGTGTTGGGAGGACTTGGAAGCCGCATTCCTTGACAACTTCAGGGCACATATGTGCGACCACCAGACACCGATGACCTAAGCCACATAATAAAGCAGCCAGACGAGTCGGCCAGACAGTTCTGGACACGGTTCCTCACAAAGAAAATCAAATCGTCGACTGTCCGGATGCTGAGGCCCTCGCAGCCTTCAAACACAACATCCGCGACGAGTGGCTGGCCCGGCACCTAGGACAGGAAAAGCCTAAATCCATGGCAGCACTCACATCACTCATGACCCGCTTCTGTGTGGGGGAGGACAGCTGGCTAGCCCGCAGCAACAACCTCAGCAAAAATGCTGGCAGTCCGGATACTGAGGACCGCAATGGCAGGTCACGTCGAAACAAAAACAAACGACACGTTAACGGCGATAACACTGAGGATACGGCAGTCGACACCGGATTCAGAGGCTCTAAACCCGGTCAGCGGAAGAAGCCATTCAAAAGAACCACTCCGGGTCCGTCCAACTTGGACCGAATACTCGACCGCTCTTGCCAGATACATGGCACCCCCGAAAAGCCAGCCAACCACACCAACAGGGATTGTTGGGTATTCAAGCAGGCAGGCAAGTTAATTGCCGAAAACAACGACAAGGGGCTGCTCATCGATGACGAGGAAGAGACTCGGCCGTCGAACAGTAGAGGACAGAAGGGTTTCCCCCCACAAGTGCGGACGGTAAACATGATATACGCAACCCATATACCCAAGAGGGAGCGGAAGCGTGCACTTAGGGACGTATATGCGATGGAGCCAGTCGCCCCGAAGTTCAATCCATGGTCCTCTTGCCCGATCAATTTCGATCGAAGGGACCACCCCACCAGTATCCGCCATGGCGGATTCGCCGCATTGGTTTTAGACCCAATCGTCGATGGATTTCACCTCACTAGAGTCCTGATGGATGGCGGCAGCAGCCTGAATCTGCTTTATCAGGATACAGTGCGCAAGATGGGCATAGACCCCTCAAGGATTAAACCTACAAAAACGACCTTCAAAGGCGTCATACCAGGTGTTGAGGCCAATTGTACAGGCTCAGTCACACTGGAAGTGGTCTTCGGATCCTCGGATAATTTCCGAAGCAAGGAGTTAATCTTCGACATAGTCCCTTTCCGCAATGGCTATCACGCTCTGCTCGGACGAACCGCGTTCGCAAAGTTCAACGCGGTGCCGCATTATGCATACCTTAAGCTCAAGATGCCAGGCCCTCGTGGAGTCATCACGGTCCACGGAAATACTGAACGCTCCCTCTGAACGGAGGAACACACAGCGGCTCTCACGGCAGAAGTACAGAGCATCCTTTTAAGGCAATTTTCGAGTCCGGCCGTTAAACGACCGGACATGGCCAAACGCGCCCGGAGTAACATCAATCAAGACCACCTGGCATGTTCCGAGCACGCGTAGCAATGCGGCCCCAACCCCAGCCCTTGCATGATTGCAAGACCAGCTTTTCGCGTACATCATTACGCTCTGGAGATACCATGGGCATAGGGGGAGGGGCACGACCACGACAGGCCCAGAGTGCGGCTCAACCACGCCAGGGGCTCCCAAGTGTGTCGCTCTTTTTATTTTCCTTTTTTTCTTTTTTCTATTTATCCACAGGACTCCGGTCACCAGAGACCCTGTCCGGCGGTGAACCTGCCGAACTCACGATGCAACAGCCAGGGAAGGACAAAGGCTACGATGAATACTCAGGTGGTCTCCATTATGAGCATTAAATTTGTTAAATACACCAGTCCGCAGCCTACCCCTGGAGGGGGACATGCTTAATAGTCCAATCCCTTGCTTACCGCACCATTTGCACTCATGGCAGAATTCCTTGAATAAACAATGCATCACTTTTCGCTTATAATGGCATTCCTTTTCTTATATATGTTCATTTATGACATCTCGCATCCGTACACTTTGCTACGGCCGAATACACCAGGGTCTTACGTTCCCTGCATAACGGTGTGATAAGTCCGAACACTTTCACAAGTGCGGCACCCCGAACTTATAGCATTATATGCATCGGCTCCGAATCATGTCTTGGGTCAATAGTGGGGTTTGCCCGGCTCCCATGTTTTGGTACCTTATGTTCCGTTCCGTCGGCTAAGGTAGCACTGGGAGAACCACTGCGATTCCGCCCCGATTGAGCTGGGCGAGCGCCTCAGTGGAGAAAGCTAAAACTGACCGTCATGATAAGGCGAGAGCTGGTTGCTGTTCAAGAGGTCTTTTCGAGTCCCTAAAGACTTATGCCGCTTAGAGCGAGGAACCGGCTTCGTCCGGCCCAGGCGTGGATAGCGCCCCGAACTCGGTCTTCCGAACACTAGGGGCTTTGCCGAAATTTAAAATTATAGAATTCTATGGCTAAGTGAGAGTGTTCAAGCATTATAAGTCCGGTTGCCTTGTTCATTGTGTTGAGCGCCTCCCTATATGGACCCAAAAATGGGAACAACAGTGCTCAAGTTTATCCCGAACACCCCAGCACTCGTGGCATGGGGGCTGAAGCCGACGACTTGCCATCTCTCAGATTTGATAAACGGCCGCACAGAAGGTAATATTTTAAATCAATAAGCATTGCTTAGCGCATATGAACAAAGTTTTCAGCGCACAGGATAACACATCGCGAGTCTACTCCAATATTACATCTTTGGGGCACTCATCCGCAATCTTGCGGGCACCCTTCAGGACACTCTTATAATACATTTCGGGCATGCGATACTCCTTGCCCGCCGGCGGTGCGTCTGTCAGAAGCTTCTCAGCATCCAGCCTGCCCCAGTGCACCTTTGCGCGGGCAAGGGCCCGACGGGCACCTTCAATGCAGGCAGAGCGCTTGATGACTTCCACCCAGGGACACGCATCCACCATCCGCCGCACCATGCCGAAGTAGCTCCCAGGCATGGCCTCTTCAGGCCACAGCCGGACTATGAGGCCCTTCATGGCCTGCTCGGCTACCTTGTGGAGCTCGACCAGCTGCTTCAGCTGGTCGCTAAGGGGCACCGGATGTCCGGCCTCGGCATACCGATACCAGAAGACCTTCTCCGTTGAGCTCCCCTCCTCGGCCCGATAGAACGCGGCAGTATCGGACACGCTGCATGGAAGATCTGCAAACGCTCCTGGAGAGCTCCGAATTCGGGTAAGTAATAGGTAATTCACTTTCACATGCTTGCTTTGCTTGAAAAAAGCCTTACCCGCCGCTATTTTCTTCACCGCCTCAATCTCCTGGAGGGCCTTATGGGCCTCGGCTTTAGCGGCCTTGGCACTCTCAAGAGCCGAGGCAAGCTCGGACTCTCGAGTATTCGAGTCGCGCTCCAAACTCTCATGCTTTTCCATGAGAGCCTGGAGCTCTTGCCGCACCTCCGCCACCCGCGCCTCCTCCTTCTCTCGCTCCGCTCGTTCCGCGGCCGCATTACGTTCGGCCGCGGACACGGCCTCCTTCAGGTTCGCCACCTTGTTCGTGTCCCCTGCAGTGCCCACGTTATCCTTGTTATTTCTATTGCAACCAAAATCCTTTTCTGTAGGGTACAAATTTAACATGGTGTTACTCACCTTCTTTGTCCTCAAGCCGCTTCTTGGCAAGGCCGAGCTCGTTCTCGGTCTGCTCGAGGTCTTGCTTCAGAGCACCGACCTCTGCAGTCAATGCGGCAGAGGTCAGCAGCGCAGCCTGCAACCCCATATTGACATAATTTTTACAACTCCTGCGTATATCTTTTTAGATCCTCAGTTCGGCTTTTCTTTCCGAACACCGAGCTGAGCATCAGGGGCTACTGTCTATGCGGTATTACATTGCATATTTTATAACTTCTTACCTCAAAGCCTGTTAGAAGGCTGCTGCAGGCTTCGGTCAGCCCGCTCTTGGAGAGCTGAACCTTCTGAATCACCGCACTCATTATAGTGCGGTGTTCTTCCTCGATGGAAGCGCCGTTGAGCGCTTCCAACAAGTTGTCCGGCGCCTCCGGTTGGACGGAGACTGCCGGTGTCACGGTCTTGCCCTCCTTACAAACGGGCCGCCTGTTGGACTCTGGAACTACTGCGGGTTCCGGCACGGAGTCCGGCGCAAAGTCCGGGAGGCTGCCTTGCGGCACCTCCGGAGCCTCCTCCTGATGGGTCCCCTCCTGGCATCCCACCTCGGCGTCGTTAGCATCATGAGGGGTGGAGGCGGTCGGAATGGAATCCACATCCGACGGAGCTAAGGACCCACTCGATAAGGCGGGAAGGTCATCCTCGGCCGGACTACAGGAAGTGTGCGGCATTAGAAGGACCCTAGGTGGGACAAAAGAGAAATTATAAATCATTCAGGAATTTGGATACTTACGATCTTGCCGGGGGCTTGGCCCTTGAGGGCCACCCTTCGTCACCGTCGTCGGCGTTGGCGGAGCTATCCGGAGGAAGGGTCCTTCCCCTCTTGGACCCTTCGGCCTCCCCTGTTGGGGAAGCCTTCCTCTTCCTCCCTCCCCCCTCCTGGGGAGAGTCCTCTTTCTCCTCCTCGTCTTCGGGGGAGGAGTCCGCCTCGGAGCCATCGGACGATGAGTCTGATACCACCTGGCGCCGGGAACTCCTCCGGGTTCCCGTGGCCTTCTTCTTGGCCTTCTTCTCCGGCACCACATAAAGTGCCGGGACTAGCAGCCCCGTTAAACGGGTATCCGCTAGGTCTTCGGGGAGGGGAGCCGGACAGCTAACCTGGCCGGACGTCCTCTGCCAGTCCTGTTAAAGGCATTAGGAATTTTAGATCCCACAACAGAGTCAAACTATGAAAGAAATAAATGTCCCATAAAGGATAACATATCTTACCGCACCGTCCGGGCGTTTCGTGCTGAATCCGCGATCTTCAGTCGCGGATGCGGGGGCTTCTCCGCCCTTGAACAGCACCCTCCAGGCGGCTTCATACATCGTGTCGAAGAGCCCGCTCAGGGTCTAGTGCTGTGCCGGATCGAACTCCCACAGATTGAAGGCCCATTGTTGGCAGGGGAGAATCCGACGGACGAGCATGACCTGGATCACGTTGACAAGCTTGAGCTTCTTGTTCACCAGGGTCTGGAGATAGGACTGGAGTCCGGTCAGCTCCTCCTAACTGCCACATAGCAAGCCCTTCTCTTTCCAGGACGTGAGCTGCATGGGGGTACCAGATCTGAACTCGGGGGTCGCTGCCCATTTAGGGTCACGCGGCTCGGTGATATAGAACCACCCCGATTGCCACCCTTTGATGGTTTCCACAAAGGCGCCCTCGAGCCAGAGGACGTTGGGCATTTTGCCCACCATGGCGCCTCCGCACTCCGCTTGGACACCCTTCACTACCTTCGGCTTGACATTGAAGGTTTTTAGCCACAAGCCGAAGTGGGGCTGGATGCAGAGGAAGGCCTCGCACACGACGATAAACGCCGAGATGTTGAGGATGAAGTTTGGCGCCAGATCGTGGAAGTCCAGGCCGTAGTAGTACATGAGCCCCCGAACGAAGGGATGAAGTGGGAAGCCCAGTCCGCGGAGGAAGTGGGGAAGAAATACGACCCTCTCATGGGGCCTGGGGGTGGGGATGAGCTGCCCCTTGTCGGGCAGCCGGTGCGCGATGTCGCTGGACAGGTATCCGGCGCCGCGCAGTTTTTGGATGTGCCCCTCCGTAACGGAGGAAGCCATCGACTTGCCTCCCGCTCCGGACATGGCTGGGGAAGGTTGAGACGAGATGTGCGGACTTGGGCGCTGGAGCTCGAGTGCGCGGAGATAGATAAGCAAAGGAGGAAGAAGGCGTAGGTAAAAAAGGCGGATCCTTATCCCCTTATATATGGGCGGACGAAGACTATGCGTCCCCACCGGCCTGGTAAAACTCGCTTATCTCCCAAGCGCCACAATCATTGGCGCAGTTGGGTTACCCACGTCCGTATTGATGGGAATCCCGGAATAAGGGGAACGCGATCTCTGCTTCGACACGACGTGCCAAGGAAACCGCTTCGCTAAACGCGCTGAGGTGGTATAATAAAAAATGATTCAAGTAAAGGCTTGGTGGTGGTGTGACGTCATGCCACATAATACGTCAGCAGATTGAACTTGTGTACATATTATTCTCTCTATGGTGCGATGTGGAATTTATTTTGCAGAGCCGGACACTATCCTGGTGTTCGCAATCTTCTATGAATTATTCGGAGAAGGAACCCGCCTTGCAATGCCGAACAATATGCGCGCCGGACTCATTGTCATTGAAGCCCGGTTCAGGGGCTACTGAGGGAGTCCTGGATTAGGGGGTGTCCGGATAGCCGGACTATCATCATCGGCCGGACTCCAAGACTATGAAGATACAAGATTGAAGACTTCGTCCCGTGTCCGGATGGGACTTTCCTTGGCATGGAAGGCAAGCTTGGCAATACAGATATGTATATCTCCTACCATTGTAACCGACTCTGTGTAACCCTAGCCCTCTCCGGTGTCTATATAAACTGGAGGGTTTTAGTCCGTAGGATGAACAACCATTACAACAAACATACCATAGGCTAGCTTCTAGGGTTTAGCCTCCTTGATCTCGTGGTAGATCCACTCTTGTACTACCCATATCATCAATATTAATC
The DNA here is from genome assembly GCA_963921465.1 of Triticum timopheevii. Taxonomy (NCBI): domain Eukaryota; kingdom Viridiplantae; phylum Streptophyta; class Magnoliopsida; order Poales; family Poaceae; genus Triticum; species Triticum timopheevii. The sequence continues at coordinate 10,228,064 of OY997272.1, forward strand.
AAGCAGGAGTAGGGTTTTACCTCCATCGAGAGGGCCCGAACCTGGGTAAAAATATCGTGTCCCTTGTCTCCTGTTACCATCCACCTAGACGCACAGTTCGGGACCCCCTACCCGAGATCCGCCGGTTTTGACACCGACAGCAATCTCTGCTTCCCTCTGCGAAGGGCCTATCTTTTACTTTCATGCAAGAGTCAATTTTTTTCTCTCTATTCCTTTTATTTTTCTCCTTTGGAAGCATCATGTGGTGAGGAAATATCTAGGCACATATGTCCAGTTGAATATGTGTGGCATAACTTATTATTGTTGACATCACCCTTGAGGTCAGTGTGTTGGGAGGCGAAACTATAAGCCCCTATCTTTCTTTGTGTCTGGTTGAAACGTTTGTCTCATGTGTACGCGGTGAGTGTTAGTAATCATAGAAGACTAAATCATGGTTGAGTATGTGGACTTGCCTAAAGGCTCCGATACGTGACCCTTCCTGAAAAGATGATGGATTGTAGTTGAAAAGTTGACTAAGAACATAGTTTGTCGGTTTCCAATAGAGTTTATGCTTTATACTTCGATGTTGTGATGAATTGTCACTTGTTCATGAGAAGTCTATGATAAAAGTTCTATATTAAAGTTTGTTTCTATTATAATAATTCACATGATGCAGCTATGTCCGTATTTTTGTTTTTATCGACACCTCTCTCTCTAATCATGTGGACATGTTTTTCGATTTTGGTTTTCGCTTGAGGACAAGCGAGGTCTAAGCTTGGGGGAGTTCATATGTCCATTTTGCATCATGTGTTTCCTACTAATATACTATGTTGTTTTATGGTATAATAATGCTTTTGGAGTAATTCTAATGCCTTTTCCCTCATAATATGCAAGGTATGCACCAAGGGGGAGAATTCTGGCAGTTGGAAATCTGGACCTGAAAAAGCTACGTCAGGCTACCTATTCTGCACAACTCGAAATGAGCTGAAACTCCCCGAGGGTTTTTATGGAATATTTAATAAATATTGGAGCAAATAAGTACTAGAGGAGGGCCACCAGGAGGGCACAACCCAACTCGGCGCACCAGGAGGCCCAGGCGCGCCATGGTGGTTGCTGCCCCTCGGCCCACCTCCGGTGCCCATCTTCTTGTATGTAAGTCATTTTGACCTAGAAAAAAAATCAGATGAGGACATTCGGGCCGAAGCGCCACCACCTCGAGGCGGAACTTGGGCAGGAGCATTTTTGCCCACCGGCGGAGCGATTCCGCCGGGGAAACTTCCCTCCCGGAGTGGGAAATCATCGTCATCATCATTACCAACAACTATCCCATCTTGGGGAGGTCTATCTTCATCAACATCTTCACAGCACCAACTCCTCTCAGACCATAGTTCATCTCTTCTGTTTAGTATTTGTATCAAAACTATAGATTGGTGCTTGTGGGTGACTAGTAGTGTTGATTACATCTTGTAGTTGGTTACAATATGGTTTATTTGGTGGAAGATTATATGTTTAGATCCATTATGCTACTTAATACCCCTATGATCTTGAGCATGTTTATCATTTGTGAGTAGGTACTTTCGTTCTTGAGGTCATGGGAGAAATCATGTTGCAAGTAATCATGTGAACTTAATATGTGTTCGATATTTTGATGCTATGTATGTTGCCATTCTCTTAGTGATCTCATGTGAACGTTGACTACATGACACTTAACCATATTTGGTCCCAAGGGAATGCATTGTGGAGTAGTTATTAAATGGTGGGTTGCGAGAGTGACAAAAGCTTAAACTGCAGTTTATGCGCTATTCCGTAAGGGACCGATTGGATCCAAAAGTTTAATGCTATGATTAGAATTTATTCTTAATACTTTTCTCGTAGTTGCGGATGCTTGCGAGAGGGTTAATCATAAGTAGGAGGCTTGTTCAAGTTAGAACAGCACCTAAGCACCGGTCCACCCACATATCAAATTATCAAAGTACCGAACACGAATTAAGCCAACATGATGAAAGTGACTAGACGAAATTCCCGTGTACCCTCAAGAACACTTTGCTTATCATAAGAAACTATTTTGGCCTGTCCTTTGCCTCAAAAGGATTGGGCTACCTTGCTGCCATTTTATTACTACTATCGTTACTTGCTCATTACAAATTATCTTGCTATCAAACTACTCTGCTACTTACAATTTTGGCACTTGCAGACAATACCTTGCTGCAAACCACTTGTCATTTCCTTCTGCTCCTCGTTGCGTTCGACACTCTTACTTATCGAAAAGGCTACAATTGACCCCATATACTTGTGAGTCATCAAGGACCTTTTCCGAAGATTACTTGTAAATCATTAACCATAGCAAGTATGTGATCACCGGTACGGACGGCGGGCTTCTTCTGCTTATTTGCCTCGCCTTTGAAATGCTTGCCTTTCTTTTGACATTGATGGTTGGTCGGAATAAATCGACGATGCCCCAGGTACACATTATTCCTGCATTTGTCCAGGTATATACTTTTGGTGTCATCTAAATAGTGTGTGCATGTGTGGTATCCCTTGTTTGTCTGTCCTGAAAGGTTACTGAGAGCAGGCCAATCATTGATGGTTACAAACAACAATGCATGTAGGTCAAATTCATGTTGTTTGTGCTCATCCCACACACGTACACCATTTCCATTCCATAGCTGTAAAAGTTCTTGAACTAATGGCCTTATGTACACATCAATGTCGTATTCGGGTTGCTTAGGACCTTGGATGAGAATTGGCATCATAATGAACTTCCGCTTCATGCACATCCAAGGAGGAAGGTTATAGATACATAGAGTCACAGGCAGGTGTTGTGATTGCTGATCTGCTAGCCAAAAGGATTAATGCCATTTGCGCTTAAACCAAACCATATGTTCCTTGCGTCACCTACAAAGTCCTCCCAGTACTTCCTCTCATCCCACACAAGTACACCCTGGGATTCTGTTTCTTTGTGTTGTGTGCTTGTTTTGACGATTCTATGGTTTTCTTTGATGAGTTTTTTCCATAGAAAAGTTGGAATATAGTAGATATAATGCAAAAACAAATTAAGAATAGGTTTGGTACAATACTTATAGTAGTGGTTTGGTTTCTTATACTAACGGATCTCACGAAGGTTTTGTTTGAGTTTTTTGTGATTGAAGTTTTCAAGTTTTGGGTTACCTTACGATGGATGAAGGAATAAAGATAAGCTAAAGGCTAAGCTTGGGGATGCCTGAGGCACCCCAAGATAATATTCAAAGAAGTAGCAAGAAACTAATCTTAGGAATGCCCCCGAATGGCATCCCCGCTTCCTTCTAACAACCATCGGTATTTTACTTGAAACTATATTTTTATTCGTCACATGATATGAGTTTTGCTTGGAGTGTCTTGTATGATATGAGTCTTTGCTGGACACCCCCTTTTTAGAGAGCCAAAAATTATGCTATGCTTGCTCCTATGCTTCACCTAAATTTTTAGAGCCATGGACTTGCTCTAGTACTTCACTTATATCGTTTTGAGCACGGTGTGCTTTGTTAATTTTGAAGACATGCTGTCATGCTTCACTTAGATTTATTTCAGAGTTAGTAAAATTTTAAGAAATTCTCTCTTGCTTCACTTAGATTTTTTTGAGAGAAGAAAAAATTTATGCTCATGATCTTCACTTATATTTGTTTGAGCTTATCAAAAGCAACATATGAAAATAGTCCCAAAGTGATAGCTATCCAAGGAGGATATAATAAAAACTTTCAGGAAGATCATTGGACAAAATAAACTTGATTCTTAGTACTAGTTTTGAGATATGATGAGATGATACATGAGTCATGTTGATGAGTAATTGTGCTTTAGTAAGAATATTGATGTTAAGGTTTGTGATTCCCTATGCAAGCACGAAAGTCAATAGTTATGAAGTGAAATTTATATCCTACTTATGGAGCATTATTTGGTGTTACTTTTGCTTAATGCTTGGGTATGAGATTTTTCGCTTTTTGGTTTGTCGCTTCTCAATCTTTTTGCTAGCCTTCACTTTGAACTAAGGATGATCACTAATTGTGCACCTAAAACCCTTTAAACCAGTTTTGCCTTATTTATTCTCACTACTTGTGTTCTCTACTACTCGCGTGGCGGTAAAGGGTAGCCAATATTTTCCATGCTAGATATTTTATTCTCATGATGAGTGTTCATTCACTTGTCATTGCATGATAGTACGGCAAAGGTACTAGGGATGCCCAGTCCCGAAATGAAAAATGAATTTACTTTATGTTGTCAAATAATAAATTCCTTGGAAAGTTTTGGTATGGAAGGCACCCATGGATACGGCTAGCCATGGAAAGTGAAAGTTATGGTGGAAAAAGGAATAAACTTTATTTTCTGTTTGGAAACCGCCAATGATGTATCTAGCATGGAAAGTGTTGGGATGCTTGAAGTCGTTTCCGTTGGTAGGAAAAGTATGCCTCTCAAAAATAATTTTATCTCAATTTAAGCTTGAGCTCTGGCACCTCTAGAAATCCCTACTTCCCTCCGCGAAGGGCCATTCTTTTACTTACGCAATTTTTTATTTTGAATTTGAGTCTCCATCTTCTCTTATAAAGCACCAACTAAGGGGCACTATGATCTTATTTGAGCATTGGGTGTAGCTAATATTCGAGTGTGTTTCATGAATGCATCAATGATTGAGCATGATGGGCTAGGGATAACTTTCTTGAGTGTTGATATTTTGAAAGACATGGTTGCTTGTTGGTATGCTTGAGTATTAAACTCTTCATGTCAAAACTAGACTATTGCTTTGATTCATATAAAAGTCCATATGTCCATGCTATAAAGAAAAGAATGTGATGAACATGTTAGGCAACATTCCACATCAAAAATTCTGTTTTTATCATTTACCTACTTGAGGACGAGCAGGAATTAAGCTTGGGGATGCTGATATGTCTCCAAAGTATCGATAATTTTTTATTTTTCCATGATATTACATTATCATTCTTGGATGTTTTACAATCATTTTATAGTCATTTTATTCATTTTTTGGTACTAACCCATTGACATAGTGCCTAGTGCCAGTTGTTGTTTTTTGCATGTTTTATACGTCGCAGGAAATCAATATCAAACGAAGTCCAAACGCAACCCAACTCCTAGAGGATTTTTTGGGCCAGAAGAAAGCCAATGGGCCAAGGAAGCACCTGAGTTTGCTCGAGCTGAGCAGCACACACCATGGTGCGCCAGGAGGCTCAGGCGCGCCCTCGGGGGTTGTGCCCACCTCGGGTGCCCCCCGAATCGCCTCTTTGCTCTATAAATACCCAAATATTCTAGAAATCCTAGGGGAGGTGACGACATATTGATCCGGCCGCAGTATAGTCCACAACCACCGAGATCCAATCTAGAGACCGTCATGGAGGGGTTCACCACTTCCATTGGTGCCTCTCCTATGATGCGTGAGTAGCTCTTTGTAGACCTACGGGTCCGTAGTTAGTATCTAGATGGCTTCCTCTCTCTCTCTCTCTCTCTCTCTCTCTCTCTCTCTTGTTTATCAATACAATGGTCTGTCGGAGATCCATATGATGTAAGTCTTTTTGCGGTGTGTTTGTTGGGATCCGATGAACTTTGATTTTATGATCAGATCTATGTTTTTATCCATGAAAGTTATTTGAGTCTTCTTTGATCTCTTATATGCATGATTTCTTATAGCCTCGTATTTCTTCTCGGATATTTGGGTTTTCTTTGGCCAACTTGATCTATTTATCTTGCAATGGGAAGAGGTGCTTTGTAGTGGGTTCGATCTTACGGTGCTTGGTACCAGTGACAGAAAGGGGACCGACACGTATGTATCATTGGTATGAAGGATAACATGATGAGATCTATATCTGCCGCATAGATAAATGGATCTCGTCTACATCATGTCATCGTTCTTATTAAATTACTCCGTCTTCTCATGAACTTAATACACTAGATGCACGCCTGATAGCGGTCGATGTGTGGAGTAATAGTAGTAGATGCAAGCAGGAGTCGGTCTACTAATCATGGGTGTGATGCCTATATAATGATCATTTCCTGGATATCGTCATGATTATTTGAAGTTCTATCAATTGCCCAACAGTAATTGTTTTCCCACCGTTTGCTATTTTTCACGAAAGAAGCCACTATTGAAAGCTACAGCCCCTGGTCTCTTTTCATCATATTTGCCTTTGCGATATATTTTCTATTGCATTTATTTTCAGATCTATTAATCCAAAAATGCAAAATTACCTTATTCCAATTTATTTTGTTCCGCTATCTATTTATTCTATCTACCACTTTTTACCTCACGTTATTTGCCTACTTGAGGCGCCTTTAACACGTCGGGTTGCGTGTATTTGTTATTTGTGTGCAAGTGCTGTTTACATGGTGTGAGGAGGTTCTCCTACTGGTTCGATAACCTTGCTCTAATCACTGAGGGCAATACCTACCATCACTATACTTCATCATCCCTTCCTCTTTGGGGAAATACCTACTGGTTTTGTGCTCAATTACTCGCGAGGCGGTAAAGTGTAGCCAATGTTTTCCATGCTAGTTGTGTTATTCTCACGATGAGTGTTTATTCACTTCTCATTGCACGGGCGTACGACAAAGGTACTAGGGATGCCCAGTCCCGAAATGAAAAATGAATTTACTTTATGTTGTCAAATAATAAATTCCATGGAAAGCGTTGGTATGGAAGGCACCCATCGATACGACTAGCCATGGAAAGTGAAAGTTATGGTGGAAAAAGGAATAAACTTTATTTTCTATTTTGGAACCGCCTATGATGTATCTAGCATGGAAATTGGTGGGATGCTCCAAGTCATTTTCGTTGGTAGGAAAAGTATGCTTCTCAAAAATAATTTTATCTCTTAGTTTAAGCTTTGAGCTCTGGCACCTCTACAAATCCCTACTTCATTCTGCGAAGGGCCTTTCTTTTACTCATGCAATTTTTTTATTTTGAATTTGAGACTCCATCTTCTCTTATAAAGCACCAACTAAGGGGCACTATGATCTTATTTGAGCATTAGGTGTAGTTAATATTCGAGTGTGTTTCATGAATGGATCAATGATTGAGCCTGATGGGCTAGGGATAACTTGCTTTAGTGTTGATATTTTGAAAGACATGGTTGCTTGTTGGTATGCTTGAATACTAAAGTCTTCATGTCAAAACTAGACTATTGCTTTGAATCATATAGAAGTCCATATGTCCATGCTATAAAAAAAAGAATGTGATGAACATGTTAGGAAGCATTCCACATCAAAAATTTTGTTTTTATCATTTACCTACTCGAGACGAGCAGAAATTAAGCTTGGGGATGCTGATACATCTCCAACGTATATATATTTTTTGATTGTTCCATGCTATTATATTATCATTGTTGGATGTTTTACAATCATTTTATTGTCATTTTATATCATTTTTTGGTACTAACCGATTGACATAGTGCCCAGTGCCAGTTGCAATTTTCTGCATATTTTTTATATTGTAGGAAGCCAATGGGCCAAGGAAGCACCTAAGGGGCTGCTCGAGGTGAGCAGCACCCACCAGGGCACACCAGGAGGCCCAAGCGCGCCCTGGGGGTTGTGCCCACCTCGGGTGCCCCCCGAACCGCCTCTTTGCTCTATAAATACCCAAATATTCCAGAAACCCTAGGGAAAGCGACGAAATATTGATCCAGCCGCCGTAGAGTCCAGAAACACCAAGATCCAATCTAGGCACCGTCATGGAGGGGTTCACCAGTTCCATTGGTGCCTCTCCCATGATGCGTGAGTAGTTCTTTGTAGACCTACGGGTCCGTAGTTAGTAGCTAGATGGCTTCCTCTTTCTCTCTCTTGTTTATCAATACAATGGTCTCCTGGAGACCCATATGATGTAAGTATTTTTGTGGTGTGTTTGTTGGGATCCAATGAACTTTGAGTTTATGATCAGATCTATGTTTTTATCCATGAAAATTATTTGATTCTTCTTTGATCTTTTATATGCATGATTGGTTATAGCCTCGTATTTCTTCTCCGATATTTGGGTTTTGTTTGACCAACTTGATCTATTTATCTTGCAATGGGAAGAGGTGCTTTGTAGTGGGTTCGATCTTACGGTGCTTGATCCCAGTGACAGAAAGGAAACCAACACATATGTTTCGTTGCTACTAAGGATAACAAGATGAGATCTATATCTGCTACAATAGATAAACAGATCTCGTCTAAATCATGTCATCGTTCTTATTGCATTACTCCGTTTTCGCATGAACTTAATACACTAGATGCATGCTGGATAGCGGTCGATGTGTGGAGTAATAGTAGTAGATGCAGGCAGGAGTCGGTCTACTAATCTTGGACGTGATGCCTATATAATGATCATTGCCTGGATATCATCATGATTATTTGAAGTTCTATCAATTGCCCAACAGTAATTTTTTTCCCACTGTTTGCTATTTTTCTCGAGAGTAGCCACTAGTGAAACCTACGCCCCCCGGGTCTCTTTTCATCATATTTGCCTTTGCGATCTATTTTATCTTTCATTTATTTTTAGATCTATTAAACCAAAAATACAAAAATACCTTGCTGCAGTCTATTTTGTTCCGTGATCTATTTATCCTATCTACCACTTTTTACCTCACATTATTTGCCTACTTGAGGTGCCGTACCCGAAAGGCATTAACAACCCCTTTAACACGTTGGGTTGCGAGTATTTGTTATTTGTGTGCGGGTGTTGTTTATGTGGTGTGAGGAGGTTCTCCTACTGGTTTGATAACCTTGGTCTCATCACAGAGGGAAATTTCTACCGTAGCTATACTGCATCATCCCTTCCTCTTTGGGGACATACAGACGTAGTTCTAGCAGACATCGGCAATCAAGGAAACAATTGGTCCAACGGCATAATGATACCAAGCCTCAGTATGAATGGCATATTATCTAATCTTTCTAATCTTCAAGCGCATTGCATCCATCTTGATCTTGTGATCATCGATGACATCCACAACATGCAACTCCAATATTATCTTCTCCTCCTCAATTTTTGTCAATTTTTCCTTCAAGTAATTGTTTTTTTCTTCAACTAAATTTAACCTCCCGACAATAGGGTCAGTTGGAATTTCTGGTTCACATACCTCCGAGATAAAAAAATCTATGTCACTTTGCTCGGCATAATTGACATAAACACTAAATGAAAGAAATATTTATAAAAAATAATATATATACCAGATCCGAATCATAGACAGGACGAGGGCCGACAGAGGCGGATACCAAAACCATCGCACTATATAATAACAAACAAAATAAATTAGCAAACTACACAAGTATCTACCTAAATAATACAAGTAAGAACTTTTTCCTAGAAAGAAGATAAGATCAAGAGGCTCACCACGGTGGTGCCGGCGACGAGATCGGCGCGGGCGATCAACGGCGGTGAGGACGGGGACGGTACAGGGCGGACCGCCAAACATAGACAAATCTCGAGAGAAATGGAGTTTGGACAAGGAGCTTGAAGAGGAGAAAGCTTAACTGTGGCTCAAGCATTTCATCGAACACCTCATGTGCATAGTAGGTGAGCTAGAGCACCACAAAGCTCTCCAACGGCCGGCCAGAAAAACAGAGCAATGGAGCGCTCTGCTCACGGGCGAGGAGGTATATATAGACATCTCACTGGTCCCGATTCGTGGCTGGAACCGGGACTAAAGGACACCCTTTGGTCCCGGTTGCAGCCATGAACCGGGACCAATGGTTGTGGGCAAGGAGCAAGGCACATTGGTCCCTGTTCGTGTCTTGAGCTGGCACCAAAGGGGCCAGCCCAACCGGGACCAATACCCAACGAGGCCCGGCCGGCCCCCTGGCCTCACGAACCGGGACATTAAATAATAGAAAACACGGCATGGCCACATGCACACCTTGGGAGTCACCGACGACGACGAAGTGTCGTGGGAGGAAGTTTCACATCGTGGAGTGCAGGCCAATGTTATTCGTCGCTCTATACAAAATTGTGCCTATGATGACCATCTTAATACTATCACGTAGAACAAATTTGAATTCCTATCACTATCTTCCTGGTCTAACGAGTGAAATCTCCATAAATCATACCTAATTAGAATCTTTACTCTCAGAAAAAAGAGAAATAATACGTTTTTAATCATTACAACTATTAGAAGACTCCTTAAATTTTACAAAATGGGGAAGCAATTTTTTGAACGTTAAACAAATAGACCACAATTCACACACATCGTGCCCATTCAAAGAAGAACGTACTTGATCAGCTCAGCCCAATACCATGTCTTATCACCTAGAGAGTGGCAAGGAACACACCTTCATCCCCGATGCCAACGTGAAATCAGATTTGTGCCAGCACATCAAAAAAGAATTATTGCTTGGCCCCGTGCTACATGTTTGTGCTGTACGCCGTACAATGGCAGTAATTGTCCTTGTATGTTTGATCCAGGCTAATGCAGATGACGATGACCATAATAAAACGACGCATGCACTTGAATTTGGGTCTCTGCCTCACTAGTGGAACATTTTCACGTGGGCTCATTAAATCTTAGAAAACGACCGCCTGGCCACATGCACACCTTGGGAGACACCGACGAACACAAAGTGTCATGGGACAAAGTCAGGTCATGGAGTGCAGGCTAAGGTTATCCGTCGCTCAGTGCAGAATTGTGCTTATGATGACCATCTTAAGACTTGAATTTATATCACTATCAAACAGGTCAGACAAGTGCAATATCCATATATAAAACAAATTAACAATCTTTTCCCCCAGAAAAAAGAGAGAAGTAATATATTTTAATCATTGCATCTATTACAAGGTTCCATAAATTTTACAAAATGTGGAAGCAATTGTTTGAACATTAAAACAAATAGAGCACAATCGTCACACATTGTGCCCAATCATAAGAACATAGTTGAGCAGCTCAGGCTAAGACTATTTCTTATTTTTTTAGAGAGTGGGGGGGTACCCCCCTTCATCCCCGATGCCAATGTGAAATCAGATTTTTGCCAGCACATCAGAAGAGCATTATTACTTGGCTCTGCGCCACCTTTTGTGCAGTATGCCGGACAATGGAAGTAATTGTCCATGTACATTTGATCCCGACTCCTCCAGGTGAAGATGACCTTATTAAGACATCGCACGTACTTGAATTTGTGTATTTCCCTCACTAGTACAACAAGTTTCATGTGGGCTCATTAAATCATAGAAAACGACGGCCTGGCCACATGCACACCTTGGGAGCCACCGACAATGACGAAGTGTTATGGGAGGAAGTTTCACATTGTGGAGTGCAGGCCAAGGTTATTTGTCGCTCTATACAAAGTTGTGCTTATGATGACCATCTTAATATTTACACCTAGAACATATTCGAATTCCTATCACTATCTTACTGGACCAACAAGTGAAATCTTCATAAATAAAACAAAATAACAATCTTTTATCTCAGGAAAAAGAGGGAAGTAATATCTTTTAATTATTGCAACTATTAGAATGCTCCTTAAATTTTACATAATGTGGAAGCAAATGTTTGAACATTTAAACAAATAGAGCATAATCCTCAACAAATTGTGCCCATTCAAATAAGAACATAGTTGAGCAGCTCAGGCCAAGATAATTTCTTATCGCTTAGAGAGTGGGAGGGTACCCCCTTCATCCCCGATGCCAATGTGAAACCAGATTTTTGCTAGCACATTGGAAGAGCATTATTGCTTGGCCCCGCGCTACATGTTTATGCAGTACGCCATATAATGGCAGTAATTGTCCCTGTATATTTATTCTTTTCTATTGCAGATGACGATGACCTTAATAAAATGATGCATGTACTTGAATTTGGGTCTCTACCTCACTAGTGTAACAATTTTCACGTGGGCTCATTAAATCTTAGGGAACGACCGCCTGGCCACATGCACACCTTGCGAGACACCAACGAAAACAAAGTGTCATGGGAGGAAGTCACATCATGGAGGCAGGCTGAGGTTATGCGTCGCTCAGTGCACAATTGTGCTTATGATGACCATCTTAATACTTGAATTCTTATCACTATCAAATAGGTCCGACAAGTGTGATATCCATAATTAAAATAAAGTCACAATCTTTTCCCTCAGAAAAAATAGAGAAGTAATATCTTTTAGTCATTGGAACTATTAGAAGGTTTCTTAAATTTTTCAAAATGTCGAAGCAATTGTTTTAACAGAGCACAATCGTCACACATTGTGCCCAGTCAAATAAGAACATAGTTGAGCAGCTCAGGCCAAGACCATTTCTGATCGCTTAGAGACACTACTAGGGAAATGCTTATACACAGGAGCTCACTAGTAGTGCTTGTCCAAGGAAAGCGCTGCAGCTACATAGCAGTAGCGTTGATCCTATAAAATGCACTGCTACTACAATTGACAGACCGTTCCAGGTATGGTAGGGATATATAGTGGTAGCGCTCACGTTTAGCAAGCGCTACTACTATGCATCTTAGCAATAGCACTTTTTCCCCGACCAGCGCTACTGATAAGCTCAGTCCCCCTCATAGACCAAAGTTTAGTCCCACCTTGCTCCCCGAACAGAATTTTTACCACCTTAAATATGGCGCTTCTCAAACCATCACAACCACTTGGTCTTCATTGAACTGTATGTGTAGGATCTGTGGCCACAATGAGTCTTCGTGGGTTCTTAAAACGGGGAAGATTCCTATTGACAATTTAGATTGTACACAAAAAGATCATTGATGACCAATGTATTTTAGATTTTTTTACATTCTTAGCCTTATCAGTACCGCCTTTCTTTAAAATGCGCTCCTGCTAAAATCTGTAGCAGTAGTGCTTTTCATCAGAAAGTGCTACTGCTATAGATGTTAGCAGTAGCGCTTTTTAGTGACAAGCGCTACCACTAAGGGCCCTTAACCAAATAACCGGCCCGCGCGTGTCCTCTCACTCTCCCCCTAACACTCTCGTCCGTTACCTCTCTGTCGCCTCTGTCGCCCTCGCCGCCGTTGCCGCCGCAGTCCCTGTCCTCCTCCTCCACCCCAAGGTCGATCTCTCCATCCTCCTCCCCCTTCCTCCTCCGTCCCCCTCCTCCCTCTCCGGTGCCGGCGGCCCCCTCTTCCTCCTCCCTCTCCATCGGTGGCCCCCTCCTCCTCCCTCCTCCCTCTCCTTCCCTCTCCTCCTCCCTCCTCCTCCCCCTCCTGGTCTCTCCTCCTCCTCCTTCCCCTCCTCCTGTCCTCCTCCCACACTCCTCCTCCCCCTTTTTGTAAATAGGTTTTAGTTTTTAGTAAATTTGAATAGAATAAAATATGAAATTGAAAAAATAAGTACATGTAGGTCTTTTGAATAGAATAGCAAATTTTTAGAAAATTTAAATAAGTAAATTTGAATAGAATAGGAAATTATAATTAAATTTGAATATAATAATTTAATGTTGCTTATGGAGTTTCACTAAGTCCTAAGATGACGATAATAATGTTTTTGTTTATATTTTGTTTTTGCAGAAATCAAGGAGCCCCTGCATCATCCCCGCGGTCGTCCCCGTCACCGACCCCCTCTGACCTCGATCGAGGTGAGACCAGCCACCCCATGTTGTTTATTTAATTTAGGTGTTTTACGTGTTTAATCTTAGAATAATGTATTATGAAACCCTGCTTATTGAATGCTCTAGTTGGAAAACTACTCCATCACGTTTGAACGCTCATATGATGTAGATATAAACATGTATATCTTGTGTTGCTCAAATACGATATGTGTTTGCGCAAGTGGCCAGTCACGTTTGCAGGTTACACCTCCGAGCCTATGTTTTGCTGGAGTGTTGATTAATTTCCGTTCCGGCAAATTTCAGGCGCTCGATATGTCCTATTTTAGCAAAGGTCATGCCGCATTTTTCTGTGAAATTTTGAATGACTTGTGCTAGAACATGTAGGAAATATCGAGTGGCCTGGATTTTCTAGAAAAATAATTAAAAGATATTTCGAGTTGACTTTAAGTCTGTCGAGGCTCCACCATATATGAGAGGACGAAGAATCCCGACTGTTGCCATGGGGGTCATTTCTCCTTCTTCTCCGGGTGCTAGACCTTTGTTATGCACTAGGGGAAGGAGGAGTAACGACCATCACCGACAGTCGCAAATGTCAGAGAGGAATCGGTGAGGAAGAGTCTCCACCATATATGAGAGGACGAAGAATCCCGACTGTTGTCGTGGGGGTTGCTTCTCCTTCGTTCCCGTGTGCTAGACAATTTGGTGTAATGCACTCGGGAACGAAAGGAGGAGCTACCATCACCGACGGTCAAATATATACACCACATGAGCTGAGAGTTTTCAAGAAAAGACTCGATAGACCGATAGTCAGCCCGTGATGAATAATAATGATCTAATTTAGTTTTTTTAGTACATATATTTAATTGTACAAGTTAGTCTTTGAATTATGAACATAGGAAATGTTGTCGGACGATGAAGGTCCCGGGGAGTGCTCCTGGTGTGACGACAACCAGGGTTTCTGCGATAGGCCTCACTTGGTAGAAGGTTGGCGCTTCATCATTAAGCTCGAGTAGGCCTTCGATTGTGATACGGTAAGCTACCAGGCAAAGTGTTTTTTTGTAATTAAGCTCGACTTCTACTACTTCAATGTGTAATTTTCGTCTTTTAGAATTTGACTAGCTTATCCCATGCCATGCAAGACGCTATGCCTTGGAGAGGATGGGTTTTGAAGATCATGAGAGGAATGAAACAAAGAAAATAAACCTAAGGACCCATCATGGTATGGATTGCGTATCCCATTTTTGTTGCCCAGGGTATATTTGTCACCATGGATCTTGGTGAGCCTGACATGGAGGTAGACAATTTGGACATTTGGGTCCTTGTTGATACGCTTCCAATTCTACCGCCATGTTAGTTTCCCAAACATAGTTATTAAGTAATTTATATTATTTATTTGAAAATAGTTGACAGCTTATTTCCATTGATAGCTTATTTTTCATTCTTCAAGGAATGTGGGGAAGATGGTAGACAGAACCTACTACACCGATAGCTCTTAGTTAATTTATCAGGAGAAAAATCATCTGGTCGCATTTTGTATTAACCTTGAGAATTACAATCCTTATTATCGAACTCCTCCACATTATGGTCAATACGTGCCACTAGTGCACGTGTTGAACCATGATAACTTCCATGAAGATACCCTGATAAGATTTTTTACTATTATGACATCCATGCATCTTTTGCATACTTCTAGAACTGAACTACGTTGCTAACTAGGAAGTTATTACTATGTTTTTCAATAGAAAATCCCGATGGATTGTGTTCCTCATTTGATGTGTCAGAATGGTTGCCTTGATGTTTTGAACATACTGCCAGGTTATCATACGAGTCTCACCTATCCATATCGGATCTCTAAAACCGGAGAACACACAGGTATTCAAAGAATGGAAAAAAATGTATGGACAATCGTAAGGAGGTTCTTGGAAGCAAGATTGTGCGAAAGGCAAGAATTGGAGACAGGATAATCTCCATTCTCCATAATGGAGAGTCAGGGGCTGTCTTGTTTTATGCTATTTTACCTAGGAGAAGGTATTAGGTCCTAGCTAATATTCATGATCTTGTGCTAACAACAACTAAGTAGGATTGGTTAGATGACTATGATGATGATGTGGTATCGAGTAGAAGTTGTATGATCGATGATGATGACTATGACTTGTTATTATGATGATCGATGATGCATGATGCTAAGTTGTTATATGAGCATGATGAGTTATTATATATATATCAGTAGGTGAAATGAACATGGATTTGATTCAAGTGGATGCAACATGTGGTGCACATCAAAAGTACTACTAATCCAAACTAGATCAAGTTTGGATTAGTAGTACTTTCGACATGCACCACATGTTGTCTCCACTTGAATCTAGCTACTCCACGTTCATTTCACCCACAGTTATATGTAATAACTAATCATGGTCATAAAATCATAAGATGAAAGTACTGTATATAAAACCACAACAAAAATAAGCTGTATTTTTAAAAATACAAGAAAAGTTAGCAGCAACGCTTTTCAAAAGAAGCGCTACTGCAACTTAATTCTATCAGTAGCGCTTACTATAGGAAAGCACTACTGCTAACTAGGTATAGCAGTAGCGTGTCCATCCAGCGATACTGCTAATAGTTAGCTGTAGCGCCTTAGTGGTAGCGCTTGCACAAGCGCTACTAGTAGCTCAAAACACTAGTATAAAAGGGGGCATGTGTCCCGGTTCGTAAGGGCCTTTAGTCCCGGTTCATGAATCGGGACTAATGGGTCGTTACTAATACCATCCCTCTTTAGTCCCGGTTCTAACACGAACCGGGACAGATGGGCCTCCACGTGGCCGGTGCGCGGAGCCCGGGCAGGGGGGCCTTTGGTCCCGGTTGGTGACACCAACCAGGACCAAAAGGAATCCACACGTCAACAGCTGGCTGGAGCTGATGTTTTTCTTTTTTTAAAAAAAAGTGGCTGCTTTAGGGGTTTTGGGGGTTATTTTTAGGTTGTTATTAGCTAGCTAATAGAGAGAAGTGTCCTCTCTTATATCTTCATCCTTGGTTTACTAATGCTGCTGCTATGTTCATTTCACCCGCTGATATAATAACTCATGCATGCTCGCATCATACATCATCATATATAATAACAAGTCCTACTAATCATGCATCATCATACAACTTCTACTCGTTATTAATAATAAGTCATACGATCATCATCCTCATAGTCATCAAACACAATCCCACATGATTGTTCTTAGCACATGATCATCGGTATCAGGTAGGACCTAAACACCCTTAAGGTAAAATAGCATAAAACAATATAGACCATGACTCTCCATTATGAAGAATGGCGATCATCCTGTCCCCAATTCTTGCCCTTCGCTGCCTTTTGCTTCCAAGAAGCTCCTTATGACTGTCCATACATTTTTTCCATTCTTTGATTGTCATGTCTCCACTTCTTTTAGAAACCCGGTATGGACAGTTGAGATTCGTAGGAAGACCTGGTTGTATGTTCAAAACATGAAGGCTACCGTGCGTATACATCAGATGAGGCACACAATCATTCGGGATTATTTGTTGAAAAACATAGTAATAACTTCGTAGTTAGCAATGATGTACTAGTTTCAGAAGTGTGAAAAAAGATGCACGGATGTCGTAATAGTAATAAATCTTACCAGGGTATCTCCATGGTAGTTACCGTAGTTCAACACATGCACTAGTGGCACGTATTGACCATAATGTTGAGGAGTTCGATTGTAGACATTGTAATTCTCAAGATCAGTACAAAATGCAATCAGATGATTTTTCTCCCTATAAGTTAATTCGGAGCCATCGGTGTAGTGGGTTTTGTCTACCATCTTCCGCACATTCTTTGAAGAATGAAAATAAGCTGTTAATGGAAATAAGCTGTCAACTATTTTGAAATGAAAAAATATAAATTACTTAATAACTATGTTAAGCTCACATGGGGGAAGAATTGGAGGTGTATCCACAAGGACCCAAATCGAAGGTCTGTCTTGCTCGATTGTAGGATCACGAAGATCCATGGTGACAAGCATACCCTCATCAAAACCATACATCTTGCAAAGTGCTTCCCAATTTTTGCAACCAAAATGGGTTACACTCTCAGCATTGTACAACTTTACTTGAAAATCCACACCATGATGGGTCCTTAGGAGAATTGTTTTGGTTTCCATACTTTCATGGTTTTCAAAACCCATCCTCTCCAAGACATAGCGTCTTGCATAGCATGGGATAAGCTAGTCAAATTGGAAAAGATGAAAAATACACATTAAAATAGTTGAAGTCGTGCTTAATTATGAAAAAAACTATTGTCGTCCTTGCGTACCGTATGAACATGGAAGGTCTCCTCGAGCTTAATGCTGAAGCGCCGATCTTCATCCAGCTCAATGAACCTGTCGCACATACCTCGGTCATCGTGGCACCAGTCACACTCCCTCGGGCGGTTTTTGTCATCCGAGTACGACATTTCTGGCCTATGTTCATAATTCAAATATTAAACTTGTACAATTAATATATGTACTAAAAACCTAAATTAGATCATTATTATTAATCACGGGTTGACTATCGCGGTGATGGTACGTAGCTCCTCCTTTCATTCCCGAGTGCATTATTACAACAAATTGTCTAGCACACGGGAATGAAGGAGAAGCTACCCCCACGACGGAGTGGATGATGGAGGGGGCTCCTAGATTTCTGCATAGTGCTCTCCAATTTTAGCAGTCAAAGTAGGAGTACTTTTCCAATATGAGCATTCAATAAGCAAAACCAAATCATAAAATAAAGTAGTATTCAAATTAGCATGCATTTAATTATAAGCAAAAGTACATCATCTCTTGTGTCCGTACATCGTCAAATATTATCACTAATACTCCTCGAATACTATCATACATATAGCATCACTAATACAGCTAGAACCGTAGCGCCGGACGGGTATCGTCGCGGGCGGTGGACACCCAAAGATAAGGAACCATCACAGGATCATAGCTCCAGTGAGATCCCTGAAGAACCTGCCAGGTATTGTCGAACCTGCCCTCCACTGCAACCATGTAGCGACGGACGTGCTCGTCCTCCTCGCTGACACGGTGACGTACCACCTCCGCGGTGTCCGGAAGCCTCGGCACCATCACTGGCCTATGTGACCGCCACCAAACAAGAATCGGGTCAACAACGGGCTGCCTCCTCACCAACCTATGTCCCCCCGGAAGGTAGCACTTCCCAATACCAGCCGGCGGAGCCCAGTCCCGAACATGGCCCTGATCAAACAGGACTCCACCGCCGAGTCAACGACGACGAGGATGCGGGATAGGCATCCCCGACATCGATGCGGGATAGGCATCACCGACGTCGATGCGGGAACTACTTCTATATATAGTTAAATAAAGTAGTTTATTAAATCAACTAGCTAGTTCAACTATATATGAAGCACTTACTATAAATAAAATAAAGTAGTACTTACTAAAAATAAACTAGTTTAACTATAGTTCTATTATTTTTCTAACTAATTATATCAAACACTTTCTCATCTTATTTTTTTCTTTTCCTCTATTCTAAATATCAACATATTCATAATGACTTATATCATTCACAATTTTCCTATACATACGCAATAAATTCACAAAGAAAATACTATGAACAAAAAAATCATTAAAATTCTATGAAAAAAATTACAACAGAAAAAAATCATAAATATTCTATGAACAGAAAAAAATCATAAAAATTTGACATCTAAATTACTTACACAATATGAAAAAAATTGACATCTAAATTACAACAGAAAAAATCATAAAAATTTGACATCAACCGGGACTAAAGGGCGGGAAGCAGAGGCCTTTGGTCCCAGTTGGTGGCACCAACCGGGACTAAAGAGGGGGAATTGGTACCGGTTGGTCCCACGAACTTGTACCATTGCACCCCTTTAGTCCCGGTTGGTGCCACCAACCGGGAGCAAAGGACCCTGTGCTGCCCGCATTGCGGCCAAAGTTTAGTCCCACCTCGCTAGGTGAAGAGGGGTCGCACCTGTTTATAAGCGCGACTCTGCCCACCCATTTGAACTCCTCACTATTGCAGGCCTACTGGCCTAAACATGTGTCTCTACCTGTGGGCCTGCTGGTTAGTCTGCGGGCCTGAATCCTGGCCCAATAGGGTTTCTAGTCGTATTCAGGCCGTGGTGGCCCAGTAGGTGGCATTTTTTTTCTATTTTTTCCCAGATTTTTTGTTTTCTTTTTTGCTTTATTTATTGTAACAAAATTCTAATTACTTATTTATTTTCTTTTATGAAATTCTTTTTGCTTTTAATGTTTTGAACAGAATTCTAATTACTTATTTATTTTCTTTTATGATAATTCTTTTTGCTATTAAAGTTTGTAACAAAATTCTAATTACTTATTTATTTTCTTTTATGATAATTGTTTTTGATTTTAATGTTTTGAACAGAATTCTAATTACTTATTTATTTTCTTTTATGATAATTCTTTTTGCTAGTAAAGTTTGTAACAAAATTCTAATTACTTATTTATTTTCTTTTATGATAATTCTTTTTGATTTTAATGTTTTGAACAGAATTCTAATTACTTATTTATTTTCTTTTATGATAATTCTTTTTGCTATTAAAGTTTGTAACAAAATTCTATATAATTTTAGTTTCAATAATACTAGAGGTTTATAAAAGCATTTTAGTTGATTCCTTCAGTACCAGTTCTAAGGCTGTTACAAAGGCATTTTATTTTGTACAGGTTTTAAGGCTGGTGCCCCACGAGCACCTTTTAGTACCGGTTTGTGGCATGAACCGGTAAAAGAGTTTTTTGTTGATTCTTTCTGCAGCTATTTTTTAGTCCCACCTCGCCAAGCGAGAGCCACTCGCAGTGGTTTATAAACCCTGAGTGCAGAGATGATGAAGAAGAGGCTCAATGCTCACCTGCACGTTGCTTAGCTTCAAGCCTTGAGGAATAGGGTAGACTGCACGAAGCTATGTGCAGTGCAGTTTACACTATTCCAAAAGGCTTGAAGCTAATTAACGAGCATTGCACCTCTTTTTTATTTTTAATGACATATTACAACTCACAAATAAATAGAAAAAAAATAAATATAGTAGAAAAGGAAAAAAAATATGTAAAAAACTACTGAGAAATAAATAGAAGAAAAATAGTTGTGATTAACTTTACTAAAAAAATGAGCATAGATGCGCTTATAGAGAGAATTCAACCTAAATTCATAATAAATTTCTACTAACTTCAGAGAAATTCAGTATGAATTTAGGTCAAATTCCCTGTATAAGGGCATCTATTTTCACTTTGAGAGGAGCTCAACAAGGCAGAGAGGGAGGGGCTTATAAACCGGTGTGAGCGCCCTTCGGTTGGCGAGGTGGGACTAAACTCTGACCGCAACGAGGACCAACCCTTTAGTCCCGGTTGGCGGCATGAATCGGGGCTAAAGGGCAGCCTTTGGTCCCAGTTCATGCCACCAACCGGGACCAATGGTGGCGGGCCAGGAGCGAGGCCCATTGGTCCCGATTCGTCCCACCAACCGGGACCAAAAGGTCCAGACGAACCGGGACCAATGGCCCACGTGGCCCGGCCGGCCCCCGGGACTCACGAACCGGGTCCAATGCCCCCATGGGTCCCGGTTCTGGATTGAACCTGGACTAATGGGCTGACCTGGCCTGGACCATTTCCCCCTTTTCTACTAGTGAAAACTAGTGCTACTACTAGGGTTTTCCCTAGTAGTGAGAGTGGGAAGGTACCACCTCCATCCCCGATGCTAATGTGAAATCAGATTTTTGCCAGCACATTAGAAGAACATTATTGCTTGGCCTGCACCACCTTTTTCGTAGTACGCCGGACAATGGAAGTAATTGTCCATGTACAGTTGATCCCGGCTACTCCAAATGAAGATGACATTATTAAGACATCACACGTACTTGAGTTTGTGTATTTGCCTCACTAGTACAACAAGTTTCACGTGGGCTCATTAAATCATAGAAAATGACGGCCTGGCCACATGCACACCTTGGGAGCCACCGACAATGACGAGGAAGTTTCACATCGTGGAGTGCAGGCCAAGGTTATTTGTCGCTCTATACAAAGTTGTGCTTATAATGACCATATTAATATTATCACCTAGAACAAATTTGAATTCCTCTCACTATCTTACTAGTCCGACGAGTGACATCTCCATAAACAAAACAAAATGACAATATTTTCCCTCAGAAAAAAAGACGGTAATATCTTTTAATCATTGCAAGGATTAGAAGGCTCCTTCAATTTTACAAAATGTGGAAGAAATTGTTTGAATATTAAAACAAATAGAGCACAATCCTCACATATTGTGCCCATTCAAAGAAGAACATAGTTGAGCAGCTCAGGCCAGGACCATTTCTTATCGCTTAGAGAGTGGGAGGGTACCCCCTTCATCCCCGATGCCAACATGAAATCAGATTTTTGCCAGCACATCAAAATAGCATTATTGCCTTGCCCTGCGCCACCTTTTGTGCAGTACGCCAGACAATGTCAGTAATTGTCCATGTACATTTGGTCCCGGCTCCGCCAAATGAAGATGACCTTATTAAGACATTACACGTACATGAATTTGTATATTTGCCTAACCAGTACAACAAGTTTCACGTGGCCTCATTAAATCAAAGAAAATGATGGCCTAGCCACGTGGACACCTTGGGAACCATTGATGATGACCAAGTGTTATGGGAGGAAGTTTCACATCGTGGAGTGCAACACAAGGTTATTCATCGATCTACACAAAGGTGTGCTTATGATGACCATCTTAATATTATCACCTAGAACAAATTTGAATTCCTATCACTATCTTATTGGTCCAACGAGTGAAATCTCCATGAATAAAACAAAATGACAATCTTTTCCCTCAGAAAAAAGAGAGAAGTAATATCTTTTAATCATTACAACTATTAGAAGGCTCCTTAAATTTTACAAAATGTGGAAGCAATTGTTTGAACATTAAAAAAATAGAGCACGATCCTCACACATTGTGCCCATTCAAAGAAGAACATAGTTGAGCAGCTCAGGCCAAGACCATTTCTTATTGGTTAGAGAGTGGGAGGGTACCCCCATCATCCCTGATGCCAATCTGAAATCAGATATTTGCCAGCCCATCAGAAGAGCATTATTGGTTGGCCATGCACCACCTTTTGTGCAGTACACCGGACAATGACAGTAATTGTCTCATCCAGATGAAGATGACCTTATTAATACATTACACGTACTTGAATTTGTGTATTTGCATCACTAGTCCAACAAGTTTCACATTGGCGCATTAAATCATAGAAAACGATGGCCTAGCCACATGCACACCTTGGGAGCCATTGATGATGACAAAGTGTTATGGGAGGAAGTTTCACATCGTGGAGTGCAGCACAAGGTTATTCGTCGATCTACACAAAGGTGTGCTTATGATGACCATCTTAATACTATCACCTAGAACAAATTTGAATTCCTATCACTATCTTACTTGTCCAACGAATGAAATCTCCAGAAATAAAACAAAATGACAATCTTTTCCCTCAGAAAAAAGAGAGAAGTAAGATCTTTTAATCATTGCAACTATTAGAAGGCTCCTTCAATTTCACAAAATGTGAAGCAATTCTTCGAACATTAAAACAAATAGAGCACAATCCTCACACATTGTGCCCATTCAAAGAAGAACATAGTTGAGCAGCTCAGGCCAAGACCATTTCTTATCGCTTAGAGAGTGGGAGGGTACCCCCTTCATCCCCGATGCCAATGTGAAATCAGATTTTTGCCAGCACATGAGAAGAGCATTATTGCTTAGCCCTGCACCACCTTTTGTGCAGTACGCCAGACAATGGCAGTAATTGTCCATGTACATTTGATCCCGGCTCCTCCTGATGAAGATGACCTTATTAAGACATTACACATACTTGAATTAGTGTATTTGCATCACTGGTATAACAAGTTTCAGGTGGGCTTATTAAGTCATAGAAAACGACAGCCTGGCCACATGCACACCTTGGGAGACATTAACGATGACCAAGTGTTATGGGAGGAAGTTTCACATCGTGGAGTGCAGGCCAAGGTTATTCGTAGCTCTATATAAAGTTGTGCTTATGATAACCATCTTAATACTATCACCTAGAACAAATTTGAATTCGTATCACTCTCTTACTGCTCCAACGAGTGAAATCTCCGTAAATCATACAAAATTAGAATCTTTACTCTTAGAAAATAGAGAAAAATACTATGTTTTTAAACATTACAACTACTAGAAGACTCCTTAAATTTTACAGAATATGGAAGCAACTTTTTTAATGTTAAAACAAATAGACCACTATTCACACACATTGTGCCCATTCAAAGAGGAACTTACTTGATCAGCTCAGCCCAATACCATCTCGTGATAAGAGAGTCTCGCTTCCACTCCATCAGCTCGGATTGGATGGGAGGACACAGTGTATAACTAGCCATGGGACCTCCGGCCCGACCCAAAAAATCCTGACCTGACCCGGCCAGATCTTGCCCATGGGCCGGGCCTGGGCTTGAGATCTAGGCCCAATGACCGGCCGGGCCAGGTTTGGGCCTGGCATATTTGCGACTTAGAGAACGCCCGGCCCTATGACCCGAAGCCTAGGAGGCTTTTCCACTGATGGGCCGGGCCTAGTCCTGAGATCTTGGCCCAACGGCCAGGCCGGGCCCGGGGCCTAGGTTTTTTGTAGCAGGCTTTGTTAGGCCCGGCACGTAGCACGACCCAGCCCGACGTATGGCAAGGTATTACACGGCGGGACATAAGCATATCTTGATTACTCTTGTGGATTATCGGTGCTGGATACTTGAACGTCAGTTTATGTTGTCCTGGAGATCTCCTGACAGTTTAAACATGTGTGCTCCCTGTAGTCTGCCTACTGCTACAGGTGTCTGATACATTGATTCTTTAACATTTTAAAAATATAGAGAACATTAATTAAATTCATGAATATTTTTTTAACTCGGGAACCAAAATTAAAAAGCGATAACATATTTTAGAAGTTCAAAAACATGTTTTGAACTTCGTGAATATTTTGGAAACTCCTGACCATGTTTTTGAACTCGCGAACATTTTATAAAACTTATGAAAATTTATAGAATCCATAACCAAATCCGTGGACACTTTCTTACAGTAATGAACATATTGAAAATTTCATGAAATTATTAATAATTGTTGATTTTCTTAAATTCGATAATATATAAATTCTTGAAAAAAATTTAGCTCAAATATTTTTTCAAAACTGACAAACATATTTGGACCATTATGAACATTTTGTAAACGTCTGAACTTTTTCATAAAACTAATGAAAATATTTCAAAATTTCATGCACATTTTTGTACATGCAAACATTCTAATAATAATTTGGACTTATTTGAAATACATGACATCTTAAATTCATTAACATTTTTTGAACTCACGAATAATTTGAATGTTTTTGGAACTCGTGAACATATTATAGAAATTCAAGAACATAGTTCGAACTTCATGCATATTCATAAAATTCTTGCACCTATTTTGAACTCGCGATGATTTTGAAATCATAAAAAAAAACTGCATGAACCCTTTTAAAATCTAGTGAACATATTTCAAATTTCTTGAACACTTTTTGAGCTTGCAATCATTTTTTAACTTCATGAACATTTTTAATAATAGACAACTTTTTTTGTATTAATGAACATTCAAATTCCAACCTGATTAAATTTTTACAAATGGGGAAGAAATTTGTTTAACATTAAAACAACTAGACCACAGCCCACACAGACATGTGTGCCCATTCAAAGAAGAACGTACTTAAACAGCTCAGGCCAAGCCCATTTATTAACGCTTAGAGACTAGGAGCGAACGCGCTTTCATCCCCGATGCCAATGTAAAATCAGATTTACGTCCAGACATCAGAAGATAATTATTGCTAGGCCCACGCCACCTGTTTGTGCAGTACGTCAAACAATGACAACAATTGTCCTTGCACGTTTGACCCCGGTTGCTGCTGATGACAATGACCTAAACAAGATGTCGCACGTACTTGAATTTGTGTCTCTGGCTCTCTGGTCCGACAAGTTTCACGTGAGCTCATTAAATCTTACAAATGACCGTCTGGCCACATGCACACCATGGGAGACATCGACAATAACGAAGTGTCGTGGGAGGAAGTTTTACATCATGGAGTGTAGGCCGACGTTATCCATCGCTCTATACACACTTGTGCTTAGGATGACCATCTCAATACTATCACCTGGGAAAACTTGATTCCCGTCACTATCTTACTGGTCCAGCAAGTGAAATCTCCATAAATCTGACAAAATGTGAATATCTTACCTCAGAAAAAAGAGAGAAATAATATATATTTTCAAGCATTGCAACATTACAAGACTCCTTAATTTTTTACAAAATGGGGAAGTGATTTTTTTGAACATTAAAACAACTAGACCACAGCCCACAGACATGTGTTCCCATTCAAAGAAGAACATACTTAAGAAGCTCAGGCCAAGACCATTTCTTAACGCTTAGAGACAGGGAGTGAACACGCTTTAATCCCGGATGCCAATGTGAAATTAGATTTGTGTCCACACATCAGAAGAGAATTATTGCCAGGGCCCACGCCACCTATTTGTGCAGTACGTCGAACAATGGAAGCAATTGTCCTTTTACGTTTAACACCGGTTGCTGCTGATGACGATGAACTTAATAAGACGCTGCACATACTTGAATTTGTGTCTCTGCTTCAATGGTCTAACAAGTTTCACGTGTGCTCATTAAATCTTAGAAATGACCGACTGGCCACATGCACACCATAGGAGACATCGAAGGTGCCGAAGTGTCGTGGGAGGAAGTTTTACATGATGGAGTGTAGGCTGAGGTTATCCAGCGCTCTATACACAGTTGTGTTTATGTTGATGACGTTAATTTTATCACCTAGGACAAATTTGAATTCCTATCGCTATCTTACTGGTCCAACAAGTAAAATCTCCATCAATCATACACAATGAGAATCTTTTCTCTCTGAAAAAAGGAGAGAAATAATATGTTTTTAGTCATTACAACTATTAGAATACTTGAATTTTACAAAATGGGGAACAATTTTTGAACATTAAAACAATTAGACCACAATTCACACACATCGTGCCCATTGAAAGAAGAACGTACTTGAGCAGCTCAGGCCAGAACAATTTCTTATCGCCTAGAGATTAGGAGGGAACACATCTTCTTCCCCGATGCCAATGTGAAATCAGTTTTGTGCCAGCACATTAGACGAGCATTATAACTTGGCCCCGCGCCACCTATTTGTGTACTACGTCGTACAATGTCAATTATTGGCCTTGTAAGTTTGATCCTGGTTCCTGCAGATGATGATGACATTAATAAAATATCGCATGTACCTGAATTTGTGTCTTGGCCTTGATGGTGGAACAAGTTTCACGTGGGTTCATTAAATCTTACAAAATGACCGCCTGGCCACATGCACACCATGGGAGACACTGACGATGACCAAGTGCTGTGGGATGAAGTTTCACATCATGGAGTGCATGCCAAGGTTATCTGACGCTCAATACAGAGTTGTGCTTATGATGACAACTATAACCTACGACGAACAAGATTTCCTATCACTATCATACAAGTCGAACAAGTGAAATCTCCATAAATCATACAAATGACAATCTTTTCCGTAGGAAAAAAGAGAGAAGTAATATTTTTTTAGTGATTATGACTATTAAAGCACTTCATAAATTTTACAAAATGGTGAAGCAACTTTTTTGAACATTAAAACAACTAGAGCACAATCCTCACACACTGTGTCCATTCAAAGAAGAATGTACTTGAGCAGCTCATGCCAAGAGCATTTCTGGGTGGGAACGCTCTTTCATGCCCGATACCCATTAGAAATCAGATTTGTGCTAGCACATCAGAAGAGCATTATTACTTGGCCCCGCGCCACCAGTTTGTGCAGTACACCGGGCAATGTCAGTAATAGTACTTGTACATTTGATCCTATCTCCAGTAGATGACCATGACTTTATAAGACATCACACATGCTTGAATTTGTGTCTCTGCCTCACGGGTCAAACAAGTTTCACGTGGGCTCATTAAAACTTAGAAAACGACTGCCTGGCCACATGCACACATTGGGAGACACTGACGATGACAAACTATCGTGGCAGGAAGTTCCTCATCATGGAGTGCATGTCAAGGTTATTCGTTGCTATATACACAGTCGTTCTTATGATGACCATTTTAATACTATGTCCAAGGGGAAATTTGAATTTATATCACTATCGTACTAGTCCAACAATTGAAATCTCCATAAATCATACAAAATGAGAATAATTTCTATCAGAAAAAAGAGAGAATAATACTTTTTTTAATCATTACAACTATTAGAAGACTTTGGATTTTACAAAATGAGGAAGCATTTTTTTAACATTAAAAAAACTAAACCACAATACACACACATCACACACATCATGCCCATTCAAAGAAGAACGTACATGTGCATCTCACGCCAAGACCATTTCTTGCCTAGAGAGTGGGAGGGAATACCCCTTCATCCCCTTCAGATTTGTGCCAGCACATCAGCAGGGCACTATTGTTTAGCCCCAAGACACCTGCTTGTGCAGTACGCCGGACAATAGCGGTAGTTTTCACTGTAACACATGACGATGACCTTAATAAGACGTCGCACGAACTTGAATTTGTGTCTCTACCTCACTGGTCCAACAAGTTTCATGTGGGCTCATTAAATAATAGAAAACGACGGCCTGGCCACATGCACACCTTGGGAGTCACCGACGACGACGAAGTGTCATGGGAGGAAGTTTCACATCGTGGAGTGCAGGCCAATGTTATTCGTCGCTCTATACAAAGTTGTGCCTATGATGACCAATCTTAATACTATCACGTAGAACAAATTTGAATTCCTATCACTATCTTCCTGGGCTAACGAGTGAAATGTCCATAAATCATACCTAATTAGAATCTTTACTCTCAGAAAAAAAGAGAAATAATATGTTTGTAATCATTACAACTATAAGAAGACTCCTTAAATTTTACAAAATGGGGAAGCAATTTTTTGAACGTTAAATAAATAGACCACAATTCACACACATCGTGCCCATTCAAAGAAGAACGTACTTGATCAGCTCAGCCCAATACCATCTCTTATCGCCTAGAGAGTGGCAAGGAACACACCTTCATCCCCGATGCTAACGTGAAATGAGATTTGTGCCAGCACATTAAAAAAGAATTATTGCTTGGCCCCGCGCTACATGTTTGTGCAGTAGGCCGCACAATGCCAGTAATTGTCGTTGTATGTTTGATCCTGGCTCATGCAGATGACGATGATATTAATAAAATGACGCATGTACTTGAATTTGGGTCCCTGCCTCACTAGTGGAACATTTTCACGTGGGCTCATTAAATCTTAGAAAACGACCGCTTGGCCACATGCACACCTTGGGAGACACTGGCGAACACAAAGTGTCATGGGAGAAAGTCACAACATGGAGTGCAGGCTAAGGTTATCCGTCGCTCAGTGCACAATTGTGCTTATGATGACCATCTTAATTAATACTTGAATTCATATCACTATCAAACAGGTCCGACAAGCGCGATATCCATATATAAAACAGAGTAATAATCTTTTCCCTCGAAAAAAAGAGAAGTAATATCTTTTAATCATTGCAACTATTAGAAGGTTCCATAAATTTTACAAAATGTGGAAGCAATTGTTTGAACATTAAAACAAATAGAGCACAATCATCACACATTGTGCCCATTCATAAGAACATAGTTGAGCAGCTCAGGCCAAGACCATTTCTTATTGCTTAGAGAGTGGGAGGGTACCCCGGCCCCTTCATCCCCGATGCCAATGTGAAATCATATTTTTGCCAGCACATCAGAAGAGCATTGTTACTTGGCTCTGCGCCACCTTTTGTGCAGTATGCCAGACAATGGAAGTAATTGTCCATGTACATTTGATCCCGACTTCTCCTGGTGAAGATGTCCTTATTAAGACATCGCATGTACTTGAATTTGTGTATTTCCCTCAATAGTACAACAAGTTTCACGTGGGCTCATTAAATCATAGAAAACGACGGCCTGGCCACATGCACACCTTGGGAGCCACCGACGATGACGAAGTGTTATGCGAGGAAGTTTCACATTGTGGAGTGCAGGCGAAGGTTATTCATCGCTCTATGCAAAGTTGTGCTAATGATGACCATCTTAATATTTACACCTAGAACAAATTCGAATTCCTATCACTATCTTACTGGTCCAACAAGTGAAATCTTCATAAATAAAACAAAATCACAATCTTTTACCTTAGAAAAAAGAGGGAAGTAATATCTTTTAATCATTGCAACTATTAGAAGGCTCCTTAAATTTTACATAATGTGGAAGCAATTGTTTGAACATTTAAACAAATAGAGCATAATCCTCAACAAATTGTGCCCATTCAAAGAAGAACGTACTTGATCAGCTCAGCGCAATACCATGTCTTATCGCCTAGAGAGTGGCAAGGAACACACCTTCATCCCTGATGCCAATGCGAAATCAGATTTATGGCAGCACATCATAAAAGCATTATTGTTTGGCCCCGCGCTACATGTTTGTGCAGTACGCGGTACAACAGTAGTAATTGTCCTTGTTTGTTTGATCCTGGCTCCTGCAAATGACAATGGCCTTAATAAAATGACGCATGTACTTGAATTTGGGGATCAGCCTCACTAGTGGAACAATTTTGACGTGGGCTCAATAAATCTTAGAAAACGACCGTCTGGCCACATGCACACCTTGTGAGACACCGACGAAAACAAAGTGACATGGGAGGAAGTCATATCATGGAGTCAGGTTGAGGTTCTCTGTCGCTCAGTGCACAATTGTGCTTATGATGGCCATCTTAATACTTGAATTCATATCGCTATCAAACAGGTCCGACAAGTGTGATATCCATAAATAAAACAAAATCACAATCTTTTCCCTCAGAAAAAAATCGAGAAGTAATATCTTTTAATCATTGCAACTATTAGAAGGTTTCTTAAATTTTACAAAATGTGGAAGCAATTGTTTAACAGAGCACAATCGTCACACATTGTGCCCAGTCAAATAAGAACATAGTTGAGCAGCTCAGGCCATGACCATTTCTGATCACTTAGAGACACTACTAGGGATATGCTTATACACAGGAGCTCACCAGTAGTGCTTGTCCAAGGAAAGCGCTGCTGCTACATAGCAGTAGCGCTTGGGCAGCAAGGGCGCTGCTACTATGATCATAGCAGCAACGTTGATCCTATAAAATGCGCTACTACTACAATTGACAGACCATTCCAGGTATCGTAGGGATATATAGTGGTAGCGCTCACGTTTATCAAGCGCTACTACTATGCATCTTAGCAATAGCGCTTTTTCCTCGACCAGCTCTATTGATAAGTTCAGTCCCCCTCCTAGACCAAAGTTTAGTCCCACCTCGCTCCGCGAACAGAATTTTTACCACCTTAAATATGGTGCTTCTCAAACGATCACAACCACTTGGTCTTCATTGAACTCTATGTGTAGGATCTGTGGCCACAATAGGAGTCTTCGCCGGTTCTTAAATCGGGAAAGATTCCTATTAAAAATTTAGATTCTACACAAAAAGATCATTGATGACCAATATATTTTAGATTTTTTGCATTCTTAGACTTATCAGTAGCGCCTTTCTTCAAAAAGCGCTGCTGCTAAAATCTGTAGCAGTAGCGCTTTTCATCAGAAAGTGCTACTGCTACAGATGTTAGCAGTAGCGCTTTTTAGTGACAAGCGCTACCACTAAGGGCCCTTATCCAATTAACCGGCCCGCGCGCGTCCTCTCACTCTCCCCCTCACACTCTCATCCGTCGCCTCTCTGTCGCCTCCGTCGCCGTCGCTGCCGCCGTCGCCGTCCTCCTCCTCCATCCCAAGGTCGATCCCTCCCTCCTCCTCCACCTCCTCCTCTGTCCTCCTCCTCCCTCTCCAGTGCCAGCGGCCCCCTCTTCCTCCTTCCTCTCCGCCGGCGGCCCCCTCCTCCTCCCTCCTCCCTCTCCTTCTCTCCCCTCCTCCCTCCTCATCCCTCCTCTCTCCACCTCCCCTCCCGCTCTCTCCTCCTCCTCCTTCCCCTCCTCCTGGCCTCCTCCCACACTCCTCCTCCCCCTTTTTGTAAATAGGTTTTATTTTTTGTTAAATGTAGGTTTTTGTTTTTAGTAAATTTGAATAGTAAAATATGAAATTGAAAAAATAAGTAAATGTAGGTATTTTGAATAGAATAGGAAATTTTTATGAAATTTAAATAAGTAAATTTGAATAGAATAGGAAATTATAATTAAATTTGAATATAATAATTAAATGTTGCTTATGGAGTTTCACTAAGTCCTAAGATGACGATAATAATGTTTTTGTTTATATTTTGTTTTGTAGAAATCAAGGAGCCCCTGAATCATCCCCGTCGTCGTCCCCGTCACCGACCCCCTCTGACCTCGATCGAGGTGAGACCAGCCACCCCATGTAGTTAATTTAATTTAGGTGTTTAATCTTAGAATAATGTAGTATGAAACCCTGCTTATTGAATGCTCAAATTGGAAAACTACTCCATCACATTTGAACGCTCATATGATGTAGATATAAACATGTATATCTTGTGTTGCTCAAATAGGATATGTGCTTGCACAAGTGGTCGGTCATGTTTGCAGGTTACACCTCTGAGTGGCCTATGTTTTGCTGGAGTGTTGATTAATTTGCGTTCCGGCAAATTTCAGGCGCTCGATATGTCCTGTTTTAGCAAAGGTCATGCCGGATTTTTCCGTGAAATTTTGCATGACTTGTGCTAGAACATGTAAGAAATATCGAGTGGCCTGGATTTTTTAGAAAAATAATTCAATGATATTTCGGGTTGACTTTAAGTCTGTCGAGGCTCCACCATATATGAGAGGACGAAGAATCCCGACTGTTACTGCAGGGTCGTTTCTCCTTCTTCTTCGGGTGCTAGACCTTTGTTATGCACTAGGGGAAGGAGGAGTAACGACCATCACCGATGATCGCAGATGTCAGAGAGGAATCAGTGAGGGAGAATCTCCACCATATATGAGAGGACGAAGAATCGCGACTGTTGTAGTGGGGGTAGCTTCTCCTTCGTTCCCGTGTGCTAGACAATTTGGTGTAATGCACTTGGGAACAAAAGGAGGAGCTACCATCACCGACGGTCGAATATATAGACCACGTGAGCTGAGAGTTTTCAAGAAAAGACTCTATAGACCGATAGTCAGCTCGTGATGAATAATAATGATCTAATTTATTTTGTAGTATATATATTTAATTGTACAAGTTTAATCTTTGAACTATAAACATAGGAAATGTCGTCGAACGAAGAAGGTCCCCGGGATTGCTCCTGGTGCGACGACAACCGGGGTTTCTACGATAGGCCTCACTTGGTAGAAGGTCAGCGCTTCAGCATTAAGCTCGAGGAGGCCTTCGATTATGATACGGTAAGCTACAACGCAAAGTGTTTTTTTGTAATTAATCTTGACTTCTACTACTTCAACGTGTAATTTTTGTCTTTTACAATTGGACTAGCTTATCCAATGCCATGCAAGACGCTATGTCTTGGAGAGGATGGGTTTTGAAGATCATGAGAGGAATGAAACAAAGAAAATTAACCTAACGACCCATCATGGTATGGATTTTGAGGTAAATCTATACAATTCTGAGAGCGTATCCCATTTTTGTTGCCCGGGTTGGGAAGCACTTCGCAAGATGTATGATTTTCAAGAGGGTATGTTTGTCAGCATGGATCTTGGTGATCCTGACATGGAGGTAGACAATTTGGACATTTGGGTCGTTGTTGATACGCTTCCAATTCTAACACTATGTTAGTTTCTCAAACATAGTTATTAAGTAATTTATATTGTTTATTTGAAAATAGTTGACAACTTATTTCCATTGATAGCTTATTTTCATTCTTCAAGGAATGTGCGGAAGATGGTAGACAGAACCTACTACACCGATAGCTCTGAGTTAATTTATCAGGAGAAAAATCATCTGGTCGCATTTTGTACTAACCTTGAGGATTACAATGCTTATTATCGAACTCCTCCACATTATGGTCAATACTGCTAGGTCATCATACGAGTCTCACCTATCCATATCGGATTTCTAAAACCGGAGAACACACAGTAATCAAAGAATGGGAAAATGTATGGACAATCGTAAGGAGGTTCTTGGAAGCAAGATTGTGTGAAAGGCAAGAATTGGAGATAGGATAATCACCATTCTCCATAATGGAGAGTTAGGGGCTATCTTGTTTTATTCTATTTTACCTAGGAGAAGGTAGTAGGTCCTAGCTAATACTCATGACCATGTGCTAACAACAACTAAGTAGGATTGGTTAGATGACTATGATGATGTGGTATCGAGTAGAAGTTGTATGATCGATGATGATGAGTATGACTTGTTATTATGATACCAATGATGAGTTATTTATTATTATGATTGATGATGCATGATGCTAAGTTGTTATATGAGCATGATGAGTTATTATATATATATATATATATATATATATATATATATATATATATATATATATATATATATATATATCAGTAGGTGAAATGAACATGGATTAGATTCAGGTGGAGGCAACATGTGGTGCACATCTAAAGTACTACTAATCCTAACTAGATCAAGTTTGGATTAGTAGTACTTTCGACATGCACCACATGTTGTCTCCACTTGAATCTAGCTACTCCACGTTTATTTCACCCACTGTTATATGTAATAACTAATCATGGTCATAAAATCAGATGATGAAAGTACTGTATATAAAACCACAACGAAAATAAGTTGTACTTTTGAAAATACAGGAAAAGTTAGCAGCAACGCTTTTCAAAAGAAGCGCTACTGCTACTTAGTACTATCAGTAGCGCCTACTATAGGAAAGCGCTACTCCTAACTTGGTATAGCAGTTGCGCGTCCATCCAACGATACTGATAATAGTTAGTTGTAGCGCCTTAGTGGTAGCGCTTGCACAAGTGCTACTACTAGCTCAAAAACAAGCGCTACTACTAGGGTGTTCCCTAGTAGTGAGAGTGGGAAGGTACCACCTCCATCCCCAATGCTAATGTGAAATCAGATTTTTTGCCAGCACATTAGAAGAACATTATTGCTTGGCCTGCGCCACCTTTTTTGTAGTACGCCGGACAATGGAAGTAATTGTCCATGTATAGTTGATCCTAGCTCCTCCAGATGAAGATGACCTTATTAAGACATCACACGTACTTGAATTTGTGTATTTGCCTCACTAGTACCACAACTTTCACGTGGGCTCATTAAATCATAGAAAATGATGGCCTGGCCACATGCACACCATGGGAGCCACCGACGATGACGAGGTGTTATGGGAGGAAGTTCACATAGTGGAGTGCAGGCCAAGGTTATTTGTCGCTCTATACAAAGTTGTGCTTATGATGACCATCTTAATATTATCACCTAGAACTAATTTGAATTCCTATCACTATCTTACTGGTCCAACGAGTGAAATCTCCATAAACAAAACAAAATGACAATATTTTCCCTCAGAAAAAAAGACGGTAGTATATTTTAATCATTGCAACGATTAGAAGGCTCCTTAAATTTTACAAAATGCGGAAGCATTTGTTTGAGCAGTAAAACAAACAGAGCACAATCCTCACACATTGTGCCCATTCAAAGAAGAACATAGTTGAGAAGCTCAGGCCAAGACCATTTCTTATCACTTAGAGAGTGGGAGGGTATCCCCTTCATCCCCGATGCCAATTTGAAATCAGATTTTTGCCAGCAGATCAAAAGAGCATTATTGCCTTGCCCTGCGCCACCTTTTGTGCAATACAGAGGACAATGTCAGTAATTGTCCATGTACATTTGATCCCAGCTCCTCCAGATGAAGATGACCTTATTAAGACATTACACGTACTTGAATTTGTGTATTTGCCTCACTAGTACAACAAGATTCACGTGGGCTCATTAAATCATATAAAACGATGGCCTAGCCACATGCACACCTTGGGAACCACTGACGATGAAGAAGTGTTATGGGAGGAAGTTTCACATCGTGCAGTGCAGGCCAAGGTTATTCATGGCTCTATACAAAGTTGTGATTATGATAACCATCTTAATATTATCACCTAGAACAAATTTGAATTCCTATCACTATCTTACTGGTCCAACGAGTGACTTCTCCATAAATAAAACAAAATGACAATCTTTTCCCTCTGAAAAAAGAGACAAGTAATATATTTTAGTCATTCCAACTATTAGAAGGCTCGTTAAATTTTACAAAATGTGAAGCAATTTTTCGAACATTAAAACAAATAGAGCACAATCCTCGCACATTGTGCCCATTCAAAGAAGAACATAGTTGAGCAGCTCAGGCCAAGACCATTTCTTATCACTTAGAGAGTGGGAGGGTACCCGCTTCATCCCCGATGCCAATGTGAAATCAGAGTTTTGCCAGGACATCAGAAGAGCATTATTGCTTGGCCCTGCGCCACCTTTTGTGCAGTACGCCGGACATTTGCCGTAATTGTCTATGTACAATTGATCCCAGCTCCTCCAGATGAAGATGACCTTATTAAGAAATCACACATACTTGAATTTGTGTATTTGCATCACTGGTATAACATGTTTCACTTGGGCTGATTAAATCATTGAAAACGACGGCCTGGCCACATGCACACCTTTGCAGCCTTTGACGATGACGGGGTGTCATGGAAGGAAGTTTCACATCGTGGAGTGCAGGCCAAGGTTATTCGTCGCTATATACAAGGTTATGCTTATGATGACCATCTTAATACTATCACCTAGGACAAATTTGAATTCCTATCACTATCTTACTGGTCCAACCAGTGAAATCTCCATAAATCATACAAAATTAGAATCTTTACTCTCAGAAAAAAAAGAGAAATAATATATTTTTAATCATTACAACTACTACAAGACTCCTTAAATATTACAAAATGGGAAAGCAATTTTTCTGAACGTTAAAACAAATAGACCACAATTCACACACATCGTACCCATTCAAAGAAGAATGTACTTGATCAGCTCAGCGCAATACCATGTCTTATCGCCTAGAGAGTGGCAATGAACACACCTTCATCCCCGATGCCAATGCGAAATCAGATTTATGGCAGCACATCATAAAAGCATTATTGCTTGGCCCCGCGCTACATGTTTGTGCAGTACGTGGTACAACAGGAGTAATTGTCCTTGTTTGTTTGATCCTGGCTCCTGCAAATGACGATGACCTTAATAAAACGACACATGTACTTCAATTTGGGCTCTGCCTCACTAGGGGAACAATTTTGACGTGGGCTCATTAAATCTTAGAAAAGGACCACCTGGCCACATGCACACCTTGGGAGACACCGACGAAAACAAAGTGACGTGGGAGGAAGTCACATCATGGAGTGGAGGCTAAGGTTATCTGTCGCTCAATGCACAATTGTGTATATGATGACCATCTTAATACTTGAATTTATATCACTATCAAACAGGTCTGACAAGTGAGATACCCATAAAATAACAAAATGACAATATTTTCCCACAGAAAAAAGAGAGAAGTAATATCTTTTAATCATTGCAACTATTAGAATGTTCCTTAAATTTTATAAAATGTGGAAGCAATTGTTTGAACATAAAAACAAATAGAGCACAATCGTCAGGCATTGTGCCCATTCAAATAAGAGCATCGTTCAGCAGCTCAGGCCAAGATCATTTCTCATCGCTTAGAGAGTGGGAGGGTACCCCCTTCATCCCCGATGCCAATGTGATATCAGATTTTTGCCAGCACATCAGAAGTGCTTTATTGCTTGGCCCTGCGCTACCTTTTGTCCAGTACGCCGGACAATGGCAGTAATTGTCCGTGTAAATTTGATCCCGACTCCTCCAGATGAAGATGACCTTATTAATACATCGAACGTACTTGAATTGGTGTATTTGCCTCACTAGTTCAGCAAGTTTCACGTGGGCTCATTAAATCATAGGAAACGACGGCATGGCTACATGCACCCCTTGGGAGCCACCGACGCTGACGAAGTGTTATGGGAGGAAGTTTCACATCGTGGTGTGCAGGCCAAGGTTATTCGTCGTTCTATACAAATTTGTGCATATGATGACCATCTTAATACTATCACCTAGAACAAATTTGAATTCCTATCACTATCTTACTAGTCCAACGAGTGAAATCTCCATAAATAAAACAAAATGACAATCTTTTCCCTTAGAAAAAAAGAGAAGTAATACGTATCTTTTAATCATTGCAACTATTTGAACGTTCCTTAAATTTTACAAAATGTCACTACTAGGGAAAACCTTATACACAGAAATTTAGCAACAACGCGGGTCAAAAAAGAGCGCTGGTGCTAAATAGCAGTAGCGATTGGAGGAAAACCGCGCTACAGATACAACTTTAGCAGTAGCGCGTGTAGTGGCAAAAGCACTACTACTAATATTCCCATTGCTAGAATGATAGGCTACGCATAGCAGTAGCAGGCTTGGAGGAAACGCGCTACCGCTACGTCATAAGTAGCAGCGCGTTTCCTATGAAGAGCGCTACTACTAACGGAAATAAAATAAGATGAAAAACAAATAGAAAAGTAAATGAAAATGAAAGAAATAGAAAAAGGAGAAATAAAAAAATTAAATGTAAAGCAAAATAAATGAAAAAGCGAAAAAACAGAGGAAGGCATAGCAGCAGCGTTTGTTTGTAAGAGGCGCTATAGCTAACGTAGCTGCAGCGCGTGTCCTAGACCCCCGCTATAGAAACAGAAAAGGGAATTAAAAAATGGAAGAAAATTACATAGCTATAGTAGCAGCGCGTTTTGCAAAAACCACTATAGCTATCTTAGCTATAGCGCGTTTTACCAAACGCGCTACCGCTAAGTTTGACTTAACCAAAAAACCGTTTCCCCCCGGCCACCACTTCTCCCCCAAATCCCTCAACCCACCCCGTGCGCCGCCGTCTCCCCGATTCGCCGTTGCCCCACTTCGCCGCCGTCTCCTCCCGACGTCGACGCCACCAGAGCCGTGCGCCGTCGACGCCACCGGAGCCGCCCCCAACGCCACGGAGCCGCACGGCCTCGTCAACGCCACCGGAGCCGCCATCGACACCACCAGATCCTTCCTCGCCACAACTGCCTCCCTCGCCGTCACCGGAGACGCCCCTGCCTCCCTCGCCGTCACCGGAGACGCCCCTGCCTCCCTCGCCGTCACCGCCTCCGTCGCCACCACCGGAGCCATCCTCTGTAAGCCCCCACCCCTCCTCTTTCTCTAATGCATAGGTTAGCTAGTTTAATTAGGTTAATTATCTAGGTTAGGGCAAAAATTTAGTTAGGGCTTTGACAGAGAAGTAGTTAGGTTAACTAGTTTAATTAGGTTAATTATCTAGGTTAGTGCAAAAATTTAGTTAGGGCTTTGACAGAGAACTAGTCAGGTTAACTAGTTTAATTAGGTTAATTACCTAGGTTAATTAGTGCAAAAATTTATTTTGGGCTTTGACAGAGAACTAACTGCGTTAACTAGGTTAATTAGTGCAAAAATTGAAGTGGCCATGTTATATCTTTTCATTGAAGTTGTTCGATTGTGCCCAAGTGGCTTTGTTATTTCCAGGGAATGATGCTGAGTGACCTATGTTTTGCCGGAATGTTGATTCATTTCTGTTCCGGCAAATTTTAGGTTCTTGATTTGTCCACTTTTTAGGAAAGGTCATGCCGAAATTTTCCGTGAATTTCGGCATGACTTGTGCTACAAACTAGGACATATCGAGTGCCCGGGATTTGCCGCACCAGGAAGGAGTCAACATTCCTGCAAAACAATAGTCCTTTTTTATGTCATTATTCATTTTATTAGGTCTAGAATTAGTTGACTAGATTTAATCATAGGAAACATGGCTAGCAACGATGAAGGACAGGGTTCTGGTGATTGCGACGACGTCAACCGTGCGGCAGACGAATTTTTTAGCCTTATCGACGATCAACCGATGTTGTTGCTGGGCCCACCGGTGGCATCGGGGACTGAGACCGACATGCAGACCGGTGCTGAGACTGAGACCGGCGCTGAGATTCAGACCGGCATCAACACCAGCACTGGGACCGGCGCTGAGACCGGTGCTGCCTCGGGGAGCGGAGTCGGTGTAGAACCGAAAGCAAAGAGGCAACGGGTTCCTAACAAACTCAGGACCACTAGACTGATGGTCACGGAGGTGGACAACAGCAATTTTGAGCCAAAGGCGCCCGAGGAAGCACGCGCGTGCTACGGCAATCAAATAGGATGCATCGTACGGACAACCGCCACCATCAACGATGAGAAACTAAAGAAGATAGAAAATATGAGGAGCTCCCTCCTAAAGAAGTTTCACCCGATATTCTTGTTCCCTGGCCGGAATGAGAAGGATTATGAAGCTCCAGACGAGGACCCGGCAATGAAGAAGGTAAACAAACACGCCATGACCAAGTTTAGCGACGCGTTGGCTGCCTGGAAAAATCAAGTGAAAGCAAAGATCAACGATGGGGAACCCTACTCCAAGATTGTAAAGGATAATCTGACAATCACGGAAGAGCAGTTTCAAATATTCAAGGAGGCTTGCGAGGACGAAGCTGCCAAAAAAAAGTCTAAGTACATGAAGGGGCTTCAAAAGAGGAACATTGGGAGACACCACCTCGGAATCCGTGGTTACGGCGGAAAGAGTTCCAAATGGGCCAAGGAGAACGCGGAAGCCGCGAGTCTGGGCATCCCAGACCCCTTGGCGGATTTCACCGTCCCGCAGGAGCGTGACGTCCTGTGGGCCCGGCACCGTTGGGACCCAGTGAAGAAGGTTTACGAGACAACACCGGTCATTACGGAGTTCATGAGACTGCTGGTAATTTTAGTTTCTGATCAATTCGACTGCACACGTTAGTCATATTTGTAAACGATCCTTGTGCCTTTTGCAGAGAGAGCAGCACCGGATTGCAGCCGAAAGCGACTCGCCATCTGAGGCATTGGCGAGGCCCAAGTGGGACACTCCATTCAACCGGGCGTTGAACATATTGAAACAACAACCGGTGGATACTCGACCGTTGTATGGACGCATGCGCGGTGTCGGAGACGGCGCCACGTGGAAGAAGTACTACCGTGAGACCACGGAGGAGAGAAAGGAAAGACAGAGGTTAACTGAAGAAAACATCGACAAGAAGGTTGAGATTGCGGTTGAGAAGAAATCATCTCAGACAGTCGCAACAGCGGTAGCTGCCTCAAAACAGGCGACTGCAGATATATCTACTTCCTTGGTGACGGGCATTTTCACTTGGACAAGGCAAAATCCAGAAAAAAATGCAGAGGACTTTCCCCTTGCCGACTTCTTGGGAGCACCTGCTCCCGCACCGGTTCCCGCACCTGCTCCCGCACCGGCTCCCGCACCGGACGTGCTCGGTGGTGGCTCCTCTTTGGTTGAGCTCGACGCCCTCATGGTATCTGTCACACCGGCCCCCTTCAATATAAATGTATAATCTCCCGTTTTCATTGCCTTTTGGATGTCTCACGTCACAGACTTTTCTTTGCAGGCCGACGAAACCCCATGCACCATATTGTACACCATCGGCGAACAGAAGGTGGACGTGGGGAAGGTGACGATAATGGAGCCGAAGGAACCATTGTTCCACAGCCGGCCGATCCCCCCGAATGTCTTCAAGGTTTCCGTGGCCAGTGTCAAACCGGGCCACGAGAATTTGCCTCCTCTAATACTAGTGGGGGATGACGACGAGACCCCGCGGCGGCTTGGTGATTGTTGCAATGGGTGGGTCCTGTTGTGGCAAAAGAGTCTGCTTCGTCTGGAGGCGGCCGAGAGCACACCCACAAGCACGCAGCCTCAGCAAGGTATGAACATCAACACCCCACCTACCCAATCATTGTCGGGTGTCGGGTTGGGTGATAGCGGACGGGGTAAGCAGGTGGCTCCATTAGTCGCTGATGACATCGCCATGGATGAGGATGAGGATGACGATGGCGCTGAACAGTATGTCTATACTGGCGCCTCCTCAGGGTTTGAGCGTGATGAGTCGGTGCCTGAATTACCGTCTCAACGTATTATTGACGACCTTCCGGTAGTAAAGAAGTCTAGGAAGAGAGCGAGGAAAGGCAAAAAAGCTGATTCTATGATCTAGCCGCCTCAGCAGCCTCGGCTTCAGGACTGTGTAGATATCCCCGATGTGGATAAATGGCATATCCCCGGTCAACCAATCCTACCTGAAACAGTGCTACAGGCCAGATTCGGCGATTAAGGAGACTTCATGACGATGTGCTGCGGGAAGAGAAAGTCCTCATCGCCTCGAAAGATCCAGGATACCCACTCTACGTAGTTAACGTTCCGCGGCAAATGTCGTACGTCGACAGCTTCCCCGCGGATAAGTTCTTCCTCCGATTCGAAACATATTCGACATGTTTCACGTGAAGAAGCTGGATTTTACGTTTGTCCGCCTTTATGCCTTGCACATGAACTACATCATTGGGGTTGAGCAGATACGTCATATCTGTGTTGCTGACCCATACTACATGCACGAGGGCTTCTTGGGAGTCTGTGCAGAGCAGCGTGAATACACGAGGGATTACATCGTCAGTTTCATGCTCGCCAGTAAGGACAAGGAGGCGATTCTCGTGCCTTATCATCCCGTGTAAGTCATCCGCGCTGCT
This sequence comes from Triticum timopheevii, assembly GCA_963921465.1. Taxonomy (NCBI): domain Eukaryota; kingdom Viridiplantae; phylum Streptophyta; class Magnoliopsida; order Poales; family Poaceae; genus Triticum; species Triticum timopheevii. The sequence goes on from OY997272.1 coordinate 10,270,233, forward strand.
ATCCTTCCTTCGATTTCAATAATTCATTTGCACGGTGGAGGCTAATTAATTTGAGGTGTACTTATTTTGCGCAACGGCGGGCGCGCCGTCCTCATCATCCTCTACCCCCGATTCTCCCACACTCTTTACTTGGACTCGTCGAAGAACATTCACAAAAAGGATTACACCCACATCAATGATGTTCTCGACAGTGCTATGTTTTACTACCAAGCAAGGGGTGGAGAGGTTAGGGACAAGAAGAGAAGGGGCGGCAGGGCCGCCTTCAGCCATAAGACCGACTTCTGCTACATCCAGCAACCAAACGATTCTCTTAATGATGGATTCTATGTCCTACACCACATGCTGGAGTACAGATGGGATCACCAGAACCTTCACATGTCACCTAGATCTGGCGATGCCCATATTCTGCAATGGGCAAAGGAAATAGGAGATATCGAGGATCATCGACTTCGAGCTAAGTTCTATAACATCCAGCGCGAACTTGCCCAAATCATCATGAATGAGGTCGTCGGAAAAACAGGGATGTTCTACGCAGAAGGACAAATGTCGCGGGAAGACGTCCGAACATGGATAGACTCTCAGCGTCTCGACATGAAGACTTTCACTAAGCTCGAGGACTATCTCCCTGACATGGATGGATGGCATGACATGATGGAGTGATTGTCGATATATGACAATGTGTCCGTTTAGTCCATACTTTCTTTTATGACAAAACTTTGAGTTATGCACGGTGAAACTTTATTTGTGATGTAATTAAACCGTCCTCCTCCTCGACTAGCGAAAATCACTCTAGTTAGGGCATTTTGGGTACGATGAACTTTGTTATTTATGCTTATGATATGTTGTTTCTATTTTTGCCAAGTCTGTCTCTTTCTGTTGCTCAACTATATATGTTGCATATCATCGACTCATGTGACGATGCAGGTGCATAGATCATAGATGGCGAAGAAGTGCTACGCCAGGAGTATATATACGACAAGTGGCCGGAGTGTCAGGCCCAGGTGTACCGGTTTTCGGTTTCCGAGCGACACGCAGTAGTTAGTTTAGGTTCACGCTAATGCGAGAGAGGGATACGAACTCATGTACTCAAAGTGATAGCTATTCTCGCGTATATCATTGTTTAGATGGATGACGATGTATTTGCAAGTAACCGAGACTTGTATCGCTATTTTCGAGATTGATGACGAGAGACCACTTTGTGTTGGATGATGATTATGATGATGACATGCTTTGATGAGACTAATTGTATGTATATGCTATGATTACATTTGTATGTGGATGATATGCTAAAGATTATTGTATAAAGCCTATTCAAATACAAAACAAATAAAAAACAAATATGCAGGAAAAAAACTAATAAAACTAGTAGTAGCGAGGGGGGGGGGATTTAGCAGTAGCGCCGCCTTACCAGTAGCGCTTCCCTGTAAACAGCGCTGCAGATAATATCAGTAGCGCCCTTTTCTAAAGAGCGCTGCAGCTATTCATGTGTAGCAGTAGCGTTGGTCAACAGGCGCTACTGCTATACGTTAACTGTAGCGCCTTATTAGTAGCGCCGGTACCCGCACTACTGAGAGGGCCAAAACCCGCGCCGCTGCTAGGATTTTCCGTAGTAGTATGTGGAAGAAATTGTTTGAACATTAAAACAAATAGAGCACAATCCTCACAGATTGTGACCATTAAAATAGAACATAGTTGAGCAGGTAAGGCCAAGACCATTTCTTACCTCTTAGAGAGTGGGATGGTATCCCCTTCATCCCCCTTGCCAATGTGAATTCAGATTTTTGCCAGCACATCAGAAGAGCATTATTGCTTGGCCCTGCGCCACCTTTTGGTGTAGTACGCCGGACAATGTCAGTAATTGTCCATGTACATTTCATCCCGGATCCTCCAGATGAAGATGACCTTATTAAGGCATCACACGTACTTGAATTTGTGCATTTGCCTCACTAGTACAACAAGTTTCATGTGGGCTCATTAAATCATAGAAAACGACGACCCGGCCACATGCACACCTTGGGAACCACTGACAATGACGAAGTGTTATGGGAGGAAGTTCCACACCGTGCAGTGCAGGCCAAGGTTATTCGTGGCTCTATACAAAGTTGTGCTTATGATGACCATCTTAATATTATCACCTAGAACAAATTTGAAATCCTATCACTATCTTACTGGTCCAACGACTGACTTCTCCATAAATAAAACAAAATGACAATCTTTTCCCTTAGAAAAAAGAGAGAAGTAATATATTTTAATCATTCCAACTACTAGAAGGCTCCTTAAATGTTACAAAATGTGGAAGCAATTGTTTCAGAAGTAAAACAAATAGAGCACAATCCTCACACATTGTGCGCATTCAAGTAAGAACATAGTTGAGTAGTTGAGGCCAAGGCCATTTCTTATCACTTAGAGAGTGTGAGGGTACCGCCTTCATCCCTAATGCCAATGTGAAATCAAATTTTTGCCAGCACATCAAAAGAGCACTATTGCTTGGCCCTACGCCACCTTTTGTGCAGTACGCCGGACAACGGCATTAATTGTCCATGTAAATTTGATCCCGGCTCCTCCAGATGAAGATGACCTTATTAAGACATTACACGTACTTGAATTTGTGTATTTGCCTCACTAGTACAACAAGTTTCACGTGGTAAATCATAGAAAATGACGGCCTGGCCAAATGCACACGTTGGGAGCCATTGACGATGACGAAGTGTTATGGGAGGAAGTTTCACATCATGGAGTGCAGGCCAAGGTTATTCATCACCCTATACAAAGTTGTGCTTATGATGACCATTTTAATACTATCACCTAGAACAAATTTGAATTCCTAACATTATCTTACTGGTCTAACGAGTGAAATCTCCATAAATGATACGAAATAAGAATCTTTACTCTCAGAAAAAAGAGAGAAATAATATGTTTTTAATCATTACAACTATTAGAAGACTCCTTAAATTTTACAAAATGGGAAAGCAATTTTTTTGAACGTTAAAAAAAAAGACCACAATTCACACACATCGGGCCAATTGAAAGAGGAATGTACATGATCAGCTCAGCCCAATACCATCTCTTATCGCCTAGAGAGTGGCAAGGAATACACCTTTATCCCTGATGCCAACGTGAAATCAGATTTGTGCCAGCACATCATAAAAGCATTATTTCTTGGCCCCGCGCTACATGTTTGTGCATTACGCCATACAATGGCAGTAATTGTCCTTGTATATTTGATCCTGGCTCATGCAGATGACGATTACCTTAATAAAACGACGCATGTACTTGAATGTGGTTCTCTGTCTCACTGGTGGAACAATTTTCACGTGGGCTCATTAAATCTTAGAAAACGACCGCTTGGTCACAAGCACACCTGGGGAGACACCGACGAAAATAAAGTGTCATGGGAAGAAGTTACATCATGGAGTGCATGCTAAGCTTATCCGTCGCTCAGTGCAGAATTGTGCTTATGATGACCATCTTAAAATTTGAATTTATATCACTATCAAACAGGTCTGACAAGAGCGAGACCCATAAGTAAAACAAAATGACAATCTTTTCCCGCAGAAAAAGAGAGAAGTAATATCTTTTAATCATTGCAACTATTAGAAGGTTCCTTAAATTTTACAAGATGTGGAAGCAATTGTTTGAAGATCAAAACAAATAGAGCACAGTCGTCACAAATTGTGCCCGTTCAAATAAGAACATAGTTGAGCAGCTCAGGCCAAGGCCATTTCTTATTGCTTGGAAAGTGGGAAGGTACCCCCTTCATCCCCGATGCCAATGTGAAATCAGATTTTGGCCAGCACATCAGAAGAGCATTATTGCTTGGCCATGCACCACCTTTTGTGCAGTACGCTGGACAATGGCAGTAATTGTCCATGTACATTTGATCCCGGCTCCTCCAGATGAAGATGACCTTATTAATACATTACACGTACTTGAATTTGTGTATTTGCCTCACTAGTACAACAAGTTTCACGTGGTAAATCATAGAAAACGACGCCCTGGCCACATGCACAGCTTGGGAGCCATTGACAATGACGAAGTTTTATGGGAGGAAGTTTCAGATCGTGGAGTGCAGGCCAAGGTTATTTGTCAGTCTATACAAAGTTGTGCTTATGATGACCATTTTAATACTATCACCTAGAACAAATTTGAATTCCTACCATTATCTTACTGGTCCAACGAGTGAAATTTCCATAAATCATACGAAATTAGAATCTTTACTCTCAGCAAAAAGAGAGAAATAATATGTTTTTAATGATTACAACTATTAGAAGACTCCTTAAATTTTACAAAATGGGAAATCATTTTTTTGAATGTTAAAACAAATAGACCACAATTCACACACATCGTGCCCATTCAAGGAGGAACGCACTTGATCAGCTCTGCCCAATACCATCTCTTATCGCCTAGAGAGTGGCAAGGAACACACCTTTATCCCCGATCCAACGTGAAATCAGATTTGTGCCAACACATCATAAAAGCATTATTTCATGGCCCCATGCTACATGTTTGTGCAGTACGCCATACAATGGCAGTAATTGTCCTTGTATGTTTGATCCCGGCTCATGCAGATGATGATGTCCTTAATAAAACGATGCATGTACTTGAATGTGGGTCTCTGTCTCACTAGTGGAACAATTTTCACGTGGGCTCATTATATCTTTGAGAATGACTGCTTGGCCACATGCACACCTTGCGAGACACCGACGAAAACAAAGTATCATGGGAGGAAGTCACATCATGGAGTGCATGCTATGGTTATCCGTCGCTCAGTACACTATTGTTCTTATGATGACCAGCTTAATACTTGAATTTATATCACTATGAAACAGGTATGACAAGAGTGATACCCATAAATAAAACAAAATGACAATCTTTTCCCGCAGAAAAAAGAGAGAAGTAATATCTTTCAATCATTGCAACTATTAGAATGTTCCTTCAATTTTACAAGATGTGGAAGCAATTGTTTGAACATTAAAAAAATAGAGCATAAGCATCACACATTATGCCCATTCAAATAAGAACATAGTTGAGCCGCTTTGGCCAAGACCATTTCTTATCTCTTAGAGAGTGGGAGGGTACCCCCTTCATCCCCGATACCAATGTGAAATCACATTTTTGCCAGCACATCAGAAGGGCATTATTGCTTTGCCCTACGCCACCTTTTGTGTAGTACGCCGGACAATGGCAGTAATTCTCCATGTACATTTGATCCTGGCTCCTCCAAATGAAGATGACTTTAGTAAGACATTACACGTACTTGAAGTTGTGTATTTGCCTAACTATCACAACAAGTTTCACGTGGTCTCATTAAATCATAGAAAACGACGGCCTGGCCACATGCACACCTTGGGAGCCATTGACGATGACGAAGTGTTATGGTAGGAAGTTTCACATCGCGGAGTGCAGGCCAAGGTTATTCGTCGCTCTATACAAAGTTGTGCTTATGATGTCCATCTTAATACTATCACCTAGAACAAATTTGAATTCGTATCACTATCTTACTGCTCCAACGAGTGAAATCTCCATAAATCATACAAAATTAGAATCTTTACTCTCAGAAAAAAGAGGGAAATAATTTGTTTTTAATCATTACAACTATTAGAAGACTCCTCAAATTTTACAAAATGGGTAAGCAATTTTTTTGAACGTTAAAACAAATAGACCACAATTCACACACATCGTGCCCATTCAAAGAAGAACGTACTTGATCAGCTCAGCCCAATACCATGTCTTATCGCCTAGAGAGTGGCAAGGAACACACCTTCATCCCCGATGTCAACGTGATATCAGATTTATGACAGCACATCATAAAAGCATTATTGCTTGGCCCCGTGCTACATGTTTGTGCAGTACGCCATACAATGGCAGTAATTGTCCTTTTATGTTTGATCCTGGCTCATGTAGATGATGACGACCTTAATAAAACGACGCATGTACTTGAACTTGGGTCTCTGCCTCACTAGTGGAACAATTTCGACGTGGGCAAACTTTAGAAAACGACCGCCTGTCAACATGCACACCTTGGGAGAGACCGATGAAAACAAAGTGTCATGGGAGGAAGTCACATCATGGAGTGCATGCTAAGGATATCCATCCAGGGGCGGAGCCAGCGTATTGTTGTTGGGTTCAGTTGAACCCAACAAAATTTGCCAGCTACGTGAATGTACGTACAACTTATTTAGCATGAACCCAACAAAAAATTAAGCCTGACCCCATCAAGCTACCAAGCCCACGTCAATGGACCAGTAATAAAAGGCCTAAAAGCCCACCTACAAATTGTCTTTCATGCTCACGTCCAGGCCTGTTCGTTACTTGATCAATAATTTTGTTTATTGGCGATCTATAGCCTGTACGATGACGGCAGCCGCCGTCCCCTTCGCTTCCCCAACTCGCCTCTCTCTGCTGGTCTCGTCCTGCCTCCCGTCGCTTGGTCCCCGCCTCCTCAAACGCCGGCGGCAAAAGTGCAATTGCAGATCGGCAGCGGCAAGCACATAACCTCAGTTCAAATACGACGTTGTAATCACATCGCCACATCTCCCCCTTCTTGTACATGTTCTATCTATTATGTACGGTAATCTTTTTGCCCTAGTTTTCTAATTGTTTTTCCTATGGACTTTGATTGATCTAGGGTATGGAACGATGATTTGATGCGGGCTCCTCGAAGTCATCCGTCGCTGCAAATTAGTCTCCTGAAGTTTTCCATTCAGAGAGAAACTAATATAAATGAATTGCCTTATGATTCAACTGATCAGAAGAGAATTTGAAAGTACACAAAAAATCCTAAGAACCAAAATAATATTTTAAACCAGGGGATTCTGTAGGCCACCGTTTATATTTGTTTATACACACAGGGATATTGTAGATACTTACAAGTTACATTGATAGTGCGTGAGCAGATGAAAGAATTTCCAGTTTGGACGGGATTATGGATCTTGCTAAGTTAATGATGCAGATAAATAAGCATGTTATTTTTCCTTTGGTCTATCAGATCTAAAGCTAGTTGATATTGCCAGTTGTCACAACATCTGTGGAGAGATACTTTTCAGCTATGAATGTTGTCATGAAAAAGTCGCGTAACAAAATGAACGATCAGTTCATGAGTAATTGTATCTAATTTGCTATGTGGAGAAAGACATGTCTGCTACCATTGGCAATGATGATGTATTGGATTGTTGGAATGTAGGATCAACAAGGGAAGCTCCGAAATGTAAGTGACTTTACATGATTCTTTCGCATGATGGTACTTTCATTTTAAGCATGTCAAACTAACTTGTTATTTGTTGCTTTATATATATAAAGCAGGGTGAGATCCTTTTTCGAAGAATTGACTTGTTATTTCCTCACTGTTTTTAGGAAGATCAAAAGTTGCACCTGAACCTAAGAAGGTACTTTGGTATTACTAAGTGATTTTATAATTTCATCCAATCGGTATGTCTTGCACTCTTCAATTTTAATGAAATACCTATTTGTAATAAGTGATATTATATTTCTATTCATTATGCTTTGTTTGGGTGCTATAATCTTGTTGTTATATGGCGTAAAATTAGACTAGTTCATACAAAATTTTCGTAACTAGTCAACGAATGAACCCAATGGCTAAATTTTCTGGCTCCGCCCCTGTATCCATCGCTCCGTGCACAATTGTGCTTATGATGACCATCTTTATATTTGAATTTATATCACTATCAAACAGGTCTGACGAGAGCGATGCCCATAAATAAAACAAAATGACAATCTTTCCCCACAGAAAAAAAGAGAGAAGTAATATCTTTTAATCACTGCATCTATTAGAAGGTTCCTTAAATTTTACAAGATGTGGAAGCAATCTATTTATATATAAAAAGTACTTGATGGGTTAATTAGAGGCAAGAGAATTAGCCTAGAAAATTCTACGTCTCAATTACTTTTTATAGGCTGATGGACCATGAGTCGTGCCATACCTAAAAAACAACGTTTCAATCACGTAGCTTTATAATATCAAATATGTAACAGCGTGCAGTTCAAAAAAACATACATAGGTGACGTGACGTGGGTGCATTGGACTTTCCTCAAAAAAGCAAGACATGGGTGCATTGGACTTTCCTCAAAAAAAAATGAAGCTACATGTATGGCGTTGGCTGAGAAAAAAATTCCTTTGATATTCCATCTACGCGGACTTCTCCGCGTTATTTTCCTCCTCAAGCTGACCCTCTCCCTGCTGCTGCCGCTGTCGTTCAGCCCTGGCCCTCAGCTTGCCTAGGCAAGGATCTTTAGCTTCATCCATCACAGGTAACGTATATATAGCATTGTCCTAATGGACCATGAGGCGTTTTTATAAGCTCGCTTTCGAAAGGTCTCGTAAGGAAGGGTGTCTATCCCTAAAGCCCAAGTAACGGGATATTGGTCTGCCCCATCATAAAGAAACTAGAGAATTGCATCTAAAATCTTTCGGTCCAGCCAGGGCGGCATCATTGAGTTCCCAACGAACGTGGTGATCCCCTCGCTGACTCGCTGATGTTTCTTGAGGAGGACAACTCCGCACGTAGTGGAACGGCCGGATGCATTGGGTCCGAAAACCTCCACGAAGGACAGCTTGTGGAGCTGCCGCCGCAGGGCGCCCTAGCAGGCAAACGCAAAGCCCTATCTATCTATCATCAGCCGCCACACGGTTGTTTTCCGGGCACAAAACTGGCATCATGCATCTTCATATGATTTCTCGGGCGGTGTCGGTGAACGATGCCATGACAATGCAGACCTGGCCAATCCACAGGTACATGAGCAGCATGGCTTGTGGTCTAGCGAGCGGCATCATCAAGTTCCCAACAAATGTGGTGATTCCCTTGCCGACTCGCTGATGTTCATGGATTCGCTAGAGGACGACGTGGAAGACCTTATGCGTTGGGACAAAGAACCTCCATGAAGGACAGCTTGTGGACCTGCCGCCACAAGGCGCCCTAGCACACAAACGCGAAGCCCTATCTATCTACCATCAGCCGCCACACGGTTGTGTTCCGGGGACGAAACTGGCATCAAGCGTCTTCATTGATCTCTTGGGCGGTGTCGGCGGACGATGCCATGACAATGAAGACCTCGACAAGCTACAGGTTCATGAGCAGCAGGGCGAGCATTGTTTGCCAACCAGCAAGATGCTAACCTCGCACTTGAGCCGCGTAGAAGAAGCAGACCTCAGCAAGAGGTACAAGATTGGAGTGTGGACTGCCCCTGGTACATACCTAAGATGAACTGGCACGTACATCTGGTAACGCTTTCTTGCATGTTTGAAATTTTCATTAGTGGTTGCTGGCTTGAACATGTGTACGTAAGAAGCGTGAGGAGGCATTTATTGTTCGCCTTGCAAATAACTGCTAAGACGATAAGCATCAGAGAATCAGCAGCATCATCCTAATGTAGAGGCCAGAGGTGACCCTCCTCTTCAAAAAAATTACTTCCATTTGCTTCAATATGTTACATATGCTGAATTCTTTCTTCTGTGTTAAAGATTTGATGTGCGTGCAGGATTGAAGTAAGAGATGGGACTACATTATACAACATTTAGGTATGATATATATTTTTCCAGCCTAGAGATGCAACTTTACTTCTTTGTAGTGTTAGGAATTATGAAATCTATGGATATACTATGTTTGTGTGTATCTATCTATTTGTTTGCATCAATTGTGTTTTTATGTCATCTAACCATGTTCAAATAAGACATGTCATGTGGAATCAAATATGCTTAAACACATATATCGCATAAAAAGTAACCTCTCTGATTTATTTATAGAATGACAATAACATCTTGGAGGGATTTTAAATGTCATATAATACCTCCGTAAAGAAATACAAGAGCGTTAATATCACTAAAGTAGCGATATAAGCGGCCTTATATATTTCTTTACGTACGGAGGAGTATCTCCAATGACTCATTTGCCATAATATTCACGGAGTAACTCATGGTCAAGAAAATCTTACACGTACCCTTATTAAGCGGGTTGGATATCCATGGGTACCCAAACTCATGGTGAGGTCAACATTGTTCCGTGTTACCAAGGATGAATTCGTTACTGTTTTACTTCATGAAGAATTTTAACAACATTGTTCCATTAGTCAAGTTGACCGGACAATAAAGCTATTGCAAACTTAAATTCTAAAATCCATATATATCTAACATAACACAAAAACTATCAGCTAGCTTGTAGATTAAAGTTTATTTCTATCTAGCGATCCAATATGACGTGTACATAGACATATGTATAATTTGGTACTTATAGGAATGCTATAATTAATCATCATTATTCTAAACAAAGTAGCATAATAATAATTGTTGTGGTTATACATATGTATTATTTCCCACCCAAAATGTGAACTTATAGAAAAAGCCTAAATTTCTTTTCAATTTCTTTGAATTTTGAATAAATTAAGGATGGGGCCCTCGCACATTGTGTTCTCCCCAAAAACCTTAGAAAATTCTAGCCCGCACATCGGTCGGGCCACTCTGCTAGTTGTTTGAACATTAAAACAAATAGAGCACAATCGTCACTCATTGTGCCCATTCAAATAAGAACACAGTTGAGCAGCTCAAGCCAAGACCATTTCTTATCGCCTGGAGAGTGGGAGGGTACCCCCTTCATCCCCGATGCCAATGTGAAATCAGATTTTTGCCAGCAGATCAGAAGAGCATAATTGCATGGCCCCGCGCCACCTTTTGTGCAGTCCGCCGCGCAATGGCAGTGATGGTCCATGTATATTTGATCCCGACTCCTCCAGATGAAGATGACCTTATAAAGACATCTCACGTACTTGAATTTGTGTATTTGCCTCGCTAGTACAAAAAATTACACGGGGGCTCATTAGATCATAGAAAACGGCGGCCTGGCCACAAGCACACCTTGGGAGCCACCGACGATGACGATGTGTTATGGGAGGAAGTTTCACATCGTGGAGTGCAGGACAAGGTTACTCGTCACTCTACACAAAGCTGTGCTTATGATGACCATCTTAATATTATCACCTAGAACAAATTTGAATTCCTATCACTATCTTACTGGTCCAACGAGTGAAATCTCCATAAATAAAACAAAATGACAATCCTTTCCCTCAGAAAAAAGAGAGAAGTAATATCTTTTAATCATTGCAACTATTAGAAGGCTCCTTTAATTTTACAAAATGTGGAAGCAATTATTTGAACATTAAAAAAATAGAGCACGATCCTCACACATTGTGCCCATTCAAAGAAGAATATAGTTGAGCAGCTCAGGCCAAGACCATTTCTAATTGGTTAGAAAGTGGGAAGGTACCCCCATAATCCCCGATGCCAATCTGAAATCAGATATTTGCCAGCACATCAGAAGAGCATTATTGCTTGGCCCTGCGCCACCTTTTGTGCAGTGCGCCGGACAATGGCAGTAATTGTCCATGTACATTTGATCCCGGCTCCTCCAGATGAAGATGACCTTATTAAGACATTACACATACTTAAATTGTGTATTTGCATCACCGGTATGACAAGTTTCACTTGGGCTCATTAAATCATAGAAAACGGCGGCCTGGCCACATGCACACCTTTGCAGCCTTTGACGATGGCAGAGTGTTATGGAAGGAAGTTTCACATCGTGGAGTGCAGGATAAGGTTACTCGTCACTCTATACAAAGTTGTGCTTATGATGACCATCTTAATATTATCACCTAGAACAAATTTGAATTCCTATCACTATCTTACTGTTCCAACGAGTGAAATCTCCATAAATAAAACAAAATGACAATCCTTTCCCTCAGATAAAAGAGAGAAGTAATATCTTTTAATCATTGCAACTATTATAAGGCTCCTTAAATTTTACTAAATGTGGAAGCAATTGTTTGAATATTAAAATAAATAGAGCACAATCCTCACACATTGTGCCCATTCAAACAAGAACATAGTTGAGCAGCTCAGGCCAAGACCATTTCTTATTGCTTAGAGAGTGGAAGGGTGCCCCCTTCATCCCCGATGCCAATGTGAAATCAGATTTTTGCCAGCACATCAGTAGAGCATTATTGCTTGGCCCTACGCCACCTTTTGTGCAGTACGCCGGACAATGGCAGTAATTGTCCATGTACATTTGATCGTGGCACCTCCAAATGAAGATGACCTTATTAAGACACTACACGTACTTGAATTTGTGTATTTTCCTCACTAGTACAACTAGTTTCACGTGGGCTCATTAAATCATAGAAAACTACGGACTGGCCACATGCACACCTTGGGAGCCATTGACGATGACGAAGTGTTATGGTAGGAAGTTTCACATCGCGGAGTGCAGGCCAAGGTTATTGGTCGCTCTATACAAAGATGTGCTTATGATGACCATCTTAATACTATCACCTAGAACAAATTTGAATTCGTATCACTATCTTACTGCTCCAACGAGTGAAATCTCCATAAATCATACAAAATTAGAATCTTTACTCTCAGAAAAAAGAGAGAAATAATATATTTTTAATCATTACAACTGTTAGAAGACTCCTTGAATTTTACAAAATGGGGAAGCAATTTTTTTGAATGTTAAAACAAATAGACCACAATTCACACACATCGTGCCCATTCAAAGAATAACGTAGTTGATCAGCTCAGCCCAATACTATGTCTTATCGCCTAGAGAGTGGAAAGGAACACACGTTCATCCTCAATGTCAACGTGAAATCAGATTTATGCCAGCACATCATAGAAGCATTATTGCTTGGCCCCGTGCTACTTGTTTGTGCAGTACGCCATACAATGGCAGTAGTTGTCCTTGTATGTTTGATCCTGGCTCATGCAGATGACGATGACCTTAATAAAACGACACACGAAGTTGAATTTAGGTCTCTTTCTCACTAGTGGAACAATTTTCACGTGGGCTCATTAAATCTTAGAAAACGACCGCCTGGCCACATGACTCCTTGGGAGACACCAACGAAAACAAATTGTCGTGGGAGGAAGTCACATCATGGAGTGCAAGCTAAGGTTATCTGTCGGTCAGTGCACAATTGTGCTTATGATAACCACCTTAATACTTGAATTCATATCACTATCAAACTGGCCCGACAAGTGCGATATCCATAAATAAAACTAAATGACAATCTTTTCCCTCAGAAAAAAGAGAGAAGTAGTATCATTTAATCATTGCAACTATTAGGAAGTTCCTTAAATTTTACAAAATGTGGAAGAAATTGTTTGAACATTAAAAAAAAATAGAGCACAATCGTCATGTATTGTGCACATTCAAAGAAGAACATAGTTGAGCAGCTCAGGTAAGACCATTTCTTATCTCTTAGAGAGTGGGAGGGTACCCCCTTCATCCTCGATGCCATTGTGAAATCAGATTTTGCCGGCACAACAGAAGAGCGTTATTGCTTGGCCCTGCGCCATCTTTTGTGCAATACGCCGGACAATGGTTGTAATTATCCATGTACATTTGATCCCGGCTCCTCTAGATGAGGATGACCTTATTAAGACATCACACGTACTTGCATTTCTGTATTTGCCTCACTAGTACAACAAGTTTCACGTGGGGTCAATAAATCATAGAAAACGACGGCCTAGCCACATACACACCTTGGAAGCCACCGACGATGACGAACTGTTATGGGAGGAAGTTTCACATCATGGAATGCAGGCCAAGGTTAGTCGTTGCTCTATACAAAGTTGTGCTTATGATGACAATCTTAATATTATCATCCAGAACAAATTTGAATTACTATCACTATCTTACTGGTCCAACGAGTGAACTCCACATAAATAAAACAAAATGACAATCTTTTCCCGCAGAAAAAAGAGAGAAGTAATTTCTTTTAATCATTGCAACTATTAGAAGGTTCCTTAAATTTTATAAAATGTGGAAGCGATAGTTTGAATATTAAAACAAAACGAGCATAATCCTCACACATTGTGCCCATTCAAAGAAGAACATAGTTGAGCAGCTCAGGCCAAGACCATTTCTTATCTCTTAGAGAGTGGGAGGGTACCCCCTTCATCCCCGATGCCAATGTGAAATCAGATTTTTGCCAGCACATCAGAAGAGCATTATTGCTTGGCCCTGCACCACCTTTTGTGCAGTACGCCGGACAATGGTAGTAATTGTCCATGTACATTTGATCCAGGCTCCTCCGGATAAAGATGACCATATTAAGACATTACACCTACTTGAATTTTTGTATTTGCCTCACTAGTACAACAAGTTTCACGTGGGCTCATTAAATCGTAGAAAATGACGGCCTGGCCAAATGTACACCTTGGGAGCCATTGACGATGAAGAAGTGTTATGGGAGGAAGTTTCACATCATTGAGTGCAGGCCAAGGTTATTGGTCACTCTATACAAAGTTGTGCTTATGATGACCATCTTAATACTATCACCTAGAACAAATCTGAATTCCTATCACTACCTTACTGGTCCAAAGAGTGAAATCTCCATACATCATACAAAATTAGAATCGTTACTCTCAGAAAAAAAGAGAAATAATACATTTTTAATCATTGCAACTGTTAGAAGGCTCCTTCAATTTTACAAAATGGGGAAGCAATTTTCATGAACGTTAAAACAAATAGACCTCAAATCACACACATCGTGCCCATTCAAAGGAGAGCGTACTTGATCAGCTCAGCCCAATACCATGTCTTATTGCCCAGAGAGTGGCAACGAACACACCTTCATCTCCGATACCAATGTGAAATCAGATATGTGCCAGCACATCATAAAAGCATTATTGCTTGACCCCGCGCCACCTGTTTGTGCAGTACGCTGTACAACGGCAGTAATTGTCCTTGTATGTTTGATCCTGGCTCATGCAGATGACGATGAACTTCATAAGGCGTCGCAAGTACTTGAATTTGTGTCTCTGTCGCACTGGTCGAACAAGTTTCACGCTGGCTCACTAAATCTTAGAAAATGTCATTACTAGGGAAAGGCCTAGTAGTGGTGCCGGTTAAACTGTTAGTGGTAGTGTGGGATCCCGTGCTATTATTAGCGCGCAACTAACTGGGTAGTTGTAGCGTGTGTAGCACCCCAAAAATCAGGTTATCGATTTCTGTGCTGTTATTCCTTCCTATCTTTTCTCTCCAAATTTTTTTTCTATGGAATATGAAATTGTCAATCCAGACAATCCGCAACCTCTCAGTGCCTTTCCCATGTTCTTGTGCCATCCAAACTTCCGTCAGTAAACCCCGAACCTCACTGAAGCCCTAGTTCAAATATATTGGAACTCGAAATCCTGCCTTTGTGTTTACAATGGAGCTATCATTTTCCTTGCTCTGTTAATCCTCCCAAAATTTCCAGAGATCTTCCTTCACTCATAAACCCTAGATGTGCAAAAATATTGCCAAGTCATATGCAATATTTCTCCTCTAGAATTAATTCCTTTTTCTGCCTTTTTGAGGAATTAAATCCAGGAAAATATTTATCCATCTCCAAAGTTCATGAAAACTTGTGGAGATATTCTTTTAGATCATATTGAGCTAACATAAAAATATTGGCCACAATTAAATAGGGGAAATTGCATTTTCCTATTTAAAACCAATATTTTAGTTTGGGGCCTTTCCAAAGAAATTACCATTTTGGTAGCTAGGAAAAATACCTAAATAATTTATGGAGCTTTTCCAATCCATATCTTCACCATTTCCATCAAAATATCAATTTCCATGATTCAAAATTTTGAGCATAACACTCCTTTGCAAATTCTCTGCAGATTTTCTATTAGCAAAGGAAGTGCTTGAATCTTTAATCCTTTTGGGCTGAAAATATTCAGGGTGGTTAGCATTGATAAATCACCAATGGATACTAAAAATCAGCCCATTTCATCTAGCCAATCTTCCTCCATAAAATATCTAAGCTTTTGTCCAGATTAAATCACTGTGATAGAAGTACCATTTGGAAGTATCCAAATGGTATGACATTTTTACAGTACCTCCATATGCCTAAATTATTGGTCTCCACAAATTTGGTCCATTTTCATATAGCCATTTGATCCCAGCATCATCCATTTCTAGCCAGATCTAAAGCTTAGAAAGGAAGTGCTATCTTGATTTATCCATTCGAGCTGAATTTTGGTCAAGATGGCCACCTTAGTAGATGACTGACCTCTGCCAAAGATCGGGCCAAGAAGAGCGTTGTGGTGGCCACACTACTTGTCCAAACTTTGTTGCTAGAAACTTGTTGACCTTGGTTTCAGTCACTTCAGACCTCTCCTGTGCCTTACAGCTGCTCTATTCAATCCAAGGAAGGAAGGAGAACCCCCTAGACATCTTTTGGCGTTGAGTAGGGCATGACAACGCCGTGGGAACATAGTGACCACGACCAGAGCATGACAAACTGGTGCTTTGTGTGTTGGATCCTTCGGGAGCTCCTTTCTAGTGTGCTCCAGCTTGTTTGGGTGCGCCTGTGAGCTTCCCACCGCACGCGTGGCTTGTCTGGAAGTCTCCCACTTGTCCCTAGCCCGTGGCTGCTTCTGCCGACCACCGGAGCTCCACCTAAGTGCCACCACGATGCCGCCGTCCGAAGCTCCGGCTGTCTTCCACCTCCTTCCCGAGCCCTCCCTCCGAGCCTATATAAGGTGCCCTTGAGGCCCTCCCGTCCACCAGCAAGCCTAGCCCTCTCCTTCAGCTCGCCGAGCTCCTCTCGTCACCCATGGCCTAGATATGCCTCCTCCCGATCACCCTCGGCCGCTCTCTGCCCAAGGCCCTTCCCTCCCTTCCTTCTGCATGTGCGGCTTCCCCGGGAGCTCTCTAAGCCATCGCGCCCCCGTTTTACCCGGGGAAGCCCCTCTGGCATGGCTCTGCTAGTGCCCGTCAGCTACGTTGCACGGATACTTGGATACGTATCGGATACGCGATACGGGGATACGCCCGATACGTCAATTTTCTAAAAACATGGATACGGGGTTACGTTTATATATAGTTATTACATATATTAATTATTAAAAAATATGTAAGAAAAAAAGGATCTTCTAGGTCAAAGCATGACTCAATAGGATTACCCCCTTTCTTTTCTTACACTTGGTCCACTTCCATTACCAAGTGGGATTTCCCTAGGTTTCCTATTCCACTCTGTGTATTGACTCTCTCTTGCGCACCTTTCAATTGAACTAGAACATTGACAAACATGTTTTGACATGAACTCATACTCATGTTCGGAATCTTCAAAAGGTGTGCCTTTATCACTGAACGAGGTGTTTCAGGTATCGAAAACGTATCGCAGAAGTATCCTAGGAGTATCAAACATTATTTTATATTTTAAAAATAAAAAAATCAAGGGATACTTACGGGATACGTATCGGGCCGTATCGGGGCAGTATCCGAGTATCGGGGCAGTATCTGGCTGGATACGTGCACTTTCTGAAGTATCCGCGCAACATAGCCCGTCAGCCACCACGTCCCAGCCTTGGCCATGGCACCACAGCTCGCCCCGCGACGTCCTGCGACCATCGCTGGAGGCGGCCCACGGCGGTGGAGCCTCCCACGCCCCCCTGCAGTAGCTGCGCTGGCGGCCGAGCGCCCCGCTCATCCTCTGTTTTCTTGCCGAGAGGAAGGAGAGAGAGCGAGACAGAAGAGGAGGATAGGATGGGTCCCACCCGTTAGCCGGACAAAGAAAAGTCAACCCAGGCCCGCACCATTAAGTGGAAACGCCTTTCTCGCAAATACTTTTTCCAGATTAGCAAGCGTACTTCCTTAATTCTTCTAATTAAAATACGTTTTCTGTTCTTGAAAGACATCTTTCCCTAAGAGGCGCTTTCTCTTTTCTCCGCTGCTAGCCGAATTGATTAAATAACGAACGTTCGTCCGTTAAGCACTGAAATGGACACTATTCCGTCTGTTTTACAGCCCAACGAACGAACGGGCGTTTCTCCGCGATCGTAACTCCGGTTGTGGTAAAACCAATGCCCACGTTTTCAGTACATCGAGCCCGTTCCAATGCCCTCGTTTTCATAATGTTTTTATACTTTGAAAATGACCATTTCGCCCTTGCTCTTAATCAGCCTCCCTCGCGAGGCAAACTTTTCTGGCAAATCCTTCCGGAGTTTTATCGTACTTCTTCCCGGCGTATTCATCGACCTCCAGGCAAGCCAACCTATTCTCATGAGCTCCAAACCTGCGTCATGACTTTGCTTGAACCCTGTGTGTGTATTCCAGTAAATTCTGGATCATTTTTAGTCTGCACTGCAATAGCCCTGCTATTTCATATGTGCCTGATGCTAGTGGTGTTTACCATGTGATATCATGCATTGCTTCCATGCCATGTTATCCCATGCTAGTAACAATATTTTGAACACCATTATCATGTTAGTACCATGATTTTATCTCATGCCATGTTTGTCAACGTTGTTATGATTTGGCTATGTTGTTGCTAAGTGATTGTTCACGCTTATAAACGTCGATGTAATGGTGCAATGATGGAGATGTTGGATTGAAATTATAAACTAAACTTAGTTGGTTGATCCAGAGTCACCTGTTCGGACTTATCCTTGCAACCACATTTGCCGGTATGGGAGGCCTTGACTTTGTCTGGGTCCGTGCTCTTTCACCGGTACCACCACACAGGGAGGGTTATTCGTGCGTGCTACCCTGGTCAGGTAGGCGGCGATCACCCTATGAGCCAAGTTGATTGTTTAACCCAGGAGTCCCCTTTTGGGATAGTTTAGTTTGGCCATGATGGCGGCAGGTGTCACGAGGTGACACAGGAGCCACCTAGGGGCAAGACTCCGGGGAGGATGGTTGCCGGTGGTACTATGGAGGAGTCACGGGTTAGATAGGTTTTGTTGGAGCAACACTGGTCCTCCCGAAAGGGATCACGAGGCGATGTGCTCCATGGACTGGGTAAAGTGCACAACCTCTGCAGAGTGTAAAATCTATTCGAATAGCCGCGTCCACGGTATTGGACAATCCGGCTAGACCTCACTAGGTGGTCAAGCGTAACCATGATAATAATGAGGGAATAACTCGGTTGGAAGTACCCGGTGACTCATGAGTGTCCCGAGGGTTGTCGGACAACCCAGAAAAGATTAAGTTGGTATTCGGTATCAGTAAGCACTTTAACCACCTAATGTGACCATTGCCATGCTATGTTATTGATACGTCCATTTTGCATCATGTTTTTCTACTGTCATTTATGTTGTTTTATTTCATAATAATGCTTTTTGGAGTAATTCTAATGCATTTTATCTCATAATATGCAAGGTACACACAAGAGGGGAGAATTCTGGCAGCTGGAAATCTGGACCTGAAAAAGTTATGTCAGGCTACCTATTCTGCACAACTCCAAATGAGCTGAAACTTCACGAGGATTGTAAGTGGAATAAATAAGAAATACTGGAGCAAATAAGCACCAGAGGGGGCCAACCTGTTGAGCCCAGGCGTGCCCTGGTGGGTTGTGCTCATCCAAGCCCACCTCCCGGTGCCCCTCTTCTGCTACATAAGTCATTTTGACCTAGAAAAAAATAATGGGAGGACTTTCGGGATGAAGCGCCGCCATCTCGAGGCGGAACCTGGGCAGGAGCACTTTTGTCCTCCGGCGGAGTGATTCCACCGGGGGAACTTCCCTCCCAGAGGGGGAAATCATCGTCATCACCAACAACTCTCCCATCTTGGGGTGGGCTATCTCCATCAACATCTTCAACATCACCAACTCCTCTCAAACCCTAGTTCATATCTTTGGTTCAATCTTTGTACTGGAACTATAGATTGGTGCTTGTGGGTGACTAGTAGTGTTGATTACATCTTGTAGTTGATTACTATATGGTTTATTTGGTGGAAGATTATATTTTCAGATCCATTATTCTATTTAATACCCCTCTGATCTTGAGCATGATTATCATTTGTGAGTAGTTAATTTTGTTCTGGAGGTCATGGGAGAAATCATGTTGCAAGTAATCATGTGAACTTGATATGTGTTCGATATTTTGATGATATGTATGTTGTGATTCCCTTAGTGGTGTCATGTGAACGTCGACTACATGACACTTCACCATATTTGGGCCTAAGGAAATGCATTGTGGAGTAGTTATTAGATGATAGGTTGCTAGAGTGACAGAAGCTCAAACCCTAGTTTATGCGCTATTCCGTAAGGGACCGATTGGATCCAAAAGTTTAATGCTATGGTTAGAACTTATTCTTAGTACTTTTCTCGTAGTTGCGGATGCTTGAGAGCGGGTTAATCATAAGTAGGAGGTTTATTCAAGTAAGAACAGCACCTAAGCACCGGTGCACCCACACAACAAATTATCAAAGTAGCGAACACGAATTAAGCCAACATGACAAAAGTGACTAGATGAAATTCCGATGTACCCTCAAGAACACTTTTGCATATCGTAAGAGAACTTTTTGGCCTGTCCGTCTTAAAAGGATTGGGCTACCTTGCTACACTTTTGTTACTAGTACCGTTACTTGCTCGTTACAAATTATCTTGTTATCAAACTACTCTGTTACTGACAATTTTAGCACTTGCAAACATTACCTTGCTGAAAACCACTTGTCATTTCCTTCTGCTCCTCGTTGGGTTCGACACTCTTACTTACCGAAAAGGCTACAATTGACCCAGTATACTTGTGGGTCATTAGTTATGTAGATTATGTGCAAGATCCATGTTATGGCATGCTTGATCCATGTTTTCCTGTTAATTCCATGTCATGTTTAGAATAAATTATTATATAGGCATAGGTATTGCTTTGTCATCTGCTTGTTTGGATGCTATGTATTTGGTTGTCTTGCCAGTAGATTCAAAGTACTCACCTGGCCTTGCACGTGGCCAGTTGCAGGAGAAGATCCATCATGCTAGATCGTAACCTGGCCAGTCCTGTGAGTTTTGGAACCCAGCCAGAGATGTCATTGCCACTGAACCAAGACCTCCGCTGCCATTTGAGTTTGCCTTGGAGCTATGTAATATTGTTGTAAGTAATAGTATTGTAATACTCCATTTCATGTAATAAAGCAATTTTGTGCCTGGAATTGTTGTGCCATGTCTTTGACGTGCGCCAGGTGTTATCCTGGGGCTGGGCGTGCATCGGCCCTCTATTGAGTGCCATAAGCAGGTGCCGCCCCGCGCTACTACTATGTCTGTTAGTAGTAGCGCGGGGGCCACCAGTGCTACTATTAATTATCTATGGAACGTGTCTGTGACCTGTGCTACTTCTATTAATTTTAAACTCAAAAAGAATCTTTTGTGTATTTACCCAGTTCATGGGTTTTCTCGATCTGGTGCATGCTGTCAATGGTGGCAACGGTTCGATCCAGCGATAACAAGGGTCGCCGTCTGTGTGGATGGGCAGTGGTAGATCAGATCTGATGACAGATGCTGGAGAAGGACTGGGTCCAGGGCAGAGCAACGCGGCGGTGTGGGGCTCCTCTTCGGGGCCAAGGTAGAGAGCTCCTGGTTTTCCATGGGGACGACCTACATGGTTGTGGCCATGGGAGGGTGACTAAATCCAGAGGGTAGAGAGAAAAAAGAAACAAGGGAGAGAGGAAGGAGATGGCGGGAGATGCAGGACCGGTCACCGGTGGTGAGGTGCTATAGTGTGGTGGCATGAGGCGTCGGGAAAGACAGGCGAGCTCCTGGACGTCGGCAGTGCGAGGCGGCGGCCTTCGTGGTCTCCGCGGAGGAGGAGGTGCACATGGGCAGGAGATCCATGGGAGTGTTGGAAATATGCCCTAGAGGCAATAATAAAAGTATTATTATATTTCCTTGTTCATGATAATTGTCTTTTATTCATGCCATAACTGTATTATCCGGAAATCGTAATACACGTGTGAATACATAGACCACAATATGTCCCTAGTGAGCCTCTAGTTGACTAGCTCGTTGTGATCAACAGATAGTCATGGTTTCCTGGCTATGGACATTGGATGTCGTTGATAACGGGATCACATCATTAGGAGAATGATGTGATGGACAAGACCCAATCCTAAGCATAGCACAAAGATCGTGTAGTTCGTTTGCTAGAGCTTTTATAATGTCAAGTATCTTTTCCTTAGACCATGAGATTGTGCAACTCCCGGATACCGTCGGAGTGCTTTGGGTGTACCAAACGTCACAACGTAAATGGGTGGCTATAAAGGTGCATTACAGGTATCTCCGAAAGTGTCTGTTGGGTTGGCACGAATCGAGACTGGGATTTGTCACTCCGTGTAAGCGGAGAGGTATCTCTAGGCCCACTCGGTAGGACATCATCATATGCGCAATGTGACCAAGGAGTTGATCACGGAATGATGTGTTACGGAACGAGTAAAGAGACTTGCCGGTAACGAGATTGAACAAGGTATAAGGATACCGACGATCGAATCTCGGGCAAATACAATACCGCTAGACAAAGGGAATTGTATACGGGATTGATTAAGTCCTTGACATCGTGGTTCATCCGATGAGATCATCGTGGAACATGTGGGAGCCATCATGGGTATCCAGATCCCGCTGTTGGTTATTGACCGGAGAACGTCTCGGTCATGTCTACATGTCTCCCGAACCCGTAGGGTCTACACACTTAAGGTTCGATGACGCTAGGGTTATAAAGGAAGTTTGTATGTGGTTACCGAATGTTGTTCGGAGTCCCGGATGAGATCCCGGACGTCACGAGGAGTTCCGGAATGGTCCGGAGGTAAATATTTATATATGGGAAGTCCTCTTTTGGCCACCGGAAAATGTTCGGGATTTTTCGGTATTGTACCGGGAAGGTTCTAGAAGGTTCCGGAGTGGGGCCCACCTGCATGGGGGGACCCACATGAACGTGGGTAGTGGGGGCAAGGCCCCACACCCCTGGTCAAGGCGCACCAAGATCCCCCCTTAGAAGGAATAAGATCATATCCCAAAGGGATAAGATCAAGATCCCTAAAAAGGGGGGATAGCAATCGGTGGGGAAGGAAATGATGGGATTTCTTTCCTCCCACCTTTGCCAACGCCCCAATGGACTTGGAGGGCAAGAAACCAGCCCCCTCCACCCCTATATATAGTGAGGAGGCGCATGGGAGCTTCACGCTTGCCCCTGGCGCAGCCCTCCCTCTCCCAAGTGCTCCTCCTCTCTCGCGGTGGTTGGCGAAGCCCTGCAGGATTGCCACGCTCCTCCACCACCACCACGCTGTTGTGCTGCTGCTGGATGGAGTCTTCCTCAACCTCTCCCTCTCTCCTTGCTGGATCAAGGCTTGGGAGACGTCACCGGGCTGTACGTGTGTTGAACGCGAGGTGCCGTGCGTTCGGCACTTGATCATCGGTGATTTGAATCACGACGAGTACGACTCCATCAACCCCGTTCACTTGAATGCTTCCGCTTAGCAATCTACAAGGGTATGTAGATGCACTCTCCTTTCTACTCGTTGCTGGTCTCTCCATAGATAGATCTTGGTGATATGTAGGAATTTTTTTGAATTTCTGCTACGTTCCCCAACAGTGGCATCATGAGCTAGGTCTATTGCGTAGACTCTTTGCACGAGTAGAACACAAAGTAGTTGTGGGCGTTGATTTTGTTCAATATGCTTACCGTTACTAGTCCAATCTTGTTTCGACGGTATTGTGGGATGAAGCGGCCCGGACCGACCTTACACGTACTCTTACGTGAGACAGGTTCCACCGATTGACATGCACTTGGTGCATAAGGTGGCTAGCGGGTGCCAGTCTCTCCCACTTTAGTCGGAACGGATTCGATGAAAAGGGTCCTTATGAAGGGTAAATAGCAATTGGCATATCACGTTGTGGTCTTTGCGTAGGTAAGAAACGTTCTTGCTAGAAACCCATAGCAGCCACGTAAAACAGGCAAACAACAATTAGAGGACGTCTAACTTGTTTTTGCAGGGGATGCTATGTGATGTGATATGGCCAAGAAGAATGTGATGAATGATATGTGATGTATGAGATTGATCATGTTCTTGTAATAGGATTCACGATTTGCATGTCGATGAGTATGACAACCGGCAGGAGCCATAGGAGTTGTCTTTATTTATTGTATGACCTGCGTGTCATTGAACAACGCCATGTAATTACTTTACTTTATTGCTAACCGGTAGCCATAGTAGTAGAAGTAATAAGTTGGCGAGACGACTTCATGGAGACACGATGATGGAGATCATGATGATGGAGATCATGGTGTCATGCCGGTGACGATGATGATCATGGAGCCCCGAAGATGGAGATCAATGGAGCTATATGATATTGGCCATATCATGTCACTACTATATAATTGCATGTGATGTTTATTATGTTTATGCATCTTGTTTACTTAGGACGACGGTAGTAAATAAGATGATCCCTTACAACAATTTCAAGAAGTGTTCTCCCCTAACTGTGCACCGTTGCTACAGTTCGTCGCTTCTAAGCACCACGTGATGATCGGGTGTGATGGATTCTTACGTTCACATACAACGGGTGTAAGACAGATTTACACAGCAATACACTTAGGGTTAACTTGATGAGCCTAGCATGTACAGACATGGCCTCGGAACACGGAGACCGAAAGGTCGAGCATGAGTTGTATAGTAGATACGATCAACATGAAGATGTTCACCGACGTTGGCTAGTCCGTCTCACGTGATGATCGGACACGGCCTAGTTGACTCGGATCATGTGATCACTTAGATGACCAGAGGGATGTCTATCTGAGTGGGAGTTCATAAGATGAACTTAATTATCTTGAACATAGTCAAAAGACCTTTTGCAAATTATGTCGTAGCTCGCGCTTTAGTTCTACTGTTTAGTAATGTTCCTAGAGAAAATATAGTTGAAAGTTGACAGTAGCGATTATGCAATCAGTAGAAAGCTTATGTCCTTAATGCACCGCTCAGTGTGCCGAACCCCAAATGTCGTTTGTGGATGTTGTGAACATCAGACATACACGTTTTGATAACTACGTGATAGTTCAGTGAAACGGTTTAGAGTTGAGGCATCAAAGACGTTTTTCGAAATGTCGCGGAACATATGAGATGTTTCGAGGGCTGAAATTGGGATTTCAGGCTCGTGCCCACGTCAAGAGGTATAAGACCTCCGACGATTTTCTTAGCCTGCAAACTAACGGAGAAAAGCTCAATCGTTGAGCTTGTGCTCAGATTGTCTGAGTGCAACAATCACTTGAATCGAGTGGGACTTGATCTTCCATATGAGATAGTGATGTTTCTCCAAAGTCATTGCCACCAAGCTGCTAGAGCTTTGTGATGAACTATAACATATCAGGGATAGATATGATGATCCTTGAGGTATTCACGATGTTTGACACCGCGAAAGTAGAAATCAAGAAGGAGCATCAATTGTTGATGGTTGGTGAAACCACTAGTTTCAAGAAGGGCAAGGGCTAGAAGGGATACTTCATGAAACGGCAAATCAGCTGCTGCTCTAGTGAAGAAACCCAAGGTTGAACCCAAACCCGAGACTAAGTGCTCCTGTAATAAGGGGAACAACCACTGGAGCAGAATTACCCTAGATACTTGGTAGATGAGAAGGCTGGCAAGGTCAATAGAAGTATATTGGATATACATTGTGTTGATGTGTACTTTACTAGTACTCCTAGTAGCACCAGGGTATTAGATACCGGTTCGGTTGCTAAGTGTTAGTAACTCAAAATAAAAGCTACGGAATTAACGGAGACTAGCTAAAGGTGAGCTGACGATATGTGTTGGAAATGTTTCCAAGGTTGATATGATCAAGCATCGCACGCTCCCTCTACCATCGAGATTTGGTGTTTGCGTTGAGCATAGACATGATTGGATTATGTCTATCGCAATACGGTTATTCATTTAAGGAGAATAATGGTTACTCCGTTTATTTGAATAATACCTTCAATGGTCTTGCACCTAAAATGAATGGTTTATTGAATCTCGATCGTAGTGATACACATTTTCATGCCAAAAGATATAAGATAGTAATGATAGTACCACTTACTTGTGGCACTGCCATGTAAGTCATAATGGTATAAAACGCATGAAGAAGCTCCATGTTGATGGATCTTTGGGCTCACTCGTTTTGAAAAGTTTGAGACATGCGAACCATGTCTATTGGTGTATATGCATGAAGAAACTCCATGCAGATGGATCATTTGGACTCACTTGATCTTGAATCACTTGAGACATGCAAATCATACCACATGAGCAAGATGACTGAAAAGCCTCGTTTTCAGTAAGATGGAACAAGATAGCAACTTGTTGGAAGTAACACATTTTGATGTGTGCAGTCCAATGAGTGCTGAGGCATGCAGTGAATATCGTTATGTTCTTACTTCACAGATGATTCGAGTAGATGTAGATTATATTTACTTGATGAAACACAAGTCTGAATTATTGAATGGTTCACGTAATTTCAGAGTGAAGTAGAAGATCATTGTGACAAGAGGATAAAATGTCTATGATATGATCATAGAGATGAATATCTGAGTTACGAGTTTTGGCACGCAATTAAGACATTGTGGAAATTGTTTCACAATTAATACCGCCTGGAACACCATAGTTTGATGGTGTGTCCGAACATCATAGTTGCACCCTATTGGATATGGTGCGTACCATGATGTCTCTTATCGAATTACCACTATCGTTCATGGGTTAGGCATTAGAGACAACCACATTCACTTTAAATAGGGCACCACGTAATTCCGTTGAGATGACACCGTATGAACTATGGTTTAGAGAAACCTAAGTTGTCGTTTCTTAAAAGTTTGGGGCTGCGACGCTTATGTGAAAAAGTTTCAGGTTGATAAGCTCGAACCCAAAGCGGATAAAATGCATCTTCATAGGACACCCAAAACAGTTGGGTATACCTCCTAATTCAGATCCGAAAGCAATAAGGATTGTTTCTTGAATCGGGTCCTTTCTCGAGGAAAAGTTTGTCTCGAAAAGTTGAGTGGGAGGATGGTGGAGACTTGATATGGTTATTGAACCGTCACTTCAACTAGTGTGTAGCAGGGCACAGGAAGTTGTTCCTGTGGCACCTACACCAATTGAAGTAGAAGCTTATGATATTGATCATGAAACTTCAGATCAAGTCACTACCAAACCTCGTGGGATGACAAGGATGCGTACTACTTCAGAGTGGTACGTAATCCTGTCTTGGAAGTCATGTTGCTAGACAACAATGAACCTACAAGCTATGGAGAAGCGATGGTGGGCCCATATTCCGACAAATGGTTAGAAGCCATGAAATCCGAGATAGGATCCATGTATCATAACAAAGCATGGACTTTGGTGGACTTGCCCAATGATCGGCAAGCCATTGAGATAAATGGATCTTTAAGAAGAAGACGGACGTGGATGGTAATGTCACCATCTATGAAGCTCGACTTGTGGCGAAGAGTTTTTCACAAGTTCAAGGAGTTGACTATGATGAGATTTTCTCATCCGTAGCGATGCTTAAGTCCGTCGGATTCATGTTAGCATTAGCTGCATTTATGAAATCTGGCAGATGGATGACAAAACGAGTTTCCTTACCAGTCTTCGTATGGAAAGGTTGTATGTGATACAAATCAGAAAGTTTTTGTCGATCCTAAGGATGCTAAAAGGTATGCTAGCTCCAGCGATCCTTCCATGGACTGGAGTAAGCATCTCGGAGTTGGAATGTGCGCTTTGATAAGATGATCAAAGATTTTGGGTTTATACAAAGTTTATGAGAAACTTGTATTTCCAAAGAAGTGAGTGGGAGCACTATAGAATTTCTGATGAGTATATGTTGTTGAAATATTGATGATCAGAAATGATGTAGAATTTCTAGAAAGCATATAGGGTTATTTGAAAACTGTTTTTCAATGGAAAACCTGGATTAGGCTACTTGAACAATAAGCATCAAGATCTATAGGATAGATCAAAATGCTTAATAGTACTTTCAAATGAGCACGTACCTTGACATGATCTTGAAGGTGTTCAAGATGGATCAGTCAAAGAAGGAATTCTTGCCTGAGATGTAAGGTATGAAGTTAAGACTTAAAATCTCGACCACGGCAGAATAGAGAGAAAGGACGAAGGTCGTCCCCTATGCTTTTATCATAGGCTCTCTACAGTATGCTATGCTGTGTACCGCACCTGTAGTGTGCCTTGCCATGAGTCAGTCAAGGGGTACAAGAGTGATCCAAGAATGGATCACAGGACAGCGGTCAAAGTTATCCTTAGTAACTAGTGGACTAAGGAATTTTCTCGATTATGGAGGTGATAAAGAGTTCGACGTAAAGAGTTATGTCGATGCAAGCTTAACACCTATCCGGATAGCTCTGAGTAGAAATACCGGATACGTATAATGGAGCAACTTTTAGTATAGCTCCAAGTAGAACAGTTATTTGGAATAGCTCCAAATAGAGCGTGGTAGCTACATCTAGGAGATGACATAGAGATTTGTAAAGCACACACGGATCTAAAAGGTTCAGACCCGTTGACTATAACCTCTCTCACAAGCATAACATGATCAAACCCAGAACTCATCGAGTGTTAATCACATGGTAAATGTGAACTAGATTATTGACTCTAGTAAACTCTTTGGGTGTAAGTCACATGGGGATGTGACCTTGAGTGTTAATCACATATCGATGTGAACTAGATTATTGACTCTAGTGCAGGTGGGAGACTGTTGGAAATATGCCCTAGAGGCAACAATAAAAGTATTATTATATTTCCTTGTTCATGATAATTGTCTTTTATTCATGCTATAACTGTATTATCCGGAAATCGTAATACACGTGTGAATACATAGACCACAATATGTCCCTAGTGAGCCTCTAGTTGACTAGCTCGTTGTGATCAACAGATAGTCATGGTTTCCTGGCTATGGACATTGCATGTCGTTGATAACGGGATCACATCATTAGGAGAATGATGTGATGGACAAGACCCAATCCTAAGCATAGCACAAAGATCGTGTAGTTCGTTTGCTAGAGCTTTTATAATGTCAAGTATCTTTTCCTTAGACCATGAGATTGTGCAACTCCCGGATACCGTAGGAGTGCTTTGGTGTACCAAACATCACAACGTAACTGGGTGGCTATAAAGGTGCATTACAGGTATCTCCGAAAGTGTCTGTTGGGTTGGCACGAATCGAGACTAGGATTTGTCACTCCGTGTAAGCGGAGAGGTATATCTGGGCCCACTCGGTAGGACATCATCATATGCGCAATGTGACCAAGGAGTTGATCACGGGATGATGTGTTACGGAACGAGTAAAGAGACTTGTCGGTAACGAGATTGAACAAGGTATAAGGATACCGACGATCGAATCTCGGGCAAGTACAATACCGCTAGACAAAGGGAATTGTATACGGGATTGATTAAGTCCTTGACATCATGGTTCATCCGATGAGATCATCGTGGAACATGTGGGAGCCATCATGGGTATCCAGATCCCGCTGTTGGTTATTGATCGGAGAACGTCTCGGTCATGTCTACATGTCTCCCGAACCCGTAGGGTCTACACACTTAAGGTTCGATGACGCTAGGATTATAAAGGAAGTTTGTATGTGGTTACCGAATGTTGTTCGGAGTCCCGGATGAGATCCTGGACGTCACGAGGAGTTCCGGAATGGTCCGGAGGTAAAGGTTTATATATGGGAAGTCCTATTTTGGCCACCGGAAAATGTTCGGGATTTTTCGGTATTGTACCGGGAAGGTTCTAGAAGGTTCCGGAGTGGGGCCCACCTGCATGGGGGGACCCACATGAACGTGGGTAGTGGGGGCAAGGCCCCACACCCCTGGTCAAGGCGCACCAAGATCCCCCCTTAGAAGGAATAAGATCATATCCCAAAGGGATAAGATCAAGATCCCTAAAAAGGGGGGATAGCAATCGGTGGGGAAGGAAATGATGGGATTTCTTTCCTCCCACCTTTGCCAACGCCCCAATGGACTTGGAGGGCAAGAAACCAGCCCCCTCCACCCCTATATATAGTGAGGAGGCGCATGGGAGCTTCACGCTTGCCCCTGGCGCAGCCCTCCCTCTCCCAAGTGCTCCTCCTCTCTCGCGGTGCTTGGCGAAGCCCTGCAGGATTGCCACGCTCCTCCACCACCACCACGCCGTTGTGCTGCTGCTGGATGGAGTCTTCCTCAACCTCTCCCTCTCTCCTTGCTGGATCAAGGCTTGGGAGACGTCACCGGGCTGTACGTGTGTTGAACGCGGAGGTGCCGTGCGTTCGGCACTTGATCATCGGTGATTTGAATCACGACGAGTACGACTCCATCAACCCCGTTCACTTGAACGCTTCCGCTTAGCGATCTACAAGGGTATGTAGATGCACTCTCCTTTCTACTCGTTGCTGGTCTCTCCATAGATAGATCTTGGTGATACGTAGGAAATTTTTTGAATTTCTGCTACGTTCCCCAACAGGGAGAGCCTAGGGAGATACGTGGGAGAGGGACGAGAGAGAGGAGGGATTCGGGGAGGAGATAGGGATTGCAGGGTTGTTAAAAAACTTTCATGAAGATCATTGGACAATTCAAACTTGATTCTTTGTAATAGTTTTGAGATATGATGATAGTGATATGTGAGTCATGTTGATGGGTAATTATGCTTTAGGAAGAATATTGGTGTTAAGGTTTGTGATTCCCTATGCAAGCAAGAACATGAATAGTTATGCAATGAAATTACATCCTACTTATTGTGCATTATTTGGTGTTTGTTATGCTCAATGCTTGCTTATGTGATTTTTTGTTTCTTGGTTGGCTGCTTCTCAATCTTTTGCTATCCTCCACTTGTACTAAGAAGGAATACTACTTGTACATCCAAACTCTTTAAACCCAGTTTTGCCACATGAGTCCACCATACCTACCAATATGCGGTATTTCCTTGCCACATGAGAACAACAAAGAGATGAAAAGCCTCTTTCGCGGAGAA
This sequence comes from Triticum timopheevii, assembly GCA_963921465.1. NCBI lineage: Eukaryota > Viridiplantae > Streptophyta > Magnoliopsida > Poales > Poaceae > Triticum > Triticum timopheevii. Next base: position 10,300,977 of record OY997272.1, read on the forward strand.
TGATATGGAGAAAGTTTGGATAATTGATAAACACCACAAATAGCAACATTCCCAATGGAAGGCTTTAGGTGACATCTATACCGAGATAACCTCCAACGAAGATATTATGATGGGTTGAAACAACTCATGAAAGAAGAGAAAATGATGGTTTTACAGTACCCCTTCCTAACAAGTGGAGAACCATGAAATATGAAGAGAAATTGTCAAGAATGACATGACAACACCACAAAAGATAAGATAGAAAGAATTGCACTTCGGAATGCAATATGAAGAATACTTGAACTCCTCAAAACAAAACATGTGTTGAACATCATGTTTATTTTAGAGTATAGCTTGGCAGATATTAACTTAAAGAGAAATCTTGAAGAACAATTGAAGAATGAAAGGACTCCTGGACGAACCACCATGTTGAGCCTTCGTGAGAACTCCAGTAAATAAAGGATGCTAAAAAAGAAATGAAGGTTGACAAGCATCAAATTGAAGCCTTGCAGTGATTTAAATGGAGCTTCGTGAGGAGATAATTAGAAAACATGGAACTCCGGAAAAGAAAAGATGAACAACTTAGAACTGAGAATTTCTTCATCATGAACAAACTCCAAACAAAGGGGTTAAATCACCTCGATGAAACAAGAATAAGAATTATGCTATGCTTATCCTTCATCAAGTTTAATTGATGACAATCCATGGATTTGGCATACTAATTATTCTCGTTGAAAAGAATTAAAGAGAGAGATAGTGCAAACTTGAGTAAGAACGAATCACTGGTAGGATTTTGGGAAGAACAAATGAATTGATACGATAACAAAGGAAGAGAATCTTGGATGAACCACCGTAAGCATCTGAAACGAATGAAAAAAAAAAGAGAACAAATCAATGGGAAGAATTAGGAAACAACGAAGATACTTGAGGGAATTTAGATGCAATAGAACTAAGAGATCATGAGCTAACTATAGAATACTTGAACGATGCACAAGAAGAATTGGTGAATGATAGGTGAACACTGAGAGTGAGGAAATCTTCGGAAATGATGGCCTTCGGATGATCCAAAATGGAAAAAACTCATGAAATGCTTCAGATGGATATGAAAAGAATTTCTCACGACCAAAAACGATTTGAGAGTATGAAATCAAGATTGAACTATGAATATTCAAGAGAAGGGACAAGATTTAAGAAAAACTCTTCTTCAGTCTTGAATGCTGACAATGAAGACGAGGAACACCACCAAAATCTAACCCACATGTCCTTTTCTAGGATCTTACCTGACTCAAAGTTACATCATTGAACGATATTTAAAGAGAGATTGCACAGGTTGGATTTGAATAGCTTGAATAATGTAAGAAACTCGAAATAGCTTGGACGGATTAAGAATGGAAACGTGAATCTTATGAGATATCTTGTACACTCCGGATATGAATAGAGAGAGGTGAATAAATAAGAGAGCCTTGGATAAGAAATTTCACCATGGAAAAACATGTGAAACAAAAGGAAGCTTGTATTGACTCCACTGAAAAAGAACATGGGAATGATGAACTTGAAACTCCGGAGCATCTTCACGAGAAATCACCAGATCAAAACTTGAAAGAATAGGATGAAGAGACTTTGCATGAATAAAAGATACTTGAATAACAAATCTGGCTCCATAAGAAAAGGTGTGGGAGGGTGGGAAAACAAAGACAACTTTACATGGGGAAAACAAACATTGTTGAGAAGAACTTAGAATTGATCTTTCAAACGGGGAAAATGGTAGACTTAACTTGCATAGAAGCGCACCGGTTGGAAATTAATTGAGATGAAAATCTCAATTATCAGAAGAATTAGCACTCCCATAGAAAAATGAGAACACCACTTACAAAAGGTGTGGAATCAACACTTGACATCGAAGCAACTCGAATACCAGAACAAAACAAACAAAGGATTTGGCTTGCGGAATTAGCCGGAACAAACATATGATAGAGATTTCATCTAAAATTTTGATGGTGGATCCCACACAGGCTCGATTGTACAACACCATCATGTACAAGGCAGTGCACATGGCATACGAAGTGCCCCGAGCCATAGCAAAGCTACGGAGGGCTCATTAAGACACAACGAGACCAATATAAAAACAACTGTGGATAGGCGGACCACTAGACGTCGAACCACAAGCTAGTATCATGCATCTGTCGAAAAGATATCCTAGGTAACTACTTGAATTCCCACCTAGGAACTACGGCAATTTTCTTGTTATGCAATCTCATCCAACGGATACAAGGAGCAAAATATCATCACACAACTCCTAGCAGAATTCTACGCTCCAAATGTATCACATCCGTCAACACATAACCAAGAAAATCTCGTAAACTCGTGTACCTCAGACCTTCGAAAAACAATAGCTATACTAGTCATGGCGGTACTCCAGAACGCACTCCCCAGTACTAGGTGGAGTCGAGGTTATCTCACCACTAAGAGGATAGAAGCATTTCAATGTCGGTGTCCTCTGGTATTCCGGAACTGAGACAATAGAAACCCTGACGAAAACACCTTGGAAATCAACTGCCCGGGACACTGCCTCAACCCCTAAATGTCAGGAGGCACCAAGAACAGAGTTCCCGTAAGATTGATATTGCAACGATTCCAACAATACCCGCATGATCCTAAAAAAATTGAGTGGGAAGAGTAATGGAATCAAAATACCTCTGTCACAATCCTCATTAGAGCGACAGTGGGTATGAGGAGTAAAAGGAATTCCTACTCTCCGATATATATATCTAGACTCAAAATAGGTTTTTTCTAGACTGAACAATGACAACTGTTCGATTGATCAAGGGGGCTCCTACGGTCGGTAAGGCTCTCTAAAAACTTGTAACGCCCAAGATGCGATTATATCCCAATCACGCGATGAATACATGATTGGGGTACAATCGCATTTCTAGCGCATATCAAGGTGGATATCATTACAACATACCATGTACAGCATAAATGAGAATACCAGGCTAAAGCTTACACTCAGCAAAAGCTACAACATGAATACATGAATATATCAATACATAGCAACCATCATACAGAAGAGCAGGATCCGACTATGGATGAAATCAATCAAAAAAGAAGAACGAGATCCACCCTACTAATCCCAGGCTCCCGATCCGGAACCTATCCCTTGATCGAAGAAGCAGAAGAAGAACTCCAAAACAAGCAACATCAAATTATTCTAGATCTAATAAAATGAATAATGACATAAAAGGCCTATGTTTTGCTAGAACGTTGATTCGTTCGCGTGGGAAAAATCCCGGGCACTCGATATGTCCTAGTTTGTAGCACAAGTCATGCCGAAATTCAGGAAACAATTCGGCATGACCTTTGCTAGAAAGTGGACAAATCGAGCACCTGAAATTTGCTGGAATGGAAATGAATCAACATTCTGGCAAAATATAGGCCACTCTGCTTCAATCTATGGAAACAAAAAAAGGCCACTTGGGCACAATCGAACCACTTCAATGTTGCATGTAACAGGACCACTTAAGAACATGTGTATGAGCAACTACAACAGTAGATAAACATGAGCAAACACTATTGAGGAATTTGCATATAACATGACCACTTCATATTTGCATCTCCTAGTGTTTGACACTTCAAGAAAATCTACACAAATTTCAAATTATGAAACCTAGAACTCAATTCAAATTATGTCCTAAATTTCTATCATAATAAAAAATTAGAAAAAATTAATAACCTAGTACACTTGCAGCACTGATAAAATTTATATTTTTATACTGAGTTTTTTCTCTAAACTAAACCCTACTACCCTAATTAACATCTAGTTAAACCCTATTACCCTAACCATGCTGCCCTAACCCTACTGCCTAGTACTTAAGCATCTACAAGTACTAACTAATTAGATGAATCCTAGCTAACTACTTAAGCATCTACAACTACTTAAGTACCCATTGATGAACCCGAGGAATTATACAACTACTTAAGCATACATTGGGTGCAGAACAACTATACAAGTACTTAAGCAACTATATATACAACACTATAATATATTTAGTTAACTACTTAAGCATATATAAGTTTGTCCTAAAAATAGTATTTAGTTAAGTACTTAAGCATATACAAATTTTTCCTAAAAATTCAGTTAACTACTAATTTCTTTCATTTAGGTCATTCATTTAACTTCACCTAACTAACCTATTGTACTGATACGTCTCCAACGTATCGACTTTTTCTCACGCTTTTCCTCTTGTTTTGGACTCTAATTTGCATGATTTGAATGAAACTAACCCCGGACTGACACTGTTTTCAGCAGACCTACCATGGTGTTATTTTTGTGCAGAAATAGAAGCTCTCGGAATGGAACGAAACTTTGCGAGGAATTTTTATGGCATAAAAGAGGATTTTATGGAATAAAAGAGGATTTTCGGAGAATTTTTATGGGATAAAAGAGGATTTTTATGGAAAAAAATAGAGAGAAAGATTATCATGATCCACGAGACAGAGCCGCCGCCAATCCCTATTCTTCCTCAGGAGGGCAGACCTGGAGTCCGTTTGGGGCTCCAGAGAGGGGGATCTTCATTCTTCATCATCACCAACCCATCTCCATTGCCAATTCCATGATGATCCCCACCAGGAGTGAGTAATTCCTTCATAGGCTCGCTGGTTGGTGAGGAGTTGGAAGAGATTCATCATGTAATCGAGTTAGTTTTGTTAGGGCTCGATCCCTAGTATCCACTATGTTCTTAGATTGATGTTGCTATGACTTTGCTATGCTTAATGCTTGTCACTTTGGGCCGGGGTGCCATGATTTCAGATCTGAGCCATTTTTAGATCCGATCTTGCAAGTTATAGTCACCTACTACGGTTATGATCCGACAACCCCGGAGTGACAACAACTGGGCCCACTCTCAGTGATGATCGTAGTTTGAGGAGTTCATGTATTCACTATGTGTTAATGCTTTGTTCCGGTTCTCTATTAGAAGGAGGCCTTAATATCCCTTAGTATCCAATATGGACCCCGCTGCCACGGGAGGGTAGGACAAAAGATGTCATGCAAGTTCTTTTAATAAAGCACATATGACTATTTACGGAATACATTCCTACATTATATCGATGAACTGGAGCTAGTGTAGTATCGCCCTAGGTTATAACTGTCACATGATGAATATCATCAAACAAGTCACCGATCCAATGCCTACGAATTTATCTTATATTGTTCCTACTAAGTTACTACTGTTGCTACCGCTATCGTTAATGCTACAATATCACTTCTATCACTGTTACCATTACTCTTGCTGCTGTCACTACTATCAAAACTATCAAACTACGTTGCTACTGATCACTTTGCTACAGATAATTAATATCCAGGTGTGGTTGAATTGAAAACTCAGCTGCTAATACCTACAAATATTCTTTGGCTCCCCTTGTGTTGAATCTATAAATTTGGGTTCAATACTTACCCTCAAAAACTGTTGCGATCCCCTATACCTGTGGGTTATCAAGACCTTTTCCTGGCGCCGTTGTCGGGGAGCATAGCTATATTTGTTGAGTCACTTGGGACTATTATCAATCTATCACTACGAAAAATCTGAAGGATCCAAAGACTAAGATATTTCCCTCAAAGACGAGGGGAGGTAAGGAACTACCATCCAATTCTTCTTTAGATTCACCTTCTATTATGACTAAACTTGCAACACCACCACCACATGATATTAATTTTGATATGTCGCAAGTTATTGATGATGCTTATGATGATGCTAGTACTATGCTTGATAATGATGATGTGCCACTTGGTAAATTTCTTGATGAACAAATTGCTAGAGTAATACAAAATGATGTTGTTGAATCTGATGATGAGCTTGAAACTGAAACTCCTGAAACACTTGCTAGAGCTAGCCCTCCTAGATATGAATTGCCTAAGGTACTGGAAGGCTATGTTATGAGTGAAGAGGCAACTAGAGATATTCTTGCTTGTAAGGATACAAATGATCTAGAGAAATTATTACACAAGTATAAAGAAAAATCTCTGAATGCTAGAATGAAATTTGATCGTAAGTTTGCTACTTCACCTATTGCTATTGCTGATAAGTATTATGAATTCTCTGTCAACCTAGAGTTAATTACTTTGGTTGAATCCGATCCTTTCCATGGTTATGAAAATGAAACTGTTGTGGCACATCTTACTAAGTTGATTGATATAGCCACCATTTTTACTCATGATGAGAAAACTTGATACTACTTTATTCTCAGATTATTTCCTTTCTCATTAAAGGGTGATGCTAAAGCTTGGTACAATACTCTTGCTCCTGGTTGTGTGTATAGTCCCCAGGATATGATTTACTACTTCTCTGAAAAATATTTTCCTGCTCATAAGAAACAAGCTGCCTTACAGGAACTATTTAACTTTGTTCAAACTAAAGAAGAGAGTCTCCCACAAGCCTGGGGTAGGCTTTGCCAGTTACATAATGCTTTGCCTGATCATCCTCTTAAGAAAAATAAAATACTTGATATCTTCTATAATGGACTAACCGATGCTTCTAGGGACTTCCTAGATAGTTGTGTTGGTTGTGTTTTTAGGGAACGAAATATTGGTCAAGCTGAAGAATTATTGAATAACATATTGAAAAATTATGATGATTGGAATGTTCCTGAACCACCGCCTAAACCCACTCCGAAGAAGAGGGGTATGTTATATCTCAGTCCTGAAGATATGCAAGAGGCAAAGAAATCTATGAAGGAAAAATGTGTTAAGGCCGAGGATGTTAAAAATTTACCACCTATCAAAGAAATACATGGGCTTGAAGCACCACCACCACAAAAGGTGGTAGAGGTAAAATCTTTAACGAAGTTCAATGAAAATGACAATCCTCACAATATGCATCCTAGTCAATGCCTTTATGAGTTTGAGAATTACATTAGAAAACATGATCACTTCAATGCAAATGTTATGAAACAATCTCTTATTTACTGATTGGAGGCACCATATTAGTCTCCACGTTGATCCACATCATTAAAATTAATTGAATATTTGATCTATATAATTGATCAATCTTAACTGCACGATTTATGTTAATCCCATGATGAAAAAACAGACTAAACAACATACACGTGACAAAGTCTTTTTTTTTGTACCACGTGACAGACCAAACCTAAACTAACCTCAAAGCAAAAAAAGAAGAAAAAAACTTGAACTAACCTCGAAGAAAAAAAGAGATGCACTAACCTACAGGTGTTGCTCCACCCCTACAGCCAATTGACGTTGCAGATGGGGACACTCTCCGAGTCTCCCACGACTCCTAATCAGAACGATTCCTAATCAGAAGCACAACCTCCACGTTAATACTCAGAAAACAAATAAATTAAACTTTTCGATTCTAAATCAATGATTCTGATTAAATAAGAGAATGTGGTTAGAGACCCATGGCTATACAATTTGTAGTCCAAAGTAATCTCACTCCAACCGCCAAAATAAAGGCTCCATCGATGGTTAGAGTCCCATGGGTATAGGATCCGTAGTCCTCTTCCCATGCCGAGGCCCTCTTCTTCCTAAATCAATGGTTGTACCTCGCATGTCTCATCCTATTTATTGCAATGTTTTATGCCATCCCTTCGCTTCGATTTTCTATATGTGATTGATTTAAAAGAGGTAAAATTAAAACCATATTCTTCTGATCTCCCTAATGTCCTTCATCTCTACCCTAGGTTTGAATCTCCCTCATCTTCCAAATTGTGATCTGGCTATAATCTGGCATGTTATTTCAGTCATGTAGATGAACTTCACCCACGATGCACTGGAGGAGGAGATTAGAAGGTGTACCTATGATGATGATCAACTGCTGTTTGAAGTAAACCATGTGGCCACAACTGCCCATGAGGCTATTTCCCATGATACTTGATTCAGTGCCGGAGTAAGTCAACAGGTGTACCAGCAATTGATTTCAGTTCAAAGTATATTAGTGGTTGTGCAGCACTAACATCATCCATGACAGCACAAAGGCTGTTGAAGGAATGAGTTTCGATGGGTAGATGGCGCATCTATTTACACCATGGAGATTCATCGCCTACTACTCATGTGCCCATTCAGAAGGCCAACAAGTATGTATCATAAGTTCCATGTTGCAGGTAACGTTCAATCATAATAGTATTACCACATATATCCTGGACACAACATTGATTTTACAGGCACAACTTTATAATGCTCGATTTGTTGCACCTGCACTGCATGTTGATGTATTGGGCTGGACTACCTGTCTAATGTTATGTTTTTTGATCATGTTGAGAGGTTTCCCTGACGTAAGTTGTTAACAATCATTGAAACTACATATAGCTGATGTTTGGCAATAGTTACTTCATGGTATATATGTTGCATATTCCTCTAAATTTGTGAGATTTGAGCGAGTACAAACGACACATAGTTATCTTTTGGCCTTGCCCTATGCTTCATTATTTGAGGATGCCGTAAAATGGATTTAATTTCTAGACCATGTAGGATTATTAGTCATTAGATGCGGAAACTTTTGGTATTTCGATATATGTTTAGTTACACTCTTGCTGATTATGCAATAGAATGAGCAGAAAGAAACTGCATCAACTATTCTTTTTTATTATATGTGTGAAGCATGTACAACTATTTTTCTTTTGCCAAGAAAAAGCATTCCATAAGCATGCCCCAAGCGAGCTAGCACACAAATAAGAATGACTCCAAGGTTTTTTCATAAATGAGTTATTACGTTATCCATAAGAGTGTCTTAGGTTTTAACTAACACTCTTCAAACTCTCTCTGATTTATTCATTCGCTTTTTATAATTGGCATGAAGACCAAAATTTGAACAATTAAGCCAGTAAGTGTATTCTTAGTGCAAATCAGAGGTCTGTTCGGAATATTTTTAGTGCAAGTCTGCCATGAAAGGAGGGCTGTCCATTTTCCATAGTTGAACGATGCCTCATGAAGCAACAGTCATAATATCAATAAAAGTTGAGGCCTCTTTTTAATATCATTTTGTTGTAGAACTTTACATTGTAATGTTCTTAACTTAATTAATGACCACTTCTATTAGTCAATCTTTTTTTATGTGCCCATGTTTTTAAATGCAATGGCCCACTACGAAATAACCAACTATAGATCAATTTCTCTTGAAGCTAGAAGAAAAACTTTCAAAGGAATCCCATGCTATTTCTTATTTTATGCATCCTACATGTATGAAGTTTCTTATTTCTTATTTAGATGTTCTGTAGACGATGCCATTCGTAAAGGTTATTGATGACACCCAAAAAGCTCCTCGGTAGATGATCCTTTCCAGCAAATCACTTGGTGGATCTAGAGGGGCATCCATCAGCTAATGAAAAAGGGGAAAAATTGCCTGCTAATGTTCCTTACCAAGAGTAATTTCCCCTTGAGACGATCTCCGTGATGTGCATACTGATATGTTGCATCATGAGACGATCTCCATGATGTGCATAGGCGTGATTATTGATATTACTACTAACATTGCTAGCCCGTGATGTTGCACGGGTAGATGACTAGTTGAAATATAATTATGATATGATTGCTCGCTTTAGTGACTTGATATTTAGAATCTCAAATGATGTTAGAGGTGTTGGAAAACATGCTTCTATAGTTCAAACCCAGTTAGAACAATTTGCTAAATCAGAAAGAGAATTGGTTGATGAAATGAATCATAATATACATGACTTTGCGGTTAGAGTTGCAACTAGAGGAGGTAAAATGACTCAGGAACCACTTTGTCCTGAGGGACACCCAAAAAGAATTGAAAAAGATTCACAAAGAGATAATGCTAATTCAACGAGTCCTTCCAAAAATAAAAAGAAAAAGAAAAATGATAGGACTTTGCATGCTTCTAGTGAACCTGAAATAGACAAACCTCCTGATAATTAAAATGAAACTTATATCTCTGATGCTAAAACTCAATCTGGTAATGAACATCCACCTAGTGATAATGAAAGAGACAATGATGAGGTTCATGAAGACACTCAAACAAACAATGATAAAGAACTAGATAATGATGTTGAGATAGAACCACCTGTTGATCTTGATAACCCACAACCTAAGAATAAAAGGTATGATAAACGAGGCTTTGTTGCTAGAAAACACGGTAAAGAACGAGAACCGTGCGTTCAAAATCCTATGCCTTTTCCACCCAAGTCAACTAAAAAGACAGATGATGAAGAATTTGAAACTTTGCTGAAATGTTGAGGCCAGTCTTTTTACGCACTCGCTTGACTGATATCCTTAAAATGCCTCCTTATGCAAAGTATATGAAATACATCATCACAAATAAGAGAAAAATACCGGAAGCTGAAATCTCCACTATGCTTGCAAACTATACTTTCAAAGATGGAGTACCTAAAAAACTTCGAGATCCCGGTATACCAACTATACCTTGCTCTATCAAAAAGAATTATGTGAAAACTGCTTTGTGTGATTTAGGAGATGGTGTTAGTGTTATGCCCTTCTCTTTATACAAAAGACTTGATCTGAAAAAACTCACACCTACTGAAATATCTTTCCAAATGGCTGACAACTTAACTGCCATACTTATCGGTATCTGTGAGGATGTGCCCGTTGTTGTTGCTAATGTTATTGTTTTGACTGACATTGTTATACTATAGATACCTGAGGACGACAACATGTCGATTATCCTTTGTAGACCCTTCTTGTATACTGCAGGGTCTGTTATTGATTGCAATAAAAGCGAGGTCACTTTTCATATTAAGGGTAATGACCATACGGTGCACTTTCCAAAGAAACAATTCCGAGTGAATGGTATTAATGTTATTGAAAAATCTCCGACAATCACTATTGGAAGTTTTCAAATACCTCTACCTACAGTCAAAAAGAAATATAAAATGCTTATTGTTGGGGAAATGCATATCCCCATTGAGGTAAATTACTGATATACAAAAGTTCTTCGGTTTCATGCTAATCAAAACTGGTTGTTAATAAGACCTGATCAACCTTATTAATGAATCATTTTTGAACGGTATGAAGTTGATGAATTTAGTAAGCACTACCTTTTGTCCCTACCTTTTGTTTCATGTTTTTATTAGTTAAATAAAATAAAATGCCATGTTTCGTCTGTTTTCTAAATTTCTCGTGCAATAAAAAAATGACCCAAAAATAAAAGTTCCCAGAATGCTCACAATGCAAGAGGCTGGAACTTTTGAGGAGTTCATGCAATATATTGCTAATGCCGGCCTCACCGACTTCATTGCAGATGAGTGTGATCAGCACCCAATCCTCACAAACATCTTTTTTCAAAGTTTTACTTTCCTGCCTAGGAATAATCCTCCTGAAGTGAGCTTTGATTTATATGCTGAAAATCATCAGATACCGCTTACTGAATATTGCAACATATGCATGATCCCTTGTAATGGGAGCTTGGCTGAGCCTAGGCCGGCAGAGTTTGAGGCCTTTTATCGCACTTTGACGGTGGGAGATGAGAGAGGAGTGTCGGCCACCACGGCTGCTAGCTTGCACTTTCCTGCTGCACATTATTTTGCTTTATTTGTTGCTAAGTGTCTGCTTGCTAGAAAGAAAGTAGGCGCGCTCGGCGCACCCGACTTTGTTGTTTTACGCCGAGCACTGGAGGGTGACAACACTTATAGCTTGGGAGCTATTGTGGCTCGCCTCTTCCGGCTTAATAAATCTCAAGGTCAAATACATGGTGGAATTTTTGCTACTCGTTTGGCGGCTCACTTTGAGGTTGTGATACGCCCTCATGACTATCCTCCGACTAGGGTTTACCTAGACCGAGCAGCCATGGATCACCACCATTTCACTGATAATAAATATCCTGACATCCCCATTACTTATAACTTGGTTTTCAGTGTAGACACTAGTGATATTATTCCATTGCCTGCTCATGCTTTGTTTGATCTTGTTGCAAGGGGCGGATACAGTATTATGCCTGCAGACATCGTCGCCTACCGGAACGTTCAGGATGCTGCGGAGGCAGCACAGGAGGAGCCCCAGTAGTGGGATGCGTGGATGCCTGCTCCTCAGCAGCCCTTCTACCCTCCAGGCTATTGATCGACTACCAAATTAGGCCAAAAGCCTAAGCTTGGGGGAGTATGTCTTTCCACCGACATTACATTCACGTCCACATACTTCAGTTTTCGGGTTCACATTTTTGCATTGTATCATCCATGCTTAGATTTATTTTCTTGCTTTCTTTTTGTGTGTTTGAAAAACTTTAGAAAAACCAAAAAAATTAGTTGTAGTAATTTACTTTCTATGCATTCTTAGTAGTAGTATTAAAAAGAAAATCCAAAAAGATTTCCTTGTTCTTCTTTTGCTTGTTGGGAGATTTCCCGTGTAAATAGCTTTTCTTGTTTTTTGCTTTTTCTTTATGTTTGCCCGTTCTAGAAAACCAAAAACTCCAAAAATATTTCAGTGTGTTTCTCTGAACTTCTTTTCTTTTTATTCGAGTCTCACCAAGGAGAAGACCACGATGAAAATGTTGAGTGTCTCTCATATGAATAATTGTTGAACTAATAAGAGCACATTTTACCTTGTCTTCTCCTGTTGAATAAATTGTTTGCAGATTCCAGCTTAGCCCATGGCACTCTTGCACTATTATTATTTTCATATCATTCGGTCGTGCAAGTGAAAGGCCATAATGACGACATCCGATGAACTGGCCATGGCAGGGAGAAACTGGTATGGACTCGACTTGTTTTGTTTTTGTAAATATGTTTAACCTAGTATCCATGATTCGGCCCATTATGATTAAACATGTTTGCAATGACAATTAGAGATTATAGTTTCTCATGCCATGCATAAGTAGCTGGGAGTTGATAATCATTTATCTTGGATATCAACATAGCGTTAAAATGATTGGGATGTAGTATGATGATATGGTATCCTCCTCTGAATGTTCGAGTTACTTGACTTGGCACATGTTCATGCATGTAGTTGAATCAAAACCAACATAGCCTCTATGATATTTATGTTCATGGTGTTCATATCCTACTCATGCTAGTGTCCAATGTTACTTATGCATAATGCATGGTTATGATCGTTGTTGCTCTCTAGCTGGCCGCTTCTCAATCTAAATTGATAGCCTTCGCCTGTACTAAGTGGGAACTCTGCTTGTACATCAAAAACCTTGAACCCAAAGTTATTCCAGATGAGTCCACCATACCTACCTATCTGCGGTATTACCCTGCCGTCCTAAGTAAATCTGCATGTGCCACCTCTAAAAACTTCTAAAATTATCCTTTTTGTGTGCCTGGATCGTTCGTGGAATGACAGGAGGTGGTCGGTATCTTCCATTCTAAGCGAGTTATTCTCAGGTCGAGTGTTATTCATTCGCCATCACACGAGAAAATGGGCGGTAATAGGGATGCCCAGTCCCAAACTGCAAACATGAAAAAGAGTTCATCTCTAAAATAATCAAACAAAAACTCCTAATGGAGTCAAAACCTTTACTTTTATTGCTTGGGAACCGCCACTAGTGTGGTTAGCATGGAAGCTATTGATAACTGATGGTCGTGAAGTGAATAAGAAGTGTGCATTTCTCAAAATATCATTTATCTCTATTTTCAAAATTGAGCTCTGGCACCTCTACAAATCACTGCTTCCCTCTACGAAGGTACTATCTATTTACTTTTATGTTGTGTCACCACCTTCTAAAACAAGCGCCAGAAACAGAGTAGAGCACAACTGTCATGATTTATGCAGTATGTGTAGCTAATGTTGGGTGCATCATGACTAGATCTTTTCTACCATGAATTACAATGTTTAGTCGCTGCTTGAACTTTGAAGGTGCTCTACATTTATGGTTTGCTGTCTCAGAAAGGGCTAGCGAGATACCACTATTGTCATATTATATCATGGTCGTTTTGACAATGTGTTGATGTTTGAGATATTTTATTATTGCTCGCTAGCTGCTTATGTCATTGATATGAGTCATTATAATCTTTAAATGTTATTGTTGACATGGTTACTGATAATGCTGGCTGAAAACCTAGGTTCTTTTTAAGCTTATTTATGCAAACAAGAGCAAAAGAGTTCATAAAAGTTTTTTTCTCACTTTCAGTTTATCAACTGAATTGCTTGAGGACAAGCAAAGGTTTAAGCTTGGGGGTTTTGATACGTCTCCAACATATCGACTTTTTCTCACGCTTTTCCTCTTGCTTTGGACTCTAATATGCATCATTTGAATGAAACTAACCCCGGACTGCCGCTGCTGTTATTTTTGTGTAGAAATAAAAGTTCTCAGAATGGAACGAAACTTTGCGAGAAATTTTTATGGAATAGAAGAGGATTTCGGAACCAAGACCCACCAGAGAGGGGGGCCCTGGGTGGGCACAACCCACCAGGGCACGCCCCCCACTCCTGGCGCGCCCAGGTGGGTTGTACCCACCTGGTGGCCCCGTTGACGATCCCCCTGACACTATAAAATCACATTATTCCAGAAAAAACAGGGAGAAAGAATTATCGCGATCCACGAGATGGAACCGCCGCCAAGCCCTGTTCTTCCTCGGGAGGGCAGATCAGGAGTCCATTTGGGGCTCCGGAGAGGGAGATCTTCGTTCTTCGTCATCACCAACCAATCTCCATCGCCAATTCCATGATGCTCCCCACCGGGAGTAAGTAATTCCTTCGTAGGCTTGCTGGTCGCTGAGGAGTTGGATGAGATTCATCATGTAATCGAGTTAGTTTTGTTAGGGCCTGATCCCTAGTATCCACTATGTTCTTAGATTGATGTTGCTATGACTTTGCTATGCTTAATGCTTGTCACTTTGGGCTCGGGTGCCATGATTTCAGATCTGAACCGTTTATGAATTCATCATTATATTCATGTTTTAGATCTGATCTTGCAAGTTATAGTCACCTACTACGATTATGATCCGACAACCCCGGAGTGACAACAACCGGGCCCACTCTGGGTGATGATCGTAGTTTGAGGAGTTCATGTATTCACTATGTGTTAATGCTTTGTTCCGGTTCACTATTAAAAGGATGCTTTAATATCCCTTAGTTTTCAATATGGACTCCGCTGCCATGGGTGGGTAGGACAAAAGATGTCATGCAAGTTCTTTTAATAAAGCACGTATGACTATTTACAGAATACATGCCTACATTATATCGATGAACTGGAGCTAGTGCCGTATCGCCCTAGGTTATAACTGTCATATGATGAATATCATCCAACAAGTCACCGATCCAATGCCTACGAATTTATCTTATATTGTTCCTGCTAAGTTACTACTGTTGCTACTGCTATCGTTACTGCTACAATATCGCTGCTATCACTGTTACCGTTACTGTTGCTGCTGTCACTACTATCAAAACTATCAAACTACTTTGGTACTGATCACTTTGCTACAAATAATTAATCTCCAGGTGTGGTTTAATTGACAACTCAGCTGCTAATACCTTCAAATATTCTTTGGCTCCCCTTGTGTCGAATCTATAAATTTGGGTTAAATACTTATCCTTGAAAACTGTTGCGATCCCCTATACTTGTGGGTTATCATGTACCACTACTACCAGCAGCACTACTAGCCTAATTAACCTAGTAAAACCCTACTGCCCTAACTAAAAAATAGCTAATTAACATCTACTAGTACCACTACTGCCCTAACCTAATTAACATCTACTAGTACCAATATATATACTACTAGCAGGATAGCTGCAACATTTTCTTCACTTTGTTCTTTTAGAAAAACATCTATGAAAACAAAAACCATAATTAAACCCTACTTCCCTAACTAAAATTTTGCTCTAAACCTTACTGCCCTAGTTAAATCTACTGCCCTAACTAAATTTTTGCTCTAACCTGGCTAACCTAGTTTACCTAACAAGTTAACCTAATGAGCCAAATTAACCTAGCTAGTTCACTTAACCTAGAGAGGGGTAGGGGCTCATAGAGAGGGTGCTCGGGGCAACGGTTGTGGGGAGGTGCTCGGGGGAGACAGTGGCGCAGAGGGCGTCGAGGGTGGCTCCGGTGGCGTCTACGGCGGGTCCGGTGACGCCGAGGGAGGCAAGGGCATCAAGGGAGGCTGGGGTGGCGAGGAGCGGACGAGGGTGACTATGGCGTGTGGCTCCTGTGGCGGAGATGGCGCGCGGCTCCATTGCCGACTCCGGTGATGGCGGCGAAGGCAGGGACGTCGAGGGAGCAGGGGCGGCGAGGGGAGCAGGGCGGCACGGGAGAGGTAGGGGAGATGCGAGAAGAATGGGAATTTTGGGGAAGGAGGAACGCCCGCGCATGGGCAAGTCAAACTTAGTAGTAGCGCTTTTTCCAGACAAGCGCTATAGCTACTTAGCTATATCTAGCTATAGCGCTTTCTAACGGAATGCGCTACTGCTATAGATAAGTTAGCTATAGCGCTTGTTCGTGAACACGCGCTATAACGCTTCCGTGAAAACGTGCTGCTGCTATTGCTTACTTTTTTTTCTTTATCTTTAAATTTCCTTTTCTTTTGTTCTTTCCTTTTTTTTCTTTTCTTTTTCTTTTCTTAGTTGCAGCACTGTCGCCTTAAAACGCGCTGCTACTATTTTGTTAGCAGTAGCGCGGTCCTTAGAAAGGTGCTTCTAATATACCAAGCCTGGCGGCAACGGTGTAACAGTTTATAGTAGTTGCGCTTTTAATGAAGGACGCGCTACTGCTATTTATATAACAGTGCTTTTACAGGCCGTGCTACTGTTAGATAGTAGTAGCGCCGTGTTTTAACCAGCGCTACTGATAAGTCTCTGTGTATAAGCTTTTCCCTAGTAGTGTGTCTACATCTCATTCAAGCCATGCTTCTTTGTATCTAGCATAATGCCGGTGATGTTCCAATGATGCCGACTGCACCCAGGCCAAGATGCAGCACCTTGTTGATGACAAGGAGCTCACAATGCATGTGAGATCGTCCATGATCGATCCGTTCAACAGGAGATGCAAACTATAGGAAGGGAAAGGTCTAGTCTATGAAACATAAGATGTGAACTTATAAGCACTAACCCCAAAGCTGGTTCATTATAGATCTCGAGAACCTCGCGTCCTGACTTCGCCCGGCCCCCGCGTCGCTCCGCTTGGGGCGACTCGGGCGGCGCCGAACCCTAGCCGCCGAACCTCCCCTCCCGCCTCCCCCCTCCCCCCTCGCCGCCGCCCGAGGGGATCTCCGGCGCCGCCCGCGGGGTCGTCAAGGACGGCGGCGGCGAGGATTTGCTGCTCCCGACCGGAGGGCTCCGGACGCCGAGGCGGCGGCCTCGGGTGGCGAGGCGGCGCTGTCTCCCCGCAAGCGGCGCCGCAGGTGGTGACCCTCCGTTCCCTTGGCCGCGAGGGAGGCGAGGGACGGCGGGAGTTGTCGCCGGTCGCGGCGGGTGCGGCGCTCCCCTCGCCCGCGGCTGGATCTGAAGGCGGCCCCTTCCCCCACGCAGCACTCTGCCCCGCCGGATCTGGTCGTCGGTAGCCTCTGGCCGCCGGATCCGGCGTTGGGCTGCCCGGAGATGCGGTTCAAATCGGGAGAAATCCTTGGTTGGGGTGCTCTAGCCACGACGGCGGCAACACCGGCCGGTGCCGCTCCCCTCCTTGGAGGCGCCGTCGAGTTTCGTGCCCTCTCCCTCCCGCTCCATGCCCGGGAGAAATCCCATGTCTTGCCGAGACAGGTCGACAACGGTGCAGCGTGCGCCGCCTCCTTCTTGAAGGTGCCGGCTTGGGCAAGGTGGGAGTGTGCTGTGGTGCTGGGCGGTGGTGGCTGGGTGGCTGCGTCTTCGGCGAGGGATTTGGAGCATGATGCTTTGTATCTGATCCAGTTATGGAGGCTCCATTTCTCCTTGCTGTTTGTTTGTTCAGTGACAGCTCCATTGTGCAGTTTTTCCTCTTCGTGCTTGTAGCAGTGGGCTGCGGTGTGGACTCTTCTGGTTCCCTTCGTGCAGCGGCATGTCGAGCTGAGTATCTCCTTGGTGCACAGAATCATGCCCTTTCCTTGCTCTAGGGAGGGCAATTCCATCTTCCGGCGGTCCGGCGCCTTTCGAGCCAAGGCGAGGGGCAGGGGTCCCCTCCGGATTTGGAGAGGAGCGGCTTGGTTTTCGATGTGCACCTTCCAGGGTAGATGAGGGCTCGGTCCATCGACGTTGGGCAATGGCTGCCCGAAGCTCCCCTCTGTTTGTCCTACTATCTATAGTCCACTTGGAGGACTCCGTTGACTATATGCTAGTGCTTCTCTGTTTACTTCTATAGGGCATGTAGCACTGTTTTAAATAGCCCGCTATAGCTCCGCTATAGCGCGCTATAGCGTTTACAAAAGGTCTTGTGCTAAGAGACTTTGGTCCAAACAAATGAACAAACATTTTAAATAGCGCGCTATAGCTCCGCTATAGCACGCTATAGCATTTGGAAAAGGTCCGCCGCTAAGATGCTTAGCGCGCTATTTAAAACTATGGTATGTAGTCTTTGCTGCTTGTAAGCTGCTTCGGCATCACCGTGTACCTGCAGTTTATTTTCCTTTCTGTTTTCCGTTGGTTGTATTGGTGGCCTTGTGTAATCCCTGGCCGGTTGATGGCTTTGTTAATTCAAAGTCGGGCTCTCCTTGAGCCTTCGTTCTAAAAAAAAACTTATAAGCACTGTACTACTAGGCATTGGCACCTTGAAAGAAACAAATTTGTAGCAGTGAACAGACAAAGCATTTCTATGACGTTTTATGAACAGAAAAAGCACGGAAACTAACTAATGTTGGGTTAGATGCATATTAGTTCTGCTATGGAAATACTTTTGTACTCGATGGAAGTAATGTTTTCTTGATATATCAGACTTAAATCTCCCATGTGGAATTATATGAGATGTAAAGTTATGTTACATGGAAGCAAAGCTCTTGGAGCTTATTTTTTGTTAGGTCCAACCAGATTTTGATTGCAATAGAAGCAATTTTTCTAGCGAGTACCTAGAACTCATCTAGATGAGAAATAATTTGGTCTCATTCACTTTAAAAACAAGAACAGATACAATCCACGTTAGCACACACGCATCTTATAGCATCACATCCAATGGTTATAAAAAGTGAATGAGACCAAATTATATCTCATCTAGATGAGTTCTAGCAAAACTGTTTTTTCTATCAGTGGATGCTAGTTCTTGTTGCCTTGGAAGCAAAATAAAATATTCCACGGGACACATGTTTCATTTAGATCAAAGCAAACATGTGCAATATATAGAAGCAAATATTACTGTCACTCAAAAATAAACTTTCCGAAAATAAATATGCATGAAATTTTACTAGCTAGCGATGGAAGCATCGGCAAGAAGAAAGCTGCAGGCGTGTGTTTCGGAAGCGGTTACAGCTGGAAACACATAATAAAGGCTGGTCATTATTAAGAATGAATGTAACAAACAGCCTAGCGTCTCTGTGTACAGATGAAACAATATATCAGTGGTCTGATTCCTAGTGTTTCTCTTTGCTATATGTGGTGAGAAATAGAGAAGGGGGCAGAGCGCAGACATGAGATATGAGTAAACCACATTGCACTCCTTTATTTTCCCAAAATATGTAAATCGTAAACATGAGTGAGCTGGCGTTCCGGGTTGGCTATAAATAGGGGCGCCTGGCCGTGCGTATATTGGAAGCACAAACAGGCAAAAAGTTTACCAAGAAGGAGATGGCGATGCTCCTCCTCGCCCTTGGCCAAGAACGGCAATGGCAGCTCCTCCTGGCCCTCCTCACCGTGGTTTTCATTGTTGTGATTGCGAGGAATTCGTCCTCGTCCAAGGCCAAGCAAGGACTCAAGCTCAAACTTCCACCGGGCCCGGCGATGTTGCCAGTCCTGGGCAACCTGCACCAGGTGGGCGGGCTTCCGCACCGGAGCCTGCGGGAGCTAGCTCGGCGGCATGGGCCAGTGATGCTGCTGTGGCTGGGCACGGTGAGGACGGTGGTGGTGTCTTCGGCGGAGGCTGCGAAGGCGGTGATGAAGACGCACGACGTGGAGTGCTGCAGCCGGCCGGCGTCCCCAGGACCCAAGCGGCTGAGTTACGACTTACGACCTCAAGAACCTGTTGTTCGCGCCTTATGGCGTGTACTGGCGCGAGATGCGGAAGCTCTTCATGGTGGAGCTCCTCAGCATGCGCCGCGTGAGGGCTGCCGCGTACGCACGGGAGCAGCAGGTTGCCAAACTTGTGAGCAACGTCAGCCGCCTGGGCGGCAAGCCGGTGGCCTTGAACGAGCACATCTTTGGCCTTACGGACGGCATCATCGGCACTGTGGCGTTCGGCAACGTCTACGGGGCTGACCAGTTCCCGAACAAGGGGCGCTTCCAGCACGTTCTGGACGAGGCCATGGAGATGATGGCCAGCTTCTCTGCCGAGGACTTCTTCCCCTGTGCCGGTGGCCGTCTGGTGGACCGCCTAACAGGCCTCTTGGGTCGTCGCGAGCGGGTCTTCAAGGAGGTGGACGCCTTCTTCGAGGTTATCATTGAACAGCGCCTGGACCCGGCGCGCCCCGTGCCGGACAACGGCGGGGACCTCGTCGATGTCCTCATCGGCCTGTGGAAGGAGCAGCATGGCACAGTGCGCTTCACCAAGGATCACGTCAAGGCCATCATCCTGGTACGCAATTCAGTTGAATGTACTCTATATATTCTGGTACAGATCAATGTATATATATATATATCTATGTACATTATACTGTATATATTCTGGTACGTATGTATGCGTGCAGGACACGTTTATTGGCGCCATACACACGAGCTCCGTGACGATGCTGTGGGCAATGTCCGAGTTGATACGGAAGCCGCACGTACTCAGCAAGGTGCAAGACGAGATCAGGGCAATGGTGGGCCGCAACCATTTCTGGAGGGTGAAAGAAGACCACGTCCCCAATCTCACCTACCTCAAGATGGTGGTCAAGGAGACTCCGCGGCTGCACCCACCGGCCACCCTGCTTGTGCCGAGGGAGACCATGCAGCCCCTCGAGATCGGAGGCTACGACGTGCCCGCCAAGACGCGGATCCTCGTCAATGCATGGGCCATCGGCAGGGACCCCCTTAGCTGGGGCTCCGACTCGGAGGAGTTCAACCCGGACAGGTTCCATGACAGTGACATCGACTTCAACAGCGCCCACTTCCAGCTCCTACCTTTTGGCGCCGGCCGGAGGATATGTGCTGGCCTAGCCATGGGGGTCATGAACGTGGAGTTCACGCTTGCCAACCTGCTCTACTGCTTCGATTGGGCGCTCCCAGAAGGGATGCCGCCCGAGAATGTGAGCATGGAAGAGGCCGGCGCCCTCACTTTCCACCGGAAGGCGCCGCTGGTTCTCGTGCCCACGCCGCAGGGTGACTCTTCCGCAAATATGCATATCACCTCTCTCTAGCTTCCAATCATGTGTTGAATTAATATCAATGCACCTTAAGTTTAGCTATTTGGTGCTTTTTCATCTTGGTGGTACCGATAAAAAATAAAAACAAGAGATGTAATGTGTTTACTAATTTTATCTACAACCAGGTGTAGTAACTCCCAAGTAATTGTCCTCCATGTGTCGCTCTGTAGCAGAAAACTAATCGGGTCAGTGGATACCAAAGGATCCGATATGCTCTAACTAACAACTATATAAACCGGTTAATATTTTATTAAGAGCCAAATCAAGAAAGGTTGTTAAAGCATTTACAACCACAGACATAAAAATTCGGACACCCAAACGCGCCTAAGCGGCATCCAGACGTATCAGCGGGCACTGATCGATCATACCTCATATGTTAGCTCCCACGGCCATGTTCCTCATATCCAAAACTCCAAACCCATGCAATGCTACATATAAACTGTTGGAAATATGCCCTAGAGGCAATAATAAAATGGTTATTATTATATTTCCTTTTTCATGATAATTGTCCATTGTTCATGCTACAATTGTATTGACCTGAAACCGTAATACATGTGTGAATACATAGACCACAACATGTCCCTAGTAAGCCTCTAGTTGACTAGCTCGTTGATCAATAGGTGGTTATGGTTTCCTGACCATGGACACTAGATGTCATTGATAAGGGAATTGTATAGGGGATTGATTGAATCCCCGACATCGTGGTTCATCTGATGAGATCATCATGAAACTATGGGAGCCAACATGGGTATCCAGATCCCGCTGTTGGTTATTGGCCGGAGAGCTGTCTCGGTCATGTCGGCACGATTCCCGAACCCGTAGGGTGTACACACTTAAGGTTTGGTGACGCTAGAGTTGTTATGGGAATTAGTATGTGGTTACCGAATGTTGTTCGGAGTCCCGGATGAGGTCCCGGACATCACGAGGAGTTCCAGAATGGTCCGGAGGTAAAGATTTATATATGGGAAGTCAAGTTTCAGTCACCGGAATAATTTCGGGGGTTACCGGTATTGTACCGGGACCACCGAAAGGTGTCCGGGGGTCCACTGGGTAGCTCCTCCTGCCACGGGTGGCTCAATGGGCTGAACAAGGGTGGGAACCAGCCCCTAGTGGGCTGGTGCACCCCCCCCCCCCAAGGGCCCAAGGCGCCTAGGGTTGAAAACCCTAGGGGGTGGGGGCGCCTCCCACCAACTTGGGGGCAAGCTCCCCCTTGCCCCCCCCCCCCCCCCCCGCCCCCGCTTAGACGAGATCTAAGGGGGCCGGCCCCCTCTCCCCTTCCCCCTATAAACAGTGGGGGGGAGGGGTCGGAGGGCTGCCATACCCTTCCCTTGGCGCAGCCCTTCCCCTCTCGAACACCACCTCCTCCCCCATAGTGCTTGGCGAAGCCCTGCCGGAGAACTGCAAGCTGCACCCACCGGCCACCCTGCTTGTTCCGAGGGAGACCATGCAGCCCCTCTAGATCGGAGGCTACGACGTGCCCGCCAAGACGCGGATCCTCGTCAACGCATGGGCCATCGGCAGGGAACCCCTGAGCTGGTACTCTGACTCGGAGGAGTTCAACCCGGACAGGTTCCATAGCAGTGACATCGACTTCAACGGTGCCCACTTTCAGCTCCTACCTTTTTTTTTGACCAGTGAAAACAGCAGGAGAGCCTCCTACTGTTGGTTTTTCCTTTATTTATTCAAAATGTTAACCAATGGTTAACATTAAAGAGAAGGGGCTGTTTTACATGGCTTTAAAATGAACATAGAAGGTGCTAGACTAGCCTATGTAAAACAAGAGATTACAAAGATAAAGAGTTGCTAAAGCCTTTTTAAAAGGTTAAGTTTTGGGGGTTGATCCTATAACCTAAGATCACAAAATCTTCCTTGAGTTTCCTCAGCCACGCTCACCATGCGTGGCCTCCTCACCATCAAAAATTTCTCTGCTGCGTTGCTTCCAAATATTCCAGGAGGTCAATATTGTTATCTCTTTGAACAAAGGCCCCTGCCATCTTACCCTACCTCTCTCATACTTGAGTTGTATGTCTGGAAGATTATCCCAATCTATGCCCACAACCTCCCAACACTTTGTACTAAAAGGACACTCATAAAATAGATGGGCATTAGTTTCTAGAACCTCCATATGGCACATTGGGCAATTGTGATTTTCTCCAATATTAAAATGCCGTCTCAGCAACAAATCCCTTGTGTTGATCCTGTCATTCAACATCAACCATGCAAACACTTTGTCTCTCATGATACATTTTGTTTTCCAGATCGATGTGATGCATTGGGGAGTCAATATATTTCTGAACATTAAATTGTAGAACTTCTTCAATTTAGAAACAGTGTCACCCCAGCAAAGGATCCATTCATCGGTCCCCATAGCATCCAAGCTGATTACTTCCATGATCTCATGTAAATTATCCAGTTCTGTTCTGGCTTCCATTGACAAAGGGAGCATGAAGTTGTCCACGTCATCATTGTTGTTGTAGTACTGTGCCAATGAGATGTCCTGGCCTAGCCATGGGTGTCATGAACGTGGAGTTCACGCTTGCCAACCTGCTCTACTGCTTCGATTGGGCTCTTCCAGAAGGAATGCCGCCCGAGAATGTGAGCATGGAAGAGGCCGGCGCCCTCACTTTCCACCGGAAGGCGCCGCTGGTTCTAATGCCCACGCCGCAGGGTGACTCTCTAGCTTTCAATCATGTGTTGAATTAATATCAATGGACCTTAAGTTTAGCTATTTGGAGCTTTTTCATCTTGTTGGTACCGATAAAAAATAAAAACAAGAGATGCAATGTGTTTTCTATGTATATATATGTTAATATAAATGTAAGACAAATTTTATCTACAACCAGGTGTAGTAACCCCTAAGTAATTGTCCTCCACGTGTCGCTCTGTAGCAGAAAACTAATCAGGTAAGTGGTACCAAAGGATCCGATATGCTCTAACTAACAACTGTGTAAACCGGTTAATATTTTATTCATAGCCAAATCGAGAAAGGTTGTTAAAGCATTTACAACCACAGACAGCAAATTTGGATACCCAAACGCGCCTGAGCGGCATCCGGACGTATCTGCGTGCACTGATCGATCATTCATCATATGTTAGCTCCCACGGCCTTGTTCCTCATATCCGAAACCCCAAACCCATGCAATGCTACATATAAACGTAATCAACATGTGGTTCATCGGATCACCATTTCATCGTCGCACAAAAGGGCCATAGTTCATCGGCGAACAATGCAAATCCATACTACGAGCTAATTAAAACATAGATAAAATGGGGAAGGGCGGATGAAATCTCCATTTCCCAACTGTCACTTTCCCCATCCGGTCGCCGCGTGGATGTACCCCGCTTTCATATAGCCGTCGGCTTGCAGTAGTGTGTCGTTGTCGGAGTTGGTGGTGGAGCTGTCCATCATGTTGGAGTCCTTGGAGCACGCTTGCATGAGAGCCGCCGGAGCACGCAGTCCCGCTCCTTTGCATGGTGGGCCACCTTCGCCTTGGTCACCGCCTCGTTGTTTGCCTCGTGCTCAGAAAGCTTGATGGTGAGTCGGAGCGCCTTGGCATTCGTGCAGCAGTGGCGCCACGTATCTGTCTCTGCACGCATGAGAAAGCGGCGGAGAACCGACGCGACGAGCATAGCCTCAGGATCAACCGGAGTGCTCGTGCGTGCCTGGCACGTGGTCAATGCCTCCCCCACCACCCCTCTATCTGTGACCCACTGCTGCTCGCGGTGGGCTGCTCATGCCTCTGATGCAGGCATCCTCGTGTGCGCTGGTGCCGGCGCGGGACCGAGGACTCGACAGTGCCATGGTACCACTTTCCAAATAAGATGGAACCCGTATTGGTGGTGGTCGTTCGCGTACCTGACGGGTATCGAGAGCTGAGGAAGAGGGGCCACCACTGTCGCTGTCGCCTTGGTCGAGCCGCTGCCTTCTCAATGCCATGCAGAGGGCAACCTCCTGGATATCGTCGGGCTCTACGTTGCGCAGTAGGCTTGACTAGTCGTTAGACGCGTTTGATTCTCCTCCAGAGCCAGCGATGCTGACGTCGTCGGCCATCAATTCAGATTGGAGGGGTTTGAAACTGAAGTGGATGGAGTAGGGAGTGAAGTGGAGTGTGGATTAACTGTTGTCTAGAGTTTTACGGATGGCATATTTGTGGGGCACTGGTGTGCCTGGCTTGGTCAAGCCGACGTGACGGACGCGCCAGGCTGCGCTCGGGCCACCCCATATCTACCCTACATTTAGGCTGGATATGAAGAGGGCCGTACAACCCAGACATTTGAGGCACTTTAAGGCACCTGACTGGATCTTTTGGTTTACTGGTCAGTGACCGGACCGTCCGTCCGGGCGTTTGGGGATGGTTTGGGTTGGCCGGTTTGGGGGACGGTTTGGGTTGGCCGGCGGTAGATGCTCTTAGCCGGGTACTAACTGCACTCGCACATCTGGTTGAATGGATAATTGCTAGTCACGTGCGTGCTCTTCCAAAATTGTTTCCATGCATAAAAGAGAGTATGACACCAGGGCATGTCCTGAGGTTTTGGGGGCCCGGGGAAAAACAAAACTGGGGGCCCTTAGTATAGACAATATAGCAATAATAATGGATATATGAAATGTTACTGATAAACACTTAAACACATGAAAAACAATCTATATATGAAATAATTATACTTGTTACTTCAAAAAGAAAAACTAACATTCCTCGATGATAAGTCACTTATGTCGATGTCTATCTCATCAAATAATTCCCTCTTGATGCTTAATTTTACCAAACCATTTAAACTCTCTTGGGTCACTGTTGATCTCAAATAGTTCCACAATAATTGCATATTTGTAAACCTTCTTGCAACCGATGCGACAGTTATATGCATTGCAAATAAGATGATAAACAATAGATGCATTATGACAAAAAACGACTTCTCTGACATGCTTGAATATCACCATAGTAGACATTACACCATCTGACAAACTAAAATTTATATTCTTTAATTCAGAAAAAAAGAAGATCGTCAACTCTAGCAGATTTTACTTGTGCACCTGTTTGTTGAAATAATTATACTGTCAGGGCGACTTACATTTTTATCACCGATATTTATGTCAGTATTTTCCTCTTGTCTACATTTCAGAATTCCCATCAATTTGTTCCTCTTCCTCATTCACCATTTCGGATCAAGAAGGACCAGCATTATTCCTGAAAGTTTCGCAAAAGCGTCTCCCTCATTGTATCAACTCATTTTCAGCGTGCTGGAAGTAAATACAATTGACATCAAAGCTTGATCAATGCTAGCTACCCACCATGTATGCAATGGATAAATTACTTAATCAATAGAAACGTATAGGGATTAGGGACGCCAGGGAATAGAGAGATGCAATAGGAGTAATAATATACCATGGATGAATTGGGTCATCTTTTTTCTTATCGACTTGGATTGGATGGTCCTTGGTCGTAGGAGGGCGTTCAGCCACGACCATGTGGATTTGCACGCATGTCTAACGCCTGGAGTCTGGACACAAAGCGGCATCGCGTACTGAGTATTGACTCCATCTTGCAATCGGGGTGCCCGGCAATACAAATCTGCATCGGCGAGACGACGAACTGCTGGTCTAAACAAGGAAAGAATTTAAGGGAGAAAAATACGCCGTTGTATCAGTAGATTACTAAGAAGAATCGCTAGGTTTGCCGGTGTCCACGCCTGGCTACCTCCCAAACCCACGGCCCGTAGTTTGTTTACCACTGGCCTGTAGGCTACCTGCAGACCTGGGGAGGGGCCCCTGATTTTTGGGGGCCAGTCAACACGTTATTTGGAACGTGGCTTAACGGGGTAGAGCCCGGGTTAGCGCGACATATTCGTGTAGGAGTCTGCGCCTTGGTGTGGGCGCTTTGGAATTGCAGGAATGACTTGATTTTTAACAGGACAACAAACATTCATTTTTTGCAGGTTATCTTCAGAGCTACGGCGTTGATCCGTTCCTGGTCGCTACTCACTCCGACGGAGGCCAGGGAGCGTTTGGTTACTGGATCTATCCGCTGGGAGACGCTAGCTCGGGATATTTTCAACCGGTTTGGATGGCGGTCATGTAATAGGATAGGCAATTAGTTTTTCTATCTCTTTTAGCCAGCCGGTTGTGGCATCCTTCTTTTGGCTAGTTAGTGTTTCTAGCCTTCTTGGTTCTGTGTGAGCCTTTTTGTCTTTTTTCACTTTTGGAGACCTTGAGACCTTGTTGGACCTTTTTTGTTTGGTTAATAAGATGGCCGTATGCATCATGCTGACGCAGAGGCTGGGAAGACCCCCCATTTCGAAAAAAAATATATAGTATGAATTATGAAATACTCCCTCCGTCCGAAAATACTCGTCATTGAAATGGATGTATCTAGATGTATTTTAGTTCTAGATACATCCATTTTCATCCATTTTGATGACAAGTAATTTTGGACGGAGGGAGTATCTCATAGAATGATGTATATATGCTGGCGGCCGGACGCCGGCGAGGATGGAGTAAATTGACGGCAAGTGTTGCATACCAATTTGAGCGACATATATGAATTTTTTAGTACGTTCGAAATATACACATGAAGTAGTACATATATAGTATATACTACACAAAATTAGTATGTAGTCCTAGAAAATGAAGCATGGATGGAGTGTACCGCAGTGATGGTTACAAGTAGGTCGCTGTTAAATTCAGGAACTCCCAAGTCTATGATTTATGTTCAAATGCATGCTACCTAAGCTGGATAAGAAGACCCGGAAACTACATCGTTATTTGCTAGGAAACCACCGTAGATTTCTATGAAGAACAAAAGAATGTTATGCATGTTAGCATGAAGAAACAAATATATTTATGTAAAGAAAAGGACTGCAGCCAAAAATGAAGTTGAAAAGTAGTTCTCATTCATTTGTCCAAGCTATGGTATAGGAGGAGCAATACACTCTTAGTTCATATAGTATGTAGTATATCCGTGAGAAATTATATTAAGTACTTGCTACCAAAGCGGTATGGAGTACGTATACAAGAGTAGTATATAGTATATAGTATATAGACAAGAACTAGTATGGAATATATACACACGGGTAGTATGGAGTATGTATGTTTGGTTGTTGATTTTTGGGTAGCTAAACAGTCATGTCGGCTGAGGTAGTGTTGAGTATGTAGAAAAAATTGTCTTGAATATTAACAAAATAGAGTATGTAAGTATCGAAAATCCGCGACTACGCTCACTGTAATCTCGCTGATTCAATTGTGTCGGGATTCCATCTGCTATATTAGCTTTGTACATATTGGGTGATTTTTGTTATGTATATATGACTCTCCAGCAATTTCGGTATTAAATGATGTATAGTGTTGTACCTGTTCTAACTTCTGACATAGGGTGCATGCATCGTACTCGACTGCTATGCCCAACAACCACAACTTCAATTGAATGCATCACGCTCCTCAACCTCCCACCTACTCCTCTTCTCAATAGACGGTGGTTGCTCACTCTTTTTTTTCTACTATATGAAACAATCAAGAGTTCAAGCTCCTGTAGTGAATTGAATTCATGATTTTTAGTGGAAAAGACATTTTCAGGATTCATTGCACCGTGTCCATGTGCTCCTCGTCCGCCTCCATGTAACCATCTCTCTTATTTAATTGCCTGCCACATAAGCAATTTACCGTAACATAATAAATGTGATGCTACTACGTGTCATACATGGCCAATAAATGACACCATCTATGATACTAATATATGATACTATGCACTATGAATGTAATATCATACACTAGTATCATATGCATGATACTGGTATATGATACTTCCCACTGACCAGCCTAAGCGTTTTTTTTCTATTGGTGAAAGCGTATGGTAACAGCCTGACAACGAAATAAATGATGTCTCATTCTCAAGTCTCAGAATTGAAGCATGCGACCACGTTCACCGGATCATGACCGATAAATTGCGACATCAATTAAATATCTATTCATGTGCATGCACTCATGTGCCGCAGCAGCTACCTGTGCAAGCCTTGCAAACGATGATGCCTCCGCGGTTGATGCCTGCCAGTCGTGGACGCCGGAGAAACCAATGGCAAAGGACAAAAATTAAAAGAACACTGATTGATGACGTTGGTGTATATGCATGCATCCACATAGACCTAACTCCATCCCCAGATGTTGCGTTACAGACCACGTGCACCGCAGGGACGTCCGAGGTGCGAAGCTGCTGCAGTACTACTACTGAAGAAAGCAAAGGCACGTGATCTGTTTGGAAAAAAAGGAACTAGCACATGGTGCTGGAAGTATTTGGGACACATGCTGGGTATACCATGGAAGCTACCAAGAATCAAATTTCATTGGATGTGTTGCTAATTGAACACGAGCTTTTACATGCTATTATGGATGATTTACTTTTCTATGTGAACTTTGATGAAGTCCGCCGTGTGGGCATGAATTTTGTCCGTTTAGTTGAAACCTGGCTTTAAATGTATGTTGCCCCGCCTCTGGCATCCGTGTCCGTGGACTGATCTCCCCATCCGTGGATGGATGCCGGGGCGATGACTACAAACATTGAAGCGAGCTGAAGATGCGCCACCATCATCGCCCCTTTCTCACCGGAGCCGGCCAAAATGTATTGTAGTAGACAGCCGGGAAGTTACCGTGCTAAGGCCCTATAGGACTAGTGAACGAACAACAGCCGTTGCTGTTGAAGCGAAGTCTACAATGGAAGGATCGAACCTGTAGACACACGAACACATACCGGATCCACGTGGGTCCACCGAAGACAAACACTGACAGAATCCCCCGAGATTCGCTAAAGAAAAACATCCACACACCCTTCCGATGACATATTTGTTAGGTTAATGTTTTCTTTCCAATATTTATTTGGACCATACCGTTTACCAGCTTCCAGATTAGTCGTATTTGCATTAGCATCATGTCCACAAGCACATTAAGAGGTTGAATCAATTAGATTGTATAATTTTAGAATAGACTGGGTTCTCTTCCTCTTCATGTCTTCATGGACCAATCTCAGATTTTATAATTAGTTTCAATGATTGTAGTTTCTACTATGGCACCTTTTATATTTTTAATCCATAAATTTATCAAATGTCGGGATATTTTCCAATAACTAATTAAGACAAACAGAATTGGGAGGAGAGTTTCTCAAAAAACAAAGGAGAGAGTTAGAGGAGAGTAATCTAACCTTCATTCCTTGCCGTGCGTCCCAGGGTCCAAGCACCAGTGGCTGTGGGTTGTGGATAACTGCCGCGCCGCGCCCCATTCCCGTTCTCTTGTCACGGATGGATTGGAAATTTGGAATCAGCAATAAGGGAACTGCCCTCGGCGGCTGCGGCGCACGAAGTAGCAGCAAACCTAAACCTAAGCTATCGCCGTGCGTGCCAATGCTGGTTTTGAAGTGTCTCGTGATGGGCTCTGTGTAATTGTTATTGCTAGATTTTACCCTACTATATCTCCCACAAATGGGATATATTTTGTGTGACAAACCAAGAGGGGGGGGGAGTAGCCACGATGGATACGAGATAAGTACTTGCCTAATCTTGATCATGGATATATTTTAGGGCACATCTAAGTGACTCAAGCAAACGTAAAAAGGAAAAGAGAAGAGAGAAAAAAAATACCCGCATGAATCTCCATCTAAAATCAATGGCTTGAGACTTAGATGTGCAATACTTACGGCACCTCTGATTTTTTTTTTAGAACGAAGACGCCAGATGCATCCGGCTTTAAATTAATAAAGCCCCAACGGCAGCGTACCAAACCAAGTCTTAATACATCACCAAAAGCCCTGTCGGCTTGAGCACCAAAGTTCAGATGAAACTAAACAAGCCGCCAATTGAGATTACAGGGTAGAGCTCGTACAAAGCACGCAGGCTCGTCAGGCAACAAAAGAACCGGAGTCATGACTCCCTAGCCATCGCATACACTTGCACCAGCCGTTGTTGGGCGGTCTTGATCAGCTCAGCATCCTTGCGCCTCCCCAACGGACTCCACTGCTGCAATAGAAGGTTGCATTTGAAGATGATATTAGCCGGATGATTTGGAAAGCACCCTTCTATAGTGAATTTGTTCCTAGTTAGCCATAAGGCCCGGAGAAGTGCCCCAACACAACTCCACATAACCCGATAAGCAGGGCCCTTAATCACATCAAGGAGGTTGAAGAGCTCAGTAGCCGAGCGCGGGTCCTAGAGGACACCAGCCGCAGTCCGGACGGCACTCCACGCAAACCTTGCTAAAGGGCACCGGAAAAATACATGATTGGCATCCTCCGGTTCCCCGCATAACGCACACGGACCCGTGGCCGGCCCATTACGTTTGGCTACGTTCAAGGAAGTGGGAAGCCTATCACGACACAGTTGCCATATGAAAAGTTTGATCTTCAAAGGCATCCGCGCTTTTCACAAACCTGCAATCACAGGCTGTGTCGGCCCTCGGCACAACTTGCGATATAAGGAGTTCACCGAGAATTTCCCCGAGTTAGTGAGCGTCCAACTCACCGTGTCAGGTTGATCCGAAAGACCCACCGGTTCGATTAATTGCAGCAAGGCCGCGAGGCTTTCCTGCTCGGGTCCGTTGAGCTCCCGCTTGAACTGAATCTCAGGTGGCGTCGCGGCAAGCGCATCCGCCACCAATAACGCGGTGTCAACGGCAATATCGTACGACTCCCGGAATTCGATCCAAAGGGGTTGGGTACCTATTCAAAGGTCAGTACAGAAACGCGCAGATCTGCCATTCCCAACCGCAAATTTTGCCCCCATGGCAAAGGCTGGTTTGAGCAACTGAAGATCACTCCAAAATGGAGAGCCCCTTGCCCTTCCTTCGAAAAAATTCCCGTTAGGAAAATATTTGGCCCTGAGGAGGTCGACCCACAACCCTGAGGCCCCC
This sequence comes from Triticum timopheevii, assembly GCA_963921465.1. Taxonomy (NCBI): domain Eukaryota; kingdom Viridiplantae; phylum Streptophyta; class Magnoliopsida; order Poales; family Poaceae; genus Triticum; species Triticum timopheevii. The sequence goes on from OY997272.1 coordinate 10,333,147, forward strand.
TGGGTGATTTTCCAAATCCATTTGAACATCAGCGCGATGTTAAGCCACCTGGAATTGGTGATCCCAAGACCGCCCAAGTCCTTGTGCTGGCACACCCAGGCCCATTTAACCATGTGGTATTTATGGTGCGGGCTAGTTCCTTCCAAAAAAACTTGGCTCGCGGCGTGTCAAACTTGGCATGGACCCCTTCCGCAAGTAGAAACAGTCCCATTGCAAACATAGGCAAAGAAGACAGGCTGGAGTTAGTGAGCACTAGCCTCGCCGCTTTCGACAAAAATTTGCCCCGCCAAGGACAGACCCTAGTCCTCACTTTGGCGCATAGAGGCTCCCAATCCTCTATCGTGGGTCGTTTGGTGTCTACCGGGAGGCCCAGATAAGTGAACGGGAATTTGCCCACTTTGCAGTTGAGCAAATCCGCAATGCGCCTTCCCTCCTCGGCCTCGATCCCCATCGAGAGCACCTCACATTTGTGGAAGTTAATTTTGAGGCCCGACATGAGCTCAAAACTGAGAAGAATCGCCTTGACCGCCGCAATGCTATGGAGGTCCGGATGAAACAGCAGTAGCGTGTCATCCGCATACTGCAAGTGGGTCACTCCCCCTGGAATGAGATGTCCTACCAACCCTTTGATGTGACCAGCCTCCGCCGCTTTCCTCAACACTGAGGACATCACGTCAACTACAAAGTTGAACAGGAGGGGGGAGAACGGATCCCCTTGCCGGAGGCCTCGCTTGTTCCGGAAGAAGTGCCCTACTTCTCCGTTCACCGAAATAGCAGTTTGTCCTCCCGAGACCAACTGCATGACGCGGTGCACCCAAACCGCGGAGAAACCCCGGCTGAGTAGCACCTGGCGGAGGAAATTCCAATTAACCCGATCGTAAGCCTTTTTGAAGTCTAACTTTAACAGCACCGCCGGTTCCTTAGTGCGTTTGAGTTCGTGAATTATCTCCTGAAGGGACAGAGGGCCCTCAAGGATATTGCGGCCGCGGATGAACGCAGATTGGTTGCAGTGAATCACACGATGAGCAATCGGAACTAACCTAGTGGCACACGCTTTGGCACAAATTTTAAACGAAACGTTGATAAGCGCAATGGGACGGAACTGCATAATATCGTCGGCCCCTTGAATCTTTGGAATGAGCGATAACACTCCAAAGTTAAGGCGCGAAATATCTACCGACCCGGGCATAAACCCGTTGCAGATCTCGAAAATCGGGCCCCTAAGTAAGGGCCAAAAACGTTTAAACATGGCCACCGGCAACCCGTCCGGGCCGGGGGCCGTGTCCGCCTTCATACCCATCAGTGCGGCATCGATTTCTTCGGGAAGGAACGCTAGCCCCAGCCCCTCGTTCTCGCAGTCCAGCACCCGTTGCCCTGCTTCCCACACATCCGCAGACAGACCAGCCCTCCGGTCCTCACACGTCCCCATCAGCTTAATGTAGAACTCATAAATATGTCGAGATATGTCCTCTTGTCGCAACAGGAGCCCCTGCTTCGATTGCAACCTGAGGATAGAACATTTACGACGCCGGCCATTAGCGTAGGCCTGAAAATACTTGGTATTAGCATCCCCTTTGAGGATCCATTTCAAACCACTACGGCGATGCCAATATTCTTCCTCAGCACGCAGCGACGCTTCGACCTGACCTTCCAGATTGTATCGATGGGCCCATTCCGTCTCCGAAAGGTCCCGAATATCAGCCTGGGAATCAATCGTTGCGATCTCCGCAAGGATGGCAGCTCTGTGTGCTTTGTCGGACCTCCCAAGGTTAGCTCCCCATCCCTTGAGACTTGCCCTGAGTCGACCTCCGACAGTGTTCCAGAACTCCATCGGGCCATGCTGGGGCCCCACTTGACTCACGCACACCCTCCACTTCTCCCTGAAGAGCTCCTCGAAGCCTGGCACCTCTAACCAGGTCGTTTCGAAGAAAAAACGAGGGCTACGTCGCACTCTATCCTCCCCCGAGGAGTACACCAGAGGTACATGGTCTGACCCAATACGAGTCTCCGCGACCAGAGTGTAGAGGGGAAAACCCATTTCCCAATCCGGATACATGAACACACGATCCAGCACAAAGCATACCGGGTCTAATTGCTTGTTTGTCCATGTGAAACGAGCGCCCGTTCTAGCCACCTCCCCGAGGGCCATCGAGGCGATCGCAGCATTAAACGTAGCCACCCGAGGCCAGTTTATGTTGCTATTACTCTTATCCGCACCCGACCTAATCAGGTTGAAATCGCCTCCCACCAGGATAGGGAGCGCCGCCTCAGTCACGGAGTTAACTTTGGCTTGGAGTTCTCCCAAGAACTCCGCCGATCTCGCATGATCGGCCGGCCCATAGACCTGACTGACAACCAACTCGCGTCGCGAGGCCCTAACTCTAAAATGTGCGGAGATAAAAAACGAACCAACGTCCCAGGCGATAATCTCATACAGAGCGCGGTTTAAGCCAAGCAACAAACCACCGGAGTGACCAACCGCAGGCACGTGTTGCCACTCAAAGCGCTCCAATGGATCAATAGCGAGCAGCTCATGGAAACGAAAATCCCCCTTGATAGTTTCCTGCAGCCCCACGATATCGACGTTCTCTCTACGCATGTACTCCTTAAGTTGCGTCCGACGCCCCGTGTGGCCAAAGCCACGTATGTTCCAAAAGATGGCCCGCATCTAAATGACTCGATTGCGGAGCCGGACACCTCGCGAGGTGACCGCCTTAGCCACGCGCCTCACCTTGCCACGGCAAGGCGAGGGAGGGGGGGCAACCCCTGTTGCCTGATCGCCCTCTTCGGGCATGGAAAGAGCCGCGGTGGCCTCTCCCTCGGGCTCACCGAGCCTCTGGGCAGCACGCGCTGCCGCGACAGCCGCGAGCGCTGCCTGCGCCGTCTCCTTGGCGCGGACGAGCGAAATAAGCTCCCTGACTTCCCCCTCACAAGAAGCAACCACACCGCTCGCATCCAACACCTCATGCAAGTGCTCGTCCGAAAAGGAGTCAAGAATCGTAAAGCGAGGTGGAGGATTACCTGAGATCTCCATGTTCTTCTACGCCTGGAGGAGTTGCGCCCGCTGCAGCGACGGCATGTTACCCTTGGCCCCCTTGAAGCGCGAGCTTGTGCGGACCAGAGCCGCCGGCACCGTCTTGGTTCGCTTGGCCTTGGCGATCGTCGCCGTCTTGGCCGCCTCTTGCAGCAGCGGATCTGCGACGGGTGGCAAGGGTGGGGCCGCCAGTGCCATGACCGACTGTCGAGGCGTGGGAGGCGCCCCCAGCAATTCCATGGCACGCACCACCTCCGCGCTGATCTTGCGCACCGCCGTCTTCTTCATCGGCTTGACCGAGCTGCTCAGGGTGGAGCCATGCCCGCCGGACGTCGGAGAACCCACCGAACGGAGCTGCTGCACCGCAGGGACGTCCGAGGTACGAAGCTGCTGCAGTACTACTACTGAAGAAAGCAAAGGCACGTGATCTGTTTGGAAAAAAAGGAACTAGCACATGGTGCTGGAAGTTTTTGGGACACATGCTGGGTGTACCATAGACGCTACATGGAATCAAATTTCTATGGATGTATTGCTTTTTGCACACGAGCTTTTACATGCTATGTATGTGATTTAGGCTATTTTCTATCTGAACTTTGATGAAGTCCGTCGTGTTTGTACGAATTTTGTCCGGTTTGTTGAAACCCGGCTTTAAAATGTATGCTGCCCCGTCTCGGGCATCTGTATCCGTGGACTGATCTCCCCGTCCGCAGACGGATGCCAGAGCAAATTTACGGGTCAACTTTGGAGGTGCCCTAAACCATCAGCCTAGGCATGCATAAAATTTTTAGCTATATATTCATGACCAGCAACCCGAGGGAGGGAGCAGAAAAGTTTCTAGTGGCTAGATTGATCCGTGGGTCCAACAAAGCAGTGCTTGCACCGATGGATCAGCTGTTCTTATTGGCAATGGGGCTATTGCCCGTGCTAGCATTCATCGTCCTTATGTTCATGCTCAAGCTCAAGAGCAAGATCACATGCGTTGGTGCCACGCAGCTCCCTCCGGGCAGTGCATTCTCCTGGCCCCTTGTGGGCAATCTGCCGGAGATGATGCTCAACAAGCGGCATTCCGATGGATCCACTCGATGATGAAGGACATGGGCACCGACATCGCCTGCATCCGCCTCGGTAGCGTCCTCGTCGTCCCGATCACCTGCCCGAAGATCGCCCGCGAGGTACTCAAGAAGCAGGATGCCAACTTTGCCTCCCGCCCGCTCACCTTCGCCTCCTCGGCCTTTAGCGGCGGGTACAAGAACGCTGTGCTGTCCCCCATGGGCGACCAGTGGAGGAAGATGCGTCGCGTGCTCACCTCGGAAATCATCTGCCCCTCCCGGCACCGGTGGCTCCACGACCAGCGTGCCCAAGAGGCCGGCAACCTCACAAGCTACGTCTACATGCTCGCCACCGCGCCATCCTCGGCCGTCGATGTGAGGCATGTGGCGAGGCATTACTGTGGCAATGTCATCCGGCGGCTTGTATTTGGCAGGCGCTACTTCGGTGAGCCTCGTCAGGATGGCGGCCCGGGTGCGATGGAGGTGGAGCACATGGACGATGTGTTCACGTCGCTAGGGCTCCTCTACGCGTTCTGCGTCTCCGACTACCTACCGTGGCTGCGCGGCCTCGGCCTCGACCTCGACGGACACGAGAAGATTGTGATGGAGGCCAATGCGACTGTCAACCGGCTGCACGACACGGTCATTGACGAGAGGTGGCGGCAATGGAAGTCCGGCCAGATGGAGGAGCTCGAGGACTTCCTCGATGTACTCATCACGCTCAAGGACGCAGAGGGGAACCGTCTTCTCACCATCGAGGAGGTGAAAGCACAGTCACAGGTACGTACGTAAACACATAACGCATGCATGCATGCAACTCCTAGGGCACGCCACCAGAAAAACATCCAGGGACAAAAAAGCGAAATAAAGAAAAACCGATGTCAACATCAAACGTGCCTATGAAGGTCCAAGATGCAAAAAAAGTATAAATATTTTCATTAATCTGTTGCATCGGATGCTGGTGCAGGACATAATATTTGCCGCCGTGGACAACCCGTCCAACGCGGTGGAGTGTGTGCTCGCAGAGATGACAAACATGCCCGAGGTGATGCGGAAGGCGGTGGAGGAAATCGACCGGGTGGTGGGCCGAGAGCGGTTGGTGCAGGAGTCGGACATCCCACGCCTCACCTACGTCAAGGCATGCATTCGTGAGGCATTCCGGCTGCACCCCGTCGCGCCCTTCAACGTGCCACACGTCGCGCTCGCTGACAGCAACATCGCCGGCTACCGTGTCCCCAAGGGCAGCCATGTCTTGCTCAGCCGTAGGGGACTTGGCCGGAACCCGGCTGTCTGGGACGAGCCACTACACTTCAAGCCAGAGCGTCATATTAATACCGCAGCCCACAACGACGTCACCCTCACGGAGAATGAGTTGCGGTTCATCTCCTTTAGCACCGGCCGCCGTGGGTGTGTGGCGGCATCGCTGGGCACAACCATGTGTGTAATGCTCTTCGGACGGCTACTGCAGGGATTCACATGGACCAAGCCAGCGGGTGTAGCATCTATCGATCTCAGTGAGTCGGAGCACGATTTATTCCTAGCCAAACCGCTTGTGCTACACGCCGAACCACGCCTGATGGGACATGTCTACCCCGCTGGCCAGTGTTGGACAAATTAATATGTTGCTGCCAATAACGAGCTACATGAACGTGGCTATACCCTTACATAATTGTTATTTCTGTTGTTCTTTCTGCTTGGTCGATTTCTACCTCTATGGGAGCTGTATCCCGAATTTATACATGTATTTTGCGGGTGTTTCTCGTTGGTGCAAGTTAGGGACAGTTGCTCCCCTACTTGAAAAGGCATATTATATATATGTATATTTTGGATAGGGGCACCATATTGTATGCATCTATTTCTTTGAATAATAAAGAAGATAGCGTTACCCTGCATCTTGTGTTAATTCCATACCTACTTTCAACTTGTGATCTACCAACGTCTCAACAAGCTAACATCATCATGCTCTGCTGAAGTCGCGCCGAGAAGGACACAAAGCCCTCGGCGGCAAGATCTATGGCACCCACCTCCGCTACTTCGACACCAAACTCCATGACATTGAATCCTCCACCAAGGACGATCGACTACACATCACCAATAATTTTCACTACTCCCGTCGTTCCTAAATATAAGTCTTTATAGAATTCCACTACAAACTACATATAGATGTATATAGACATATTTTAGAGTGTAGATTCACTCATTTTGCTCCGTATGCAATCCATATTGAAATCTCAAAAAAGACTTATATTTAGGAACTGAGGGAATACATCAATCCATTCTACATTTCAATTTATGAGGTCACCACCATGATCTTCGCCAATCAATTCCCAACCTACTAGAAAAAATACTGCCTAGAATGAATATGATTTCCCCTTACTTCATCCACATGCATGAACACCTGAATCATAAATTTCCCTCAACAAATGAAGATCTTTGCAGCTCCAAGAGGTTAACAAAAGCCACTCGTGGATGACCTCATTAGTGATGCTCACATGCCAGAACAAGTTGAGCCAACCTTGGCAAAGCAGCACCACGAAGGTTAGAAAGGCTCCACAATTCACGCAACATATTGTAATTAGACAATGATGGTTCTACGACTTATGTGGAAGCAATGATGGACCCATATGCTCTGTGAAAAAGCTAGAAGAGTGCCATGAGACCCTACATAGATTTTATGGGAGAAAATCGAGTTTGAAACTTGGTTCACCCGCAAGGTGGCGTAAAATCCATCGAGCGCAAATAAATAAATATTGATATGGATGGAAATATTTACGTTTATAAGGCTCAACTTGTTACGGAAGGTTTTTGGCATGGTTCAACGCATTGACTACAAGTAGAACTTTTCCTGTGGCAACGGAAGTACCACGAAGGTTGGAAAGCCTCCCCATCGGAGAATACAATTCTCAGGGGAGGGGTCGTGCGTTCGATTGCCTTAATAGCAAGCGCCCACAAGAGCGCTCCTATAGTAGGTTCTAAGGAACACACAATTTTTTATCCCGGCGTCTGCTGATGATGATGAACTTAATAAGATGATACACATATTTGAATTTGTGTCTCTACCTCACTGGTCTAACTTGTTTCACATGGGCTCATTAAATATTAGAAAACAACCACTTGGCGACATGTACACCTTGGGAGACACCAACGATGACGGAGTGTCGTCGGAGGAAGTTTCCCAACATGTTTCACATGGCCTCATTAAATCTTAGAAAATGACAGCCTAGCCACATATACACCTAGGGAGACACCGACGATGACAAATTGTCATGGGAGGAAGTTTCACATTATGGAGTACATGCGAAACTTATCCATCACTCTAAACATAGTTGTGCTTATGATGACCATCTTCATACTATCACCTAGGACAAACTTACATTCCCGTCACTATCTTACTAGTCCAGCGAGTGAAATCTCCATAAATCATACAAAATGAGAACCTTTTCCCCCAGAAAAATGAGAGAAATAACATTTTTAATCATTACCACTATTAGAAGACTCCTTAACTTCTAGAAAATAGGAAAGCAATTTCCACACACAGAAGTGCCCATTCAAAGAAGAACCGAAGCCTCATATGCAAAACATTTCCAAAATTAGTTTCACTAACCAGGTGGCAAGTATCTCTTAGATTATAGTGTTAAGTTGTGGGTGCCGATGCTCTTCATGCTATGTTGTGATCCAAATTCATGTATAAAGTTAAAGTCTAACTTCTGACCAAGTGAGTGGAGCTTAGGCCCGTCAATGGGAGGCTTGGGCCATGTGGGCCGCCCTTTCAGGGCGCTTGGGGGTGCATGGGTGGGGGGCGAAGGCCTCACGCGGTACGGATAAGTATTGGCCATGTCACCGCTGTTATAGATACCTCTTTTAAGCCGCCGCATGGGGTGGGTTGGTCAGTTGTAAATTCCCACCTTTTAAACGTCTCCAAATATAGTGAAGTTTACTGGCTAGCGCTCATCGTTTTCCCCTTCATGTTGGAGGGGTTTTACCACATGAAAATCTCGTGTTCCTCCGTGTTGATATTTTTCTTTGTTGTTTTGCTTGTCTATCGTATCTCTAACACTCTGTTATACATATGCAGTAGTGCTGCTAATTAATAACTTGTATTGGAGACAGTATGTTGGTTAGAACCAAGGTTTTGGTTACCGGTCGAAATTTCGAGATTTCCCATGGTTACCGCGTATTTCCGTGCCCCTCGGTAAATCCACGTACCAAGCAAAAAATACAGTTTTTTTATTTTTTTGAATTTAAACACTCGATTTGTAGTAAAGTTCGTAGGATCTAACTAATGCCCTGAGAGTTGGTTCTGGCGTGTTGGTAGTAACCTAGTTCCTGTTTTGAGAGGTTTATGGTTCAAATGTTCGTTCATTAACTTATTTGAATTCAAAAATCAACTATAAAATTTGTTCGAAATATTCTCGGTATTTATCGGTATTTCTCGGTAATCGTGGTAACCGCATTTACTAGTCCTCGTCGGTAAAAATGCCTCATTCGGTTACCAAAACCTTTGTTAGAACAACTACAGCATAGTTGTCATATCAGGCCGGTCGCCATAATAAACATCAGCTCAACTATTTTTGCCAGAATGGGCGATCTAGTAGAATCATCATCTCTACCTACATAACCAAAATTTATTGTGGTTGATCTATCTCGAACCCACGAGCATCCATATTTTGAGAACCGTGGGGTGTTGCTTTGAAGGATGCTCCAACACCAACCACTCACGTCGTAGGGAAATTTCATCCCACGTCCACATCCTCTTCCACGGCCCATCTTCCCTTACTGTCAATAGGGAAGACGACCAACTCGTCAGGAAGCGAGCAAATGAATGGCGGGAACCACGATGCCAAGTGGCCCTGAAAATTGCCACTACTTTTACCGCTACTTTTTTCTCCGTCCGCCACATGTTCCTTATGTATACCTAATAAAGTAACAATAAAGTAACATGCAGTGCGTGTGTTCTTTGAGACCGGGGTGATGCCATCTGGGGTAAATGACACGGTGATATGCCTGATTCCGAAAGGAAAAGATCCCCAAACCCTGAAAGATTACCGGCCGATTAGTCTATGCAACGTGATTTACAAAGTGGTATCCAAATGCTTGGTAAACCGTCTTTGCCCGTTGCTTGATGAGCTAATTTCAGAAACCCAAAGTGCTTTCATTCCGGGGAGAATGATAACAGATAATGCAATTATCGCCTTTGAGTGTTTTCATAAGATTCAACATAGTAGGAATGCAAATAACACTCATTGTGCGTTCAAACTGGATCTAGCAAAGGCTTATGATAGAGTAGACTAGCATTTTCTTGAGGAATTGCTGAAAAAGATTGGTTTCTCTCATGTATGGATTGGCTGGATCATGAGTTGTGTGAAGTCAGTGAGGTATGCTGTTAAATGGAATGGAGAACTACTAGACTTTTTTCAACCTTCTAGGGGACTGCGTCAAGGAGATCCGTTGAGTCCGTACTTGTTCCTGCTCGTTGCGGACTGTTTGTCAGTAGTTCTAAACAAGGAGGTTTCGGGTGGATGGGTGACGCCGGTCAAGGTGGCAAGGGGCAGCCCGGATATATCAAATCTGTTGTTCGCGGATGACAGCCTCTTATTCTTTAAAGCTTCAGTGCAAGAGGCAAAGGTGATTAAAGAAGCTCTAGACCGCTTTCAAAAGGGGTCTGGGAAACTTCTCAGCCCACAAAAGTGCTCCCTAATGTTCAGCGAAGCTTGCCCTGATGGTGTGCAGCAAGGTATTAAAAAGGTGCTTGGTGTAGTGGCATCCACCTTTGGGAGTAAATATCTCGGCCTTCCCACTCCAGAAGGAAGAATGAAAGAGGAACACTTTCAGCCTATAATGGAAAGGTTCTCCAAGAGATGCACGGACTGGTGCGAAAGATACATGTCTCATGTTGCGAAGGAGGTACATGTTAAGGAAGTAGCTCAAGCACTCTCCACCTACCCCATGGGCATCTTTAAAATGACTAAAGGCTTCTGTGAAAATTATGAGAAACTTATACGTGACTTCTAGTGGGGAGATGAGCAAGGGCATAGAAAAGTACATTGAATGGCATGGGAGAATATGATCAAGCCGAAGAAGGGTGGGGGACAGGGATTCAGAGATATGCATCTTTTCAACCAAGCTTTGCTGGCTAGACAAGGTTGGAGAATCCTCCAAAACCCAGACAGTCTTTGTGCTCGAGTGCTCAAATCAAAATATTTTCCGCATGGGAATCTTCTAGATACTGTGTTCTCATCAGATCCGTCTCCAACTTGGAGAGGAATCGAGTTTGGCCTTGAGTTGCTTAAAGAAGGAATCATATGGAAAGAAGGGGATGGGAGGAAAATCAGTATTGAGAGAGACAATTGGATTCCTCGACAGGTTGGACAGAGGGCAACAAAGTTCACCAGAAGGACAAGGATCAGATGGGTAAATCAATTGATCCAAAATGATAGAAATGAATGGGACGTTGATTTGATCAATCAGCTTTTCCCTGTGTATGATGCAGAAGCTATCTGTAACATCAAGCTCCCAACCCGGAAAGTAGAGGATTGCATAGCCTGGAGGCCAGAGAGGTCTGGTGTGTTTTCGGTCAGAAGCGCTTATAGACTTGCTACAGAACTAAAAGCAAAGGAGAATCCTACCGCTTCGAGCTCTTCAAATGATGCAAATAATAGGAGCATCTGGAATCTCATTTGGCAAGCTAAAGTCCCACAAAAGGTTAAAATCACTTGCTGGATAGTCGCTACTGAGTCACTTGCGACGAGGGAGAACAAAATGCACAGAAGCCTGGAGAAGATGGCCACATGTGCTATCTATGGAATGGAAGAAGAGACTGAATTCCATGTTGTCATTACCTGCACCAAAGCCAAAGCATTGAGATATGAGATTCGAAAGGCTTGGAAGTTACCATCAGAGAGACAGTTCAGATACACTAGTGAAGATTGGCTACTCTGCCTGGTGGACACTTGCGATGAGGTCACGTGGTCCAGAATCATTTTGCTTATTTGGAGACCGTGGCACCTACGGAATGACTGCGTACATGAGGGTGGGAAGGCCTCGATCTCTGTATCAGTTGATTTCCTCAAGAATTAAGAGCAGGAGCTCAACATAAGCATGGCCTCGGCTGGCAGACCAGGTGAGAAACAATCCTTATTCCCTGACAAACCTGAAATCCCAAACACCCTACTCAGACCAACTAGGTGGACGGCACCACCGGATGGATGGTGGACAATAAATACAGATGCAGCCTTCAATCACACAGATGGTCAAGCAGCGGCCGGCTGGGTGGTCAGTGACCATAATGGCACAATTGCCTTATCCGGATGCAGACGCATCAGTACATGTTCTGACGCTGAGGAGGCGGAGACTAAGGCTGTCCGACAGGGCTTATCTGATATAGCACTAAAATTCAGAGGAAGAATCATAGTGGAAACAGACTGTGTGTCACTAGCTCACCAGTTGAAACCTGACTCTCCTAACAGATCAGTACTCCGACACAAAATAATTGACATTAAGGAACTCATGTTGAACTTCCATGAGGTGAGGATTTCGGCTGTTGGGAGAACCTGCAATGGTGTTGCCCACGCACTAGTGGCACACGCACGTAGAGATGGTGAATGTTCGATGATAGGAAGAGTGCCTGATTGCATTGCCCATCTAGTGGCAAATGATTGTAAGGGCCAATATGGCAACGTGTAAGTTTGTGCCGTCTTTTCTCAAAAAAAAGTAACATGCAGTTAACCCTTCTGGCGCCATGTCGCTTCCCCCGTAGTTGGACGGGTGCGGCTGTCAGAAGGAGGAGAAGCGGATCCCGGAAGAGGATACGGATGAGGCAGCCATCGTCATCACTGATGAAGAGTGGGATTGTTGTGTTGTGCTAGAGGCCGGGTATGAGGATCCCTCGCTCCTTACGAGTAGATGGGTTGGCATCCCAAAACATGTACCATCATCTTGGATCTCGAGCATGGCTGCTTACTTCACCTGTATGGGCAAGAGAGGTCTTCACCACGACGCGTCCCAACATCGGCTCCTGGTCGCCTCGGTGCTAAGAAGGTATGGGATGAGCACTAGCCACGTGCGACGCAGACGTCCACGCCGACCAAATATTTGACGAGACCGTCATGAGGAGGCATTGGTTGTGGAGAAGGACCGTGTCTTTTGGCTCCATTACGATGAGGGACATGCATTAGCGGCGCAGCTGGATAGCATCAAATGGCATAATTTTGATATGGAGTTGGTGACATTCACTGAGATGAATCCCCTTTGGGCGCTAATAAAGTTGTTCCCAATCTCAATGCATGCGGGCAGGATGGTAGGAAGATGAGGTCGCCTCACCGCCTCGCCTTGAGGACTATTGGACTCGTCGCATATGCATGTGCCATGTGTATTAATTAACCACTTAAATTGAATGTCTGTGACTATTGAGTTAAATGCAATAAAACATTAAAAAATATGAAGACTAACAATATATATGTTCACTTGGAATTTGTGCATCACCTCAGCAGCCTCCATATTATTATGGGGCGTATTACATAAACATCATGGAGACGGCCATTATACTGACTCTTTGCTAGAATATGCTTTTACACTAGCTTGCCGTTGGCAGGTACACTTAATCAACTTACTTCTTCCCGTTTAAAAAAGGGAAACGTTTCCAGCCTGGGTGCCGACCGAAACGTCGCGCCGCGTGCGTACGGTTGAAAGGGTATCGTGTGTCTCTGGTGCGTCCTTTCCCTGTTTTTTTCTCGCATGTATCTTCTTTCTCCATCAACATATCTCATTTTCTTCTCCCTCACTATCTTCTCTGTCCTTCACGAACCACCACTACTTGGTGAGCTCGCGCGGCCGTGCGTCCTCGCCCTCGCCCTCGCCGCTTACCATCAACCTCTCCCCATCACCCTCTTGCGCCACACGCCGTCCCTACTGCTTCTTTTGGGCTCTTCGCATGCTCCGAGTAGAGGACGCCATGGCCGTGAGGCGAGCACCAATGCTGCGATCAACAAGCCAGGCGGTGCACCTAGGAATGTCCGGAGATGCGAACCGGGCGCCCGAGGTTGGAGGTGTGGTCACCAAGCGCTAGAACCAACCAGTGTAGGGGCACAACCCTAGTGAAAATTTGTTGGAACCGGTCGATGTCGGAATAATAACCACGATGGAAAATTGCTACAACCACGGCGGACATTTTTTGGTAAAATCTACGGCGAGGGTTGCAACCGACACAGTTGGGAACTACAACCCTTTTGACAGATGTTACATCCAGGAGGACAAACGCTACAACCATGGAGGCCGCCGGCGACAAAATTCTTCAACCATGGAAGGATGAAGGACGCAACCGGCGATAACACATGCTACAACCCTTTGACAAGGTGCTACAACCATGGACGATAAACCCTAAACCCTACAGCGTGCCAGAAATGCTTCAACCATGACAATGGAAGCTCGAAACGCACCGACAAGTCTTGCAGCCGTTGGAGAAGGAGAGAGCAAGGGCCTTCGAGCAAAAGGCATGGCAGACTGCGCGGGTGCTGCAGGCGAGCCGATGGGGTCTATAGTCGGAGTTCCGCGCACCCATCTCCCGCTCGGGCAAGTTGGAACAGGAACATGGGGAATCTCTCTCTGTGTTCAAACTCATGGATGCCGACAAATATACATGGACTGATTTGCGGCGGAGGGCGGGGGTGCTGGGAGCACGGGCAAGAGGGCAGTGGCCGGCGAGGACGAGCGGTGATGGGCGGTCGCCGGCAAGAGGCAGCCGCTTTTGGGAAGATACCCTTTTTCCTTTGAGGGCAACTCATACGTGCTGAGGAATGAGAGGAGTTGACCCGTGCGGGAGGAAAGGAGTGATATGGCGGTGTTATTAGGCCAATCGTACGTCCCGGTGCGACGGGCCAAAATTTCGGCCGGCGTACTGGCGCCAATCATTCACCTTAAAAAAATCAACTTACCCCTGTATAGTGGCGGTCAAGAATTTGCTTTCTTTAGGGGTAAAGCCAATTTATCATCAAAATCCACACTAAGCTTGGCCCCCTCAAGACCTCATAGTTTGGCACCTCTTGGCCCATTGACCCACCAAGAGTAGGCTGAAGCTCCGCTAGTGCTCCTGTTCAAATAAAAAAATCAATAAAAGCAATAATGCGCCAGCACAGACAAATGAGCTTTTTTTCCGGCCCCACTTCACCTGTTTGTGCAGCTTGCCATCCTATGGCAGTAACTTTTGTTACTTACGATGATGACAGAAAGTGCTCTTTTCATCCCGTGCTCATATGCTCCCGCATGAACAGTAAAATAAAAAATGGTTTAAAAGTTCAGAAATTTCTGATTTTTTTGGTGATAAGCATTGATGAATGTTCTTATTGCATGCAAAATTTCAGGTCGAAATGTTCATCACAAAAATCATTTTTCAATGTCCTCCTCATACCCACTGCCCATGATGCTTACCTGTTTAGAGAAGAAGTCTCGAGAGATGCTTATCTGTTGTGGTACCAAACAAAAAGATGATAAAAAATAGGAAGAGATTGTAGGTTGCTACCTACTTCCCATTAACCTCCTCCTCTCCTCGTCAGGTCACCATCCCTGCTTCCTCACGCCCCCGAGACTGCACGCTCCCTGGTTGGTTCCTTTAATGCGTAGCAACAAGAGATGGCTATGCTATTATTATTCCTATAAACTGAAATATCTGAGAAATTGCAGGCATGATTAATAACATATCACAATTCAAAATTAACTTCCAGCTTGCACAAATCAACCCTGTCCACAACTGTACCTCCACCCAGGCTTAATCCATCTGAGTGAACGAAATTAAGTTCAGTTAAGCAAGCATCACTCATGCATACAATCTTCAGCTCCTTCTTCTGTACTTGCACCATCTGGGGTAGAAACTTAACATGTTAGCATGTTCGCAAGAGCTGGGACATTTTGGTCAAGCAGCCATAACTCAAAAGAATAAACAAGTAGCATGGGTCTGTATTAATAATCATATAATTTGTACCAAATAATAAAGAATTGCTAAGAGGGCTCCCTGGTACTCATGTCTATTACAATATGTGCAATAAATTATATTCCGCTCACTACATAGAGGACGTCCATGATTAATTCGTTGCCCATTTCTGTCTAACCACTACATGAATTTATTTATTTTCCTTACAAGAAAATAATTTATTTGACTAGATGGTTTAATTTATATTATTGTTGTCTCAAATTTTTCTAGCGTTTTTGTTTCTGTCTTTCTAAGTTTCAATTGATGCTATATCCGTGAGATTGTACGTTACATTAAGAGTCATGTATAAAAAGAAGTTGAACGTTATATTATTTGACTAACACGAGTGACCTTTCTTTTTTTTAAAGGACGAGAGGTCAACGCCTGCCTTTAAAGCCGTCTGCCTGCCTGCCTGCCTGCAATCCAACCAAGCTAGCAAGCATGGGATCGCGATACCACGTAGTCATGGTGCCGTACTCGGAACAGAGTCACATCGCGCCATTGATGTAGCTTGCGTGCCTCCTCATGTGTGACTTTTTGCTATATTATATGTTCGTTTTTTCACATCGTATATGGAACGAGTGAGTATCCACTATTGATGCAGCGAGTGAGTATCCACTACTGAGTGTGTAAAACAAGAAATGAACAAAGGTGTAGATAAGAGGTATTTTCCTTCTTAAATTATATATTTTTAGTTTAGCATGGTGCAAGTGGTTTATTTTCGTTGAACATAAACTTGATGATAGACCAGATCTCACTTGGAAAGAGTGTAAGGTTTCATGATGTCACGGTGCGGAGAGACCCAGGCTCTAAGTAAGAGGTATTTCTCCCCTCTTTAAATAATATATTTTTTACTTTTGCAGGATGCAGGTGTTTTATTTTTATTGGACATAAACTTTATCCGAGAATGGATCATACCTGGGAACGAAAGATGCAGCAGCTACGCACTTTAATTTTTAATATGAAAGCCTCTCATTGATAAATGCAAAACTAGATAACTATATGCTCTACTTGCCCAAGTTATTTTTGAGTTTTTGTCAGGCACTGATGAAGCATCGCAGCTAAGTACTAAAGTGTAGTCCATAAAATATACTCTTTGTAGTTTAGGTGGGACGATATCGACATTGTGAGTGTGGGATCAGAGATGTGACCCGTTCATCTGGTCTAGTATATAATGTCGCGTCCATAGATCTGCCGTATGTGACTCTCTTTTTCCAGTGTACTGTCACTTTGTATGCCATATTATTGATACATATGGACATTCAAGGTATTTGTTCACTGAACCTTAGTGGTTGTTTGACAAGACCCTGCAATGGGTTCAGCTGCAACGTCTTACAAAGCTATTTGGGTTTATGACTCTGAATGGCTTATGGGCCGACAATCAATCTAGTTAATATACCCCACCGCAACATGAGCAATGTAATGAAGGGCTGGCGCGGCAAAGCGCGCATTCGCTTCTAGTACATACTATGGCTGGCTGCTTTCCCATCTTTGAGTGGGCGGCGGTGTCGGCAAGATAAGATAGATCATGAAGGCCTTACAAAAAGAAAAGAAAAAGATAGATCAAGGAGGACACGTAGATGCTGCTCTTCTCCCATCAGATATAGGTGAGCGCGCGTTATATTCATAATAATATCTTACCGTGCTTCACCTATAGCTAATTTTTCCTTATGAGAAAAAATGATATGATCTTGCATAACTTTTTGTCCTGGTTCTGCTTGAGCAGTGAATATGGAGACTTTTCCTATTGGAGAATACATTGTCTTAACTGATCTGCCACACGATAGGAAGTTATGTTTGCGAAAATGAAATATTAGGAGTTCTTCTTGATTTCTCGAATCACCTGTTTACAGGTTGTTTTCTGTAAAATGAGAAGGCCCAAAATGCGAATGTTTTGAAATATTAGTTCACTTAAATTTATGTCTCACAAGTCACAAGTCCATTTTTAACAGTACAATAGTGTCGTTCTTTTGTTAAAATGTCGTGTCTAAATGTCATTTTGTTATTTGTTTGTTGGTACATATGCTATCTTCTTTTAAATAAAAAATCACATAATTTCTCCTTTCAATATTTCTGTTTTGTGAGTCACCAGGATATTTATGAAGTTTATTTATATTCTCTTTACATGTTAGCTTCCATTCCGTCCGCAATTTGTAACTGTACATGTATTCCGCTCACTACATAGAGGACGTCCATGATTAATTCGTTGTCCCATTTCTGTCTAACCACTACATGAATTTATTTATTTTCCCTACAAGAAAATAATTAGTTGATTTGACTACATAGTTCAATTTATATTATTTTGTCTCAAATTTTTCTAGCTTTTTTGTTTCAGTCTTTCTAAGTTTTAGTTGATGCTATACCCTTGAGATCTTACGTTACATTAAGAGTCGAGTAATTCGAGTAAAAAAAGAAGTTTTATCTTTCTCTCAAATTTCTTTTTTTAAAAGGACGAGAGGGCAACGCCTGCCTTTAAAACCGCCTGCCTGCAATCCAACCAAGCTAGCAAGCATGGGGTCGCGATACCACGTAGTCATGGTGCCGTACCCGGCGCAGAGTCACGTCGCGCCATTGATGCAGCTAGCGCGCCTCCTCCACGGCCGCGGCGCCCACGTTACCTTTGTCCACACGCAGTTCAACTACCGGCGCCTTGTGCGCGCCAAGGGCGAGGCCGCCGTGCGCCCCTCCTCCCCGGGCTTCCGCGTAGAGGTCATCGACGACGGCCTCTCCCTCTCCGTGCAGCAGCACGACGTGGCCGGCATCGTGGACGCCCTGCGCCGCAACTGCCGGACCCCCTTCCGCGCGCTGCTCGGGAAGCTGCCGCCCGTGACCTGCGTGGTGGCGGACACGGTGATGACCTTCGCGGCCACGGAGGCGAGGGAGGCTGGCGTGCCGGACGTGGGGTTCTTCACCGCGTCGGCGTGCGGCCTCATGGGCTACTTCCAGTACGGCGAGCTCATCAAGCGAGGCCTTGTCCCTCTCCCTCTCCAAGATGCTGGCGACGCGATGGCGACGCCGCTCCACTGGGTGCCGGGGATGAACCACATGCGGCTCAAGGACATGCCGTTCTTCTGCCACACCACCGACCCCGACGACCCCATGGTGGCCGCCACCCTCGAGCAGATGGAGACGGCCCTCGACTCGAAGGCCATTGTCCTCAACACCTTCTACGAGCTGGAGAAGAACGTGGTGGACGGGCTCGCCGCCTTCTTTCCGCCGCTCTACACTGTCGGCCCGCTAGCGGAGGTAATTGCCTCTGGTGCTGCTGCTGCTGGCGACCCCATCGACATCAGCATCTGGCAGGAGGACGCCCAGTGCCTGGCTTGGCTCGACAGGAAGAAGGCGTCGTCCGTTGTCTACGTCAACTTCGGCAGCATCCACCTGATGTCGGCCGCGCAGCTGCGGGAGTTCGCGATGGGGCTGGCCACCTGTGGCTTCCCGTTCCTGTGGATCAAGCGCCCCGACGCGGTGGTGGTGGACGGGGAGGAGGAGGAGGCGGTCCTGCCCGAGGAGTTCCTGGACGCGGTGGCGCGCGGCGCGGGGCTGGTGGTGCCATGGTGCCCGCAGCCGGCCGTGCTCAAGCACCCGGCGGTGGGTCTGTTCGTGACACACTGCGGGTGGAATTCGCTCCTAGAGGCGGCGGCGGCCGGCCAGCCGGTGCTGTGTTGGCCCTGTTAGAGTAATCATGCATCTCTGGGATGCCATTAGTATGAACAGATTGCATCTAGATCACCTAAAACATCAACAGAGAAGGGTTTAGGGGATCATTACGTGTCACGGCAGTGGACATGATCGCCTGCTTGGTGCAGGCTTGATGCAGGAGTGATGTAGTCGAGGTAGAAGTCCTCCTCAACGTCCTGATGCCCTCAGGACGCCACCGGCACTGCCCGGGGACGGCAGCGGCGGCTGGAGTAGGTCTTCCCGTCGCTGCAGCGCTCCCCCTGATCGGACGGGGTGAGAGAATATCGGGAGGGGAGTGAAACCGTACGTGAATTGAGATCGCGCAGGCTGCCAACCCTCTCCCGTTCCCTTTTATGTAGCGCCGGCGACAGGGGACCTAAACCATCACTTGGTTTGGGTGCCCCCGATCAGGGCGCCTTAGTTGGGATAAACCTCACGTACGTTGGTGCGTGGGGCCTTTTCATTAACGTTATCTTTTCTTTTTTTTGTTAAACTAATAGATCTAACTGGCTTGTTTAAGCCGTCAGATCAAAACCAACAGGCCCCTGTTCGCCGAGCAGAGCACCAACTGCAGGCAGGTGTGCGAGTGCTGGGGCTACGGCGTGGAGCACGGCGCCGTGGCGGCCCAGGTGAGGGACATGATGGAGGGGGAGCTTGGGAGGGAGAAGAGGGCCAGGGCGGCCGAGTGGAAGGCGGCCGCCAGAACAGCCACCAGGGAAGGAGGTTCGTCCAGCCGCAGCCTCGACCGCTTGCTGGAACATGTCCTGCTGCCGCTGCCGCTCCGGCGCAAGTGAGAAACCATTGCACGTGCAGCCATTCTGTTTCTTCTGGCCATGTGCAGCCACCGTGAATGCATTTGCACGGCTAGATATATTACATGGTATCATATATATTTGGTATAAAAGTATAAGAGTGTTTTAGTCACTAAAGATATACGAGCGTTTAGATCACAACTTTAGTGGTCTAATCGTGTTCTTATAGTTCTTTACAGAGGAAGTATCATTTTCATTGTCAATCACCTACTATAGTTCTTTATAGTTCTTATAGATCTGGTTTGGACTTTTATATGCGTGCCAATCACGATAGAGGCCATGGTATATCCAAAATGTGTTTGGCATAAATATTATTGTATTATACTACATCAGTAGCATTTGTCAATATTTTTTGCCGTGCAAAGACTATATATATGTGCAATAACCTCCGTGTTCCATCTTCCATTCCTTTTCTTCGAACAAAGTCCACTTTTCATCTAATATTGTTTTACAATTTTTGTACTGTCTATAGTTTATACACGTCTACCTATACATTTGGACCTCTGACCGCCCGTGTTTTCAGTGGCAACGGCAATGTAGACAAGATCGACATTTTCATTCCCGCCATTGACTAAATATAGCATATCTTAACATCATATGTCTCCAAAGCATTATCTCCCACTTCTCCTATGAAATTATTAGTACTGAAATGACCTATATTGCCATGGGAATCTGAATCTTATTCGAACATGGGCATCCTGCATTTTGTTACATCTCAAAACTATTTTTATTGCCATGGGAATCTGAATCTTATTCGAACATGTAGCAAATCTTGTTTGAAGCCCGGTTCTCTTCTACTTAGTTTGTCAGAAATCACATTGTGAATTTATGGATTTCCTTTATAAATCAACTTGTCGGTTATTAACTCATAATTTGGATATTTCGATAAAAAGAGGTGCATTTTCGACCCACCTAACAGAAGTGTGTTATTTATATATCGGCATGAAAAAAGCCACGCCTATGGATTTCTAAAATACAGTAGTAGTCCTTGATCAGATAATAAGAGCTGTATTTATTATTGACTTTTACAATTGAAAATTTTAGCTACATTGCTATAATTTGGACCCACAATATGATCCAAGATGAAGATATTTTAGCATGCGTGAAGAAACATGGTTGCTTCACTAGTGCCGTTATAAGTCATATTCTACTAGTGTAACACTTTTGCTTGCCAGTATTCAATTTATATATTATTATTACTTGGATAGTTGAGGTATTTGAGATCTGAAAAAAAAAGTTGTTATATCGACGAAACTAACATTATACATACATAGATGGCTGCCATACTTATAGCAGAAGTTCCAAGTCTATATATGATTGAAGGCATATATAGTTAGAAGCTAAATTGCGAATTTGTGGTTTGAATATAATTAATAGAAATATAATAATTTCGCATGTGTATTAGCTTCTCCATTAATGCTATTTAACCAAGTATCTAACGTTTTTAAATTGCTTAGATTGCTTACCACATGTGTCACATCCCGACTGTCTACTACAATAAGGTTTGCCTGGCTCCGGTGATGGAGGGGCGATGACAGCGGCACGCCTTCGGTTCGCTCCAGTGCTTGTAGTCATCGCTAGGTGGTCCATAGACCTAGTTGTAATTTTTATTACCTCTTGTGTTCTCTGTACTGCCATGATTGATCAATGGATTGGAAATTTCTCGTGCACAACAAGAAAGTATGCAACGTAAGTGTTGGTTCGTTTGCATCCCCATTGCCCACCACCCCGTTGGATGCCTTTCTTAATTAGTTGTCTTTATAATCCATGACTATGTTCGAGTAATACTATTGAGATGATGGACAAAAGAAATTGTAATATTCGGTACATAAGGTATACGTACGAGTGGTACAAAATGTTCTTGCCTTTAATTGTTGTTACCTTCCATTCTCTGGGCATCCAAGCGCCATAGCCGTATTGATTGCGCCCTGTGTAGTGCATACTTTGAACGGCCGCTGCGGGCTCCCGTCGGGCGTCCGACTTTGTACTGGAGGTCGTCCCTCGTGGTTCGTGGGTGTGTTTTCCTGATGTCCTGAGTGTTTGCCTACCTATTAATAATCCGTGTTGAATACATCTCAAAAAATAATTAAATCAGGATCGCATCAGGCGATCGGAGGAGGCGACCGGGATCCCTTGCGCGCCGCCGGTGACGCCGCCGGTTCCCTCTCTCTCCGTCGGCCGCTCCGGCGGCGGGAGGGAGGGGGAACCCCGGGTCTATTCGCTAGGTGGGTGTGTGGTAGGGTTAGGGTTGAGGGAGACGCTGCCGAGGCCGTTGCGGTGGTGTCGCGTCGGAATAAGTTTCTCCGGGCTCGGTTCGCGGTCAGGCGAGGCGTTTGCCTTCGTCTAGGAGCCAGCGGTGTTGGGGATCCCCGGATCTCGTCGTGGTCGCGGGCTATGGTGGTTGGAGGTCCATCGGCACTGGCCGTTTGGATCCTCAGATGGGCGATGGATGGAGGAAGACGAAGACCTTTCTTCTTCCTTACTGGTATGATTTGCTGCTGCTGTTCTTCTCCTTTCTCTGCGCTGATGCTGGTGGGAGATCCTGCTTTGTCCGAGCGGATGGCCCGGTCGCAGTGCTGGACCGGTCGGATGACTCGAGTTCTATTCCTTTCGGAAGCGACACTTTTCGCGATACTCAAAGCCAAATATGGCGACGACTGTTGCAAGTGTGTTGGATTGATGTCCATGCCCTCTCAGCGCTGGTGTCAAGAAAGGAGGAAGCAGGGTGGCGGCAATTGTATCGTGGTCGAAGATGATGACCTGTTTGCGACTGGTTGCAGATCCTTCTGCTGCAGGGGTCTTCTCTCAAGATTCAGGGATGATGACACAGAGCTCCGGAGATCTTCTTGTCTTATGGTTGTCTTAGGGTACTCTAGGTGTTCATGGTCCTTTGCGTTTGCGTTTCAGTGTGCTTGTAAGAGTCAACTACTTTGTACTGATTCGTAATTTGAATGAAGAATTTCTCTCAAAAAAATTAATTAAATCCGTATGGACTTAATTAAAGGAACATGATTAGATTATGTGGACTTCTCAGAAAAAAAGATTATATTATTTGGATGATGAATCTACATCGTTGACGTATCATAACTTTCAAGGGATAAATCTTCACTGTTCTTTTTCTATCGTTCTATAATAATATAATAGAAGATTTGAATGATACTTGCAACCTAGTTAGCAAAATTAATTTGGGAAGCAGTTTTTTTTTTGCGGTGTAAATTGGGTAACACTTTATATATAAGACTTCCGTTCTTCTCTGAATGGTCATGTATGTGTATGGTCTAGTTTTTTTAACGTTCAAAAAATTGTTATTTGCAAAACAAAAGTTGAAAAAGTTGCTTCATAATTTTGTAGTACAATTTGAGGAGTGTGTCTTCTAATTGTTGCAATGATTTAAAAATTGGTTCATCATTTTGTACGATTTAGGGAGCTTTCACTCGCTGGACCAGTAAGATAGTGACACAAATTCAAGTTTGTCCTAGGTGATACTGTTAGGATGGTCATGGTATGAACAGTTGTGCATAGAGCGACGGGTACTACATGATGCGACACTTCCTCTCGCAGCGTCGGTGTCTCCCAAGGTGCGTATGTGGCCAGGCGGTCATTTTCTAAGATTTAATGAGCCCACGTGAAACCTGTTGGACTAGTGATGCGGAGACACAAATTCAATTAGATGTGACGTCCTATTAACGCCATCGTCATCAGCAGTAAGGAATTTATGGTCAATTGCTTCCATTGTCCGGCCTACTGCACAAGCAAGTGGCGCAGGACTAAGCAATAATGTTTTTTGTTCTGTTGTGCTAGCAGATCAAGGTGAAAACATCAGGTTCTCCCGGTTCTTACAGAGTAAATTACGCGGATGAGATTACACGTCTGTTGTGCTAGCAGCCCACGTACAAACATACTGTATCAGCACATAGTACCGAATAGCAAATATGTCCATGCGTTGCAATGGAGAAAAAAAGATTCATTTCATGTCTCTAGCCTATGGACCGGTATTTATTGCCATGGGAGAACACATGACGTGTGCATAGGTGAGATGATGCTATCAAAATTCGTCTTAAGCATTTTCATGGACTACGAAGGCATCTGTGATGACTTCGTCAATCTCAAGATGATGTGCTGGCTCAGTCTCTCGGAGCTGCTCATAGGGGTAGGGTTTGTGTGCGTGCATTCATAGCATTGAGTATATCTGCGTATGTGTTAGCGTATATGACTATGTTGTGTTAAAAAAATCATCTTAACCAAAAACTTCATTTAGTTTAATCCTCATTCTGTCAAAGCATACTACATGCGCAATTCATGCATTAATACCTAGAAACAACACAAGAATGCAATTTTCTTTTTCCCCAAATCAAACCTAGGGACCTTGTTCCACCATTGACTCTCTTGTCATGCAAATACAAACTTAAACCTACTTTATTGTTACAATCCAGAGGTAATGAACTGCTCATAAAATATTTCTTCGTATCTACTTTCTTATGCATGCACCATCAAAAACCTAATATTTGCCAAAAAAAATACAGACCATTCAATGTATGGACCAGAAAAAACATTACGAACTCCTTACGTGTTGTGAGTCAAAAATTGAACTTATGATAATTATCCAACTCAGTGGCCAAGGAACATAATTTAGCTAAATGGCTAAGTGACACATTAAATGAAAAATTTCTAATTAGCAATTCCAGTTCAAGCGTCGATGAATGAAGTAGTTTTTGTACTTTGATTTCCTGCTTGCATATATTGTGGTCAATCTATATCCCCACAACTTGCCCTTACACCGTCTTTTAACAAAGGTCCAAGTACGAAGTCTGCTGATGGAGAAAACGACTGTTTCCTTCAACCGAACAATAATAATACAGCTAAATGATCAAAGAGATACAGTTGTGATACGTTTTTTTTTTTTTTTTGCGGGTGAGTTGTGATACGTATTTAAGGGTCAGTGTGTGGTTTCCCACCATTAAAATTAGTATAAGATAATTCTACAATTTTCAAATGTGGGCACGGAGGCTCGAGCTATCATCTCAACATTCCCTTGCCGGATAAATAAATTACTAATAATAGAACTTAGGCATGAAAATAACATAATTGCATCACCCACACAAATTAATGTAGAAAAAGTGTATGGATAAAAGAATTGGTAAAACTATGGACCACCCCGCGCATCCGCATCGACGTGGAGACGCCCCTTCCCCGCATCAGACGCCGCCGCCCGCCTCCTCAACTCCTGGAGGCCGCCGAACTGCCAGATGGCCGGATCGGCCCTGGATCGGGGCTGGATCCTTTCTGGCGGCTGGTGGGCCGGGGATCGCCGGATCCGCCCGGATCTGGCTGGCGCGGCCCTGCTTCGTCGCCCGGCTTGGGTGCTCGCGGCGTGGTCTCCCTGGTGGCGGCGATGTGGGTCGTTCTCCGTGTCTTGATGGGATGTGCGCGGTGGGTGGATGCCGGGGCGGCGGCCTCGGACGGCGTGGACGGCGTGGCCTCTCGACGGGCGACGGCCGTGGGAGCTGGTGGTCCGCGACTTCGGCTGTGCGGGCGGCGAGGTCTCGGTGGACGACTACTACGGTGGGTCGGGGTGCCCCGTCACCCGGCGTGCCTGCTGCGATGAAGTCCGACGCCTTCTCCGGCTGCGGGCGCTCCCCTGGCCAGGTCTTTGGCCGGGTGGTTGGGACGGGGGCGGGATCGGGGGAAACCCTTGGCCGTCGGCGGAGGCCACGACAATGGCGGCGCCTTGTGGGCGTCGGTTCCCTTCTTGGAGGCCTTGTCGAGGTCCTATCCCGTCTCTCACTGTGCTCTCCATTTGGGCGAAAGCTCTAGTTCCCCTTGCGGGCGACGGCGTCGTCCCTTCGTCGCGCTCCTTCTTGAAGGCGTCGCCTGGGGTCCCTGGAAGCACGGTGGGCGCTTCATGGTGCGTGTGAGGTGTTTGACGGCGGCAATGTGTGCGGAGATTTATCTATTCTACCGCTGATTTTCATCCAGTGGTAGCGCTCCATCTGCTTGGTGATGTTTTACCGTAGGTGGTGGTCGTCATTTGGCGTCATGGTGGCGTTGATGGCGGAGGGCCTGCCAAGGATGGCACCTCAATCTGCTTGGAGATGGACCGGTGGAAGATGGTGGAGACGACACTTGTGAGTGCGTCAGACCGGTTTATGCCCCAGACCCGGTATGTGGCTAGGCTGGGGATTCTGGCTTTCGATGTTAGGTTTAGGTGAGTGGTCTGGGTAGGGGCCCAGCTAGCACCCCTTCATCATTTGGATAGGAGTAGCGGCATATGTTGCCTAGTTGGTGGATTCAGACTTATTGTTGTAACACTTTGTAAGGTCCTCGGGAATAATCAATAAAGTGGCCGTATGCATCTTCCAGATGCAGAGGCCGGGGGTCATCCTTCTTTTCTAAAAAAAAGTCATAAAAATATGAACGCAATAGTAATGTAACATGATGGAATAACTTACTGCCCGAATATTGACACGTAAAGATGATGCTGAATTAGAACGAAGTAATAATCTGCTCTCATCATACCTTGTCTTATCAAGTTCCAAGGATTTTTGTGTAAGAAGCATATGAAGGTTAAGAACATCAGACAAAGTTACTCCCTCTGTTCCTGCGTGCCGGTCATTTCGGTGCTTTGGGTACCTAATTTATCAACTGTACACCACCCAGACATAGATCACTGAGCTGGTCCGAGTCAGCAGCACAGCCGAGACGTTCATATATTTGTCATATATACACTCAAGGGATCTCACGACATCGTTTTTCCTATTTCATCTCATGCTTTTGCCGTCTTTGTCTCCTCCCAGTGCGACACTATAATCAATCACAGCTGAAGTGGCTTGGGTCAAATCAAGTGGCATTGCAACGACCTGCCGACGATGATGTCGCTTGGAGACGTCCGTTGCGGCGATGAAGTGGCGACGTCGTGTCATACTGAAAAATCGGTGACGGATTGCATCTCTTTCCACATTAGCTGGTGTGTGGATGGTGCATGTCGGAGTCGCTTCTCAAAGATGTGCCTGATGATTTCTCTTTTCTTGGGCGTGATGCAATCATGCATACAGAACGATGCATACAGAACGTCGTCGTGGGGGGTTGGGGCAGAGGTCAGTGTTGGTGCATGAATAGGTGGTTTGATGTAAATCGCTCGGCGCAGTCGTTCGGTGGCTTGATGTAGGTTCGATGGCGTGGAAGTTGACTTGGTGTCGGCATACCGGCTGGTGTTCCAATGTTACAGCTTACGTAGATGTATATCTAAGCGCGCGTGGTTGGTCGTGTGCTTGCATGCTGATGAGACATGTCTTGCCAGCCTGGAGTGGCACACGACGTACGCCGGCTGCACGCAAACGCAATGATTCTGATGTTCACGTGTCTTGGAGGCCACGCATGTGGAATGGCTGAGGGTTGCGTGCCCGGCCCTAAGTCGCTCGCCCGCCCGCGTCGGAGTTGCCACTCGTCGGAGATTCGCGTACGCCGGTAGCTTTCGTCCGTACTTGTACGCAAAGGAAATCTACGCGGGAGCTACGCCCTCCCGTGATTAGACGTATGCGTGTCCTTCGCTGCTGCATGCCGCTCGGATCGGTGCATGGGTTGATGATGCTGCAGGCGCATGGCTATGGAGCTGGAGATGCACGGGAGTTGCTAATGATGATGAGTCAGTCGGCCAGCTGCCGGGACATCGTCGTTCGGCGAGAGTGTTGAGTGTTCCAGCAAAATTTGTATTGATGCAGATCGATGAAGTCTTTCGCTTGGATGAGATGGCGACTGCTGGCGGATCCGATCTTGAAGCCCTCCGCATGCAGCAGTGCCCAACCATCTCTCCTCTATTAGCAAAACAACAGCCAGACAAATTAGCATCGTTGCCGCTGGCCTAACTCCTGGCGAACGTGGATTTTTGAAGCTCAGGCTTTCAGACACCTCTTATCCTTACCCTTCAGTTTTGCTTTGAGATCTGTGCTACACAACTAACTCAATACATAAAATTTTCTCTTTTTTTGTTTCTTCAAAACTAAACAACATACGAACTTCGAACTTTGCAGGACAACAAAACATTCTTACTACAATGTGGGTAAAAACTTTCAGATTTTTTCATCCGAAATAAATATACAAAATGAGATTTTTTCTAGTAAAAAATAATACTTTTAGTATATATGATTCACGAAAAAATCTGAAAGTTTTTTCTCACATTCTAGTTTGAATGTTTTGTTGTCCTGCAAAGTTGCAAGCTTATATGTTGTTTTATTTGAAAGAAACAAAAAAGAGAAAGTTCTAGCACGAATCTTGATGAAGAAATGGATGGCTGGATAAGGGGGTGTTCCAAAGCCTATGCTTTCTCAAATGTTAACCAACTCCAGGCGCTGCTGACAGATGGGGATGGAGGGAGGAGAAGAGGCTGCTGCTCCAGATTGGGGATGAGACGAGCTGGGAGGTGGCGCTCCGGCCTCGTCTGATGGTCGGGAGTGGCGCTATCGGCGCAGACAGCAGCGACTTGGGAGAGGTTGGCGTCACCGGCAATGGCGAGCGACGAGAGGTGCTGCGACGGGCATCAATGGGATCTGGTCGTGGGGATGGACGAACGGGTGGGCATGCGCCGGCTTATGTTTTTTGGATGCGTCCATGAAACATTGTTTAGCTCCGTTGGGGCTCGGTGCTATTTAACTGTTAAGATTAAACTATAAACTGTAGTTAAGGGAAATCTCCCCTTGCCCATCGAGCGAGCGGTTGCACCCGCACGGACGTCTTTGTCTGTCGCAACCGTCGCCTCACTCCCATCCTCCTGGAACCGATGCATCTCTTCGGGATCGTCGCATCTCTTCAGGGGATATATATACTCTCTGTAACCATCGATCAAGACAATCAATCACTTTCGATCCAAAACACGTTATCAGCACGAATTTTTCGAGTTTTACACTTGAGCATAAAATTTTTGCGTTCTTATTACAGAACCATGATGGTTTTAATTTACCACCCGTAAATTAATTATCTCTGGTTCCTCATGTAGGCAAAGATGACTGCCAAAGAGTTTGAGGAGCTTGCCCTCAATGGCCACAATTACCCTACATGGGCTATGGACATCAAGATCAGTCTTGCGTCCCGTGGGATAGCGCGTGCAATACAACCCCCGGAGACTCCTCTCCCGGATGGGACCACGCCGCCGACAGAACAACAGAACTATGCTGACTTATTCATCATAAGGCACCATATTCATCCAGATCTGAAGTCTGAGGATTTACAGGAGGAATCTCCTAGTACTTTGTTTCCGGCCCTCAAAACGAGGTATGAACAGCAGAAGGCAGTAGTCCTGCCATAAGCACTCCATGATTGGACTCATCTCCGTCTTCAGGATTTCAAGTCCATTGGTGAGTACAATCATGCTGTTCATAAGATATGTTCCAAACTGTGTTTTTGTGAGAAGGAACCTACTGAGGGGAAGAAGATAGAGAAAACTTTGCCTACTATGCTCCCTTCAGATAGGATCCTCCAACAACAATACCGTTCTCATAACTACACTGTCTATTCCGAGCTCATTCACATGTTACTTCAGGCTGAAAAGCATGATGAGCTACTCGCTAAGAATGGCTCTCAGCGCCCAGTTGGGGCACAGCCTTTACCTGAAGTCCTTCTGAATGTTGCAAATAGACAGAAGTTTAATGGTACCTTTCGGGGTAAACAAACCAATTTCGAGCATAAGCGAAAGCGTAATGGGAACAGGAGATCTAGATACCCAGGAAAGGAAAATGCACTTCAAAGCCTAGGTTTGATAAATCTAAGCTTTGCAACAAGTGTGGTTGCCACACACTAAAGACCACTTTTACTAGCCCTTTCGGTACTTTTGTTTATAGACGTATGCCTTTTGGTTTATGTAATGCACCTGCTACCTTTCAAAGATGCATGATGGCTATATTCTCTAACTTTTCTGAAACAATTTGTGAGGTATTCATGGATGATTTCTCCGTTTATGGATCCTCTTTTGATGATTGCTTGAGCAACCTTGATCGAGTTTTGTAGAGATGTGAAGATACTAGTCTCATCTTGAATTCGGAAAGTGCCACTTTATGGTTAATGAAGGCATTGTCTTGGGGCATAAAATTTCTGAGAAAGGTATTGAAGTTGATAAAGCTAAGGTTGATACTATTGAAAAGATGCTATGTCCCAAGGACATTAAAGTTATAAGAAGTTTTCTTGGTCATGCCAGTTTTTATAGGAGGTTCATTAAGGACTTTTCTAAAAAATTTAGGCCTCTGACTAATTTATTGCAAAAAGGTATTCCTTTTGTCTTTGATGATGATTGTGTAGAAGCATTTGAAATACTTAAGAAAGCTTTGATTTTTGCACCTATTGTTCAGCCACCTGATTGGAATTTACCCTTTGATATTATGTGTGATGCTAGCGATTATGATGTAGGTGTTGTTCTAGGACAAAGAGTTGATAAGAAATTAAATGTTATTCAATATGCTAGTAAAACTCTAGACAGTGCTCAGAGAAATTATGCTACTACTGAAAAAGAATTCTTAGCAGTTGTATTTGCTTATGACAAGTCCAGACCTTATATTGTTGATTCTAAAGTAACCGTTCACACTGATCATGCTCCTATTAAATATCTTATGGAAAAGAAAGATGCTAAACCTAGACTTATTAGATGGGTTCGCTTGCTACAAGAATTTGATTTGCATATTATTGATAGAAAGGGAGCTGAGAACCCCGTTGCAGACAACTTGTCTAGGTTAGAGAATGTTCTTGATGACCCACTACCTATTAATGATAGCTTTCCTGATGAACAATTAGCTGTCAAATTGCTTCTCGTACTGCTCCTAGTATGCTGATTATGCTAATTACATTATTGCTAAATTCATACCACCTAGTTTCACATACCAGCAAAAGAAAAAGTTCTTATATGATTTAAGACATTACTTCTGGGATGACCCACACCTTTATAAAGAAGGATTATATGGTGTTATTAGATGTTGTGCACCTGAGCATGAATAGGAATAGATCCTACGCAAGTGTCACTCCGAGGCATATGGAGAACACCACGCTGGAGATAGAACTGCACATAAGGTATTGCAATCCGGTTTTTATTGGCCTACTCTCTTCAGAGAAGCCTGTAAGTTTGTCTTGTCTTGTGATGAATGTCAAAGAATTGGTAATATTAGTAGACGTCAAGAAATGCCTATGAATTATTCTCTTGCTATTGAACCATTTGATGTTTGGGGCTTTGATTATATGGGACCTTTTCCTGCCTCTAATGGGTATACACATATTTTAGTTACGATTGATTACGTTACTAAGTGGGTAGAAGCTATTCCAACTAGTAGTGCTGGTCATAACACCTCTATTAAGATGCTTAAAGAAGTTATTTTTCCGAGTTTTGGTGTCCCTAGATACTTAATGACTGATGGTGGTTCACATTTCATTCATGGTGCTTTCCGTAAAATGCTTGCTAAGTATGACGTTAATCATAAAATTGCATCTCCATATCACCCACAATCTAGTAGCCAAGTAGAATTGTGTAACAGAGATCTAAAATTAATTTTACAAAAGACTGTTAATAGATCTAGAAAGAATTGGTCCAAGAAACTTGATGATGCATTATGGGCTTATAGAACTGCATATAAGAATCCTATGGGTATGTCTCCATATAAAATGGTTTATGGAAAAGCATGTCACTTAGCTCTCGAACTTGAACATAAGGCATATGATTTCAAACTTGCCGGTGAGAAGAGATTATTTGACATTAGCTCACTTGATGAATGGAGAACCTAGGCCTACGAGAATGCCAAACTGTTTAAAGAAAATGTTAAAAGATGGCATGAAAAAAGGATACAAAAGCGTGAGTTTAACGTGGGTGATTATGTGTTGCTATTGAACTCTCGTTTAAGATTTTTTGCAGGAAAACTTCTCTCTAAATGGGAAGGCCCTTACGTTATCGAGGAGGTCTATTGTTCTGGTGCCATAAAAATCAACAACTTCGAAGGCACAAATCCGAAGATGGTGAACGGTCAAAGAATCAAACGTTATATCTCAGGTAATCCTATAAATGTTGAAACTAATGTTATTGAAACCGTAACCCCGGAGGAATACATAAGGGACACTTTCCAGAATGTTTCAGACTCCGAAAAGGAATAGGTATGTGGTACTGTAAGTAAACCGACTCCAAAACAGTTCTAATAGCAATTTTTCTCCGTTTTGAAATATTTAATAAAATAGGAAAATAAGAAGTAGTCCGGGAAGGACACGACGCATCCATGAGGGTGGAGGGGGCGCCCTACTCCCCTGGGCACGCCCCCCTGCCTTGTGGGCACCTCGTGTGCTCTTCAGACTCAGTTTTCTTGCACGATACTTCTTTTGGTCGGTAAAAATTCATTATATAATCTCCCAAAGGATTGGACCACCGTATCACGCAAATATCCTCTGTCTTTGTTTCGAGCTGTTTTCTGTCAGATTTATCAAGACCGGGCATCATGATGTCACCCTCCTCCAACAATGAAGAGAAGGATGCTTGGTTATTGAAGATAGAGCTGAAGAGAGAAGAACCTGCGGAGACCAACAAGGATGGTGGGATCAAGAAGGCCATGGAGGATCAAGCTCCGGCGGCAGAAGAAGAAAACATCCTTCAACCACTTCCTAACCTCTTTACCCCAACTGAGATTGAAGCTTTCAAGATGATTGAGTTAGCTCGCATACAAAACAAGTATCTCACACAGGAAAATATTTTGTTGAAGGATCATATCATCGCACTCAAGGGCATTATCCACAAATTGGAAGAGCTCCTACGCTCAATGTGCGACTATCCATCATCATCACCACCTTCTTCACCAGCAAAGGAGACATAATCACACGGGTGTGGGCACTCCCGTTGGCAACTGCCAAGCTTGGGGGAGTTGCCCCGGTATCGTATCACCATCACACTCCTATCTTTACCGTTTTACTTAGTTCGACCCTGTTGGTAATATCTTGATCTAGTAGAATAAAGTTTTAGTATGAATTAGTTTTGAGTTTTTCTTTGTGATCCCTCTATGTAATCAAGTTCGTGAGCTATATATAATAAAGATTAGTGTTGAGTCAAGGGCTTTGCTATCTTGCTATGATCTTAAGTGCATTAAAAATCTTATGGATAGTAATGACTTCACATATAAAAAGTATGATGATTAAAAGTTGTTGAGAGTTGGCAAACATAGTTTTGGTCATCGTTGCAATTAGTAGGAAGTAATAAAGAAGAGAGGTTCTCACATATAAATATACTATCTTGGACATCTTTTATGATTGTGAGCACTCATTAAAGTATGACATGCGAAAGTGTTGATTTTGGACAAGGAAGACAACGTAATGGGTTATGTTTTCTCACATCTCAGTTAAAGTATATTGTCATGGATCGTCCAACATGTTGAGCTTGCCTTTCCCCCTCATGCTAACCAAATTCCTTGCACCAAGTAGAGATACTACTTGTGGTTCCAAATATCCTTAAACCCAGTTTTGCCATGAGAGTCCACCATATCTACCTATGGATTCAGTAAGATGATTTATTAGTGTGGAGAAAATAAGCTTTATACTATCTTGTGATATGGAAGTAATAAAAGTGACGGACTGGATAATAAAGGTTCATATCACAAGTGGCAATATAAAGTGGCGTTCTTTTGCATTAAGATTTCGTGCATCCAACCATAAAAACACATGACAACCTCTGCTTCCCTCTGCGAAGGGCCTATCTTTTACTTTATGTCTTATACGTTATGCAAGAGTCAAGGTGATCTTCACCTTTCTTTTTTTTATATTTTATCCTTTGGCAAGCACCTCATGTTGGAAAGATCCTAATATATATATCCAATTGGATGTAAGTTAGCATGAACTATTATTGTTGACATTACCCTTGAGGTAAAAGGTTGGGAGGTAACACTATAAGCCCCTATCTTTCTCTGTGTCCGATTAAAACTCCATAACCATAAGTATTGTGTGAGTGTTAGCAATTGTGGAAGACTAAATGATAGTTGAGTATGTGGACTAGCTGAAAAGCTCTTATGTTGACTCTTTCCGATGTTATGATAAATTGCAATTGCTTCAATGACCGAGATCATAGTTTGTTGGTTCTCAATGAAGTTTCTGATTCATACTTGACATTGTGGATAGATTGTTACTTGAGCATAAGAAATCATATGACAAAATATATATATATGTTGCTGTTATAAGAATGATCATGATGCCCTCATGTCCGTATTTTATTTTATCGACACCTCTATCTCTAAACACGTGGACATATTTTTCGATATCGGCTACCGCTTGAGGACAAGCGAGATCTAAGCTTGGGGGAGTTGATACGTCCATTTTGCATCATGCTTTTATATCGATATTTATTGCATTATGGGCTGTTATTTCACGTTATGTCACAATACTTATGGCTATTCTATCTTATTTTACAAGGTTTACATGGAGAGGGAGAATGCAGGCAGTTGGGATTCTGGGCTGGAAAAGGAGCAAATATTAGAGACCTATTCTGCACAGCTCCAGAAGTCCTGAAAATCCACGAAAGTCATTTTGGGAATTAATAAAAAATATTCAGCGGAAGAAATACCTGAGGGGGGCCACCTACCACCCACGAGGGTGGGGGCGCGCCCTACCTCCCTAGGTGCGCCCCCTGGCTCGTGGGCCACCTAGCAGCCCTCTGGTGCCCATCTTCTGCTATATGAAGTCTTTTACCCTGGAAAAAATCATAAGCAAGCTCACGGGATGAAACTCCTCCGCCATGAGGTGGAACCTTGGCGGAACCAATCTAGGGCTCCGACGGAGCTGTTCTGCCGGGGAAACTTCCCTCTGGGAGGGGGAAAATCATCACCATCGTCATCACCAATGATCCTCTCATCGGGAGGGGGTCAATCTCCATCAACATCTTCACCAGCACCATCTCCTCTCAAACCTTAGTTCATCTCCTGTATCCAATCTTTGTACCAAAACCTCAGATTGGTACATGTGGGTTGCTAGTAGTGTTGATTACTCCTTGTAGTTGATGCTAGTTGGTTTATTTGGTGGAAGATCATATGTTCAGATCCTTAATGCATATTAATACCCTTTTGATTATGAACATGAATATGCTTTGTGAGTAGTTACATTTTTTCCTGAGGACATGGGAGAAGTCTTGCTATTAGTAGTCATGTGAATTTGGTATTCGTTCGATATTTTTATGAGATGTATGTTGTCTCTTCTCTAGTGGTGTTATGTGAACGTCGACTACATGACACTTCACTATTATTTGGGCCTAGAGGAAGGCATTGGAAAGTAATAAGTAGATGATGGGTTGCTAGAGTGACAGAAGCTTAGACCCTAGTTTATAAGTTGCTTCGTAAGGGATGATTTGGATCCATATGTTTCATGCTATGGCTAGGTTACCTTAATACTTCTTTTGTAGTTGCGGATGCTTGCAATTGGGGTTAATCATAAGTGGGATGCTTGTCCATGAAAGGGCAGTACCCAAGCACCGGTCCACCCACATATCAAATTATCAAAGTAATGAACGTGAATCATATGAACGTGATGAAAACTAGCTTGACGATAATTCCCATGTGTCCTCAGGAGCGCTTTTCTCATTATAAGAACTTGTCCAGGCTTGTCCTTTGCTACAAAAAGGATTGGGCCACCTTGCTGCACTTTATTTACTTTCATTGCTTGTTACCCGTTACAAATTATCTTATCACAAAACTATCTGTTACCTACAATTTTAGTGCTTGCAGAGAATACCTTACTGAAAACTGCTTGTCATTTCCTTCTGCTCCTTGTTGGGTTTGACACTCTTACTTATCAAGAGGACTACGATAGATCCCCTACACTTGTGGGTCATCAGCAGCGCAGGAAGAGACGTTCATTCCCGACAAAGAGAAGCACGAGTTGACAGAGGCCCTCGGGAATCCTAAGCACCCTGGACGAACACGAGGCACACCGGGCTCCGTTCCGTGGGTGCATGGGTTCCCTGACAGCGGTGGTTACAGAAGCCGAAAGAGAAAGAGGAAAGTGTAAGCGAGCGAAATGCAGAAGCTCAATGCAAGAATAGCAAAGCTAGAGGAACTTGAGATCCAGCAAGCTACCGGCCAACCATCTCTGCGGCACGAAGATCCTTGCTTCGACGCTGCCCCAGATGCTACCCCACCATCTCAGCAGAGAAGCAGTGTGACTTACACGGAGCTCGTTCAGCCTGATTTCATGGCTCATCACTACCACGTGGATAGTATCACGGAGGCTGAACATTGCGAGTTAATGACGAAATACCAGAACTTGACTTTGGAGGCAGCGGTCGGCTCTATTGTACCTCCTCAAGCTGAGGGAACTTTTCATTGCCGTCCGATTCCACATGGCTATGCTGTTGTGACGGTGGATGAAATAATGGAGGGATTTGAGGAGCTGGAGCTTGACTACCCTACAGGTGAAGGGGAGAATCATATGATTTATGCTTTAAGGAGTACCTGTCTATGGAGGAAGGAGTACATCAAGCTTCCAAACTAGACGCCTCCTCCTCCTCTGGCGAGTCAGGGCACTCTGCCTCCTCCTCCTCCTCCTCCTCCTCCTCTGGTGAGTGATCAGGGCACTCCGCCTCCTCCTCTGCCTCCTCTGGCGCGTGAGGGCACTCCACCTCCTCCTCCGCCTCCTCCGGCGCGTCGGAGCACTCCGCCTCCTCCTCCGCCTCCTCAGGCGTGTCAGCAGACTCCGCTGCGTCAGGAACGGCAGAAGAGAGACGCTGCCTCTCCGGCGGCTAGCAGAACAAGAGGTGGGAAGAAATACAAATTTGGTCCAAGCCTGAAGCCTCTTCCAAAGTTACCATATTAGAGGACCGACGAGGAAAACGCAGACATCTGTGCTGCCGAAGTGCAGGCCCATTTTGAACGGAAACCTCCACCTCTGAAGGAAATTGTAGATCCGGTGAAAGCGACGCGCACTCTGGATGCCCTGAAGCGACCACCACCGCCTCCCCCGGATTCCAACTATGTCCATTGTATTAAAAAGACATATGAAGATGCGTGGCGGTCGGTAAGTACTTCCAGTGATGCAAGATTAGCACAACGAAGAAGTGGGAAAACAATTCACCAGCTCGGCGAACAGGCGAAGCACTCATGCGCCCCGCTGAAGGTGTCTAGTAATATCGTTGCTAATCATTTGGGGCTAGTGCCCGGTACCAATCTTGGTGATTACCTGAGCGATGATGTAGAGTTTGAAACGTTAGAGGTAGCAGAGATCTTCAGATACGAGTACGGGAAGCGTCTCGTCAAACCTGATCATCCTCCTTTAACAACGATGATGCGAAGATTGCATGAATGGTACATGGATACCTGCAGGAAGTCTGGGAAGGATAGTATGATGGTGAGAATTAAAGATGAGCACGGCCTCATTGCAGTTGAGTTGTTGCCTGTTGAAATTGTGGAGTTATTTCAGTTATTCAATCATGACGCCCTCGACAAACAATTCATGACTTGCTACCGTCTGTAGGTATTACTTCTGTAATTAAGTCTCTATAGCTCAGCTCTTTCATTGCATGTATATATAATTATCCTCACTATACTATGCAGATTGAAGATCATCGAATGCAAAAAGGATAAATCTATGACATTGGATTCATTAACCCAAATACCGTAAATGAATGGTTAGTTAAAAAGAGAGTCAAAGATACTGAGGACAACTTGCTACAATCGTTACTTCGACATCAAAATAAAGCTAAAATACTCTTTCCTTACAACTTCAAGTGAGTGGTTCATGTCTTGTGCATATTCGGTTTCGCTTACTCGAGGTTATAGTAATGTAATTGATGAGTTATGCGTGCGCAGCTTTCACTTTATTCTGCTAGAGATTAAGCTTGATCGGGGAATAGTAACTATCTTACACTCGAGACATAAAGATCCCCAGGATTATGCGAACATGACTGCAATGCTCCAGAAGTAAGTTCAATCTATCATTATCACACCATATCGGCAAATTTCGTTCATTTGTTGATATCAAGTAATCATTTCCTTTGCCTGGGAGGGTTTGGAAAAAGTTTACCGGAATGCTTCCGGGTCTGCAGAGGGAGCTGCGATTTACACACCCCAAAGTAAGTAGTACTAGCTAGTTCCGTGCATCTCTCATTGATTCTAGTTTCATCAATACCATTTATCATGCTTGATTATCAGTTTGATTGAACTCTATTTCTCGTAAAGTGCTTGTGGCAAGAAGGCAGGAATAATTTATGTGGATACTACGTTTGCGAGTTCATCTACAACTCGACCTCTCAGCGGGGCTACTTTGACAAACAATATGAAGTACGTAAACAGTACTCACAATTTTATTGTATTTCCATCAATTGCGTTGAGTTTCATTCATATATATGTATTGACCCCCTTCTTTAAATTTGTTGTGGCAGAAGCGGGATGAACTCCTACCACATGATCGCATACGAGCAATTCAAGAGGAATTGGCGGGATTCTTTCTTGACCACGTCATACATAAAGACGGAGAATGCCATGTGGAAGTTGAAAAGTATTTTAGATGTTAGGGATTGTAAGAGATGTTATATTGTATATATGTAGTAACGTTGGATAGATATACGAAAACTTGTTGTTCGACCAATCTCGGAGAAAGAGAGGTCACTTCTCTCTGTATATGTTCATGACGATCTTGTGTAATTAATGGTTCCTTCATTTTCTTACTAGTTAGCGTGTCGAGCTCTCTCTATACGTATAGTCGCTAGCGTCGACCAAGAACGGAGAAAGAGAGGTCATTTCTTTCTATTAGCTAGCTAACACAATATGAAACCCCTAAATTAACCCTCCAAAACCCCTAACCCCCCCCCCCCCCCCCCCTTCCAAAAAAAAACCTAGCGGCTGCGAGCTGCTGACGCGTGGCTGCCTTTTGGTCCCGGTTGGTGTTACCAACCAGGACTAAAGGTCCTTCTGCCTGAGCGCCCCGCAGCGGCCGCGTGGAGCCCCTTCTATCCCGGTTCGTAAGCAAACCGGGACAAAAGGTTTTCGACTTTAGCCCTGATCCTTTTGTCCTGGTTCCAGAACTGGGTCTAAAGGTCCTCTAGAACCGGGACTAGTTCCCTGTTTTATACTAGTGGGCAGCGACGAACAGCGGAAGTCGGCGCTGGGTGCAATGCAATTGGGGCGGCGAGGTGAGCTTATTCTTGTTTGTTTTGTCTTTTTTGTTTCCGTGCGCGCGTAATTATTTTCCTCAGGCAGGCTAGCCGGAGGCGTGGCAACCTCTTGGCTTGTCACATCCATCAAAAGACCAAAGTCTTATGCAAGTAGGCAACAGCCTCCTTTGTTTATTTTGGTCTTGCATTCATGCTTCCTGGAATATAACTGAGTAAAATCAATAAGAACAAGATATTATCGGCGACAAATTTAAAGATACCGAAATATATATAGTTGTATGCGTCAAGCAAGTGATACTTTTCAAGTTACTGAAAACATCAGAGGTGGTGTTAAAGAGTCATGTAGCAACCAAACAAGATACTTTTCAAGTTACTTTGTATGTATGTTCTCGAGTATTTAGCGGAGTGTTTCTTGTGTAGTAATCATCAACCAGTCACACACTTGATTAATGACCACATTTTCTCGACACTCCCTTCCAATTTTGGGCACTAAGCCCCAGCTTAACACTCTAACCAGAAGAAATGACTTTGATGACAAATTGTTTCTACTTGATGACTATTGCATATTGTCAAACAGCCAGAGAAAGCAAACATTTTTGTGTGCAGCCTGGAGTGTGCCAAATTTTGGGATAGATATACATTAAAATGAACTGACATCTGAGAATCAGCAATATATCAAAATGAACGCAACAATAAAAAATTAAATATACCATTGACACAATGGTAAACTGACATAAACTCCTAACAGATTTCATACAGCACGAAATAGTTAAACATTGTGGCTACTCCATTTCTTGCTTTCTCCTGATGTTGTTTTCTTTACAAATTTTGAGGACTTGTGCTCTTGGTTGTGCTTTTTGCCAGCAGAGCCCTCTTGCCTGCCTCTCAAGCCAATACAGAGATATCAGTTATGCAACAGGTGCTAAAGGATCATGTAGCAGACCAACAATGTACTCCCTCTGTAAAGAAATATAAGAGCATTTAGATCACTAGAGTAGTGATATAAACGCTCTTATCAACTATGGATACTTGGATTAATTACAGAGCAACCACTGTCTTCCCACTACAAGAAACCTGTTAATCCATGACAGATTTCTGGTGACGTTATGAAAATCCGTCACAATCGATGACAGTCTTCTCTCGTCCGTCACGGAAACCGTCACCGATTAGCAAAATGCGAATGTCCCTAGAAACCAAACGAAGCCCATATGGTATTTCTTTTTCTGGAGATCATGTGTTTTATATTTTAATGATAAACATGCAATCAAGACTTGATCCCAAGACCTCCTGGGTTAAGAGACTAGCGTGTGACGACTATACTAGTTAAAAAAGTGTGCCATGGATCGGGGCGTGCACCTCTCACCTACTTGAATAGTTCAATACCAGTTGGCCAAGAAAATCGTGGTGGCATAGATTGTGAACATAAATAAAGCTTTGCACTCCTACACAACAATTATACATATATAATATGTGACTCCAAAACTTAATTCATGTTTACTCAAAGAAAAAATGAATATAATTTGGTAATTTCATCTATATGGGAATCAACATATAGTCTAACTTATTCACTATAAAACCGTCAGAGTCAGCAACTTGTAGGGCTTAGCTTTGTTTTAAACGTTGTCCAAACCGTGACGGCTTGCTGCTGATTGTTTTCAAAAGGAAGCAAACCGCCCCTGCTGATGTGGCGATCCAGTGTGAGGGAAAACTTGCGCTGTGATTGGTTGAACAACCCCTCCCTCGGATCGCAGATCTAAACCGTCTGCTCCTCAGAGATCCAACGGGTAGCAAACATCCCCTCTTTCCCGTCAGTTCTTCAGCCCACCCACCCGCACTCTTCGCACCTGACCAGCGTCCCCACGCCGTCCAGCAACCGCACCAACCCCACCTCCTTCCTCCCATGCCACAAGCCCGCCATACCCACCTCCTCCCCTCCTGGATCTTCCCCGTCGCGCAAAAATCCTCCTGTTCCGACGCCTCCCCGCCGTACCCAGCTACTCCTCAATCGGCATGCCGCCTGCACACGCACTGCGCCGCCGTAGTGCCCTCTCCTCTAGCCAGATCCCGCCGAGATCCGTGAGTCAACGGCAACCGTGGGCGGATCACAACGCGGCCACTGGCGTCCTCCCTCCATACACGCTATGGTAACCAACACCATCCCCTTCCCTCACTGCCTCCCCTGCCACTTTCTCTCCCCACCGGCCGATCCAGCCCCTAAATCCTGATCTAGTGCACGCGGTGTCGGTCTCGTCGATGCAGGTCCTCGCCATGTCGCTGCAGGGAGCGAGCGACCCCGTCGTTGGCGTGCTGAACGGCGGGGATGTACAGATCCTCCATCGGGGCCAGCCGTCGGGGATGCGCCGTGTAGAGACACTAGCATCCTTCGTCGTGATGGGGCCCGCATCCGTCGCCTACACAGTACTCACTGCCGGATTCTCCGTCGACAGCAACAGGCTATGAGCAGCCCCAATAGATCTATCTTCCTCTCTACTTTGGATATTTTTTAGACTGTCTTCTCCGATGACTTCGGTGGGGATGGCCGGATCTGCATCAAGAAATCTGCGGAGTGACCATGCACTTTACAGAATTAGTGCAGGTTGTTTGTATTTTTAGTTCTTGTGTTTTGCTGGTCCTTGACAGATGTAACTCCAGAAATATGTGTATTTCTAAGTTTTTTGTGTAGTTTTTTGTGCAGTTTATTTGTGTAATCTTCTGGAAAATGTGTATTGGTTCAGAATTAGCGTGGAAGAGAAATGAGATGGGTGAGATTGCACTTAGTGGGCCTTGGAAAGACCTAAAATTTAACGGGCCAAAATTCCAATTGGGCTGATTACTACATGAGTGTTTGACTTAGATGGATCTAAAATTTAGTGAGCCATAATTCTTATTGGGCCGATTACTTCATGGGCTGCCACGTCAGATCCATGTCAG
Organism: Triticum timopheevii; assembly: GCA_963921465.1. Taxonomy (NCBI): domain Eukaryota; kingdom Viridiplantae; phylum Streptophyta; class Magnoliopsida; order Poales; family Poaceae; genus Triticum; species Triticum timopheevii. Next base: position 10,374,704 of record OY997272.1, read on the forward strand.
ATTCTGATGTGGCACACATGTTAACGCCGTTATGAGCTTGCTAGTTAAGTGCCATTCATGACGGCCAAGGACCGTCATGGATCATGACGGTTTTGGATGATCCGTCATGGAGTGTGCAGTTGTCAAATTATGACGCGATATACATGACGGATTTAAGATCCATCACGGGTAACCTTCCATGATGGTTTTGCACATGTCTGTGACGGACGCAGATCGTCATGTATTAACAGAATTCTTGTAGTGTCCTCACTAGCAAGACTCGCAAAAATCAACTATGGATACCAACAGACAATGTAAAGTGCAAGAGCCTACCATTTTTTTGTTAATAATCATTAACTCGAGCAACTCGAATGTCTGCTGATATTAGATAATAGTATATAGGAATCCACATGCTTAACTCCGACAAGTTCCACTTCACATGCCACGATACATAAATGTAGAACAAGCGTCGACCACATCACTTTGAGCATACACAATGGAAGAACCTGCAGACTACATAGTGGGACACTTTGAGCATCCAGCACATCATACAAAATAGAACAACTTCCCTACACCGACTAGCCATGTCTGCATCTCAACAACCCAAATTTAACTCTGGATACCTGCAGAACATCAATATCATCTCAGTCAAACCGATTTTTCATGCTCACAGAAAAACAAATTTTGTACGATCCCTAAAAATAAAAATTAACTTTGCCCTAGTACAAATTATACGAAAAATATATCCAGAGCTCAATCATCCCATCATTATTAGACAAATTGATGCCACAAACAGAGAACAACAATAACAGAGCATTTAGTTTGTACTAGCACCTGTATGGTGACATATTTTCAAGATTCTTGCTACGTAAATGCGTATGGTCGCAGTAGAAACCTATCATCTGAGGCAAAAAAGAACTGGAACTTCCAAGATTGTCAAATTATTCCAGATTTGCTTTTGTGTGCCAAGCCATATGTGAGGCTCAGAGTACAAAGAAAAAATGCCTGGTATGTCTACACAAAGACATGCTTCTTGGAAATGTAAAAATAGACTGCACCATCTTGTAAATTGGGTAACCAAGCAAAAATAAAGACATATGAACAGAGAAAATTACGTAAGTTGTTTGACCAAGATAGCACGTTGGCAGATGTAGTGTGTTCAAAGTACCAGATTCCCCCTTTCCTCCCAACTCCCTTGCCTGCAACCAAAAGAAGCCCAAAACCATATGAAAATTCGAAGAGAAGTTGAGTCAAGGATAGTAAATGAAGCCACATATATCACCAGGTCCAAAAAACATGATGAAATTGTTTACATGTTCAGAGAAAATGTATTTATCGAGAATTATTTTTGAGTGAGCTTTGAACCAGTTATGACTAAAAGGCCAGCTAAAATTTGCATGGATTGGGAAACCAGAGTTCCAAAACAAGCATTACATAGTACTATGTGAAATTAATGAACTAGTACTACTTCGATAAAACTAGAGCACATGATCAATTTAATCTTGCAAGGAAAAACAGTGAAAAACAAAACAGATAACAAGCTTTAAGCCGCCTCCAGATGTTCCAACTGTTTAATTATTTTAAAAGTTTTAACTATCTCTTCTGCAGCCATTTCCACTTTCCAGCTTTTAGAAACCCTCTGAAGAAAAGATCATTGGAAGAGCACATAATTATATTTAGCCTTTAGCAATTGGCAGACATCAAAGAAATATTTTGTATTCCTGTTCTAGCTTTAATGGAGCCCTATAATAATAAGAAATCAGATCACCAATAAGATCACCAGACCAACAAAGAAACAAACAACACAATGTATTCTTATATATCTAGTTCAATTCGTAATCACAAGAACAACCGCAATCACGCATCAAAAGTAACTGGAATGAATAGAGGCGAAACAAACTAATTAGATCTTTTTTTACTTGAGCAATGTAGATAGGGGGTATTACCTGCAGTATAGAAATTCGTGAAGGGATAAAAGGTGTTTGTATACAAGTTATTTCTTTTAACAATATGTTTGATCTGCATTGAGTCAAGTTGGATCGTGAAGTTGCCAATCATCGTAGTGAGAACAATCACATTTGTGTCCTCATCATACCCCGCGAGAAGTACATAATATGTTCCCCTTGGAAGCATTCCCTTCAGTGGAATAGTTTTCTGCAGCAACACCCATCCAACAACACCATCAGAGTCAAATTTTCTCTCCCATAATTGGACAATCCTTCCTGACAAAACAGCGAGGCCAACTCCACCATCCTCCATCCGTAAGAGCTGAAAACACCTGTCTTCAATATGATAGTCTGCCGGCTTCTCGATCACATCAAGGCTCTGAATTTCGAAATCGAACACAAGGATATCACCTCCAGAAATCAACCAGCAAAGTGCATTCCGGACTAGGATACTGGGCCTAAACACAGAAATTTCATTTCTTATTGCAGTCATGGAAACATCTCCCCAAACACTAGACGCCGAGTCATAGACAGAACAAAATGCATGTGCACCAATGCCGGTATAGATCAAAACCAATTTAAACGGGCTTGAGAAGCAATCTCCGTGAACATGCCCATCTTCGGTATCAGCGCACAACACCGTACCATGCCAGTTATAGAAAGACTGCATAAAGTTGTCGTCCACCCACGGTGGAAAAGCCACGCTGTGCTGTTGGCCGGTGAGGGGGTCCCACACAACGGTCTTGCGCTCCTGCTTGCTGACTAGGACAGCAAGGCCGTGGCGGCAGCCCATGTATTCTCGACGGTCGTTGTAGGGCATGCTGCTTTTGGGCAGGGAGAAGCAAGCAGCAGTGATACAGTCGGGCGATTCCATGATGGGAACGAAGCGGTCAACATACCCTTCGAAGAAGCCGAGCAAAGGAGGTTTCCGGTGGTGCTTGCGGAAGAGTTTGAGAAACGCTGGGTCGGAGAGGATGCTGCCCCAGCGCTTGCATAGGGCCGATGCGCGGGGGAGTGAGGATGGCTTCGGAGGGAGGCGGAGGAGGACCTCGATGAGGAGGTTGTCGTCATCGAGCACCTGGGACACGGAGCCGGCCGGAGACACGGAACGCCGCAGCCTCCTGCCGTCCACACGCAGCGAGCGGGTAATGGGATCGACCCTGACAAGAGAAGAAATTGTAATCAATCAACTGGTTTCGACAGGTTTCTCCAATGATCTAACACACATATGTACATCCATCCAGCACATAGCAAGTAGCAGACTCACACATATGAACATCCAGCACATAGCAAGTAGCAGACTCGCACATATTTAAATCGATCCATCCAGCACAGCATAGCATACACAAAGTAGGGCACACACAAATATGCATATCCCATTCAGCATGGCATACAAGTAAGTACGCACTGCGCAAGATGAAGAGGCCAAGAGGGAGAGGAATCTTACCCTTGGACTTGGGGAATCTCAGCAGCATCTGGATCCATCCTCCTCTCTCTCCACCGCTGCAGCAGGGGACGAATGTTAGGGCTTGATTAGGAGGGGAAACTCTAGCTAGGGTTTTCTATACTAGCCAAAAAGATTAACTTATAAGAATAAAAAAGAAGGAATAGATGGAGATGGAGAATCTAGCTAGGATTTTCTGTACTAGCAAAAATTAATTATGAAAAGAAGAAGAAAATAATTAGGAGGGGAAAATCTAGCTAGGGTTTTGTAGATTAGATGGAGATGGAAAGGAAGAGGAAGGACTTGGAATCGCCGGCGGCTGCCCTCCAATGGCAGGACGGGGCGGCAGGGTGTGGAAGGGGCTGACCTCCAATCGCGGCCAGACGGTGCAGCGAGAGCCGGGTGATGTCGCCGGCGGCTCCGCTCCAACTCTCTGAGAGTGATGGGAGTGACAGCGGACAGTGGGGACTGAGGAACGAGGAGTGAGACTGAGGAGAGTGATGGGAGAGCTGTAATATTGGCCGGCCCATCCACGTCCAGCCTAATCAGTTTGTCCGGCCTGTTAACAACTCAAAAGAGCCCATTGGTTCTATCTGCTATGTGGTGAGAGCAAAGCCCATGTCCTCATAGTTTCATAATACCAGTATCGATCACCTTAATTCTGCTAAACAAATCATTTTGTGGGTGTTTTTCTTTTTCTTTTGCACGGATGGCTAATAAATAAAGTGTGACAGAAAAATGTCTGGAAGGAATGTATGTACGTAAGTTTGGTTAGCAAAGACAATATTACAATCAATAGTTTAAATTTCTTGCTCTTTGTGCAGGATTATGTTGTAGTAATGGACAAAATGAACAATGCACAGTAGTACTATGACTGAATCGATCTAGACTAGCACAACTCGGCTGGGTACACACGGAAGGTCCCTCGCGCCACCCCGCTAGGGCGACACGGGGGCGATCTCGCGCAGCCACCACTAGGCTTCCCCGCGTCCACTCCATTCCTCGCTGCCGCCAGAGGCTGGCACCGGCAGGCCTTGGCCGCAGCCAAGGAAGGTGGCGGTAGGGAGCTTCTCACACTCGAGCAGGCGCCTAGATTCGATCCGCCTGATCCATCCAGAGGAGCTTGCCTCTGTGTGGACAGCCGGTGCGGCGATCCGAGGTAAGCCCATGGATCAGACCTGGCTGTTCATTCTGATCCTTCCGTCCGTTCAGGACATCGGCAATTGGGCTCGCCCGGAGATGGCTGATCTGGATTGGGACGCCTTGTAGCCTTCGTCCCCTACTAGGTGTGCTTCACCGTACGGATCTGGGTCGCAAGACTTGCCGATCCTCAATGAGGACGGAGCTGGAGGTGAGGATTCAGACCAGGAGAAATCCCTAGTCGACCTTTCGGCCGAGGCGACGGTGACCCCTGAGGGCGCCGCTTTCTTCTCCATGGAGACACTTGTCAGATCTGCTTCTACTTCCACCACGATGAAAGAGCTAACTGCGGTGAGTGCCGACGATGCCTTCGGCGTTGTTCCCTTCTTGAAGGCACCGCCTTGGGAGCTGTATGACTATGGACACCGTTGGGTGGGCGTTGACGGCGATCTAGATTAGGAGGTGGAGCGGTGTTTCATCATACGCGCATCAATGCCGATGGATCTCCGCAGCGTGGCGCAGTGGAGTCCCAGCATCCGATGAGGGTTGATGGACTCGCGCAGGGGGAAGGCGCTGGCTGACGTCCCGGTGGATTCGACGGCAGGCTTGGCAAAGTCGATGCGTCAGTGTCTGCTCTGAAGACGGCAGAGGCCACCTCAGAGAGTGCGCCAGAACGGTCTGCGCCCCACACCCGGCAAGTGACTTGGTTGGGGCCTCCGGCTTTAGATGTTAGGCTTTGGTGGGAAGTCTGTTTGATATTCAGCTCAGACTATCGGCGCCCCTTCATCTAATGGACATGAGTAGCGACAGACGTTGCCAAGATGGTGGTTTCATACTTACTGATGTATTATTTTGTAAGGTCTTTGTGAATAATTAATAAAGTGGTTGCATGCACCGCCTAAATGCAGAGGCCGGGGGTCAATCCTCCTTTTCAAAAAAAAGTACTATGACTGAATTGAATTATTCTCTTTTTTCGTTGGAGACTGAATTGCACTATACAACGTATGTTGTTGAAGGATTGCATAGACAGTTAGGCTGCGCGGCTCGTTTTCCCTGACCTAGCCGCCGCCCCGTGAAGGTGACTAGGGAGCTGATCCTCTACCTCCAATCTCCGAGGCGGTTTATGGATGATGTCGGAGAGGTGGCAGCGGCGACCCCTTCGGGTGTATCTATCCTTCTGCTCTGTCCCCGTTGTTGTGGCGTTGTCTTCGACGTCACGGTGAAGCAGGAAGGTTTTGTCGTCCGTGAGTACGTGCAGATGGTTGTCTACGTAGGTGACAGCTGGAAGAAGGCGCATCATGTGTTGGGTTGGTGGTTCGAGGCTGATAGTTATGATTTCCTCCTCCGGCGTCGTAGTCGTGCGGGGGTGTCAGTTTTGGAATTCGATGACGTGCCCGGGGAAACGTTGCCCTAGTCTGATTCTTTCAACGGCAATGGGTTTGCGTCATGAACTGTACTTTGGAGGTCTGTAAAGCTGCAGATCCACGATGGAGCCGCGTCGAACTCAGGTGAAGAGGTGATTTGTCTCCTTTTCAATGGTGGAGAGGTAGGATTATCCTATCTTTTCATTCATGTAATGTCGGTGTTTACGTGGCTTGTAATTGAATCTATATTTTTTTTAATGAGACACATATTACTATGCAAAAAAAAGAGAAACTATAATTGCGCTGAAAAAAAGAGAAACGTGCAAATATTTTGATTTCGACAACAATGATGATCTAAAGCAACATTTTCTTATGTGCACATAGCCCCAGGTGCTAAGTTGTGGCTGGAAGATCATCGCCGCCTCGGAGGTCACCGGTTGGCTCTCTCACCAGGATGTTGCAGCCTGTTTTCCTGGAGGACCGCTTATTGGGCAAATGTCGGAAATAGCAGTCCAAGATCGCGATGAGGATGCTGCCCTAGTGCTTGCATACTGCAGGTGCGCTCAATGAGGAGGTTGTCGTCATCGGCCACCTCAGACACCTGGCCGGCCGGAGGCACAGAACACCGAAGCCACCTGCCGTCCACACACAGCGAGCGGGTAATGTGGTCGACCCTGAATATAAAAGAAAGTGTAATCAATCGACTGGTTTCTCCAATGACCCAACACAAATATATACATCCATCCAGCACATTGCAAGTAGTACACTCAAACATACTAGTAAGTTGCACGTGCTTTGCACCTAATATATACGCACGACTCCCTAATAATCCATCATTTTTATTTGTAAGGCATATCTTAAAAATACTCAATATGTCTAGAAGTGTAATACCACATTTCAATTTTGACAAATCCAGATTCTAAGGTCAAATTTCCCTTGCTAGGTGCTCTGATTCATAGGCCCTCACACGTGACGCTCTAGTATTGCACTCCAATGAATGTTCAATGTTAGTTATGTGCGTCCATAGAGACGTCCAATGAATAGTAATACATAAAGTACTGCAATGATGAATATGCACATCCATGAATCCATCCAGCATAGCATACGCAAAAAAAAAAACTTACCCTTGGCCCTGGGGAATCTCAGCATCTGGATCCATCGTCTCTTCTCCTCTCTCTCCACCGCTGCAGCAGGGGAGGAATGTTAGAGCTTGATTAGGAGGGGAAAATCTGGCTAGGGTTTTCTATACTAGCGAAAAAATAATTATAAGAAGAAAAAAGAAGGAATAAGTAGTAGATTAGATGGAGATGGAGATGGGAGGATGGACCGGAGACGGGGATGAGGCGGCGGGGTGAGGTCACCGGAGGCTCCGCTCCTCCGCTAGCTGTGTGAGAGTGGAGACTGGGGACTGAGGAGGAGTGTGAGGAGTGTGAGGGGAGAGTGTGAGGGGAGAGGTTCTTATATTGGCCCGTCCAGTCCAGCCCAATCAGTGCCGGCCTGTGAACGAAAAAGAGCCCATGGCTCTATCTGCTATGTGCTGAGAGCAAAGCCCATGTGCTCATAGTTTCTCTCTTCTAAGAGAAACGTATTCATCATAGTTTCAAAATACCAGTATCACCTTGGTTCTGCTATGTGGTGTTTTTCTTTTTCTTTTGCACGGATGGCTAATAAATAAAGTGTGAAAATAATGTCAGGATGAAATGTACGCATGTTTGGTTGATAAAGACAACAAAACAATCAATACTTTAAAATTCTTGTTGTTTGTGCAGGATTATGTTGTAATGAACAAAATCAACAATGCACGGCAGTACTATGACTGAATTGAACTATTCAACGTATGCTGTTGAAGGAATGCATGAACTGTCAGAACGAATAGAAGCACTATGTCAAAGAAAACTGAAACTGTGCTAATTAAAAGAAGGACTGTGCTAACTTCCAGTCATCCGGACATTAGCGACAGATCCGAACAATCAATCCAGTAGTATATCTATCAGGTGTACGCAGTGCTTCCGTTTTTTTCTAAACCAAACTCATTCGGTATTATTTTCCTCTAATTGCTGCATGCATGCATGTAGGACAAAATTGCTTATGTCGGCGGAGATTTCATCAAATTCGAAAATTTAAAATGTTTTGTAGCGCAAACCGTCGCTCCGATTGAAAAACTGTTTTCACATAAAAGAATTGTAGTGACGAGATCTTCGAAACTAGATCCCATGTTGATATGTTTCGACGACTTTTTTTTTCTGGTAAAAAGTTATCATGTGTTCTACACAAGTTATCATGTCCGTGGTGCATAAGTTATCATGTTGTTTACATAGAAATTATCAGGGCATAAAAAAAGTTCCTCCAACCTTCTCTTGACAAGCATATGCGTGCATGCATTAGAGAGAAAAAAATAATGTCATCCTAGTTCTCCCCTGTTTGAAATTTCAAAATATTTTATAGTTCTCCCCTGTTGACAAGCATATGCGTGCATCAATTGGATCTCACATATTAGTTATATCCTACATTTATTTCCCCACACTAATTGTTGCTAGCAAAATAATATTACAAGAGATTACATATCCTATAAAGTTCAGATAAATGTCACATCTCTTGTACTTGGTTTTCTATGATTTATATCAGCACTAGTGTGGGATATCCATCTGTATCTTCCATTTATTTCAAGTTTCTCGTAGTAACCATGGCAACATACGGGCTGTAATAACCTCGGGCCAAAAACAAGCCAAAACACTACATGGGCCAGTAATGGGCCGAATAACTTTGTGCTTTTAAAAAGGCCTAAAACACAACATGGGCCACAAACTGGTTAAAAGCACAACAGCCCCTAATGGGCCCAAAAACATAAGGGGCCGTTAACGGCCGAAATTCATCATGGGGTTACTACAATCCACATGCATAATGTGTCATTAATGGGTCAAATGTTACCATGGGCTTCAAACAACAGAAATGTTTGATGTGTCTTTAATTGGCCGAATGGAACCACGGGCTGAAAATGACCTAGTGGCAGATCAGGCCGCTAGCGGGTCAAAAGTGTTGGAAATATGCCCTAGAGGCAATAATAAATTAGTTATTATTATATTTCCTTGTTCATGATAATCGTTTATTATCCATGCTATAATTGTATTGATAGGAAACTCAGATACATGTGTGGGTACATAGACAACACCGTGTCCCTAGTAAGCCTCTAGTTGACTAGCTCGTTGATCAATAGATGGTTACAGTTTCCTGACCATGGACATTAGATGTCGTTGATAACGGGATCACATCATTAGCAGAATGATGTGATGGACAAGACCCAATCCTAAGCCTAGCTCAAAGATCGTAGTTCGTATGCTAAAGCTTTTCTAATGTCAAGTATCTTTTCCTTAGACCATGAGATTGTGCAACTCCCGGATACCGTAGGAATGCTTTGGGTGTACCAAACGTCACAACGTAACTGGGTGGCTATAAAGGTGCACTACAGGTATCTCCGAAAGTGTCTGTTGGGTTGGCACGAATCGAGACTGGGATTTGTCACTCCGTGTGACGGAGAGGTATATCTGGGCCCACTCGGTAGGACATCATCATAATGTGCACAATGTGACCAAGGGGTTGATCACGGGATGATGTGTTACGGAATGAGTAAAGAGACTTGCCGGTAACGAGATTGAACAAGGTATCGGTATACCGACGATCGAATCTCGGGCAAGTACAATACCGTTAGACAAAGGGAATTGTATACGGGATTGATTGAGTCCTTGACATCGTGGTTCATCCGATGAGATCATCGTGGAACATGTGGGAGCCAACATGGGTATCCAGATCCCGCTGTTGGTTATTGACCGGAGAACGTCTCAGTCATGTCTACATGTCTCCCGAACCCGTAGGGTCTACACACTTAAGGTTCGATGACGCTAGGGTTATAAAGGAAGTTTGTATGTGGTTACCGAATGTTGTTCGGCGTCCCGGATGAGATCCCGGACGTCACGAGGAGTTCCGGAGGTAAAGATTTATATATGTGAAGTCCTGTTTTGGTCACCGGAAAAGTTTCGGGTTTTATCGGTAACGTACCGGGACCACCGGGAGGGCCCCGGGTGTCCACCAAGTGGGGCCACCATCCCCGGAGGGCTGCATGGGCCAAGTGTGGGAGGGGACCAGCCCCAGGTGGGTTGTTGCCCCCCCCCCCACAAGGCCCAAGGCGCAGGGAAGTGTGGGAGGGGGCAAACCCTAGGGCAGATGGGCCCTAAGGCCCACCCCAGGTGCGCCTCCCCTCTCCCCCCTTCTGGCCGCCACCCAGATGGGATCTGGGGGCTGCCGCCACCGCAGGGGAGGGAACCCTAGAGGGGGCGCAGCCCCCTCCCCTCCTCCTATAAATAGTGGGGGTTTTGGGGCTGCCAATGACATGAGAACCTCCCCCTCAAGGTGCAGCCCTACCTCTCTTCCTTCTCCTCTCCCGCGGTGCTTGGCGAAGCCCTGCTGGATTACCACGCTCCTTCATCACCACCACGCCGTCGTGCTACTGCTGGACGGAGTCTTCCTCAATCTCTCCCTCTCTCCTTGCTGGATCAAGGCGTGGGAGACGTCACTGGGTTGTACGTGTGTTGAACGCGGAGGTGCCGTCCGTTCGGCACTAGGATCTCCGATGATTTGGATCACGACGAGTACGACTCCTTCAACCCCGTTCTCTTGAACGCTTCCGCTTAGCGATCTACAAGGGTATGTAGATGCACTCTCCTTCCCCTCGTTGCTAGTTTCTCCATAGATAGATCTTGGTGACACGTAGGAAAATTTTGAATTTCTGCTACGTTCCCCAACAGTGGCATCATGAGCTAGGTCTATTGCGTAGATTCTTTGCACGAGTAGAACACAAAGTAGTTGTGGGCGTTGATTTTGTTCAATATGCTTACCGTTACTAGTCCAATCTTGATTCGGCGGCATCGTGGGATGAAGCGGCCCGGATCGACCTTACACGTACTCTTACGTGAGACAGGTTCCACCGATTGACATGCACTTGTTGCATAAGGTGGCTAGCGGGTGCCAGTCTCTCCCACTTTAGTCGGATCGGATTCAATGAAAAGGGTCCTTATGAAGGGTAAATAGCAATTGACATATCACGTTGTGGTTTTTGCGTAGGTAAGAAACGTTCTTGCTAGAAACCCATAGCAGCCACGTAAAACATGCAAACAACAATTAGAGGACGTCTAACTTGTTTTTGCAGGGTATGCTATGTGATGTGATATGGCCAAGAAGAATGTGATGAATGATATGTGATGTTCTTATATTGGCCCGTCCAGTCCAGCCCAATCAGTGCCGGCTTGTGAACGAAAAAGAGCCCATGGCTCTATCTGCTATGTGCTGAGAGCAAAGCCCATGTGCTCATAGTTTCTCTCTTCTAAGAGAAACGTATTCATCATAGTTTCAAAATACCAGTATCACCTTGGTTCTGCTATGTGGTGTTTTTCTTTTTCTTTTGCACGGATGGCTAATAAATAAAGTGTGAAAATAATGTCAGGATGAAATGTACGCATGTTTGGTTGATAAAGACAACAAAACAATCAATACTTTAAAATTCTTGTTGTTTGTGCAGGATTATGTTGTAATGAACAAAATCAACAATGCACGGCAGTACTATGACTGAATTGAACTATTCAACGTATGCTGTTGAAGGAATGCATGAACTGTCAGAACGAATAGAAGCACTATGTCAAAGAAAACTGAAACTGTGCTAATTAAAAGAAGGACTGTGCTAACTTCCAGTCATCCGGACATTAGCGACAGATCCGAACAATCAATCCAGTAGTATATCTATCAGGTGTACGCAGTGCTTCCGTTTTTTTCTAAACCAAACTCATTCGGTATTATTTTCCTCTAATTGCTGCATGCATGCATGTAGGACAAAATTGCTTATGTCGGCGGAGATTTCATCAAATTCGAAAATTTAAAATGTTTTGTAGCGCAAACCGTCGCTCCGATTGAAAAACTGTTTTCACATAAAAGAATTGTAGCGACGAGATCTTCGAAACTAGATCCCATGTTGATATGTTTCGACGACTTTTTTTTCTGGTAAAAAGTTATCATGTGTTCTACACAAGTTATCATGTCCGTGGTGCATAAGTTATCATGTTGTTTACATAGAAATTATCAGGGCATAAAAAAAGTTCCTCCAACCTTCTCTTGACAAGCATATGCGTGCATGCATTAGAGACAAAAAAAATAATGTCATCCTAGTTCTCCCCTGTTTGAAATTTCAAAATATTTTATAGCTCAAAACTGTTGGTACGATCGAAAAATCGTTTTCACATAAAAAGTTCATCTCGACAAGACCTTCAAAACTAGATCTCATGTTGATATGTTCTGCTGACTTTTTTTACTGCAAATAGTTACCAGGCTTGAGCTAAGTAGGTTATCAGGTCTAATGTATGTCTATTATCATGCTATTTACGCATGAGCTAGCATGGTACATTTTCAACAACTATTTTTTCCATGACAAAGTTATCACAGTGTTTGTGCGTGAGTTAACATCCATGTAGTCTGTATATTACCATGATATTTACGCATAAATTATCGAGAGTATATTTTCAAACAACTTCCGTCCCCGGGGTCAAAGTTGTCACGGTGTTTGTACATGAGTATCAAGTCTACGATGTGTATATTATCGTGATATTTATATGGAAGTTATCAACAACTTTTTCTCCCGAATGAAAGTTATCACGGTGTTTATGCTTGAGTTATCAGGTCTGTGATGTGTAAATTGTCATGCTATTTACACAGAAACTATTGGGGGATGTCTTCAACAACTTTTTCTATGGAGTCAAAGTTATTACGGTGTTTGTGCATGAGTTATCAAATCCGTGATGTGTAAATTATCATGCTATTTACGCATAAGCTACTGCTACCACATGTAGCCAGATAACTACAAAAAGTAACCATGTTGACAACTATAGTACATATAGCCTGATAAATGCATAGTAACCAATGTTGATAACTATAGTACATCTAGCCCGATAACTACAAAATAACCATGCTGGTAATTATAGTACATCTAGCCCGATAACTACCAAATAACCATGTTAGTAACTATAGTACATCTTAGACCGATAACTACAATTAAAATAACCATGTAGGTAACTATAGTACATCTAGCCCGATAAACTACATAATAACCATGTTGATAACTATATCACATAGTAACTAAGTAGGTACAAAGTCTCGATGATAGTTTAATGTGCTGAATTGACTAAGGTGGATGTTTCACTCTGTTTCTAGCAACCAAGATTAAATCTGAATGGGAAAAGAAATTTGTTGTTTGTATAGCGCACAATTAAAATAGTTCGCTCACGTTAAAAGCCAGGTTCGCTCACGTTAAAAGCGCATCGCGTCATTAGACCGTCCGATTCAAAATAAACGTCATCTAAGTCGTGCGGATCTGTTGCAGATTTCCAGACGGCAGGAATTTAGCTTTCTCGTTAAAAGAAACGTCACGCTCAATATTTTGATTTTGACAGCAACAACAATCTAAAGCAGCAATTTCTATGTGCACATAGCCCCAAGTGCTAACATGCGGCTGCAAGATCATCGTCGCCGTGGCGGTGCGGTCTTGTTTTTCCTGAAGCACAGACTTATTGGACAAATGTCGGAAATGGCAAATCCAAGATCTGAAAAATATCTTCAGTGTAAATCAGGAAAAGAAAAATCTCTGCGACAGATCCAAAATAGGACTTATCTCCTCCAAGAATTAGTATTTTTTTCTGATCAAACAAAAACCTTTTTTCGCGAATACACAAAGCTTGCGTATCTTTTCATTGATAGGTAGAAGAGAACAGAGTAACGAGAGGGGAGGAAGAGGGATACAACACGGCACACACTCTTCTAGCCTAAAACTCCAGCCATGAAAGGGAAAGTAGAGCAGCTTAGCCACGTCGCGAACAAAGCCGGGCACCAATGTCACACGGCCATGCCATCAGGACGGAGCAAATCAACGTACCCCCCACCTTGAAGCGCCAAGAAGAGTCGGCACGTGGATTGCAGGATCGGACCGGCCTGAGGAAGAAGCCATGGAAGAAGCGTCGGCGAAGTTGTACATTGCGCCTCGGATGTCCACATCTTGAAAAGCAGCCCAAAACTAAGCAGAGTGTCCAACATCACCAATTTCAACACCGAAGACACCACGAGCAACCAAGACGACGCCTTCATGAAGGGGGACGACATCGGGCCGCCGCCGCCGTCTGGTCTGGAGAACCGTACCAAGGGTTCCCCCCGGTGCTCGAAGGAGGACAGGTCGAAAGGCCATGGCAACGCCTTCAAGAAGGAGGCGGCATCCGCAGATGTCGCCGCTGCCAGCATCGGCAAGCCGAGCAAGGATTTCGCCCCGGCCTTTGACCAAATCACCCCAAATGCCGTCGGATCAGGAACCGAAGACAAGGAAACCATGAAGCTGGCTGGAACCACCACAGCAGGGAGAGATGCACCCATCACCAGACAAGGTGACATGGGCGCCGCCGGATGCACCACAATCACCAACCAACACCACCAACACAACTCACTGCAGGCACCAGATCCACCACCAATGCCATGGTCCACAATTGAGCGGGGAAAGGATGCGCCGCCGCCAGCAGCACCAAAGCCAGGCGAAGAGAAGGCATGGATGGACCGAGAGCCATGGGGAGGAGCAGCCGGCAGGGATAGGTCGTGGAGTTGGTAGGCGCTGGAGGAGGTGGAGCACGGGGAGAGTCACGCCGCACCTGGCAGGCCGGCGACGGCCCGGCCAAGAAGCCTCGAACACCATCCTCCCGGGATCCGGCGCCGGCAACAGCAAGGGTTCTCGAGGCCACACGGATCTGGCGCGGGATAAGTTGGTTGGGGCGAGGACGCGCCAGCGACAGCCAGAGCCCACAGGGAAAGGGGCGGTCGAGGGCGCGAAGGAGGAGCCGGAGGTAGCACGCCGGCGCCGGAGCGCGACGAGATCCGACGGGAGAGGTGTGGAGGGGGGAGGTGGCTTGCAGTCGAGCCGGCCGAGGCGCCCCGCCGCCACCTACCTGGGAGCCGGCGCGGCTTCGCCGGCCGCTCCTCTGGTGGCGGCGAGGAGGCGGGGCGGGGCGGGAGGGGTCCGCGGCGGCGTGGGCTAGGGTTCCCCCGCCGCCGTCAGGGGAGGCAACGCGGGGGTCGGGTGAGGGGGGCTCCTTAACTCATCAAACAAATACTCAAACGCTCCTTTGGACTTGTCTCCTCCAAGAAAGAGCCAAGTGAGGATAAACATTCTTAGTTTCTTTAAAGTAGGCAACTGGGGCTAGGTTTCTGCTCTAACTAGGCAGTAAAAGTGGGCATTGTCTACCTCTGCTGCAACTGGTGATGTGAGAAAGCATTCTCTGCCTCTGCTGCAACTAGCAAGGCTCACAAGACTTCACAAAGAAACTGTGCAAAGAGCCAGAGTCCTGCTTCTTGTCCATCCACCTTGCTAGTACCTCACATCATAAAGCCAAGCATTAACCAAACCAACTCCACGAGTCACTGGTCAGGCACGCAAATTGACTGATGCCTGCTCATCTTACACAATATAAAAGAGTACGAGTTCGCACGATTAAATCCGACAAGTTCCACTTCATAGGCCACGCTACATGTCAGCCTCAACCACTACACAGAGGACACATCTCAGCCTCAACCACTTGACATGACACAGCATACATAGCGGAAGAACCTACATACTACTCCCTCCATCCGGAATTACTTGTCGCAGAAATGGATAAAAATAGATGTATCTAGAATTAAAATACGTCTAGATACATCAATTCCTTCGACAAGTAATTTGGGACGGAGGGAGTACATAGTAAGATATTTTGAGCGTCGATTGCATTAAAAAAGAACTTCCCCACACCACTAGCCATGCCGGATTGAACCCTTAATACCTGAAGAGCAACCAATGTCATCTCAGAAAAACAAATTGCTAATACTCACTGACAGAAGAGCCAAATTTAGTATGATCCCCCCAAACAAACATTGATTTCCCATAGCTCAAATTATACCAAAAAAATATCCAAAAGAGAATCATCCAAATTTAGTACCATCATGTTCGAAACTAAAAGATCAGTGATTTGACGCCTATCATCTGAGGTAAAAAAAAAAAAAAAAAAAAAACTGGACTTCCAAGATTGTCAACTCAGTCTGGATTTACTTTTTGTCTCAAGCCCATGTGAGAGGCTCAGAGAACAACACTGCCACACGGCAACTCAACGAAGATGTATAGTGACCAATGGATATATTTTTTAAACGGTTTTTTGGACTTTTCCTATATACATCGTATTGTTGTGTTATTTTAAGTTGAACATATTTTTTATATCTTGGCAAATAATCACATTTTTTATAAACATCAAACTTATATATATATATATATATATATATATATATATATATATATATATACGTTTAAATTTCTTGCTTTTTTCCAAACTATTTATTTTCTTGATAAAGAAAACTCCTTGCTTTTGTTATGCCTTTAAGCTTTTTCTGTTGTTATGTTTTTAACCTTTTCCTTATCCGTACTTATCCATCCGTAGTTTTTGAACTTCCAAGTTTTTGAAGTTATATTTCTTCGGCCAAGCTTAATGAGGAAGTTAAATTAAAATATATTTTATATAACCTAAGCAATATTGATGAAGAAAAAATACTTAGAAAGTTAAATACTCCCGCTGTAAACTAATTTCGAGTTCAACTTTCCATGATACTAGCCTGTGCGAATGCACGGGTTGACGACTAGTGTTATTAATCAGGTGTCGAACAGAACATTATTGTTCAAAGTAAAACATTTGTTCTCTTGGAGTACGATAAACTAATTTATTTCATTTTCATCGGATAGATCATTAAATGTTTCATCTACAGGCTGATCAATTACATTAGATGCAACAACTTTCATTCATCAGCCTTGTTTTGCACGAGCATGAGATCTATCACTGCGGCGGCGGCGGCGGCGGCGGCCTCCTAAACAACCTTCGGCAGCAGCATTTCATTGTTTCGGTACGGCATGTAGAACTGAAACTGTGACCACCATCATCATAGCCTAAAGATTTGCAATGATAGTGGCACCTCGGAGCATTGCAGTGCAGCATTGAATAGCACTCCCAACCCTCATCTACAAATGCAATACACTTCAGTGTCAGTAATTCAGTTTAGCCTGTATACAAGGATAAAACAAGAATATAGCTAGCTTGCTTGATATTTTTTTTGGTTTTTCCATGTTTGGAAATCGTAGAGTAAAACAAGGATATTGTTGCATACCTTCATTTGCATGAGAAGATGGCAACGAAGAGGAGATCATCATGACGACCAAGAGAGCAACCGCCATGATGTAGACAATCATCCTTTTATTACTATTGATGAGCGCCATACGACAAGAAGAAACTACTTCTACTTACCTTGCTTCTTCCTTCTCATATGTGGGATCCACGCTACCAAGCTCCATTGCATGTATTTATATAGAGCCACCCACCAAGTTGTGGATATCGATCGATTACTTGTTGCATTTATGTGTATCTTGAAATTAATGTTCACATATCCTTGTACTGACATACTCTGACCTTTGTATACACTACATTTATTTCATATTCTTTTGTGTGGTATTTAATGCCAGGGTTTTTATAGGAGCAAAGCATGAATTGGATCTCACATATTAGTTATATCCTACATTTATTTCCCCACACTAATTGTTGCTAGCAAAATAATATTACAAGAGATTACATATCCTATAAAGTTCAGATAAATGTCACATCTCTTGTACTTGGTTTTCTATGATTTATATCAGCACTAGTGTGGGATATCCATCTGTATCTTCCATTTATTTCAAGTTTCTCGTAGTAACCATGGCAACATACGGGCTGTAATAACCTCGGGCCAAAAACAAGCCAAAACACTACATGGGCCAGTAATGGGCCGAATAACTTTGTGCTTTTAAAAAGGCCTAAAACACAACATGGGCCACAAACTGGTTAAAAGCACAACAGCCCCTAATGGGCCCAAAAACATAAGGGGCCGTTAACGGCCGAAATTCATCATGGGGTTACTACAATCCACATGCATAATGTGTCATTAATGGGTCAAATGTTACCATGGGCTTCAAACAACAGAAATGTTTGATGTGTCTTTAATTGGCCGAATGGAACCACGGGCTGAAAATGACCTAGTGGCAGATCAGGCCGCTAGCGGGTCAAAAGTGTTGGAAATATGCCCTAGAGGCAATAATAAATTAGTTATTATTATATTTCCTTGTTCATGATAATCGTTTATTATCCATGCTATAATTGTATTGATAGGAAACTCAGATACATGTGTGGGTACATAGACAACACCGTGTCCCTAGTAAGCCTCTAGTTGACTAGCTCGTTGATCAATAGATGGTTACAGTTTCCTGACCATGGACATTAGATGTCGTTGATAACGGGATCACATCATTAGCAGAATGATGTGATGGACAAGACCCAATCCTAAGCCTAGCTCAAAGATCGTAGTTCGTATGCTAAAGCTTTTCTAATGTCAAGTATCTTTTCCTTAGACCATGAGATTGTGCAACTCCCGGATACCGTAGGAATGCTTTGGGTGTACCAAACGTCACAACGTAACTGGGTGGCTATAAAGGTGCACTACAGGTATCTCCGAAAGTGTCTGTTGGGTTGGCACGAATCGAGACTGGGATTTGTCACTCCGTGTGACGGAGAGGTATATCTGGGCCCACTCGGTAGGACATCATCATAATGTGCACAATGTGACCAAGGGGTTGATCACGGGATGATGTGTTACGGAATGAGTAAAGAGACTTGCCGGTAACGAGATTGAACAAGGTATCGGTATACCGACGATCGAATCTCGGGCAAGTACAATACCGTTAGACAAAGGGAATTGTATACGGGATTGATTGAGTCCTTGACATCGTGGTTCATCCGATGAGATCATCGTGGAACATGTGGGAGCCAACATGGGTATCCAGATCCCGCTGTTGGTTATTGACCGGAGAACGTCTCAGTCATGTCTACATGTCTCCCGAACCCGTAGGGTCTACACACTTAAGGTTCGATGACGCTAGGGTTATAAAGGAAGTTTGTATGTGGTTACCGAATGTTGTTCGGAGTCTCGGATGAGATCCCGGACGTCACGAGGAGTTCCGGAGGTAAAGATTTATATATGTGAAGTCCTGTTTTGGTCACCGGAAAAGTTTCGGGTTTTATCGGTAACGTACCGGGACCACCGGGAGGGCCCCGGGTGTCCACCAAGTGGGGCCACCATCCCCGGAGGGCTGCATGGGCCAAGTGTGGGAGGGGACCAGCCCCAGGTGGGCTGTTGCCCCCCCCCCCACAAGGCCCAAGGCGCAGGGAAGTGTGGGAGGGGGCAAACCCTAGGGCAGATGGGCCCTAAGGCCCACCCAAGGTGCGCCTCCCCTCTCCCCCCTTCTGGCCGCCACCCAGATGGGATCTGGGGGCTGCCGCCACCGCAGGGGAGGGAACCCTAGAGGGGGCGCAGCCCCCTCCCCTCCTCCTATAAATAGTGGGGGTTTTGGGGCTGCCAATGACATGAGAACCTCCCCCTCAAGGCGCAGCCCTACCTCTCTTCCTTCTCCTCTCCCGCGGTGCTTGGCGAAGCCCTGCTGGATTACCACGCTCCTTCATCACCACCACGCCGTCGTGCTGCTGCTGGACGGAGTCTTCCTCAATCTCTCCCTCTCTCCTTGCTGGATCAAGGCGTGGGAGACGTCACTGGGTTGTACGTGTGTTGAACGCGGAGGTGCCGTCCGTTCGGCACTAGGATCTCCGATGATTTGGATCACGACGAGTACGACTCCTTCAACCCCGTTCTCTTGAACGCTTCCGCTTAGCGATCTACAAGGGTATGTAGATGCACTCTCCTTCCCCTCGTTGCTGGTTTCTCCATAGATAGATCTTGGTGACACGTAGGAAAATTTTGAATTTCTGCTACGTTCCCCAACAGTGGCATCATGAGCTAGGTCTATTGCGTAGATTCTTTGCACGAGTAGAACACAAAGTAGTTGTGGGCGTTGATTTTGTTCAATATGCTTACCGTTACTAGTCCAATCTTGATTCGGCGGCATCGTGGGATGAAGCGGCCCGGATCGACCTTACACGTACTCTTACGTGAGACAGGTTCCACCGATTGACATGCACTTGTTGCATAAGGTGGCTAGCGGGTGCCAGTCTCTCCCACTTTAGTCGGATCGGATTCAATGAAAAGGGTCCTTATGAAGGGTAAATAGCAATTGACATATCACGTTGTGGTTTTTGCGTAGGTAAGAAACGTTCTTGCTAGAAACCCATAGCAGCCACGTAAAACATGCAAACAACAATTAGAGGACGTCTAACTTGTTTTTGCAGGGTATGCTATGTGATGTGATATGGCCAAGAAGAATGTGATGAATGATATGTGATGTATGAGATTGATCATGTTCTTGTAATAGGAATCACGACTTGCATGTCGATGAGTATGACAACCGGCAGGAGCCATAGGAGTTGTCTTTATTTATTGTATGACCTGCGTGTCATTGAACAACGCCATGTAATTACTTTACTTTATTGCTAACCGGTAGCCATAGTAGTAGAAATAATAAGTTGGCGAGACAACTTCATGGAGACACGATGATGGAGATCATGATCAATAATATCAAGATTACCGCTAACGAAAGCAAACTAAAATGTTGATGCAATAATATCAAGATTACCGCTAACACCGCTGCAGCAGGGGAGGAATATTATGTTAGGGTTTGATCAGGACGCGGGGGGGGGGGGGGGGGGGGGATCTTCTAGTAGAGAAAATTAAGAAGAGAAAAGAAGACGGGAATAACTAGGGAAAATTATGAAGGGTTGCTCCTCCTTTTTTGACGTGTGCCCTTTTTTTCTTTTCCGGATATATATACCCTTTTTTTTCAGAACCGCCATCAAGGCATTTTATTCATATTGGCGGATCACATCTGATTGTAACACATCAATCAGAAAAGTCTGGGGTTACACAGAAAGACAAAAATACTAATTCTAGACTTAGAGCTTCCTTAGCACATGTGTGAGCAGCAAAATTTGCTTCACGTCCTGTCTATCTCAACTCAAACCCCCGAAAGTTTTGGAGATAGGTACACATCTCCTCCACCAGTTGGCCCCCAATCAAACGACCATCTTCCTGTTGCCAAGCTGACACCACTGCTTGACAGTCCGTCTCAATCACAATACGTGAGTAGCCTTTCTCTACAGCACATATCTGTGCATCCCGGCATGTTGTTAGTTCCAGAACGAAAGGCTCGTACATAGCATTATACCTCTGACACTGCCCAAACTGAAACTGACCCTCATGGTTCCGTACGCCCACACCTGTACCTGTGCAGCCATTGATATTGTCTGTTGCACCGTCTGTGTTTAACTTGAGCCACCCGTTCTCTGGCGCCCTCCAAACATGCTTCACAGGAGGCCAGGGGCGAGCCCACGTTGGCCCAGCAGGTAGCACAGGCCAGAGGCAAGCCCACGTTATCTTGTAACCATGGAGCCTAATAGAGAGGGACACCGGTAAAAAAGAGTGAGGGACACCGGTACTGCTCCATGCGGCCCAGTAAGGAGAACAGCTGCTAGCGCGGCCCACTTTAAGTATCCAACTCGCCGGCCGCCGCGAACGAGCAGTTCGCCGCCACGCCAGGTCCTCCACGCCACATCTATCGATCTGATTCATACCTGCACCTCCGCCTCTTGGTCTGCTTCGTCAAGTCGTCAGGAACGCCAAATCTTGCCAAGTCGCCGGAAGCCGGATCAGTGGGGAACTAAATTTGTACGTCTGCTGCTGCACCAAAGCCGCAAATCCCCAATGCGATGTGCATCTATAACATCCAGAATCCAATTCTTGATTGCTTTTCTACCATAGGGCACTAGGGTACTGGATAGGGCTAGAGAATTTAATTGTATTTGGTATTATTGGATTATCTAGAATTATCATGCACTGAGTGGAGATTGGAGAAAAGACCGCGATACTCTTGAGCACCTACCGGCTGGACGCACATGCACAATGTCAAGTAAGTCCAATTATATACCTAGCAGTTCAAGTACAGTAATATGTTTTATAGTTCTTTTTTTTCTTTGTGCAAATTTTAATTATCTTAATAACGGCTGGGGGAAAAAAATCTTAAATTGTAGTAGAAGCTCAGTTTATGGACTTAAAATGGAAAAATATCAGCCATAAATTTTAGTTCCCCACTGATCCGGCTTCCGGCGACTTGGCAAGATTATAAATGAAGTGATAATTGATCGCTTTGGGGCCATGAAAGAACTTACAAAAATATTTTTAAAAGGTTACTAAGTGGTTTTGTTTCTTTTGTTCTGTAGGCAATCAAAGCTCTAATGTTGCATTTTGTCAGCATCCTTGGTACTTATTTTCATAATTTGATGCTCTGCTATTGCTCCATATTCTATGATCAACTAATATTTCAAGTGAACCTCTTATATTTGGATTTCTGGTAAGCATATGCACTCTTATATCATATTCTATGTAGATTTTATTCTTATGTGTGTTACTATTATGTATATTACTACTTGATATCCACATATGTGATGGACATGGGACACCGGGTCATTTTTGTACTGGGTCTGCCCCTGCAGGAGGCACATGCTTCACCCGTGATATATATACCTGGGACGTATATATAGCATGCTTTTAACGGACGTATTTTTTTCCTGCACGGACGGTATTAAGGAAGGTACGGACGTTGGCTTTTGGAGACTAAAGAAAATCTATCTGTACATTGGATTGAAAAAAAAAGTACATGTTTGGGAACGTGCCTAATTAATCCTCGCCCGATCCACATTAGGGTTCTTGCACTCAATCGCATGGAAGAAAGGGCGGCGGCCATGGCAGCACTCTCGCTCACATCCTTCTCGAGATCCTCGTCCGCGTCAAGGACTCGGCTGCTCTCTTCCGCTGCACCATGGCGTGCAACCATTGGCGCCGTCTTGTCGTTGACCCCTCCTTCCTCCGGCGCCACTGGCCAGAGGACGCGTCCTCCTCCTTCATCGGCTTCTTCACAGGGGAACGCCGCTGCCCCTACCTAAAACAGGACCCGCCGCCGGAGCCCTGGTTCGTCCCTGTGCGGCGCTCGCCTATGGGCCCTTGCTGCCGCACACTCGCCTCCATCGTGTCCACTACCCGCGCCGACCTCTCTAAATATGCGGTGCCGATCGTCTCGCGCCACAATCTCCTCTTGGTGCGGCTCGAAGTGCTTGCCGGGACTGTCACGCCAAACCAGACCATCCTCCAGCTGGTGGTATGCGACGTGCTCGTTGGTACGTGCGACAGGCTCCCTCCTCTCGAGTTTAGCTCTAATTTCATCGATTACAACTCGAACGGCTACGCCATTCTAACCGGTGTGGATTGTCATGAGCTGTCACCGTGGAGCAACACTTGGCCTTTCTTCAAAGTGGTAATCATCGGCTCCAGCTATGGTTTCCTCAAGTATGATCTTCATGTGTTCTCGTCGGACAAAGCGAGCTGGAGCGTGAGCACCAATTGCTTCGGTGGTAATGCGCCACCAAAAGGCTACTGGTTATTTAGCGACTCCATTGTGCGTCATGGCATGGCACACTGGCTATTACATTATGGAGAATGCTCATACATCATTAATCTAAACGCCCAGACTGACCACATCTCCTTGACTAAGCTTCCTTCTACGATGTATTCCCACGACAGGTGCCTTAGTCTAGCCATGAACGGGAAGCTATCGCTGCTTTGTATGTCAAAGATACTTCCCGGACTAAAGATATGGGAGCAACAAGAGAATCAAGAAAATATGAACTCTGTGTCACAATGGTTATGCACTCAGACGATCAAGCTAAAACTACCCGAGAAGGAGACTGGTATGACAGAGCTATGTGCTTTGAGAGAGAAGTGTGGTACACTGCTTATTGGCGACAACCACAACCGTGTTTTCACTGCAGACCTCGAAACAGGAACAATGAAGGAGGTAGAGGGTTGGCCTCGCCAGCACCGCATCTTCCCCTGGGAGGTCATTGCCTTGGAGATTAATTGGCCTGGGATATTTGTTACTCGGTTATCAGGTACAGCTAGTTGGCTATTCTTAAGGAACTTTTTTGGTTTCTGTTGCAAAGTATGCTAAAAAAAAGGATCGATGAACGTCCAATTTGTGCAATTTGCATTTGCATTTGATGCAAATAATGTATTAATTATGTTTTCTGTTTTGGTTAGGAACTCCACATATATCCTCTCATCTCCTACTGGCCTAACTCTTCCAACGAGGAAGAGGCAACGGAGGGAAAGAGGCAGCTGCAGGAAACGTAAGGCTGGCGGTGGCACATCGAAGAAGACAAAGCATGGGTGGTACAGCTGATGCAACGACATGTGGTACAGCTAATGTGTGGGTGTGCTTAGGCGGGAAAGGAAATAACAACCTTGAAAACACGTTCAAGGGCCGCTGCATCAGGTGGGTTGTACCATCCACAATGTTCGTCGAAGCACCCATGTAGATATCACCCATTGTCGTCTTGAGAGATTGCCCCTGTCGAGCTTCTTCTTCGAAGCTTCGGAATTTTGCTCTAGTGTGTGGATTAAGAACTTGGTTTTTCAAAGAAAGCATCACAAACTCGAGAACCTTTGTACATTTTACATTTACTCGCTACTGAGTTCCCCGTGATGATAATTTGCTCGCTCGCCTAATCAATTGCACATTGTTGATGCACAAATTACAGTGTTGAAAATGTACTGTTTTGCCATAGGAATTATTTTTACCGGAGTTTGTAAGTTGTATATATGATAGGATCGAGGTAAGGTGGACAAGGATGAGTTTTTCTCCAAAAAATCAAACATAGTTATTACAAGACCTGAAGAAAACTGAAAGAGAAATCTGGTGTGAATTAACATATGCTTTTAAATCAACTATGTTGGTCTTATTCCATTCATCGAGTATGGACATTCTAACCGGCCAGAGTGTGATTCACGTATAAAATTGTCATCTATCATACATTGCTGCTGCTCATACTGGTACTGTACATAATTTTTGCCCATAAGATACATGGTTGCTGCCCCAGATGCAAGTAAGTACAACGTGTTCAGGGTTGTAACAGCTTCGCATGTGAATTGGTGTAGACTGAATTGAGATATTCAATGTATGTTGTTGAAGAATGCATGAACAAGAGAAAAAGTAATCTTCAAGGGCAGGACACAACATTGTCAATATGGTTTCTGTGTACTGCAAGCAAATGGAGCAGAGCCTGATGGAATGGTTAACCACTGCGTCAAATTAAACCAAAACTGTGATAAAAAAACTGAAAATTCACTGCCAAACATTTCGATTTTAGCAGCAGCAACCTAAGGCAGCATTTTCCTTAGGCTGGCCATAGTGGGGGTAACATAAGTAGTATCATGTACTTGGAACTCGCAAACATGCTTATGTGGCAGGCAATTAAAGAAAAGAGAGATGGTTATAGTAACATAGGTAGATACCGTAACATAATAAATGTGATGCTACTATGTGTCATGCATGGCAATAAATGAGACCATCTATGATACTAATCTATGATGCTATGCACTATAGAGGTAGTATATTGTGTTAGCTAGCTAATTAATAGTGAGAAGTGTCCTCTCTTATCTCTGTGCTTGGTCGACGCTACATACTATACGTATAGAGAGGACTAGACACGCTAGCTAGTACGAAAATGAAGGAAATAGAAGATCATCATGAACATATGCATAGAGAGAAGTGATATCGACCACCTCTCCTTCTCTGAGAGATTGGTCGAACAACAAGTTCTCGTATATCTATCCGACGCTACGTACTGGCTACATATATACAATATAATTATCTCTTACAATATAATCTCCTAATTCCAAATGAACTCAGGGTTCACATGGTATTCTCTGTCTTTAGCGATCACGTGGTCAAGAAAGAATGCCGCCAATTCCTCTTGAATTCCTCGCATACGATCTGGTGGTAGGAGTTCATCCCGCATCCGAAATATCTAATTTGAAGAAGGGGGTCAATACATATATATGAATAAATGAAATTGAACACAAATGATGGTAATAAAATAAAATTGTGAATATTATTATTTACGCACTTCATATTGTTTGTCAGAGTAGCCCCGCTCACAGGTCGTGTGGCGGATGGACTCGCAAATGTAGTATCCACAGTAGTTATTCCCTTGTTCCTGTCACAACCACTTTACAAGAAATAGAGGCCAATCAAACTGATAATTAATTAGCAAGCATGCTAAATGGTATTGATGAAACTAGCGCTTGAATCACTAGGAGATGCGTAGAACATGCTACTATAGTACTTACTTTCGGGTGTCTAAATTGCAGCTTCTTCGGCAATCCCGGAGTTTTTGAGGTGAATTTTTTCCAAACCCTGCCAGACAAAGAAAACAACTACTTGATATCAGGAAATGAACAAAAAGTTGCCGATATGGTGCGATAATGATCGATTTAACTCACTTCTCTAGAATTTCAGTCATGTCCGCATACTCTTTGGGATCTTTTCGTCTCGAGTCTAAGACGGTTACTAGTCCCTGCTCAAGCTTAATCTCTAGGAGAATATAGTGGAAGCTGCGCATGCATGCATAACTCATCAATTGCATTACTATAACCTCGACTAATAAGGGAAACCGAATATGCACAAGACAGTAACACTCACTTGAATTCGTAAGGGAAGAGTATTATAGCTTTGTTTTGATTTAATATCGCTAGACACCTGGAGCGGGGGGAACGATTGGTTCGCTTGTTCGCCGAGCTGGGCAACTTTTTTCCCAGCTCGTCATTGAGCACTGATAGTACATCCCGACCGCGACGCTTCCACAAATGACTTTGTAAGAATGCGCTCATAGTTGCCTTTCGCCAGAGACTTTGGTGGTTTCTTCAGGGCAACCAGAGTACGCTTCACTTTTACCGGATCTATCTTCTCCTCTGGAGGTGGATGTATCTTTGCTTTCACCCCTTCAAAGAAGTTATTCACTTTGGCTTGCACGATCTGCGTGTTTTCCTCCACGGTCCTCTCGTATGGTAACTTCTCTGGAGTCTTGAGAGAAGGAGCGTATTTGTATTGCCTCTTGGCTCTGGCTGTGCTGCTAGACGCCGGAGCAGACGGAGCGGCTGCGACTGTCTTTCCTTTCTTACGAGGCGGAGGTGAAGGACTACGATGCGTCGGAGCAGTCGGAGCGGCGGCGGGTCTCTTGATCCGCCCTTATTGACGAGGCGGAGTAGGAGGAGGCTGGCTGCTCAGGCACGCCGGCGCAGGCGGAGAAGGAGACGGAGTGCCGCCACGCGCCGAAGAAGGAGGCTGAGTGCCCTAATCACTCGCCGGAGGAGGAGGCGGAAGAGGAGGCGGATTGCCCTGACTCGCCGGAGGAGAAGGAGCAGGCGGAGGCGTCCAGTTCGGAAGGTTGATGAGCTCCTTCCGCCATAGGCATGGAGTCTTCAGAGAAGAACCCAGCCGAATCTCCCCTTCACCCGTAGGGTGGTCAAGCTGAAGGTCCTCAAATCCGTCCATTATTTGGTCCACCATCACCCTAGCATATCCTTCTGAAATCGGCTGGCCATGGTAGGTTGCGCCAGGTTCATTAGGTATAACAGAGCCAACAGCCGCCTTGACTTTCAATGTCATCCATCGCATCATAAGGTGGCAATGTTGAGACTCCGTGATAGCATCCACGAGGTAGCTAGCAGGAGCCGTGAAGATAGGCTCCAGCTGCTGAGTCTGCTCGGTGGAAGCCACGCTGCTTCTCCGCTGAGATGGCGGGTAGCTTCAGGGGAAGATTCGGCAGGTCGTTTGCTGTGATCTGCTTCTCATTCCTCTAGCCCTTATACCCTTTCGTGCAGCGCCTGCAGTTGGCTATGCTCCACTTTCTTCCTCCTCTCCTGGGTTTTGTAACCCCCTGCGTCCGGAAAGTCAGCCTTCCACGGAACGGAGCCTGGCGTGCCTCGTGTCCGTCCAGGGTGCTCAGGATTCTCGAGGGCCATTGTGAGCTCGTCCTTCTTTCTGTCTGGGACGAACGTCCCTTGCTGCGCTTTCTCGATATACTCCTTAAGCTTTGTGACGGGTATTCGCAGTTGCTCATCCGTCCAAACGCACTTCCCTGTTATAGGGTCCAAGGTTCCGCCAACCCCGAAGAACCAAGTCCGGCAACGGTCTAGCCAGTTCAATGTCTCTGGTTCGACCCCTTTAGCAATTAGGTCATTCTCAGCCTTGTCCCATAAAGGTCGGGCTTTGAGGTAGCCACCTGACCCCGTGCGATGGTGATGCTTCTTCTTTGCAGCATTTTTCTTGTTTATCGCTGACATCTTCTTACTCTTTTCTGATGTCTTGTGGGCCACAAATGCGGGCCAGTGATCTCTGATCTTCTCATACTTTCCGGTGAATGGTGTCAAATCTTCGTCGACAAACTCTGTTTTCAGCTCATTCTTCCACCTCCTGAATAGTTCTGCCATCTTCTTAAGAGCATGAGACTTGATCAATTGCTCTTTAACTGGCTTCTCCGGATCCTCCTCTGGCGGTAGGGTGAAATTTGCCTTAAGCGATGTCCAAAGATCTTCTTTCTGCATATCGAAGACATAAGACACCTCAGGGTCTTCCTTCTTAGGCTTTAACCATTGCTGGATACTGATCGGGATCTTGTCCCTAACAAGAACCCCGCACTGAGCACGAAATGCATCCCTTGTCCGGATGGGTTCAATCGGATTGCCATCGCGCGCGATTGCTGTGATCTCAAACCTTTCATCCGAGCACAACTTTTTCTTCGGGCCTCGTTTCTTTACCGAAGTTGTGCTCGATCCGGAGGGCTAGATAAAAGAAGAAATATGAGAGTTAATTAATATGTGTACATATGAAAACTATGAATGCATCAATTAGCTAGTCAGCACAGGCTTAACTAATATATATACCTGACCGGACTCGGTTTGGTCACCGGAGCCGTCATGACGGTCTACTTCTTATTGTACCGGAGCCGTCATTGGGTCACCGGAGCCATCATAATCATAACCTTCTTCTTCACTTCCCTGTCCTTCCAGACCATCGGTGTCGTTGAGAAATGACGCAACGACATCACTTCATTTTGCGATTATGTCCCCCAACATCTCTTCTGTTTCTTTGTCTCGGGGATGCTCCATAGTTTCTGCAAATATTTACAACATGGCAATTATTATTCAAACATGACAGCTGGATATATTAGTGGCAAACGTAGAACTAGCTCTTTTAACTTGGTAACTTTGGGGTGGCCTCGACAACGCTTCAAGGGTTTTGGGTGGCCAAGACGACAACGCTCTTTTAACTTGGTAAATTTGGGTGGCCTCGAGAGAGTTTGTCGGGTAGGGGCGCGGCGGGAGGGGGTAGGAGACCAACATCGTTTTTTTCTAGGGTTTGGGTGTCCTCGAGAGTTTTGGTCGAGCGAGAGGGCCGAGGGGGGTGCTCCCGTGGTATTAAGTTATCACGGTCGAGAGGGGGTATATATATCGACCGTCCCTCATGTCGAAGTTATCCGGGAGGGGGTTATATCGACAACGACGCGACATACATACATGGGAAAATAATGTTATCGGGGAGCGGGTATATCGACCCTCCCCCTTCGTGTTGAAGTTATCGGGAGGGGCAATATCGACAACGACATACCCGATAAAAAATAAGAAGACAAAAGAAGAAATAAAAAGAGGAGAAGAAGAAAGGAATAGAAGAAAAGCAATCGAAGAAAAAAAAGAAGAAAAAAAGGAGAAGAATAAAGGAATAGAGGAGAAGAAGAAAAAAATAGAAAATTTTCTATTTTTTTCTTCTTCTCCTCTATTCCTTTCTTCTTCTCCTCTTCTTTTTCTTCTTTTTTCCTCTTCTTATTTATTTCTCCTCTTCTTCCTCTCCTCTTCTTCTTTCTTCCTCTTCTTATTTTCTTTTTTCCTATTCTTCTTTTTCTTCTTCTTCCTTCTTAATATCACTTAGCAACTGTTGCAACGATAGGGGGGGTGCTCCCGTGGTCTAAAATCGGTCTATGCACGATAGAAAATTCTGAAAAAATTACATCTATGATCCCTCGATGTCCCCGCCTCTCTCATGAACAAAAAAAACTATGAATAAAAAACATCATATTCTATAAAAAATATCATATTTCATCCACATCCATGCATACATCATATATATATATCATCATATATATGAAAAACATCATATATACATCATATATATGTGATCATCTATAAAAAAAACATCATATTCTATTAAAAAAATCATCATATATATATGAACAAAAACAATTATGATAACAAGCATATATATCATCATATATATGAAAAAACAAGCATATATATATATATATATATATGAAAAAAAATGCTATGGCGCCGGCCGGACCAAGTGAGGAGGAGCACGGGGTCGGCGACGAGGACGGTGACGGGGCAGTGGGCGCGCGCTTGGGGTAGGGGGCGACGGCGACAACGACGACAGGGGTGGGCCGGGGCGGCACGCGTCGGGGCGGCGCGCGTCGGGGCAGGGGAGCGGGCGACAGCGAGGGCACGGGCGACGGCAACGGCGGGGTCGATGTCGACGGCGACGGCGGGGGCGACGGGCGGCGTCGGGGCAGCCTGGCGGCGTCGATGTCGTCAGCGTCGTCGGGGGCGGCAACTGCGAGATGAGAGTGAAAAATTCCTAAGTGTGAACTTATATAGCAAAGCCTTTAGTCCCGCTTGATGCCACGAACCGAGACTAAAGGGTGCATTAGTCCCGGTTGGTGCCACCAATCGGGACCAAAGGCCTCTTTTCAGCAGCCCAAAGGGCGGGAAGCAGAGGCCTTTAGTCCCGGTCCCGGTTGGTGGCACCAACCGGGACTAAAGGGGGGTCATTGGTACCGGTTGGTGCCACCAACCGGGACCAATGCATACCTTTAGTCCCGGTTGGTGGCACCAACCGGGACTAAAGGCCTTGTGCTGGCGCGGTGCGGTTGGAAGTTTAGTCCCACCTCGCTAGTTGAGAAAGCTCAGCACCTGTTTATAAGCTGCGTTGCAGCTCAGGTGCTGAGTTCCTCTCTAATATGCAGGCATTAGTTGCCTACCCTTGACACTGCCGTGTTGGGCCTATTGGGCCTGCGGGCCTACATCTTGGCCCATGTACAGATGGGTTTCTAGTCGTATGCAGGCCGTGTGGCCCATTAGGCGGCTTTTTTTATTTATTTTTCCAGTATTTTTTTTGTTTTTTTGAATTATTTATTTTTCTTTTGATTTTTGCTTTACTTTTTTATTCTTTTTGCTTTTAGCTCAGAATAATTATCATCTTTCTGTTACTCCATTAGTTTCCAAATTTGAGTAGTTTAAATTTTATTTCTTTGAAATTTGTGTGAATCACTAGTTTATGAATAACTTCATTATAAAAATATATTTTGAGTGATTCTTTTTCCTGCTATTTAATATTACTGCATTTTCTCATTATATTCAAAAATAGATTTTGTTATTTTAGTTTCTATTCAAAAATCTTTATGAATTTTTTTTGCTACTAATGTTTCTAACAAAAAATTCTTTATGATAATTCTTTCTGCTTTTCATGTTTTGAACAGAAAATGCTTTGATAACTTTAGTTGCATAAATTTTATATATAGTTTAAAAAATACTAGAGGTTTATAAAAGCTTTTTAGTTGATTCCTTTTTCTATTAGAGTTTTATAAAAGCATTTACTGGTTTTTTTTAGCTATAAGACCTTGAAATTGAAAAGCATTTCAAATGAAATCTGAATAGTTTAAATTTTAATTCTTTGAAATTTGTGTGAATCACTAGTTTATAAATAACTTCACTATAAAAATATATTTTGAGTGATTCTTTTTCCTGTTACAAAGGGATTTCATTTTTTTAACTTATTCGAACTCCATTGTTTTTCTGTGTTCAAAATGCACCATTCAAAGCCACATCATCAATTTACAACCCTTTCTGACTTCATTTGTTATTTTTCATGCATTTACTGATTATTTTGAGCTATAAGACCATGAAATTGAAAAGCATTTGAAATGAACTCTGAAAAGGTTCCAAGTTGGCATGGTATCATCATTTCACCCATATAGCATGTGCGAGAAAGTAGAGAGTGTTACGGCAAAAACTGGATGCACTTTGTGTACAAAACGGACAATCTCTTTCGAAGTATCAGGGTTTCATACGGAAACTCGTCTGTTACAAAGGGATTTCATTTTTTTTGAACTTATTTGAACTCCATTGTTTTTCTGTGTTCAAAATGCACCATTAAAAGCCACATCATCAATTTACAACCCTTTCTGACTTCATTTGTTATTTTCATGCATTTACTAATTATTTTGAGCTATAAGGCCATGAAATTGAAAAGCATTTGAAATGAACTCTGAAAAGGTTCCAAGTTGGCATGGTATCATCATTTCACCCAAATAGCATGTGTGAGAAAGTAGAGAGGGTTACAGCAAAAACTGGATGCACTTCGTGTACAAAACGGACAATCTCTTTCGAAGTATCAGGGTTTCATACGGAAACTCATCTATTACAAAGATATTTCATTTTTTTGAACTT
Organism: Triticum timopheevii; assembly: GCA_963921465.1. NCBI lineage: Eukaryota > Viridiplantae > Streptophyta > Magnoliopsida > Poales > Poaceae > Triticum > Triticum timopheevii. The sequence goes on from OY997272.1 coordinate 10,407,082, forward strand.
ATTTGAACTCCATTGTTTTCTGTGTTCAAAATGCACCATTCAAAGCCACATCCTCAATTTACAACCCTTTCTGACTTCATTTGTTATTTTTCATGCATTTACTAATTATTTTGACCTATAAGACCATGAAATTGAAAAGCATTTGAAATGAACTCTGAAAAGGTTCCAAGTTGGCATGGTATCATCATTTCACCCACATAGCATGTGCGAGAAAGTAGACAGGGTTACGGCAAAAACTGGATGCACTTCGTGTACAAAACGGACAATCTCTTTCGAAGTATCAGGGTTTCATACGGAAACTCGTCTGTTACAAAGGGATTTCATTTTTGTTGAACTTATTTGAACTCCATTGTTTTTCTGTGTTCAAAATGCACCATTCAAAGCCACATCCTCAATTTACAACCCTTTCCGACTTCATTTGTTATTTTTCATGCATTTACTGATTATTTTGACCTATAAGACCATGAAACTGAAAAGCATTTGAAATGAACTCTGAAAAGGTTCCAAGTTGGCATGGTATCATCATTTCACCCACATAGAATGTGCGAGAAAGTAGAGAGGGTTACGGCAAAAACTGGATGCACTTCGTGTACAAAACGGTCTTTCGAAGTATCAGGGTTTCATACGAAAACTCGTCTGTTACAAAGGGATTTCATTTTTTGAACTTATTTGAACTCCATTGTTTTTCTGTGTTCAAAATGCACCATTCAAAGACACATCATCAATTTACAACCCTTTCTGACTACATTTGTTATTTTTTTATGCATTTACTGATTATTTTGACCTATAAGACCATGAAATTGAAAATCATTTGAAATGAACTCTGAAAAGGTTCCAAGTTGGCATGATATCATTATTTCACCCACATAGCATGTGCGAGAAAGTAGAGAGGGTTACGGCAAAAACTGGATGCACTTCGTGTACAAAATGGACAATCTCTTTCGAAGTATCAGGGTTTCATACGGAAACTCGTCTGTTACAAAGGGATTTCCATTTTTTGGAACTTATTTGAACTCCATAGTTTTTCTGTGTTCAAAATGCACCATTCAAAGCCACATCATCAATTTACAACCCTTTCTGATTATATTTATTATTTTTCATGCATTTACTGATTATTTTGATCTATAAGACCATGAAATTGAAAAACATTTGAAATGAACTCTGAAACCAAAGTACATACATAGTTCTCCAGAGCATTAAACCAAAGTACATACATAGTTCGCATTGAACAACATATAGGTCTCTAGAGCATCTAATTAAACCATACATTGAAATTATGTAAAACATTTCAATGCAACAACAAATGCGATCATAATCGCAACCAAGGTAACAACTGATCCAACTGCATAATGATACCAAGCCTCGGTATGAATGACATATTTTCTAATCTTTTTAATCTTCAACCGCATTGCATCCATCTTCATCTTTTGATCATCGATGACATCCGCATCATGCAACTCCAATAGCATCTTCTCCTCCTCAGTTTTTCTTATTTTTTCCTTCAAGTAATTGTTTTCTTCTTCAACTAAATTTAACCTCTCGACAATAGGGTCGGTTGGAATTTCCGGTTCAACAACCTCCTAGATAAATAAAATCTATGTCACAATGGTCGGCATAATTGTCATAAACAATAAATGAACCAAATAGTTATGAAAAGATAATATATACCACATTTGAATCATAGACAGGACGAGGGCCGACGGGGGCGGATACCAAAACCATCGCACTATATAATAACAAGGAATAATAAAAGTAAGAAAATTAGACAAGTATCTATCTGAAGTAAGAATTTTTTTTCTTTCAGAAAGAAGATAAGAACAAGAGGCTCACCACGGTGGTGCCGGCGACGAGATCGGCGCGGGCGATCGACGGCGGTGAAGACGGGGACGGGGCATGACGGACCGCTAAATCTAGACAAATCTCGTTGAATATGGAGCTCGGAGGTCGAGTTTCGAGAGGAGAAAGCTTAACTAGTGTGGCTCGGGCATTTCATCGAACACCTCATGTGCATAGGAGGTGAACTAGAGCACCCAAATGCCCTCCCCTCGCCGGCTTAAAAAAACAGAGCATTGTGGAGTGCTCTGCCGCGGCGGTGGGTATATATAGGCAAGTTATGTGTCCCGGTTCGTGGCATGAACCGGGACTAAAGCCCCCACTTCTGTCCCGGTTCAAGCCACGAACCGGGACCAATGGTTGTGGGCCAAGAGCGAGGACCATTGGTCCCGGTTCGTGGCTTGAACCGGGACAAATGGTTCCACACGAACCGGGACCAATGCCCACGAGGCCCCGGCCGGCCCCCTGGGCTCACGAACCGGGTCTAATACCCCCCATGGGTCCCGGTTATTGAAGAACCGAGACTAATGGGCTGGCCAGGCCTGAACGTTAGCCCTGTTTTCTACTAGTGATGGAGGAGCATCAACCACGTTACATGCCACAACATATACAGAACTGAAGAACCTACATACTGTGTAACAGGATAATTTGAGCGCCGACCACATCAAAATAGAAGAAGTTCCCCACACCATATAGCTATGCCTGCCTCTCAGCAACCCGAATTTAACACTTAATACCTGCAGAACAATCAATGTCATCTCAGTCAAATATTTGTAATTCTCACCCACAGAATAGCAAAATTTGTCTGATCCCCCAAAAAAACATTAACTCTGCCGTAGTCCAAATTATACGGAAAAAATTATCCAAAGCTCAATCATCCCAGTATTATTAGACAAAATAATACAAACAGAAAACAACAATAATAAGAGAGCTTTTAGTTTGTACTGGTACCCATTTGATGACATATTTTAGAGATTCTTGCTATATAAACTACATATGATCTCTGTAGAAATTGAATGATCAGTATGACTAGGCGCCTATGATCTGAGGCAGAAAACAGAACTTCGAGATTGTCAACTCAGTCCGGATTTAGTTTGTGTGCCAGGCGCATATGAGAAGGTCAGAATACAATGCAAAAATGTCTGGTACCTCTACTGAAAGGTATGCTTTAGAAATATAAGAATAGACCATGCAGCATGTAAACTGAGTAACCAAGCAAATAAAAGATATACAAAAATATAAAAATACCTAAGTAGAGTACATTAGCAGATCTTGTGTGATCACAGTTCCAGATCTACTGCTTTCCACCCAACTCCCCTGACTTCAACCGAAAGAAGCCCAGAAACAAATGAAAATAAAGATAAGTTGAGTCAACGAAGAAGGCATATCTGCAAACCACTAGATACTCATCTAACTAGAGTGTGGGAAACTAGCTTTTGTGCCAAGGATAGTAAACGAAGCCACGTCTATTGCGAGGTCCGGAAAAATAAATGGTGGGACTTTTATGAGGGAGCTTGTACCAGTTATGACCAAACGAAACAAAATATGCACGGATTGAGAAACCTGACTTACCAAACAAACATTATATAGTTATGTGAGAAACTAATGAACTAGTACTACGTTTGGATAAAAATTAAAGTGCATGTATAACAAATTGACGATTATCACCCACCAAGAATTGAAAAATAGTATCAAGATCTCTCAAGATAAATTAAATCTTGCAAGGAAACATAGTGAATGAGAAAACCTAACAAGCTTTAAGCTTCTAGATGTGCCAGGTGATAAACTATTCACATAGCAAATGGTTTCACTATATTCTCTTACTAAAGTTGTTGCCAGTTTACAATTGTTAGAAACCCTCTGAGGAAAATATCATTACAAGCACAAAATCATACTCCCTCCGTCCCAAAATTCTTGTCTTAGATTTGTTTAGATACGGATGTATCAAAGACTTGATACATCCGTATCTAAACAAATCTAAGACAAGAATTTTGGGACGGAGGGACTAGTTAGCATTTAGCTTGTGCAATGTAGACAGGGAGCCATTACCTGCAGTATAGAAATTTGTGTAGGGATTAAAGGTGGCGAAACATAAGGTGTTTCTCTTAACAATACATTTGATCTTCGTAGAGTCAAGTTCGAGTGTGAAATTTCCAGTCGTCGTAGTGAGAACAATCACATTTGTGTCCTCGTCATAACCGACGAAAAATAAAGAACGCATTATCCTTGGAAATATCCCCTCTAGTGGAATGGTTTTCTGCAGCATCACCCATTCGACAACACCATCACAATTAGATTCCCTCTCCCATAATTGGATGGTCAGGTCCAACAAAATGGCGAGGCCAAGTCCACCATCATCCATTCGTAAGATTTGAAAACACCCATCAGAAATATAGTTGCATGCCGGCTTCTCAATGAAATTGAGGCTCTGAATTTCGAAATCAAACACAAGGATATCACCTCTAGAAATCAACCAGCAAAGTTCATTCCCAACTAGGATGCTCGGCCTTAACAGAGAAATTGTATGTGATATCGCGGTCGAGAAAACACCTCCCCAAACACCAGATGCCGAGTCGTAGACAGAACAAAATGCCTGTGTATTGTATCCACCGCAGCAGACCAAAACCAATTTAAACGGGCTCGAGAAGCAATCTCCATGCACATGCCCGTCAACGGCATCAGCGCACAACACCGCGCCATGCCACATACAGAAACTCTCTGTAAAGGCGTCGTCTAGTCCTGGTGGAAAAGCCACGTTGTGCTGTTGGCTAGTGAGGGGGTCCCACACGATGGCATGGCGCACCTGCTCGTTGATTACAACAGCAAGGCCGTGGCGGCAGCCCATGTATTCTCCATGGTTGCTGTATGGTGTGCTTCTCTTGGGCAGGGAGAAGCAGGCTGCAGTGATACGGTCGGGCGAGTCCATGATGGAAGTGAAGCGGTCAGCATACCCTTCAAAGAAGCCGAGCAGAGGAGGCTTCCGGTGGTGCTTGCGGAAGCATTTGCGGAACTGGGGATCGGAGAGGATGCTGCCCCAGCGCTTGCATACGGTAGACGCACGGGGGAGCGAGGACGGATTCGGGGGGAGGCGGAGGAGGATCTCGATGAGAAGGTTGTCGTCACCGAGCACCTCGGACACGGGGCCGGTCTGCAGCACAGAACGCCGCAGCATCCTGCCGTCCACCAACAGCGGTCCCGTAATGGGATCGACCCTGAAACAGCAACAGCCACCTGCAAATGCAATCAACGGACTGGTTTCTTCTGTAAGGGCGCAGTTGCAAAAACATCAAACACACATATGAACAATCATGGTCTATAGAGCATTGCATAGCATACAACAAGTAATCAATGGACGCATATGCACATCCATCGAGCCAGCATGCATATATAGCGCAAAAACAAAGAGGGAGAGGATGTGGATGGGGAATCTAACCCTTGGCCTTGGGGAATCTCAGCATCATCTGGATCCATCCTCTCTCCTCCTCTCTCTCTCCCCACTGCTATTTGGAGGAATGATAGGGTTTTATTTGGAGGAGGAAATCTGGCTAGGGTTTACTACTCCCTCCGTCCCAAAATTCTTGTCTTAGATTTGTCTAGATATGGATGTACCTAATACTAAAATGTGATTTGATACATCCGTATTTGGATAAATTTAAGACAAGAATTTTGGGACGGAGGGAGTACTACCAAGGAAAAATTAAGAAGAAACGAAAAAGGAATAGCTACTACGTAGATTTTATTTTTTTGAGAAATAGCTACTACGTAGATTGGATGGAGAAGGAGGGGAAGAAGAAAGGGTGGCCTGATTTGTAAGCACATCCTGCCCTGTAACATGGGAGGTCCTATATGACGCGTTCTGTGTCAACTAGGTGCGCTTTCGCACTGGACTCCTCCTTCACGGGCTAAGTGGGCCGCACTGCGCGAGTTTCCTTTCTTAGCGCGGGAATGATCTGCTGCTTCGTTGATGTTTATGGTGTTAACTAAAGCAAGTAACAGCTTAGACAAGCTTTTAAAACAGTAAAGAAAATGTTAGAGCTTCTTTAAAACAGTAAAAGCTTAGACAAGCTAATAAAACAGAACAAGCTTAGACAAAACTTTTCCTGAACCTTCTTTACAACTGCAATTAACCAAGAAAGTATGACTGGGCAGCAAGAGAGAAAACATAAAAATGTAAGTAAACAGTACATAAAAGCTTAGAGCTTCTTTTACAAACTGATTCAGTTGTTTTAACCTTCTTTACAAATTTTGGAATCATGAACAAAATCAGGAACTCTGAACTTTCAAGAAAATACGGAATTTTAAGAAAAATGTAAATCTGAATTTTCGAGGAACATGATTTTTTTAATACTTTCACCTTTTTTGAAAATGTGAACAAATTTTGAAATTCTGAATACTTTGGAAAATGCAAACAATTTTGTCCAACATGAACAAATTTGGAATTAAGAACATTTTTTGAACACGCAAACAAATTTTGCAAAATGAGAACAAAAAGTTGACGAACAATTTTTGAAAACATATTTTTTAAAACTTTGAACTTTTTTGAAAACGTGAACAAATTTTGAAATCACACAAAATTTGGAATTACGAATATTTTTTGAAAACGTGAACAAATTTCGAAATCACAAACAAATTTTGAAATTACAAACATTTTTTGAAAACGTGAACAAATTTTGAAATCATAACTAAATTTTGGAATTACGAACATTTTTTGAATATGCGACCAAATTTTGAAAAATGGAATTCTTTTTTGAGAAAATTTAGAACACGTGAACATTTTTGAATTTTCGACAAAAAAATTAAATATGAGAATTTTTCGAAAAAAAATTGTTTTTGCTTTGTGAACAAAAATTAAAAAGGTGAACATTTTTTGAAACAAAGCAAACAAATTTTGCAAGTTACGAACAAAATTTGAAAACAGGAACATTTTTCGTAAAAATGAACAAAAAATGTAAAATGCGAACATTTTTTGAAAAATAAAAAGAAATCTGAGAAAGAAAAATGGAAATGAAAAGAAAAGAAAATCATAGAAAAAAAGAAATTAGTAAGGAAAATAAAATGAAAAAGGAAAAAAGGAGAGAAAAGGACAAAAGAAACAGAAAAGGAATAAATCCTGTTAAGAAACCTTCTTGAAGGTTCGCAAAACCCGTAAAAAACCGGCTGGAACCTCTAGAAGGTTGCCAAAACCGGAAACGCTGAAGAGCGCTTAAACAGGCCGGCCCAAATACGACCTATGGAATCGAGCGCCTGTGCGAACCTGCGATTTCTTGACGCAGAGAGCGGCGAATAGGAAATTCCCTGTAACATTGGCCCATCCATGCCCAGCCTAATCTGCTGCTGAACTGAAAAAGAGCCCATGATTCTAACTGCTGCTGTGGTGAGAGCGTCAAACCAAGAGCCCATGTACTCACCATAGTTTCATAATTCGTTTAAAAACAGTACAAAAAGAGAACAAAAAGGATATATGTGTGCTTTGACAAAGACAGCAAAGCAATCTGAGAATTTATCAACGGTGAAAGCAGATCTCAATTCTGATGTTCAGTTCAAACGTTGTGACTTTTCTCAAATTTTAAAATCTGAGTTAAATGTGTTCACACTTGTTCACATGTGTGCTTTTTGCAACTTTTTTAAACACGTTGTATGGTCTTTGTCTTTTTCTTGCTAGGAGGACAAAATATTTTTATACTTTGTTTGATTATTAGGACAAAAACACACTAAAAAAGGAAGGCTGCCATTGAGTGCTACCGAGCCAATGGCTGCTCGGTACTTTCATACTTCGTCGTCTCAAAATCAAAACAGTTTCATCTTCATGCTACTATTGTCTAAAAAAATTTAAAATAGTTTTGTAATAAAGCTTGTGTAGCTGATTCTGTATTGGCCGATTTAGCCCCGACTGTTTCGTAATAAAGCTTGATGCTTGCCCTAAGAAAAAAAGTTTCACATTCGTTCTACAATTGTATCCAAAAAAAAACTCCGTTCTACTAAGAAAATATTTCACTTCATGTTTTATTCAAAACGGAACAAAAAGGAAATATGTGTGCTTTTTTTTTTATTTTGCTGCTGATGATCTTTGTGTGCTAGTAATAAATAAAGTGTAATAAACTGTCTGGATGGGATATATGTATGTTTGGTTAACAAAGACGGCAAAGCAGCCGAGAATTTATTCCGGGTTTGGAAGCAGCAGCAGTTCAACAACGCTTCACTTTGTTCATCAGCAGCAGAAATCCGAATTGATCTAAATGCAGCCCTGGGTATTGGCCATCAATCAGTAGCAGAAATCCGAAGCCGGGATACACCAAAAAAAAATGCCAACAAAGATCACGTTGTTGGGCTTTGCTTGACCAAATCAGCTTGCTCACAAGACATTAAGCAAATGAATCACACACAGCATAGCAATTAACTGAAAGATTCCAAAGCAACTAGCAAGACACTAACCAAAGTGATTACTTGACTACTGGCTGCAGATATTAGGAAATAATACAACAGACAAATTTGCAAATTAAGTACACAACTAAAACCTACTAGCCCACTTCACAGGCCATGGCGTACAACGGTACAACATGGAACAACTAAGACACTACAGTGAGGGTTAATTTCAGCATTAGGTCATGTCAGCGGCCACAGCAAACAAACAAGATAGAACCTACAGCAGATAGTTAATCCCACGTCTTAGCAACCCCAAGAGAACTCCTGGTGCCTGCACAGCAAGCGATATAATAAATCAAAACGAATTTGAACAAGTCACACTCACTGAAAAGCCGATCAAGTCATATCCCAAGATGAATCATCTCGGCATCATTACGAAAAACTAACGTCAGCCCAACAATTGAAAAACAACTAATTTGTAGTTGGTACCACTACTACGCACCTTAAACCAATTGATTGATTGATACGTTCTCAAACTGTTCTGCTGCACAAGTACATATGGCCGCGGCACAGAGTAGAAGATCATTCACTCAATGTCTCCGTCAGAGTAAAATACTAATATTCTTAATTATCTAGCCATTCGAGATTTACTTAATGTATCAAGTGCATATGCATATGAGAGCTTCATGAACTACAAAGTAGAAAGGTCACGTATCTAACTCATTGATATGCTTTTTCTGGAATACAAGGAAATACCAATTAGAAATTTACCAAATGCATGCCATAGAGACCTCAAACAAGAGATCGCACATCATCTTATTAATTACCAAACCAAAGATATACACAGAACAGAAAAAAAAAGATAAAGTTACATCACCTGTTCAACCAACATAGCCATTGGTCACATGTTCAGCTCCACCATCTCCACCAGCAACACCCCTGACTACAAGCAGAAGATACCCAATAAATGCAAAAGCTGAATCAATATCACAATTATGTATTTCAAGGGGGGAAAGGCCAACATTTATGACATGGGTAGGAAAATGTAAATGAAGCCACGTATATTGCCATGTGCAAAGGGCTCATGGCAGTTCTAGAATTAATCTGGACAAATTTGTTCTAGTTATGTCAAATGGGTGAAAGCAAAGATGCTCAAGTTGAGAAAAGTTGACTAGTAGAATGAACATTAAGTAGTACTATTATGTATTTATGATTATTACCTAGACCAATCAAGATAAATACTAGTACTACTAAATTTGCTAGTCAAATAATTACTTTACAAGTAAAGATATTGACCAAATGAATAGAACATGCTTTGAGTTCTGAAATGTGTGAATCGAAAAACCATTTCACAAATTAGGTCAATATACAAGCACATACTGATAGCATTACTATTACGCATATAGTGATGACTAGGCAGCAATAACTCTAGTTCTATGATTTTGTTAGAGTACTTCAGTAGTAATAAAAAATGATTGAAAAATATCATAACCACCATCAGCCTGACAAAGAAATGAACTACTCAATTTACTATAAAAATACAGCAGAATGTACCAGAAGTAATTAGAATGGAACTCAGCAGAAGTGACTCGACTTTGTTACATATATGCAATTCAGAAACATGACATGGTATTACCTGTAGTATAGAAATTGGTATAGGGATAATATATTCTAAAACTCCGAGGATCTCCTATACCAATATTTGTGAATTGCATCGTCTCAAGCTGCAGCATGAAGTCATCTGTATCCGAAGCAAGAAAGATCACATTTGTGTCCTCGTCATACCCTCGCACGAGGAACCCTGTTTGGGTTCGTGAAAAAAGCTCATCCAGTTGAACTGTTTTCTGTAGCACCCACGAGACAACACCATCAAAGTTAGATTTCCTTGCCCAAAACCGAATGTTCTGTTCTGACATTGAAGTAATAGCCAGGGCAAGGGCACCATCATCTGTCCTCAAGGGCTGAATAGACGTGAAGTGGGAAACAGGGACATCTGTCGGCCTCTCGATAATACCAAGGCTCTGCCTTTCAGTATCAAACGCAAGGACGTCACCTCCATGTAGCAACGAGTAAACAACAGTGCCAATGAGGACGCCGGGCCTTGGAGACATAGGAGCCGTAGTCTCTATCGAGATCAAATTTCCCCAAACACCAGAAGCCGAGTCGTAGACAACACCAATTGCGTGTGTGAAGCAGGCGCAGACCAAAACCAATTTGAACGGACTTGAGAAGCAATCGCCGTGCACATGTCCAGCTTCGGCGTCGACGCACAGTACTGTGCTATGCCATTGCAACCATCTTTCCGGACATAGTACCTTTGGAAAAGGCATGCGGCGCTGTTGTCCGGTGAGGGGATCCCACACGACGGTCTCACGCCGCGACTGGCTGATGAGGACGGCGAGGCCATGGCGGCAGCCCATGAAGTCCCAGCCTGATTTCTGCGGCACGGCGAAGCGCTCCGCGGGGATGCGGTCAGGCGGGTCTAGCAGGGGTCTGAACACAAAAATTTTGTCATCAGGCCTTGTGAAGAAGCCTAGCAGAGGAGGCTTCCAGTTCCGGTGGTGCTGGCGGAAGCGGCGGCGAAATTTGGGGTCGGAGACGACGGTACGCCAGCGCGGACAGACGAGGGAGGCACGCGGGAGGGAGGACGGCCGTGGAGGGAGGCGGAGGAGGATCTCCCGGAGCAGGTCCTCGTTCTCCAGCGGCGAGGAGTGGATGCCGCTCATACTTGGGTGGTCCGGGTCGAGATCCCCTAATGGCGACGGTGAGCTAGGGTTCCTCCTACTCCTAATGGCCAAGGGAGGAAGAGAATCACCAAGGAATGCAAATTGGGTGGTGGGATCTCTCCTCGGAGAGAAAGCAAGAGGATTTAGGGGCGCTCAACGTTGCTCCCGGAGGAGCCGTGCCAGAGCGCCGCCGTCGGTCGCCGGGAGGAGCTCGGGGTAGGGCTGAACGGCGGAGTGCGGAGGGGGGTTGGGGCTGGGACGAACTACGGAGGCCGGGGAGACGGCGGCGAGCGGGCGCGAGGCGGGCGTCGGTGGTAGGGGCGGCCGCCGGCGCTGGGTGCCGTCGGGGGACGCACGGGCTGAATCTGTTCTTTTTCTGCCTTTCGTTTTCCTTTTCTTCCTTTTTTGCTATGTAGTACAAGGACACCAATGTCTTTTTAACTTTATTTCTTTGACAAAGAGTGAATGCACACAGCCAAATCAACCCACGCACACATGCAAAAACATGCCGGCAAAATAGCAAAGTCATATAAAACCAATGTTATGCATAGGCGAGGAAAAAAATCAAAGTGTCCGGATCCGCGATCTGCAAACAAAAAAATGACCATATCTGCACCAAGTCGAGATCCCCTTACGTGATGATCAGCTAGGATTCCTCCTAATGGGAGGGGGGATCACCAAGGAATGTAGACTAGACTCAAGTGGGAAGGGAGATCTTGAAGATTCGAGGTCCCCGCACCTCTCAGCGTCAAGATGGCAGCCAGAACCAAGGGGACCTAAATTTCTCAGATCGAGGCAGCGACGGCGGCGCGAGAAAACCCTTGAGTCAAGGGAGGGCTTCTTGTTTTCTTAGGGGATTGAATGAAGGGAGAGTTGAGCTTAGTTAGTGCGCAGATTGTCTGTAAGCTATAACATGGCCCATGCTAACATTTTTTGAATTTGCGAATATGAAAATAGGAACAGATTTTAAAAGCATAAAAAAAGTTTGAATATTTGAAAAAAAAATATTATAAAAATATGAAACAGAATTTCAAATTGCATAACTGGCTTTTCTGAATATGTGCAAATAATATTTAAAAATATTAAAAAATTGTGAACAATTCATGAAACTCTGTTTTTTTAAACTGTGCACATTTTTGGAATTGTGAACAAGTATTTAAAAAATTGAAGATTTGATGAAATTCCAAACTAAAATTTGAAACATGAACATTTCTTGAATTTGTGAACAAAATTTTGAAACCATGAACATTTGTTGAAATTCCTGAATGGTTTATGAATTTATGAAAAAAAATTGGAAACAAGATTGTTTTTAAAATTTTGAAATATTTTATGAAAAAACAAAAAAAATGAATTTATGAACAAAATGTGCCAACCGGAATATTTCTTGCAGTTTTGAACAATTTATGGTAAATTCAAATTTTTGGAAAATTTACGAACATTTTTTGCAAATAAAGAAGAATATACTTGAAAAAATAACTAACGTTCTGACATCCACCTCGTCGACCCGCACTGTAGTCGCCTCGTCCATAATATCCTTCATTTGTACCCCTTTTTCCACGACTGCCGCAGTCGCCTGCAATCCCTTGTCATTGACCGGCATATTCACCATGACTTGTGTACTAGACGAGTATGACTATCTAGATTCTGTCATAAAATCGTTATGGATATAAATGCGTGACAGAAAACGTGACCTACTGTGATAAAGACGTATCATCACGGATGTGTGTGTGTGTGTGTGTGTGTGTGTGTGTGTGTGTGTGTGTGTGTGTGTTTTAGTGCTTGGCGACTTGTAGCTGCAAGTGATAAATCTGAAACAGGAAACAGAATTCTGTCTAATTCAATAGAAACTACAACGGTGGATCCAGAACTAGACTGTCAGCAGTACTAATGCATCACGGACGTGGAAAGCTGCTATTGTTGCTGAAATGCCTGAAGAAGTTCAGATGGCAGAGGGCGTAGCTGAATTGCAGTCAAGTACTCAACATGCAACCAAATCGAATGGGCCCACTAGGTCAAGGAAGTTAACTGCTGGCATAGGTTAACAAGCCCACTAGGTTAAGATAATCCCGACGTGACTGGGAGTCACACTAGAATAGGTTTTTGAGCCTGCCTTCAGCATCAACAGTATGCTCAAAGAAAATTTTTGGATCCCTCTCCTTTTTGGTCATCATGATCCCAATGGCGGTGTCAGCATCACCCTTTGCAAGCAATTTCATCTTCTCTTTGTAGCACATATTACAAAGTTTTCTCCTCCCAAAACTAGCCTTAGCATACGAACCATACTTGCTGACGAAGTTGTCAAAAATAATGTGTTTTCTAATCCGAGCTCCTGCCATAGCTAAGATCTCAAGCCTCTGATATTCCTTGATCTGATTACGAGACCGGAGAAACGTAACTTCGTCCGGTCTAGCAAGAACGTGACTATGATCATCGCTGAAACTGCTGACATACCAAATTGCACGCTCTTTATCAAGTTTCATTCTTAAATGGGCTTCGCACAAGCATCGACTCTCCGGTCAGAGCCTACGGGTCCTCTCTTCCATGGTACAAAACTTGGCTTGTCGTTTTCCAGCCCTCAAACCAACATAGATACCTCCTCAAGCGCATACTTCCCTCAACACCCTTCCCCCATTTCATCAAGTCCCTCCTAATGTTGAACCCATGTTCCTTCATGTACTCATTATAGAAATTGGATGCCTCCTCTTCTCACATGAACATCGTCGCCATCACCTTCCAATGCCTATCCAGTGAGTCTTGCTGACATTCATCATAGCCAATGTCAAAATTACACTCATCACCATCAGCATGCTCATCGTTACCGCTAGGGCCACCAACGTGTCCTTGCAAAAAAGGCATAGAACCATGTATGTCAGTCAGTTGTCATATGGCGACTCTCATATATAACCTCTTTTCAAAACTTACTTTGCTGGAGCTCTCATCATAAGATGCATCGACATCGCTTTGGTCACTATCATCATCGACTATGTTCCGCTCATAGTACCCATCCACATCCATCTATACATGTTTAAATAAAGTCTAAGATCGATCCGAACACCACATAACATCATCGCAAATATAATCAGTTTCTCAATCAATTGCTTAACAGTAGGTCGCATGATTTGATGCACTAAACTAATACCTAAAATAATTTCAGCTCATTTCAATGAGAATATGTAAAGTTTAAAAAACTGCAAATGAAATACCTACAGAACGTTCATGGTGACCAGGGCTCACTTACTTCGTAGCCGCCTTTAGAGAGGATAGAAGTGTCGATGTTGGCCAGTGACAAAGGCGTGAGGGCGACGATGACGGCGTGCGGGTGACGATGACAATGCCATGTGGGCGATGATGGCGCGTTCTTGTTGGCTGGAGGAACGTCGTGAAGATTCGGGGTTGCCGGCGGCCAGGGCATGATGGCAATGACGTCGGCGATAAAATTTCCTGGTCGGCCAGAGACCGTCGGAGATGAAGGCGGCAGTGGGAACAGCAATGGCCAATAGAGTTTTGTCTGGGGCGGTGGGGAGTCGTACCGGGGTGGGCGGGTGTCTATACGGCGTGTGAAATGACCCCCCTGCCCTTTATACGTTGGGGGGGGGGGGGGGGTTGCACCGAAGCGCGCCTCGTGGTAGGTACGCACGCATGGTTAGAGGGCAACTCGTTGGTCCATAGAAGCTCCTTCCATGCTTTTGGAACCGATGCTTGAGATCTGACACAAGAAAGTGAAAGATGGTGTTAAGTGTATGCCTAGCAGGGACACGTTGCGTGTTATATATAGACCACAATGCAGCTAGGGTTTACAAAGATCTAGTTGGTTAGGTTGTGGATTGATCTCCAAGATAGCTATACAAGATAAGAGATCCTTCAATAACCTACCAACCAAGTTACAATGAGATAGCCGCACCAGTCCTACAACTTATATACGGTTTATAATACACCATATATACGCATACAAGTATTCTAACACTCCCCCTCAATCACAACTTCACCAAGTTGAGATTGTTCTTGAATTCTTCTAATTTTCGCCAAGATAAGGCTTTAGTGAATCCGTCCGCAACTTGGTCATTTGTAGGAATGAACCGAATGTCAAGTAGCTTCCTAGCTACTCTTTCATGCACAAAATGATAATCCACCTCAATGTGCTATGTTTTTGCATGAAACACTGGATTTGCTGAAAGATAAGTGGCACCAATATTGTCACACCACAAACGTGCAGTAGGAGAGTGATTTACACGAAGCTCACTCAGCAAGGTTTGAATCCATATTAATTCTGTCGTAGCATTGGCCAAGGCCTTATACTCAGCTTCTGTACTTGACCTTGATACAGTAGCTTGTTTCCGTGCACTCCATGAGATAAGATTTGATCCAAAGAAAACAGCAAAACCCCCTGTTGATCTTCTATCATCAGGACAACCTTCCCAATTTGCATCAGAGAATGCACTCACCAAAGTTGATGGTGACCTTGCGACTTTCAAACCTGTACTCATAGTACCTCTCAGGTACCTCAAGATCCTCTTTACTGATGTCCAGTGTGCAAGAGTAGAGGTGTGCAAGAAATGACATACTTTATTGATAGGAAAAGATATATAAGGTCTTGTAAGTGTTAGATATTGCAAGGCACCTACAACACTTCTATAGTTTGTAGATTCTTCAGCACTTAAAGGCTCACCTTCTTCTTTACATCATCTTTCAGAAGTTGAAAGAGGCATATTTGAAATCTTGCAACTCATCATACCTGTTCGTTTTAACACATCTGACACATACTTTTCTTGACTCGAGACTATGCCATCTTTAACTTTCTTTACTTCTATTCCCAAGAAAAAGTGCAAATCACCAAGATCTTTAAGAGCAAAATCTCTCCTTAGATCTTCAAGCAAGGCCTTAGTTGCATCCTGTGATGAACTTGCAACAATAATATCATCAACATATACTAGCATGAAAATAATGATTTTCCCTTTCCTATAAAAGAATAGTGATGTGTTAGCTTTGGATGGCTGAAAACCAAGCCTTTGGAGTTTCTCACTCAGCCTAGAGTACCATGCTCTGGGTGCTTGTTTTGAACCATATAAAGCCTTATCAAGCCTGCACACATAATGATGCTTATCTTTTACCTCATACCCGGGTGGTTGTTTCATATACACTTCCTCCTCTAGAACGCCATGAAGGAACGCATTCTGTACATCCAATTGATGAAGGCTCCAATTGTTTAATACTGCAATAGAAAGAACAAGCCTGAATGTAGCCGCTTTCACAACTGAGCTAAAGGTATCCTCATAGTCTATACCATATATTTGCTTAAAGCCCTTTGCAACTAGTCTAGCTTTGTATCTGTCTATTTCTCCATTTGCTCTTCTTTTGATTCTAAAAACCCATTTGCAATCAATTATATTTCTACCTTTTGCTGGAGGAACTAAATGCCATGTTCTGTTTTTCATAAGAGCGTTATATTCTTCATCCATTACAATTTTCCAATATTTGTGCTCTAAAGCTTCTATCAAGTTGTATGGTTCTCCTCTGGTAGTGAGACCAACAAACCATACCTTATCATACCTGACTGTACCATCCGTACGTATTTTTGGTGTCGAGATACCGTGTTGTGACCTTGTTCTTTGTGTTGGTGTAGGAATAACCGCAGATCCCTCTGCCACAGAAGATCCATCCGTCCTTGTTCCAGGCGCAGGAGCAGCCGATCCGGAGCGATTTGCCGACACGAGGAGCGAGACGGATGATGTCCCCTGCCCGTGACGCACCTGGTTGGTCAGCCCGACCGCGCGCAGGAGACCGCGCCACTTGGCGGCTCGGGACTGGCGTGTGACTCGCGCTAGGTCCATCGGGTGCAGAGTGCGCTTCCGGGCCCCCGCCCGCGGCTGGACGCGTGGGACGTCGCTGCTGGTTCGCCTCCTCCCGAGGCGGATGCGATGCCGCCGCTGCTGGTAGAGGCGACAGATGAGGGGGAATCAACCCCGGGATCGCTGCTGTCAGGATCGGCTGCAGCACCTGAATCTGCATGGTGTTCCGCGCCTGTCTGCTGCATAAAATCATGAAATACAACTGGATTTCCACCAAAATTAACAGCATGATTTTTATGAAGATTAACCAAAGGATCAGCTGTTTGTTCGTCCCCATGATCAAGAGGTTCAGGCGGCATAGTTTCAGGAAGGAGGAGGACTTCGGAGCAAAGAGGGGTCCCGGCATTGGGATTTAAGGCAGCAAAGGGAAAAATGGATTCATCAAAGATGACGTCACGGGAAATATAAACCCGTCCTGCTTGTATATCAAGACACTTGAACCCTTTGTGGAGATTGCTATAGCCAAGAAAACGCATTGTTTGGAGCGGAATTCTAGCTTGCGAGAGTGGAAAGGACGGAGATTTGGCCAACAAGCGCAACCAAAAGTGCGTAGAGCATGGTAGTTGGGTTTTTCATGGAACAATTTTTCTATGGGAGTTTCAAGGTTGATCACCTTGCTAGGAGTGCGGTTTATGAGATAGGTGGCAGCTAGAAACGCTTCATCCCAAAACTTCAAGGGCATATAAGCATCAGCTAAAAGTGAGAGACCTACATCTACGATGTGGCGATGTTTTCTCTCAGCTAGCCCATTCTGTTGATGGGCGTGAGGACATGACACATGGTGTGTAATGCCTATCTGATGGAAAAAGGAGTTTAGGCACTCATACTCGCCTCCCCAGTCCGTTTGCATAGTGATAATTTTCCGGTCAAAAAAACGTTCAACTAGCACTTGAAACTCATGAAAAACTTTGAACACTTCTGATCTATGTTTGAGATTAATGTAGATTCAAGTGAACTTACTGAAATCATCTATGAAACTCACATAATAGTTTTTCTTATTGATCGAATCTCGGGCAGGCCCCCATACATCAGAAAAAACTAGCTTTAAAGGAGCATTGGAAATACTACTAGAATTCGGATAGGGTAGTTGGTGGCTCTTGCCTTGTTGGCAAGCATACATACACCCTGATTATTCAACTCTTTGCTGGAGAAGGAAATATTATTGTGCTTGAGAACATGCTGAACTATCGTCGAAG
Organism: Triticum timopheevii; assembly: GCA_963921465.1. NCBI lineage: Eukaryota > Viridiplantae > Streptophyta > Magnoliopsida > Poales > Poaceae > Triticum > Triticum timopheevii. The sequence continues at coordinate 10,425,046 of OY997272.1, forward strand.
ATGGATGACCTAAACGATTGTGCCACCGTGATGACGAGATCTTGGTGGCGCCAAGTGCATGCCTGCCCGAGCTTATGGGAGCTGATGATAGGGGATAGAGCCCGTTTCTACACCTGCCGTGGAGGAGGGTTTTCCTCGTTGCCTTGTCCTTGACAAAGAAAAAGTGAGGGTGAGTTTCAAGAAACACATGATTGTCATATGATAACCGATGAGCAGAGATCAAGTTTTTAGTGGCATTTGGTACATGCAAGATGTCTTTGAGATGAAGATTGCGAGTAGGGGTACGAACATAAGCATGACCTATATGGGAAATCTTCATACCTGCGCCGTTTGGCATGTTTACTTGATCGTGCCCGTTGTACTTGTCCCGGACGGTGAGCTTGTCGAGCTCGCTGGTGATGTGATTTGTCGCTCCAGAATCCACATACCAGTTAGTATCCACCCTGTAAGAGGATTGAGAGTTGGCGTGGTTGGTGTTGACAGCCGTCGCGCTCTTCTCTTTGCTGAAGGAGATGTCGAAGCGGCGATAGCACTCCATGGCGGTGTGGTTTGGCTTGGTGCAGATTTGACAGAAGACTTCTGGGAGATCATTGCGACCCCTCCTCCATTGCCGCGGCCACCGCCATGGCCTTGGCCACGGCCACCACCCCCGTTGCCTCGGCCGCCTCCATAGCAACCACCATTGCCACTGCGGCCGCCGCCACGGCTGGGTCCGCCGCGCCCGCCAGTGAGACGGCGTTGGCGGAGGAGTGAGACAACTGGCCGCCACCCTCAAACATGGACAATCAGCTTTCAAAATTGATGAGCTGCGAGTAAATCTTGCTCACCTTGATGGACTCAGTTCGGGCGCAGATGGTGGAGACGAAGTACATGTAGTCAAAGTCGAGTCCCGCAAGGATGTAGGACACCATGTACTCGTCGGTGAGAGGCTTTCCTGCAGATGCCATCTCATCGCCGAGCGCTTTCATGCGCCCGAAGTATTCTGCCACCGTGGAGTTGCCCTTCTTCGTCATGGAGAGGGTGATCCTCGTGTTGACGATGTGCGCCTGAGTCTGGGAGATAAAGATCTCCATGATGGCGACCCAAGCTTCGGCCGCTGTGTTGCAGTGTGCAACCTGGATCATAATTGGTGCTGAGATTGAATTCAAGATGAAACTCAGCACCTGGGAGGGCCCTGTCGATGTCATACGTCGGGTTGGGCACATCGATGGGCTTGTCGTCCTTGTCCGTGAGCTTGTGGGCCGGCAGCTCCCTCTCTGGATCGAGGTAGGAGACGAGCTGCGCGCCCCGGATGGCCGCCATGGCCTACGCGCGCCACACCAGGAAGTTGGAGCAATGAAGGCAATCGGCGATTCGGATGAGGGCTGGTGTGGCGACGGCGGAGCTGGAGGAAGCCATGGTTGCGGGATGTGCTTAGAGAAAGTAGACTCTGATACCATGAAAGATGGCGTTAAGCGTATGCCTAGCAGGGACGCGTTGTGTGTTATATATAGGCCACAATGCGGCTAGCGTTTACAAAGATCTAGTTGGTTAGGTTGTGGATTGATCTCCAAGATAGCTATACAAGATAAGAGATCCTCCAACAACCTACCAACCAAGTTACAATGAGATAAACAGCCGCACCGGTCCTGCAACTTATATACGGTTTATAATACACCACATATACGCATACAAGTATTCTAACAGAAAGGACATCTGATTTGGTCCGATAGATTGTTGTTGTTGTCGCTGCTAAACATGCTTGGCTACAGTAAAGTCATCCGCGTGGTGCATAAATGGAAGAATGGCACAAGAAACTCCAATAAAAACATGTTTTTTCGATTTTCATCAGATATATCAGTTATAGCAATAACCGGAGGTTGATCGATTACATGCAACGACTTTATTCATCAACATTGCTTCACGCAAGCACGGGGTCTATCGGCAATATCAGTTTGGCGGTTCAGCCCAATCAGTTCCGCAACAACAATTATCATGGCTCTCGGGAAAATCGTCATCACATTTGGATCTGAAGCTGGAAACACTGTAATTAAAACCTCTTTTTTCGCACTCAGAGTGGCATGACGATTCAGTACAGTGTTGTAAGGCGTCGCATACCCACATATGAACTCCTTGCAGAATGAAAAAAATCAGTTAGCTCGTATGCAAAGATAGAACAAAAATATATATATATCTAGCTAGATTAATTGTTTTTGCACATTTGAAAACTGTCGAGTGAAACATGTACATTGTTGCATACCTGCACGACAGGATGGCAACCTAGAGGACGTCAACGCAACAACCAAGAGTACTGTACTTGCTTTGGAAAACTAATCCACGGTTTCTCAAGTTAAATACTCTTTGCGGAGCATGAGGGAAACACAACACAGGCCCATATAAATACATTGCACACATTCAGACAAGAAAAAAAAGAGAGCATCAAAACACTTAAATTTCCTTCTTTTTTTTTGAAGTAGAACAAATGTTTTGACTTGTCTCCACAAATAAAGACCAAAGTAGGCAAAGACATGAGTGGTGCTAAAGCATCATATGTATGTAGCAGCCGAACAATGAAAGGTTAGACATCAAATGGTCTTTGTTCCTTTGAAGTAGGCACTGTCTTACTCACCGTTAGATCACTAGCGTGACTTAGAAGATCAATTATATATGTTGGGATTTTCACAAAGACCATGTGTAAAGTACCAGAGACAATTTCGTTTTGCCCATCCACCTTACATCAAAGTCCAGGCATGCAACTTGACCAATGACTTAGAACGACCTGCATATACTACATAGAAGAGCAATCTCAGCATCAACCACATCACATCCCACGGCATAGATAATAGAAGAAACTACAGACTACACAGCAAAGACAATTTGAGCATCAACTAGGCATGGCTGCATCTGAGCAAAATAGAAGAACTTCCCCACGCCAACTAGCCATGGCGGTGTCCCAGCAACCCGAATTTAACTCTTAATACCTACAGAACAATCAGTATCATCCCAGTCAAACAAATTTGTAATGCTCTCTCACAACAACACAAATTTTGTATGATCCCCAAAAATAAGCATTAACTTTGCCGTAGTGCAGATTATACAAAAAAAATGTCCAAAGCTGAATCGTCCCAGTACACAAGCTAATACTACAAACGGAGAACAGCAATAAGGGAACATTTAGTTTGTATTGGCACCTAAATGCTGACATGTTTTCAAGATTCTTGCTATATAACTATGTACGATAACAGTAGAAATTACGAGATCGGTGACTCACCGCCTATCATCTGAGGCAAACAAACTGAACTTTTAAGACTCTCAACTCAATCCGGATTTACTTGTGTGTGCCAAGCCATATGTGAGGCTCATAGTACAAACGAAAAATGGCACATAGGCATGCTTCTTGAAAATGCATCTTGTAAATTGGGTAACCAAGCAAAAAAAAGATATATGAAAGATAAAATTACCTAAGTTGTTTGACCAAGATAGCACGTTAGCAGATCTAGTGTGTTCACAGTTCCAGATCCGCCCCTTTCGTCCCAACTCTCCTGCCTACAATCAAAAGAAGCCCAAACCATATGAAAATTCTAAGAGAAGTTGAGTCCAGGATAGAAAATGAAGCCACATATATCACCAGGTCCAAAAAAGAATGGTAAAAATGTTTACATGTTCGGAGAAATGCATTTATCCAGAATTATTGTCGAGTGAGGTTTATGAATTGACGATTTCTATCAAGATCGATCCAGTTAAATTTTAATCTTGCAAGGAAAAATAGTGAATAAGAAAACATGACAAGCTTTAAGCCACCTCCAGATGTTCCAATTGCTTAATTACTTCAGATGGTTTCACTACTGCAGCTATTGCCACTTTCCAATTTTTAGAACCCCCCTGATGAAAAGATCATTACAAGTACACAATAGTATTTAGCCTTTAGCAATGGCCAGGAAAAAAAAAATATTTGTATTCCTGTTCTAGGTTTAATGGAGCTCTATAATAATAAGAAACTAGATAGGGGGTATTACCTGGAGTATAGAAATTCCTGTAGGGATAAAAGGTGTCATGACATATATTGGTTCTTTTAACAATATGTTTGATCTGCATTGAGTCAAGTTGGAGTGTGAAGTTGCCGTTCATAGCACTGAGAACAATCACATTTGCGTCCTCATCATACCCGACGAAAAGTGCAGAGCACACTCTCGTTGGAACCATACCCTCGAGTGGAATGGTTTTCTGCAGCAGCACCCATTCGAAAACACCATCACACTTAGATTTCCTCTCCCATAATTTGATAGTCAGGTCCAACAAAGTAGCAAGGCCAAGTCCATCATTCTCCATCCGTAAGAGTTGAAAACATGGGTCGTTGGTACCATGGTTCTCTACCGGCTTCTCGATCAGACCAAGACTTTGCATTTCAAAATCAAACACAAGGACTTCACCTTGACAAATCAGCCAGCAAAGTGCATTCCCGACAAGGATGCTGGGCCTTTGTAACATAGACATTCCAGCTGTTATCGTCATCGTCGAGAAAATATTTCCCCAAACACCAGACGCCGAGTCGTAGACAGAACAAAATGCCGGTGTATCGTGGTCAGCACAGACCAAAACCAATTTAAACGGGCTCGAGAAGCAATCTCCATGGACATGCCCATCTTCAGCATCGACGCACAATACAGTGCCATGCCAGGCACAGTAACTCCGCATTAAGGTGCTGTTGAACCCTGGTGGAAAAGCCACGATGCGCTCTTCACCGGTGAGGGGATCCCACACGACGGTCTCGCTGTTAAACTCTTTGATTAGGAGAGAGAGTCCGTGGCGGCAGCCCATGTATTCATGTTCATGGTAGGGTGTGCTGCTCTTTGACCGGGAGAAGCGGGCAGCAGGGATGCGGTCAGGCGAGTCCATGGCAGGAATGAAGCTTTTAGCATACCCTCTGAAGAAGCCGAGCAGAGGAGGTTTCCGGTGGTGCTTGCGGAAGCGTTTGCGGAACTTGGGTTCGGAGAGGATGCTGCCCCAGTGCTTGCATACGGCGGACGCGCGGGGGAGCGAGGACGGCTTTGGAGGGAGGCGGACAAGGATCTCGATGAGGAGGTTGTCGTCGCTGAGCACATTGGACACCGGGTCGGCCAGCGGCCTGGAACACAGCAGCCTATTTCCATCCACACACGGAGAGCTGGGAATGGGATCGACACTGACACAAAAAAGAAAATGCAATAAGTTGGCTGGTTTGTCCAATGATCCAGCACACATATGCACATCCATCAAGCATAGATAGCATACACAAAGTAAGTAGGTGCACAAACACACATATACATCCAGCACAGCATAGCATACACAAAATGAAATGAAGAGGGAATCAAAGGAACTAGATGGGGAATTTTACCCTTGGCCTTGGGGAATGTCAGCAGCAGGATCCATCTTGTTTGTTTCCCTGGCACTGGCATTAAAAGAATGTGATCAATTGACACACATATGCACATCCATTTTATCAGCTGCAGGTTTTCTTACATCCAGCATAGCACACGCCATACACAAAGTAGCGCATTTCGCAAGCGAAATGAAGAGGACTAGGAACTGGATGGGGATTCTTAATCTTACCCTTGGGCCTTGGCCTTGTCATCCACACACGGCGATCCGTCGACGGGATCGGCCCTGACACGAAAAGAAAAATGCAATCAATCAACTGGTTGCAAGCATCATATATCCATCCATCCATCCAGCATATAGCATACACAAAGTAAGTACAGTGCACCGCACAAAATAAAGAGGCCGGGAGAGGAACTGGATGGTGAATGTTACCCTTGGCACTGGGGAATCTCAGCAGCCGGATCCATCATCTCCTCTCCTCTCTCTCAATTGCTGAAATGAAGCAGGGGAAGAATGTTAGGGCTTGATTTGGAGGGGGGAAATTAACAAGAAAACAGAAGAACGGGAGTTACTGGTGGAGGAGTAGATTAGATGGAGATGGAGGGGAAGGAGTAGATTGGGTTGCCTGACCTCGAATCTCCCGCCGGTGCCGGGGACGGGGCGGCGGGGTGAGGTCGCCGGCGGCGGGGTGAGGCCAGCTGAGTGAGAGTGGGGAGTGGGGACTGAGAGTGGAGACTGAGGAGTGAGGAACGAATTTTTTTTAGGCAAAGGAGTGAGGAACTACGAGTGGAGAGACTCTAGTAAGCACGGTTGCGGCCCAATCAGTGGCCCATCCAAGCCCAGCCCAATCTGCCAGTTAGAAATCACCCTATCGCCTAAAAAAAGTCTTGCCTATAAAAAAACAATCTTCTTACTCACACTAGTAAAAGGCCTATCTTCTTACTCACACTAAGAGCATCTCCAACGGGCGCGGCAAAAGGCGCGCCCACCCGGTAAAATTAGGTTTTAGCGCGCGCCGGCTGATTCCGCGCGCTCCAGCGGTGGCGGGAACTTACCGCGCAGGAAGCGCTTGCGCGTGCGCGGGAGAAAGCGGCACGCGGCGCGGTAGATTTGGCGCGCCGCTTACCGCGCGCCTATAAATTGCCGCGCCCGCCACGCGCCCTCCCCTCGCAACCTCGCCGCTTCACAGCTTTCCGCGCCACCATGCCGCCGCGCCGCCAGGGTGCTTCGGGCTATCGCGGCGTCCGCGCGCGCCCCAACGGCTGGTTCTCCGCCGAGATACGGTCCGGCGACGTCCGGCTCGGCCTCGGGACATTCCGGAGCGCGCACGAGGCGGCCCGCGTGTACGACGCGGCGGCGTGGCGCTTGGACAGGCCCCGGCCGCAGATGAACTTCCGGGACTTCTTCACGCGCGAGCAGGCGCAGCGCGTCGCCCCTCCGCCGCGTCTCATCATCGACCTGGACCGTGCCGACCACGCTCGGCGGCAGCGCCGCCTCCTCGTTGCCGAGGAGGACGAGCGAGCCATGGCGGAGTGGCGCCGTCGCCACCCAGAGGACGTCGCCAACGAGCATGCCTACTGGGCGGAGAGGACGGCAAGGCGCCGCGCGGAGCGGGCTGACCGGCGTCAGCGGAAGGCATTGGCGAACGAGCAGTGCGACATAGTTCCAGCAGGTGGGAGGTCGTTCTTCACGGCCAACGATGAACGTTGGGACGACATATGGCTCTCAACCTCGGACGACACCGACGAGGATGATGATGGTGATGATGGTAGCGACTTGGAGTAGTTTCTATCTGTATGCCGTAGTAGTTTCTATCTATCTATCTGTATGCCGTAGTAGTATCTATCTATCTATGTATGTCGACCTATCTATCTATGTATGTCGAACTATCTATCTATCTATGTAAAATATCTTGTATCGTTTTTTTATCTATGCAAAAAAAAATGTTTAGAATGAGCGCGCACGCTGCATTTTTACCGCGCCTGCTGGAGCTGCGCGCGCGCGGGGCTTTACAGCGCGGACGCTGGAGCAAACGCTGTGCGCCGCGCCAAACCAGGCGATGGGCGCGCGCCAAATCAGTTTTTAGCGCGCGGCGCGTTCGGCGCCTGTTGGAGATGCTCTAAAAGAGGTCTTTCTCACAAAAAAGCCACTGAGGTTTTTTTTAAAGACTGATGCTTTTTTTTCCTCAGTATCGTCATTATGGAAAGCTGTAGTTTTATTTAGGCAAGACTTTTTTCTGTGAGATCATTTCATTTTTTATTTTGTGGGATAATTTTAATTTTGAACACCATGGTTTTTTAGGAAAACCATGATGTTTGATAAAGCATACATATTTTCTTTTCGATATTAAAAAATATCATGAATATCCATATATTTCTGAATTTTCTTTTACTACACTTTCTTGTAATGTTTTTCAAGGAGCTGTTTGTACAAAATTTATTTTTCTCAAAATTGACCCCACCCCCTCCCCCTTCTTTTAATTTTGTCTAATTTATAAATCCTCTTTTGATCACTTTTTCAACTAATAAGCTGACTTTCAGAACCATTTTGTTACTTCCCTTATATCTGCCAAAGCATGTTATTTTGCTTCTTCCAATTCATCTACCAGCAACACAGCGAGATTCGCAAACTACTTAACCAGTACAGAGTTTCAACTACTTTACTTAAATTCTTGTTTTTTTGTGCAGTATTATGTTGTAATGAACTAACTGATCAATACACAGTAGTACCATGAGTGAATTGATCTCTTTTCTATTTTGCGATGGAGACTGAATTGAGCTATTCAACGTATTCCATTGAAGACTGCATGAACAAGAAAAAAAAAAGCAATCTACAAGGTCAGGTCAACTGGTCAAGGTAAGGACACCTGATTCAAAAGTCAAAACATATAGAACCACACTGTGTCAAAGAAAACTTCTAAAAATACTGAACATAAAACGAGGAAGCCAAACATTTTGATTTTGACAGCAACAACGATCTAAGGGAGCATTTTCCTTATGCGCATGTAGCCGCAGGCACCAAGGTGGGGCCGACAGAGAAATGTCGCCGTGGCAGTCACTGGTTGGCTATCTCACCAGGCTGCGGCAGTCTCTCGTTTTTCCTGGAGAACCGACTTTAATGGACCGAGTGTCGAAAACTGCAAGTCCACAATCTGAAAAATATCTTCAGTGTAATTCAGGACTACGAAAATCTCCATGGCAGATCCAGAATAGGACTAGCATTTAACAAAAAATCAGTAATTTTCTCCAGTCAAACAAAGTTCAAACAAAAACTCACAACACTATTTTGATTAAGAGCCAAGCCACAAAACTATTTGAAGTTCAAACAAAAACTGACAATATTTTTCTGATTTGTCTCCTCCAAGAAAGAGCCAAGACATCAGTTAGACCACTAGCAACTGGGCATATACAACTGGGGCTAGGCAGTAAAACAGAGCATATACAGGCATTGTCTGCCTCTGCTGCAAATGGTGATGTGAGCAGAGCATTATCACAGTTAGATCACTAGCAAGACTCACAGTTAGGGACTTCACAAAGAAACACTGTAAAGTGCCAGAGGCCTACTGCTCATTGTCCATCGCATCACAGAGCAAAGCATTAACTGGACTAACTCCACGAGTCACTAACCAGGCACACAAACTAACTAATGTCTGCTGATCTTAGATACTAATATATATATATATAAGAGTTCAGATGATTAAACCCGGCAAGTTCGCTTCACAGCCCGCGGTACCTAAAAGTAGAGCAACCTACCGACTACATGGAGGAGACATCTCAGCATCGACCACATCACATGCCACAGCATACTACATAGTAGATGATCCAACAGACTACATAGCAGGACAGTTTAAGCGTGAACCGCATCATACAAAATAGAAGAACTTCACTACACAACTGGCCATGTCTGCATCTCAGCAAAATAGAAGAACTTCCGTACGCCAACTAGCCATGGCTGCGTCACAGCAACCCGAAGTTAACTCTCACTACCTGCAGAACAATCAATGCCATCTCAGTGAAAACAAATTGGTAATACTCTCTCACAGAAAAGCCTAATTTTGTATGATCACCATACATAAACATTAACTTTGCCATAGTGCAAATTATACGAAAAAAATAACCAGAGCTGAATCATCCCAACGCTATTAGACAAACTGATACTATAAGAGAACATTTACTTTGTGTGCTACATAACTACGTACTATCGCCGTAGAACGTAAAAGATTAGTGACAAGATACCTATCATCTGAGGCACAAAAATGTCTGGTATCTCTACTCAAAGGCATGCTTTTTGGAAATCAAAGAATTGCCATGGCACCATCTTGTAACTTGAGAAACCAAGAAAAAAAACATATACGGGAAGATAAAATTACCTAAATTGTTCGACCAAGATACCATGTTAGCAGATCTGGTCCGATCACAATTAGTTCCAGATTCACCTCTTTCCAGCCGACTGCCCTGCCTTGCTACACGCAAAAGAAGCCAAAACCAAATGAAAACTGAAAGAGAAGTTGAGCCAAGGATAGTAAATGTTGCTGGGTCCAAAAAAGAATGGTTTGTTTACATGTTCAGAAAAAGTCATTTATCCAGAGTTATTTTCGAGCGAATTTGTACCAGTTATG